>CM060680.1:127594023-128248189 GCA_030686995.1 Artemisia argyi
TTGAGCATATAATTCATCCACCACTCTTCCTTCACGTGGCATATGTCCACCCTAAGGGTGTGTATTGCTACTATCACCCACACTTAATCCAAAGTGTAGGGAAAACCTCCCTTATTTCCACTAAATAAGGGTAGAGTCAGGCTCGTGACTCGAATAAAAACAAGCGCTTCTTGGGAGGCAACCCAAAGCTTTTAATTATTTGTTTGTTTGTTTGTTTGATTGATTTTATTTGTTTCCGTATGTGTGCTTTTTTTTTATTGTTTGTGGTTCATGTTTCTAAATAAATTGTGAAAATGCTTTACCTTGTTGTTTAACTTCATCTTAACTTCATATAAAGGTATTTCGCAAAAGATAAGTGTAAGGGAAATCTAATTTGTTTCTAAGAACGGAATTGAACGTGAACCACAACAATATTAATTGAACATGTATATTAGTATTTGTTTGAGTCAAATGCTTGTATCGAGTCATAATGATGTTTTGCAGGAATTCAAGGAATTAGGGATGAGTTTTTCTAGAAATTTTCCGGAAACTTAACATAAGATTTCTGTAAGAACACTCTGACGGGGTCAGGGCTATAACCTGACGGCGTCAGGTGTAAAAATCTGAAAAATTTTGCGAGTTTTGTTTTTCTACCGGAGTCTTAAAGTTTTTGTTAATTCTTTAGTTTTATAAACTCTAGGAAATCTGCAAACATTCATTCCACAAGCATTATATCCTTATATATATAGATTGCCGCCGATTTTACGCGAGATTTGCCTTGATTGTTTTCTCAGGTTTAATATGTTATATTGGACAAGAAGATGATTTATATTTCTGGAGGGAAGCTTTCAACGTTCATTTTCTTGGAGGAGGATTTAACCATGTTATCCATTTATCCACACCGAACGAATCAGGGGAGTATTTGTTTCATTTTTTTTTTACCTTCATTACTTTTACATCATTTTTATTGAACATTGGGGACAATGTTCAGCCTAAGTGTAAGGGGAGGGTAAATGATGATACCTTAGAGAATGCAATTGCACCTGAGTTTATTTGTTCAATAGTAGGTGTGTAATAAAACTAAGAGAAATACTTGTTAGGGCAATTTTAGCGCCAAATTTAAATTTTTTTACAGCATTTAGGAGTGAAGCTTTAATCTTAATGAGGGTCTCATGGATAGGAATTGTATGACTAGCACAAAAAACCGTACCACTCAAAATTATCCACCCCAAATATGTGAGGTTCGCCCCTAAATTTATTAGGAAAAGATGCTTATGAGTGTACCGGTAGTACTTAGATTCTAGAACTTGCGTTAGTGATGCATTCTGAGACCGCTAGTGAGGCTACATTCGTGTAGTTATGATTTACTACATGATAAGAGGCATTAAGATAACCCTTGTGTTTAAACCCGTATCATAATTACTTGACCAATAAAATCATAATTACTTGACTAGTAAAGTCAATTAATTTTTCCCACACCTTTGCGTTGTACTCATTTTTAGTACACGATACCCCTAGTACACCCCTCCGAGCCTACCATTTTCGTTTCTAACTTTAAGCATTTTACTTAAAGGAAGAATTTGTTTACAATCCACCCCAAATGTGTAACCAAATCGCCTTAGCCTTCCTTGTATGCACTCATCTTTAGTTCATTATTGTTATTTGTTTAAACCCTTAGTTAATTGTCTAATTGATTGCATGGTTGCTAAGTCGAGTCATATCATTGTACATATTGTTTTGGGACGATTGGGACTCATGGGTAAAGTACAATTGTTATGGAGTAATGGGGAAGAACATCATATATTACCCCCATGTGTGCGTTAATCTTAAAAAGTACTCAAAGTCTTTTGATTATCTTGATTCAAGTCATTAGAATAGTTAATGTTAAATATGTAAAAGTTCAAGTGTAAGGGTATGCAACTCCCCTGTGATGTATTATTTTGGATGGTAGGGCAAAAGTGTATTCAAAAAAAAAAAAAAAAAAAAAAAAAAAATCTAAAAATCAAGAAAAAGAAAAAAATATATATAGAAAAAGAAAAAAGAGAAAAAAAAACATACAGACTAGCATCCCGTTTCCTTTTATGTTTTTGTTAGTTTTTGATTAGCTTAAGTCGAGTCGAGTCTTGCCTTAGCAACACCACATTGTGCATGTAATTAACCAAGATGATTAACTCGCCACCAGTAAATATTGCTTTTATCCAACAAAACCGTTTTACCATATCCCTACACCTCACGTTATAACCTTTTAAAAGACCTCTTTGATAGTTTATCCTAGGTGCTTACGCCAAGTGGTGGAGGTTTGATCCTTTCCCAAGCCTATGGTAATCTATGAGCTATGACAGGTATTGAGAGATTTTTTTCATTTCCATATTCTGATATATACTTTTATTACACCCGAGAGATGTGAGTTTCTAAACACTATTTGTGAGGTGCTAGTGTATAATTTCCGTGTTTGTTTTGGTTGAAGTGGAACGATTATTTGTTGTAATTACTTTTATATTAGTGCTAAATGACCCCTAGCTTGTATTTTGATTAGAATAAAAGCGCATTTGCTTGAGGAGAAGAAAAGTGTACCGCTTTCGGGGGGTCATTTAAGGCCAAAGTCGAGATTATTTGATCAAATATTGCCCTAAATCGTTCCTTTTGTCATTTTAGGTACTTTTGAGAGGAAATTTGTAAAAGGAAGCATTTTGGACGTTTTTGGAGCAAAAAAGTGAAGAAAACAAAAAAAGTCTCAAAATCATGCTGAAAATTGTACCTGACGGCGTCAGGGATTGCTAGTGACGGCGTCACTCTTTGACAAAGAGGTGGATAAATCAAGCTACACGTGATGCACCAGAGAGGTTTTTGGAGAATTGTACATGACGGCGTCACCAAGGCCATCAAGAGTAATTTGCACATGATGGCCAAGACCAAGTTTATACATGACGATGTCAGAAGTAGATCTAGGCAATACGAGTATTATTTTAGTGGCGAGTTGACGGCGTCAGACCCTACTCTTGACACCGTCAGAGTGTAAAATCTATATATACTTTTCTAGTTTTCATTCATTGTGTGCAACTTTGAAGGGAGAAAACCCTAGACGAATTTTACTACAATTTTGAGGGTTTCAAACCCTTGTTTCATCCATGCTTAATTGAAGATAAGTTTTCCAACAATCATTCAATATGTCTTTGTGTTGTTTGATTATATCTTATGCTTGTCTTCTCTTTAACATGCTAGGCTAGGTTTTCCTTGTGTTTGCTTAGATGTAATGAAACTTAGATATTGATTATTGGTTGGTTATTTATGTATAATTGTTGTGGATGAATGATTTCGATGTTATGCTTAAGAAAACTGGCAGACTTCCAATTGGTAACTTGTTTGAACGTCTTAAGAAACATGATCGGAGGTGTACTACGATAAATTGGTTATATTTAATGCATAGGTAACTAATAATGAGGCCATGTTAGGAGCTAGTAGTAGGCTCGACATAGGAAGAGGTAGAAGCTTATAGAGTTAGGGAAGATCGTACACGGACCTACGAATGGTATTAAGGAATATAACCCATCATCCATGCAATTGTAACAAACCAATCAACCAGTAAAAGATAGCTAGGGAGTAATGAAATCTAAGTAAACACATTTCCTCTTATTATTGTTTTCACCACATTTAGTTTAAGTTCATTTTATTTTATTTTGATTGCATCTGTAGTTATTTGGGTTAGTTGATTAGCAACTAATTCTGCCCACTTCTTCCAAAACCGAGATTTTTACTTGCTTTCCATAAAATATAAAAATACAAAAAGAATCATCCCTCATCTCTAGACCTAGTTTAATATAGTTTTAACCCTAGCAAACACTATTCTTTGAGTTGAACGATCAATCCCCCGATACTTGTCACTATACTATACTACAACGGTCAGGTACACTGCCTGGTGGGGATTGCAAGCTTCTCAAGATCCCTTGAGAAGTGAAACCTTTTGCGAGGGCGTAATTCCACGCATCAACTTTCTAATTCTATCTATTTGGTATTGTCTTTGGGTAGATCCCTCCGGCTCTGGCGAATCATAGGACGTTTTTCCTAACCTTAGCCACCTTATAACTTTATGACTATCCTATGTTGCCATACACCAAATCATTGAAAATTCTCTCAACGTGTTTATGATGAAGAAGCACATTTTGTTAACACGTTAAGAGTGTTACCATTTCAAATGCTCCCCCTTAACATGTGCTCATATGTTTTGACTTGAAAATTTGCACATGTCGGGAAGAGTTTGCACTTTTGAATTGATCCACCTTTAGTGAACATGAACAGGCATTCGAGACATGCTTACATCACTAGTTAGACTAGCTTGAAGTTATTACCCGGCCTGATCAAATCCACATAAGGTTTCTCGAAACGGTACATTCTACTTAGACCAGTCCTCTTCGAGATACGCTTACATCATTGGTTAGACCAGCTTAAAATTATTACCCGGCCATGACTAGTCCTTTCGTTTGGTGACAGTTATTGTTTCATCAATTCATTGGTGAAGTCTGAGTCTCGCTCACATTAGATGCTAAGATCCTTTTTCACAAACAATTTGCTCCCCCTCAATATATGCATTGATATACAAAAGAGTTTAGCACATATGGGAGAGCGATTGTTTAATGTCCAAAACACTCACATTTTTCATTAGATTTCATATTTAAATCACATTTTCTCCCCCGATCAAAATTTCAAACCATTTGAGATTTGCGATCCCAAGTGATTTAAATAAATTAGAAAAGTTTGGGAGAAAAATGTGGTCTGATTAAAGATATTATGATAATGAGACGATTCATTACTCCTCCTCAATCCTTGAGGGAGCATGTTATGTGTCAGAAATGATGAGTTTGTAAATGATTTTGAGCTTAACGAGAAACTCATGAAAAAATCATATTCTAACACATAACAATCACATTTTATTCACTGCTTGTTATGAACAAAGATCTTGTTTTTGATGATAAAGGTTTTTGAAATCATTCTCCCCCTCAATCGATAACCCATTTTTAATTTATCATTATACTGAAGAGTTTAATCATTTAGCATCGATTGAGTGGCAAATTTTATACAAAATTTCAAGTCTGATTGATTTTCAAAAATCATGGTACCACCAAGCACATATACTTTCCCAAAGAATCATTGAAGGAACAATATTCGTGATGTAAAGAAGACTTCTCTTCTTATACAAGAAATGATGCACCGAAACGTACATCAAGTCAAGGAAACATGGATACAAAGTAATCCAAGCCCTGGGTGAACTTCACCTAGTAAGAGGAACAATCGTCTTTTTGGCGACGTGTTTTCCCCATCTAGAGGTGCGGGTTGCTATCTGAAGTAATAGAAAGTTTTGAGGAGCGTGACGAGTCTCATATTATACATATTCATACCTTCGATATTATGTAAATTATATAGAAAATAACCTTATTATTAGGACTTTTGGTACTTAATACGTGAATGAATGTGTAGGATTGGAGATTGGTGAAATGACGCAAGAAGCACAAGAAATGAATAACTCAAGATAATTATTATTAATTTAACAAAAGCATGCCGATCTTATGGAGAAAGCATGCCGCTTAAATGCACCTTTGGTCAACTATACAAACACGAGACAAACAATGAAGTACGCCGGTTATATGCAGAAAGAGCGCCGGTTACGTAATAGAGAAGTCTGCCGGTTTTACACCAATTATGCAGCGCACTTCTAATGACAGTTATGCATTTCTACATTAGTGAGCCACATCAATTAAGAGGTCGATCATTTGCTTGTCATTACTCACTAGGGACATATTAGGGTTGCCTTTTCACTATAAATAGAGGTCCAAATCAGAGTTATAAGACACACCTCAATCAAGAATAATCTCTTGATCACTAAGAAGCAGTTTAATAGTGGTTTGCACCAAAACCACTAGCTAAGGATTGGAGTCAGTACTACATTTGGAGAAACACCTTGGAGCATGAGAATCTCTGGTATACATTCGTTGTTATGATGATAATACTTGTTTACATGTTTTACTTTATTAAGAGTATGGAGTAGTAACTTTATGTTTATTCGAGGCACTTCTACCATGATTATTATGAGAATTGTATCATGAATATTGTATCTATGATATATGCATTTGATATGTCATTGTTTATTATATTATCATTTGTCTTGATTGGTCATTGTGATTGCTTAAAGGTCAAAAGATTCAATCATGTTGGCTATATTATGAATTGTCTGTCTATAACAAGTCATTGCTATACTTGTGAGAATTGCTTAGTAAAACAAATGATAACCTTGACTATGACACGTTAAAGGACTAGTCTCATGTCTAATGACTTGATTAGAGGAACTGCATACTTTATATTTCATACGTGGACCATACTTTATGCATTCTGTGTTTATAGAATCAAAGGCCGAAAGGAGATTCATTTACATAGAATATATATACTATTTTACGTGTCAACCATCATGCTTTACATCTATGCTTTGTCCATGTACCTTCTGTGATACTATTGCTTATGATTCTCATGTGCTCAGCCTTGAATAAAAATACTTTTGAATCAATTGGGAAAAACAATGTAAAAATCTTAAATCCAACAAATACTGTTTTAGTGATAAGTGACAATCATTGGAATCTAATTTTGTTGATCATAGCTTGCATAAGGAACCATTACCTCTCTTGGGACGACCTGGTCTTACCTAAATCCTTTACTATTAACGGGGGTTATACTTTTACCCATGTGTTTTGTGTATTAAGTAAATGGTGAAACTTGTCTTATAAATTTAAAGCTTTCGAAACACATCAAAGTTTTTGGCGCCGCTGCCGAGGAGGTTAATTTGATCTTTATGTTAGTTTTTACTTACTTAATACAAAGTTTTATTGCAAAAATTTTAAAGAAGTTGGACTCTGAGAAACCAAGAACGCCGGTTTTTCTGATAAAAACTGCCGCATTTTCAGTACAGTTGAAAAAAACAGTTGGATTTAATTTCAAAAACCCCCAAAACAAACTTGTATAATGCTTTATCCAGGTTTTGAGAACATAAGATTTTTTTTCTTTTGTTTTTATTATCTGAATTACCGCATAATTATAAATTGCACATTAAAATTAAAATCACAAAAATATTTTGCTTTTATTTTCTAGTTGTTTGCTTGAGAATGTTATATTGGATTGCTCTTATGAATGATATGATAATTGCAATTTGTTTTCAACTTTTATCTGAGTTTCTTAATGATTATATTTCCTATGGTAAACTGGTAAAACCCAGAAGCACGCCGATTTTAATCTTAAGATCGCCGAACTTCTAGAGAAATTCAAATAAAACGGTTAAAAAATCGCGAAACCGCCACACTTTTCTTAAAGTACGCCGAACTTATTTGCAAAAATCTTTACAGAAGACTTGTTTCTCTTCTATGATGATAAAACAAACACATATCTTGACATACATAAGTTATATGAGATTATTGGAGTATGAATATGTGCTTATAACTTATTTGACTAACCTATTAATGTTTCATTTGATGTTTTTGCACGATTTAGCTATTTTAGCCATGAGTCAAAACAATAGGCTAGGAAAGAAGTTGGAACTGGAGAATAGCTGTGGATTGATTGATGAATTAGAAAGTATAGGAGAGAACAATTTATCTGATTCAGACACAGTTGAAAGTGGTTTGAAGAATGAACAAAGGGTTCATACCTTTAGTAAAATGGATACCTCAGATTGCTATTTGAAATTTCTCACACCATGTTTTGTGGAAGAATTATATGCTTGTGATGCCGTTGCAGACTTGTACTATAATAAAAACTTGCTACATAAAGAATTCTTCAAAAGACTAGGTGTTGAATGTGAAAAAAGAGAGGATGGCAATGTGATTGTAACTAAGAAACTTTTAGTAAGCTTGAAAGGAGAGTTGTTTTTAGTTGAATTCTATGTCAATCCTAGTGAAAATGAATGGGAACCTAATGTAATCCTTGGGATACCCTTCTTGAAATTGGCTATAAGTATTGTGGACTTTGCCAATGGTTTGCTTACCATTTGGCCTGATGCAACAATGATAAATGAAGATTTGCAGAACCTTGATGCATTGCTTGCTGAGATTGGTGAAGATGATTTGCCACCACTTCCTAATGAACTTTTATTGGAAGCACCTGAGTTTGTATGCAAGATGGGAAAAAGTACGAGACTGAAAAGCAAACCACAACCAATTTACAAAATGAAGTATGGAGATGAAGAACCTTCATTAACCATAAACCGTCTGATAATTAGAGATGAGGGGATGGAGACTGATCCTTTCATCAGTTTTAGGCTAGGAGGAGAAATCATGAATGTGTCTTTGATTCAGTTTGGAAGAATGTTGGGATTGATTTCAGAACAGGAAGCTTGTAATGACAAATTCATATACATGATCAGTAAAGGAGAAAGAACAAAGGGATATTTTGATGCAACAGCTTATTGGAAAGAGATAAGTGGAGAAGATGTGAGAATATATGGAAGGAAAAGGTTCTGGAAGATTAAGAATCCTATGTTGCAAGTGTTGCATAAGCTGTTGGTGCATTCAATCCTTCACAGGTCTTATCATGAGCAATATGTTCTAGATGAGGATTTTTGGATTCTACATGCTTTTGACAAGAAACATCCATTGAGGCACCTTAATGTGATTTGGAACATTGCTCAACACTTAGCAAATGGAGCTGCTGTTGCTTGAGGGACATGTTTATGTCGTTGTCACATCATTACCAGGATTGCAAAAAGTATGGAGTTGTTTAATAATGAAGAGATGGAGTATTTTTTGAACCTATTATGTGTAAGACTATTGAAATGAGGAGTTTTTGGTATTTAAGAGATGAGGCAGGGAAACTGAAGGACATGCCTGAAGTATTAGAGGTAGAGCCTCTGAATGAATGGTAGAGAAGAAGGACAAGAGCGAAGACCGCCGCGCTTGGATGGTTTGCATGGTGGGGTTGTTGTCTGGACTGATTTGATGATGGTAGACCAGTATGTTGGTCTTATTTCAAACAATTTCAAAACATGTTTTAAACAATATTTGAATGGTCTGTAATATTTGGGTACCTCTGTTGGTACCCACTCAAAACAATTGCACCACCATGGAACCACCAAAACACGAAACAAAAACAATTTCCTATTCCTATTATTGTTATTAATTACTAATGTAATGTGTATAGTACACATTACCATTTTGTGGAAATGTTTTGCATAATGTGTGTGCAGGAAAAAGAATTGGTCCAAAAGATGGACAAGACTTGGAAGATTTATCGGGGAAAAACCAAAGAATACCCAGGAAGTACCGTTAACTTTATTTTTCCCATTATACTTTATTTATTTTTAATTTTAAAGCATTAGGGACAATGCTTAATTTAAGTATAGGGGAAAGATAACTTGAAAAATAAAGGAAAGAACTATAGTAGTATAAACTGTTAAGAATAGAAATTTATAAAACCGCCGCTTATATTAAAAGATCGCCGTATATTTGAAAAAAAACCGACGCGCATTTTAGATATGTACGCCGATTACGAGGGTATAAAGTAAATAAATTTTATAATAAAATGTATTCAGACAATCGTTAGAAATCTGAATCGGGATTAAATGATATTATTTGCTCATTATTTAACCATTACCACCGAAAAAGTGAGGAATTCGAGCCTATTTCGGCATTGTTGGAACCAAAGTTTTACTATTTTATCAAGTCTCGGTCATTTGTAATAATAGGTTGCTTAAGTTACACTTATGTTATTATTTCAAGTTTACTAGGCTTAAGTCATATGGTCCATGGGCTTTTAAGCCCACACGTTTGTAAGAAAGGGAAGGAGTAGGATGTTGCCCTAGCTCCTTACCTATATATATCATGCTTAGGTCTATGTAATACTTGGTTGGTTATGTGAAATATTAAGGAAACTCTTGCAATTCTAATTCTCTAAATTCTCATAATCATCCCATTCTCATTCTCATCTCATTTCTATCATTATTGTGCTTGTGTTTACTAAATGGTGACCTAACAAGTGGTATCATTCGCCGGAAGAAGGTGTAGTTATAGTTTTTTCATTAAAGTTTTCATCTTAATCGTTTTTTTTATCTTACTTCAAATCGAATTTTTTGTCAAAATTTTGCACTTTCTTGCTTGTTCCTTGGTTTTTAGCACATCTTTGCTTACAAACTTGTTCTACAAATCAACACAATCAAAAAGTTCAACACTTTTATCACAAAATTCGATTTGGGATTCTTGTACTTGGTTTTCGAAAACATTTTTGTTTTTTTTAAAATTATCAAGTTCTTAACTTTCTTCAAGAAATCTTTATTTTATACCTAAAAGTACAAGAATCTTTAAGAAAAAATGAGTTTTGGGTTAACTTTATGTGAAAACACTACTCGCCAAGTTATCGAGAACATACTTGTCCTCAGTTTCGAGATCCTCTCTAGGTGCACTACCTCGACTTTGTTTGTGTGGACTCGGTATTTTCTTTCTTGTATAAGAAAGTTAAGTACTTCGACGTTTGGGAAAGTTTTCGAAATTGTATAATTTCGAAAACTGTTTTTTGTAACTTTGTGTTTTTTTCGAAAAACTTCCAATTTTCGAAATCACATAGTTATCGCAAACTTTATTAAGTTTCGAAATCCTTTCATTTCGCAAACCTAAGAAGTTTCGCAAAACCTTGATTGTTGTCGAAATTTCAAGTTTTTCGAAAACCTGCAAAGTTTCGCAAACCCTGATTTTCGAAAACCTGACAAGTTTCGCAATCCTAATTTCGCAATCACAGCTGTGCCAATTTTTCGAAATCATTGGAATTCCATAGTTTCGCAATCCGAAGTTGTGCTAAGTTTTTCGATACTTGGTTAATTCTACACTTTCTACAAGATCCATTTCTACACAAGTGTTCTAAGATGTCTCAACCACCTAATCATTACTTCCCTCATATTCAACAACATCAACATCAGCAGTATCAGCAACATCAACATCAGCAGTATCAGCAACAACAATACCTTCCGCACCAAATGAATCAACAACCTTCTCAAAAACAAACATACAATCCACTACATCACTACCTAATGATGCAACAACATCAGATCATTCCTCAACAACAACCATATCAAGTGCCACAACAAAACACTCAGTTTTCCTCCAAACAACCTCACTGGTTTGACAGAATGTGTGAAGTTATTACAACTCAACAATCCCGACATGAGGCAGGATCACTTGAAACACCTCCAATGCTAACACCTGGGAACTATGTTCAATGGTCAAGTCGATTCTTAAGATTTCTTGAATTAAAGAAACCTCATGGGAAATTCTTGAAGCAAGTGATACTTGAAGGACCATTTGAGTGGCCAACAAGATTTGAAGCTGGTGATCCAACCGCTGATCCTCCACGTCCTCCTGGTGATCGACCTCTTCCAGAATCTCAACTCACAGAAGAACAGAAACTACATCGTGAAGCTGATGAGTATGCAATGGATTATATACTTCAAGGAATACCAAATCCAATTTATCGAAGTGTCGATGCTCAGAAAACAGCCAAAGCTATGTGGGAACACGTTCATCTCCTTATGGAAGGCACTCAACTGAACAAAGATGACATGGAATCCAAACTCTACATGGAATACACTGACATCACAATTGAACCTGGAGAGTCCCTTGAATCCTACTATCATCGTTTCACAAATGTGGTGAATGATCTGGAACGTCACAAAATCACAGTACCAAGGATCGCGGTGAACTCCAAGTTTGTTGGTAGTCTTGGCCCTGATTGGCATAAATATGTGACATTTGTTCGTCAAACGAAGAATCTTCATGATGCTCCATATGGTTTGTTGTATGATTTTCTGAAACACCATGAACCTGAAGTGGAAAAAGATAGAGCTTTACAAGGAGGATACACACCAACACCAACACCAACACCAAATTCTTTGGCTCTCGTAGCTCAATCTCCATATGCTCCACCACCAATGTCAAATCATGCATACGTTCAAGAGCAGAACTACTTCAGTTATCCACAATCTTCTACCTCGAACCAAATGGTCCCTTATGATTCATCTCCACAGAATGCCTCTACTCAACTGGTTCCATTAAACAACAATGATGCTGTGTATTACTCAAATTCCAATGACGATGACGATGATGACTTTAACACGTTGAATCAGGGACTTGCTCTTATTGCTCGTGCTTTCAGCAAATTCTCCAACAAAACAAACAACCGTCAACGCTCATCTTCAAACACAAGGAATCAAGCTGTTGTCAAATGATGGAAGAGTGGAAATTCAGAATCGTAACTATGGTCGATCTGGTTCAGGAAGCTCCTCAGGGAATTATGGGAATGATCAGAGGTTTAGTAACAATACGGGGTTCAGGAACAACTCAGGATCTTCTCAACAAAGGTCTGACTCAGTTGCAACAAGAAACTCCAACTTAGGGAATGCAGTTTGGTGCTACAATTGCAATGAACAAGGTCATATAGCTATAGCATGTCCCAAACTGAGAACTCGGGGTAGTAAGTTTCACAAGCAGGCATTACTCATGGCTCTTCAAGATGAAAAAGATGGACATTTCCCTGAACAGGATAACAACTTCATGGCAAATGTGAACAACGATGATGACATGGAAGATCTGGAAGCCAATGCTGCTGTGATGCTTATGGTCAACATGCAGGAACTTAAGCTCAATGATTCAGGTCCAGTGTATGACACTGACGGCTTGTCTCAGGTACATGACCTCAATGCATGCTTTATTAATGAAATAATCTCACCTTCTGCTTATGAATCAGATATGGCGCAAGTTGTTCCATGTAAATCATCTTCATCGTCTCAAACAGATGAACAAATAAGCACAGTTGTCATCTTTGATGATGACACAGTTGTCTCATTTGATGATCCTATTGAGTATGACAAACATGATTATTTAGAACAACATGAACCATCATTTGATCCAGACCCTGACCTAATATTGTTATCTAAACAACTGGATGATCAACAATTGCAAATCATTAAATGCAACGAGACAAATAAAGTTTTGAAAGAAAAAAATGCGTCACTTGCAAGAGATATTGAGTGTTATAAAATTCAGCTTTCAAATCAGGAAGACAAGATTAAACATGCAAAAAGTTTTGAAAAAGCTTTTCAAGATTCTTACAACAAAGAACAAGATCTTCAACGTAAAATACAAGATTTAATTGAGTCAAACGGAAAGTTGATTTCGAAACTTGAAAGTGAGAAGTGTGAATTGAAAATGCAAGTTGAACGTCTTCAAAGAGACCTTTCAAAAACTGAAACAGAATTGTCAAATTGCAAAAAGGAGTTTTGTGAACATAAAACACGAAAAAGGAAGTATATAGATGACTTACTTGGTGATATTGTTGATCTTGAAAAACAACTCAAAGAATTTCGTCACATTGTTTACAAACACGGGAACTCTGTCACAACAATTCAGAAATTTGCTTTAAAACCGAGACCCGATAAAGGATTTGCACTTTGCGATTTCAAATCAATGTTTCTTCACACAGCTTTTAAAGAAAATCCTAAGATTTACAGTATTGATCACATGTTTGATAATTCAATTGTGCGTGCTGTTGTTTTTGATACTGAGGAAGAAGAAGAACTTGAAGACGAGAGTCGATCAAAAATGAGTTATGTTCAATATTGGACACCATATGACTATTCCAAAGCTCCACCTCTTTCTAAATCTTTTGTTACTCAAAAGGATTTACCTGAGAAATCATGGTTTATCGAAGAGTCATATGTTTCATCTCATAATGAGGCCCCTGTCCAAACTGTAGCACAAATAAATGGTCCTTTACCATCATCCGGTGAACTTACACCTTTACCGAAAATGTGTCGTGTCCTAAATTATTTCAAAACCTTTATGGAAGACATCGAAATTTTGGAGGAAACAATTGAACGTAATTCTGAAATAAAAATTGAAACTTTTCAATCCGCTTACGAGCGAGAAAAGAGAGATATTTTTCAAAAACAAATGAAGCCAATTGTTCAACACCTCCGTCTATGTGCTACACGTTGGGATCAGGAACTTCAAAAGGAGGTCAAAAATAAGATAAACGTTTTCAATGCAACTGAAAATGACCTTTTGGTTCAAAAGCAAAGAAATAGAGTTTTAAAAAATGATGCTGATCGACTCTTGGAACAAGTTCTCAATGCTGATATTTTGTCTGTTATCATGAATGATCTCTATAAATCTGGTACTTCTATGCTTATGGATGATCTTTGTGTTGATAATAACTTGTTGAATGAGGAAATTGAGACACTTAAACAGGAAAATGATAAGTTGAGAATTAAAAATGATGATGTGACAAAACAATTTTCAAAAGAAATTTGTCAACTCAATCAAAGGCTTGAATGGTGTCAAGCTAAAAGTCTTGAAAGGGAATTGAAGTTTCAAAGTCAAAATGTTTCAAACTCTTGTCAGATTTGCAAAAACAACGAGTCTTTAAAAGGTCGGTGTCTCCGATACGAGAAAGAAATTGTGGATTTAAAAATTGAAAACGCCGAATGGCAACAAAACCGCGATGACATCAAATATTGCAATGGTTTACTTGAGTCTGAAATTCAGGACAAAAATCACATCATCATTGATTTGAAAGAGAAAGTTAAACTACTTCAAAAAGGAAAAATGGTTGACACCACGGTGATAGCACCAGGAATGTATCAATTAAACAAAACTGATAAAGGAAAGGTTGTTCAAAACACTAATGTTGATAACTCCACTTCTACAGGACTAGTCTCCACTTCTAACGTTAGCAGACCCAAGCGAAAAAGTAAAAAGAAGAATAGGATCTTGCAACGTAAGAGAGGACACCTAGAAGCTCAAGAAGTAGAAGACCAACTTAGGAATTTGAATAAAACTCATGTTGCATCAGATTTAGATTCTAATCTGGCAAATTGTAATCAAAATCTACATGTAACGAATGATGAACCTTTGAATGTTTTGAATATTAATGCATCTTGTGTGTTTTGTCGTAAAAGCGTATCATCTGGTGATCATACAAAATGTTTAGCTAATTCTCTTCTCAATCGTCATAAGAAACGTAGGACACACATTCCTTTTAGGCCCACTACTGCCTCTAAGTCTAACTTAGGAAAGCCGTCTTCTACGGTTTCTAATGAAATCACAGTTACCCCCATAGGTGCCGAGAACAAATCTAGGAATGAGCCAACTACTAGTGCATTTAACATTAAGAAAGCAAAAACTAGTTGGAACTGGCAACGTTGGTTACAATACAAACCAGACTTTAAACGGATTCCTAAATTGTTGAATACATGTGTTACTAACCAACAGGAACTTGCATTGTCTTTGGGTTCCACCCTTACTTCTGTTCCATCCGTGTCTTCTTCTTGTGATACAGGTGGTACAGATCGTTCTCTGGATTGTTGATAGCGGATGCACCCGACATATGACAGGCAATCTCAAACTGTTACACAACTTTGTCTCAAAGTTCATTGGTACTGTCAGATTCGGGAATGATCATTACGCTCTAATCATGGGATATGGTAACTATATCAGCAGGAACATTGAAATCAGTCGTGTTTACTATGTGGAAGGCCTTGGACACAACCTTTTCTCTGTTGGTCAATTTTGTGATGGGGATCTAGAAGTTGCATTTCGTGAGAAAACTTGCTTTGTTCGTGACTTACAAGGAAACGATCTTATGTCTGGCTCACGTGGCTCCAATCTTTATACAATATCAATGTCCGATATGATTGCAACATCTCCGATATGTCTTCTCTCCAAAGCTGAGTCAACTAAATCTTGGTTATGGCACAAACGTCTTTCACACTTGAATTTCAGAACTATGACTGACCTTGCTCGTTATAAACTTGTCGATGGATTTCCAAGATTCCGTTTTACCAAAGATCACTTATGTTCAGCCTGTGAACAAGGAAAAAGTACTCGTGCTCATTTTCCGTCTAAAACTGAGCAAAGTACGAATCATGTTTTACAACTGCTTCATATGGATCTATGTGGACCGATGCGTGTTCAAAGTATCAACGGTAAACGCTACATACTAGTAATTGTAGATGACTTCTCCAGATGGACTTGGGTTTATTTCTTACGAAGTAAAGATCAGGATCCTTCAATGATCATCACCTTTCTCACTAAAATTCAAGTTCAGTTACGCAACACGGTACGAATTGTCAGAACTGACAATGGAACTGAATTCAAGAATCAGACACTTCGATCTTATTATGAGAAAGTGGGAATTGAACATCAAACATCTATTCCTAGAAGCCCAGAACAGAATGGAGTTGTTGAAAGACGCAACAGGACGTTAGTGGAAGCTGCTAGAACTATGTTGATTAATGCTCAATTACCAGATTACTTGTGGGAGAAGCTGTTTCAACTGCATGTTATACCCAAAACCGTTGCATGATCACAAAACGTCATCGCAAAACACCTTATCAAATTGTTCACAAAAGAAAACCGAACATCGATTACTTTCATGTATTTGGAGCACTTTGTTATCCGAAGAATGATCGTGATGATTTAGGTAAACTTAAAGCAAAGGCTGACATCGGAGTGTTCGTTGGATATTGTGAAAATTCCAAAGGTTTTCGGATATGGAATCGTCGTACAAGAGAAATTCAAGAAACCATTCACGCTAATTTTGATGAACTCACACAAATGGCTTCTGAGCAACACAGCTTAGGACCCGAATTCAACCGTCTTAACTCTCCGGAATCTTCGGCTGAACCATTGCCACTTAACCGCAAAGAATTAGAAACCTTGTTTGCTCCACTATTTGATGACACAATTGTATACCGTCCTACTGAGGTCTCACCTAATTCCGCTGCTCAACCTGAAACATTCCAGTACCAGACTCACCTCAACAAACTTCTAAAAGTGTTGAGAGAGACGGTCCTCCAATTGTATCACCATCTACAGCCTAACAAACTGGTTCTAACTCCCGCCATCCAGCTGAAGATCCCACACCACAATCAGTTCCACAACCCACAGAGCAAGATCCTGATGCATTCTTTAATCCGTTTGCACCGGCTCCTATTGTTCCTGATATAGCTGAGTCGTCAACACGCAATTTGGATCCTGCTAACATGCGAGATACCTATCAACTACACCCTTCCACACACAAATGGACTCGAGACCATCCACTAGTTCATATTATTGGCCATCCAGATGCACCTGTTATGACAAGACAACGACTTCACACGGATGGAGAAACTTGTATCTATGCACTCACAGTTTGTCACGAAGAACCGAAGAACATTAAAGATGCAATGACTTATGACAACTGGATTGAATCAATGCAAGAGGAATTTCAGCAATTCATAAGATTGGAAGTCTGGGAATTAGTTGAAAGACCTGACGGAGTCTTTGTCATCGGGTTAAAATGGATTTGGAAGAATAAGCTTGATGCTGAAGGAACTGTCATACGTAACAAATCACGCCTGGTAGCGAAAGGATACTCTCAACTAGAAGGACTTGATTTTGCTGAATCCTTTGCTCCAGTGGCTAGACATGAAGCTGTTCGGATCTTTTTGGCCTATGCTGCACACAGGAATATGGTGGTTTACCAAATGGATTTGAAAACAGCATTTCTTAATGGAGAACTCCGTGAAGAAGTTTATGTCAGTCAACCTGAAGGCTTCGTTGATCCTGAGCGTCCTAATCACGTTTACCGACTCAAAAAGGCACTCTACGGACTCAAGCAAGCCCCACGGGCGTGGTATGACAAACTGTCCACTTTCTTGCTAGCCAACAAATTTTCTAAAGGATCGGTGGATCCAACATTATTTACAAAAACCTACGGGGAGGACTTACTTGTTGTTCAAATATATGTCGATGACATCATTTTTGCCTCAACAAAAAGAAGTTACTCTAATGATTTTGCAAAATTAATGAAAGATAATTTTGAAATGTCCATGATGGGTGAACTTTCATTCTTTCTAGGACTACAAGTTCATCAATCACCCCGTGGAATTTTTATAAATCAGTCCAAATATGCTCTAGAAATTTTAAAGAAACATGGAATGATGTCTTGTGATACTTATAATACACCAATGGGCTATACCACAAAACTAGATGCTGATTTACATGGGACTCCAGTTGACCCTACCAAGTACCGAAGTATGATTGGGTCCCTCATGTATCTAACAGCTAGTAGACCTGATATAGTATTTGCTGTCTACATGTGCTCTCGCTATCAGTCCAAACCAACTGAAAAACACCTCAGTGAGGTCAAAAGAATCCTTCGATACATAAAGGGAACCATTAACTTGGGAATCTGGTATCCGAAGGATTCTGGTTTTGAACTAATTGCTTTTTCAGATGCTAACCATGCAGGATGTTTAGACACACGCAAAAGCACATCTGGTGGATTACAATTTCTAGGAGACAAACTTGTGTCATGGCAATCAAAGAAGCAGGACTGCACATCATTGTCGTCAACAGAATCTGAATACGTAGCCATGTCTGCTTGTTGTGCTCAAGTCATTTGGATGAGATCAAAACTTAAAGACTATGGCTACCTATTCAACAAGATTCCTATCTACTGTGACTCAAAGAGTGCAATTGCTATCTCCTGCAACACAGTACATCATTGCAAATCCAAACACATCGATCTCCGATATCACTTCATCAAAGAGCATGTGGAAAAGGGTACCGTTGAACTGTATTTTGTTGGGACTGAGTACCAATTGGCGGACTTACTTACCAAATCTTTAGCACCATCAAGGTTTGCTAGTCTAGTTCACCAAATTGGTATGAGATGTTTGACGCCAGAGGATCTTGAAAAGTTTTTAAAACACAACTGATCGTCAAACATCATTACTATCTTTGTATAATATTTTCTTCTTAAATATAAACCAATCAAAACACAAAAATATTTTTCTTTCTTCAAATTTTCTATTGTTTTTTTTAAAAAAAAAAAAAAAAAATGCAAGTATATCGCTTCTCTTCAACACTTTGTTTCATTTTTTACACGTGTTGAGGGGGAGTCACGCTTAAATTTTTTACCAATTTTAATTGGTATACTTGCATGTTTTTCGTAGTTTATGGTATTTCTGAGTGTGTGGATGTTCTTTATACATCACTTTGTCTCATCCCGTTATTAAGTCTTCATAAGTTAGGATTTACGGATGTATATCTCGATGTTACACAAGTTTGCCATAACTTTAGGACTCAAGTAGGTATATCTAAATGTTAAGGGACCTAAAGTGACTAAACTCAAAAATTTCAAAAATAATAAAACAAACAAACCGTATTTCACAAACTTCACAAAAGTCAAAACCTCTTAAAACCTTTTTTCTAAACCTACGGCCCTCATTCATTCGAGCCATCCACGATCTTGATCATAAATTTGTAAGTTCCTATGTAATCACTAGGGTATAACATACATAAGATCTTGGTTAATTGAATAATCAACGGCTCGATCTCCTGTTATCATGATTTCGAGAACTAGGGTTTATAATTTCGAAAATTGCTCTTAACATGTTTTGGTGTTTAATTCTTGATAAGGTTTTGTTAAAAAGCATGTTTCTAACATATCCTCATCATTTATTCATGCATTCCATCATGTTTGCTTCGATCTAGAAATCTAGGGGTTGGGTCGATTTGCGATTGTGAGATTATGTGTTTGTTTGCTTTGTTTTAATGGTGGGATATGTTTCTAAGGTCACTAATATGCATGTTTGAACTGATGTTATTGATTTTCACCATTGATGCTTGGTTCTCGATAAGCAAATTTACCACGTTTTTAAATAACTTCGATCTTACTGAGTCCAAAGTGTTGTATGCTGTTATTACATGTCTTATTCTTATGCTTGTGATATGCTAGAACCACTCTTGCTCATTAGTCTCAAACTTGATACATTTTCGAGAAAGTTGATCTTGAAAAATTATCGAGATCTTGGTTTAAACGTGTGTATTGCTTATATCTAAGTTGTGTTTATCAATCTTTGTGACAGGCCTGAGTCATTGGAATAATCATTCAAGAAATGTACGTGTAACTTCAAAATCGATTTGATTCTTGTATAAGAATTTTTTCGAGAAACTCAAGAATTATCGCAAACCATGATAAACATATCGAGAAACTTATGTTTTCGATAAATGTAGTTCAACCTCAGTTTTTTTCGAAATAATCTTTTCGAAATCACTCTTTGAACTATACTTTTCGAAATCACCAGGTTCTCGAAAAGTGTTATCGAAAAAATGATGTTTTCGAAAACTTAAACTTTTCGCAATTCTTGATAAAGGAAAGATCTCGATAAAATTTACTTATAAGGTTTTTTCGATAATTTACTTTCTCGATAAAACTTCTTTGTAACATTTTTCGAAATCTTTTCTCAACACAAGTTTGCGATAAAAGGTTTATGTTATTTTTCCGAAATCTTGTTTAGGCCTTGTCATGTAATATCCATGTTACCTTGTTGTGATTCAATGTTGTTATGTAATGTGAAGCTACTGTGAATTATGTATATCAATCGTACTTATTTGCGAGACATTGCATTGTATAGTTGATTTCGTGATTCTAAATGTACTATGATTCTTCAAGTATGCATTATGTGACACTTCACTCATAACAAAATGACACATTTGTGCTTAATTGTCTTAAGTAGATATCAGTAACCAAACTCAAAACTGTGCTCACACATAACGAATTTGGATGTTTGGTTTATGGTGATGTTTTTCAGATTAACATGGATGAACACAATGAGAATGTCCCTGAACAAGTTCTTCCATTACTCACCATGGATGACATCACTCCCGAGAACTACAATGTCATGATTGGCAACAACAATCCCCGAGTTGATTTCAACAAATTGAAAATCACAGAGAAATCGTGTATGATTGTGAAAGATATCCTACTTGCACATCCATGCAAACCTCTGCTCACCTATTCTACTTCAGTTCCGCTGTTCTACCTTCATCAGTTCTGGCTTACTACTCAAGCTAACTTGGATGATGAGTCTTTCACTGTTACATTGGATAGCCAAGAATACTCTGTAGATCATGACGTTCTTCGAACAGCCCTTCTCATGCCACAAACTGACAACGAATTTGCTCCTATACTACCTGACCTGGATCTTCTTGACTTCTTCATTGAATTAGGATATGAGGTTGATGATGATGTACCGCTAGTCAAGCTTTCCCAATTTAATGCCAAGAATATCCCTCAGCCTTGGAGAACATTCTGTCTGTTGGTGGTAAGATCTATATCTGGAAGGAAAAGTGGTCATGAACATCCAAGGCTCGAACATTTGCAAACATTCTGGGGAATGGTGACTCTGACGCCTATTGACTTTGCAGTTCCTATCATGAATGATATCGTCCACAGCATTCAAACCGAACGTGTGAAGACTATGATACCATTCACGAGATTCACCAAGCTTCTCATTGAACATCTCTGCAAAGACTCTCCAGATTTCATCAAGAGGATGGCTGATCCTAATGAGCCGAAGCACCTCTTCGAGGACGATTTCACCACCTCATTCATCAAGACGACCACTTCCTCAACCAAGATCATAGGAATGAGGCTTCCCGAATACCTTCTTAATGATAAAATCAAGAAGAGTCTGAACTACAAGCTGTATGATAACGCTTACAAAGGGGTACAGGAAGAAGCAACAATAAAGACTCGAAGCAAAGGAGGTGTAAAGTCTGGGAGTACTACAAGCACCACTGCCTCACCACATACTAGATCTAAGGCTGCTCCCAAGACTCAACCATCTGTTAAACCCAAGTTTTCTGCCAAGCCTAAAACAACACCCAAGTCTAAACCAAAGAAGAAGGCAACTCCTGAGTACTTTATTCGGGATGAACCTACACCTCCACCTTCTGACACCGAATCCGAGTTCGATACAGAATCTGAAGAAGAAGAACCAGACTATGAACTGAGATACCGAGCACCTGATGAAGCATTTCCTGCAACAGAGATCGCCGTACAACAAAGTCTTGAAACTTATGAAGAAGAGACAAGGAAAAGAAAAGGGATCACTATTAATGAGCCTAATGATGATGAAGACGAACCAATCGTTGAACCTTTGATCGACAAACGCGAACTGAAGAGTATAGTTGTCGACACTCGAGCTGAAGAAAAGCAACTTCGTAAAGAACAAAGGAAAGCTAGTCTCGAAAGCCGACTTATGTCTCAACCTCCAACACCACCACCTATTGATCAGTCTGAACATGTAGGGGCTACAAGCAGCATGATTCCTCCCATTGTATCCACTACGTTAGAATCAGCTCCACAGCCTGATGACACCGTTAAAGATACAGACAAAACAGGAGATGTCAACATGACAGAAACTGCTAATATAGAAGAGAATGTTGGTGGACAAGAGAACATAGCTACGGATCAGGAACATGAATATCTCATTACTCCAGAGTTTCTTGCACGAGAAGCAGAGGAAGCAGAGGAACGTCGTAGAAAGGAAAACGAAGAGAAGAACGCATTCGACACCAACATATTTCTTAAGTCATCTTCTCAGCAGACTTCCTCAGCACAACCTCCACCTCCTCAAGACTCTCCACCTAAGGATCCGACTCCTCCTGCTTCTTCTTCAGACTCTCACAACGAGTCATCGTCCGAATCATCACCTGAGCATTCATCTCCCACACCTTCTGAAACCGCATCTAAACAACATTCAATCAATGAACCGAAACCACTAGTTGATCTTCAGGAACAAGTCAACAAACTCACCGACATGGTTACAAGTCTCACCAGCTAAGTTGAGGACTTCCAGGAGTCAAAGCAGCTGATCGATAAGTTCTTGCACTCTGACTACACAGGATTTATCAGGACGGCAACACATGATTTTCTCACCGATAATCTTGTTGAGATGATCACTCCTGAAGTAGCAAACCTTCTTAAACCAATCAATGACAACTTGGATCACAGAATCAGAAGTGTTACAAGGAAAATGTTGTCAACAACACCATTCACGCTTCACTCAGTAAAACCTTCTACTGTGGCTCCAACCGTCCCTGAACTGTCCTTCAATGACATGCTTGCCAAAATCTTCGACAACATTGCCTCCAAACCTACACAAACTGCTGAAGAAAAGGCACTTTATGATGCTATGGTGGCATACATATCCAAAGAGTCATGCAAAGATGCAGCTAGAACCCGGAAAAGGACAAGAAAAGATGACGATCCTGACCCAAACTCTAAAGGCAAGAAACCTAAGTCTGGAACAGGTCCTTCATCCTCTCTACAACCACAAAAGGACTCCACCACTCCTGGAAATCAACAACACACCTCAGCTACGGGTCAAGGTCAAACTGACGAAGAGGAAACATTCATGGTACCTACAGATGACTACCAGGGTCAACCTGACACCGATTACCGTGCTCCACCTATTCCTGATTCTCATGCTGGACCATCGTCACCATCCAAGGCTAAAGACAAAGATGCTACATCTAAGGCAAAGAAATCAAAGAAGAAAAGACGTCATTCAAGGCTAGACAATGATGACACTCCTCAGAATGATTGGCTGACAGAAATGGTTCAAGCTCAACCTCCACTCGAAGAAGAAGAACCACTTCCTGGTAACACTCTACAGTTTACCCAAGTCATTATGAAGGATCTTCAGATCGACAAACTCACAAAGGCAGAGCTCAGAAGAATCAATAGGGATGCACAAGAATTCCTCAAGAAAAGATCTGGTAACAAAGTCGAATACGAGTATCATATGCAGAATATAGCTAGTGCAATGTCTGCCAACTTTGACTGGCTAAATCCAGAAGTGAATATCGATCTCAGTTCCAAGAATCATGAAAAACCTTACTTCACTGACTGGACCAAACCATTACCATTGAAAGGATTTCCAGACAAACCCAATATACCTTACAGCTTCTTCTTCAACAAAGATCTTCGTAACATCCAGCTCACTCAGGAAACATCCAAGACGAAATATGCTTCCTCACTCACAATCTCAGTACCAGCCGCACGATATGAAATTCCTGCTATTGAAGAAACTACTCGTGTTTTCAGCAACTCCATCGTAGCTTACGATAGAGATGCTCTACACGGAATTCAACATTGGCCTGAACGTCGTCGTCTCGGTTATACAAGCAGATTAGGAGAGAAATCATTGGAAAATGTGAAGCAAAAATCAAAGATCATCGCTATCTTGGAGATTCAACAGTCGAAACGGTTTAACTACTTATTCATGCGTGAAATTGTTGTTAAACGACAAGATGAAAAGAAGTACAAGTTCTCTGAAGCAGACTTTCCCGACCTTAATCTCAATGACATCGAAGACATGTATCTCGAAAAGGTTCAAAACAGAATGCGTGGATTCGATAGAGATGTACAGTACAACTTCATGGCATCACTACTTCTTTACATCCGACGTTTGATTGTTCAAGAAAGAGTGGAAGATCTTCAGCTTGGAGTGGAAAGTTACCAACAGAAGATCAATTTGACAAAGCCACAATTCTACTTTGATGGTATCTATCAAACACCACAGTTTACTCTCAACCAAGAACCTTTTGGCTTCACCTACATCAACAGCAAAAAGCTACAAAGTTTCATGAGGTTCGATGAGGTACACAAATTCTGTGATGTTACACTCAAATCTGTTCGTGATGGGCTTGTCAAACGGTTGAATGATGATCGCCGAAAGATAGCTAAGGGGGAACAACCTAGATGGAAATCCAGCACAAGAAGACAAGTTCGTAACTTTGTCTTAAAGATTGAAGAAAGGTTATTTCGACGGGAACAGATCAGAAGACTGGAAAGCTATATCGGTGCCAGACCTTCGTTTCCTGTCAGAAACTTTGAAAGACCAGAACCCAAGTTCACTGACTTTGACGCTCCACTTCCTGACAAAGATTAACTTGGTACATTTGGTTATTTCTTTTCAATATCATTTGTTTCATTTGATTGAATTTCACTATGGCTTGTGCACACATTACAGTGCACAACCCGAACTTGTAAAGAAAGGACCCTGAGGTACACTTCAGTGCCTCAATCCTAATTTAAGGAGCGAAGGCTTCTTACTTTTGAGTAGAATTAATCAAACATTTATGATTTTTTCATAATTCTGCTCAAAAGGACAAGTATTTCACCTCAATAAGACCTAATCACTTGTTGAGGGGGAGCACTTGTCAAAACAAAATACTTTGCTCAAAATCAAAAGTTCTTTGTGAATCTCCCCGTAAGACTCAAAAGGCATATTTTAATCTAAAATTTTGTCAAAAACATCATTTTATATGCTATTTTTGAGGGGGAGAAAATGAAAAAGTGATTAAAATATACGAAGTCAAAGCTTAAAAGTTGTATCATGTGCGAGCTAGACTCAGTATTGACCCAGGAATTGACGAGACAATAAATGTTAGTAATATCGAAAAGACTTATCCTCGACGGGTAATAACATCAAGTTAGTTACTAGAGCTAGTTGTTACCTAAAAGCTGACAATGTATCTCTTTATCTAACCACGTAAGCGTGTCTCGAAAAGGATATGTCTTAGTAGAAATGTACCGTCTCGAGAAACTTTCTGTGAACTTGATCAGGCCGGGTAATAACTTCAAGCTAGTTTAACTAGTGATGTAAGCGTGTCTCGAATCGGTCTTGTTCACGGAAAGTGGATCAGTTCAAAAGTGCTTGCTCCTCCCGCATGTGCAAATTTATTTAAACACTTATGAGCACATGTGCAGGGGGAGCCCTTCAAAAGTGTACGCAAAACTCTCAAAGTGTTAACCAAAATATTTGATTATCACAAACACTTTGAGAGATTTTCAATCAAAGGTTTCTTGGCTACTGTCGGAGTTATAAGGTGATTAAGATAGGAATATCCGTCCTATGATCCGCCAGAGCCGGAGGGATCTACCCAAGGACATCCCCAATAGTTAGAATTAGAAGTCCTTAGGTATGATACGAAAAAAGGAGAAATGAATGAAAGGGAAAGAAGGAGTTGAAGAATTAAAAAGAAAAGCAAAGTAAAGGGTGAAAAGAAATAGCCCTCCATATGTTCAACCTTAGGGCAGACACCGGGTTCAATACGTATGCTACTGGTTGTTGCAAAATACAACACCGGTATTGAAGATTAAGTCGTCATGGACCCAGTGACGCAATGCACTAAACCTTCTTAACCACTCAAGTTCTCTTAAAAGAGCTTGCTTCATTCTCACGGGGAACCCACGTAACCTATCGACCTATCTCTTAGAGACGGTTGATATTGAAGAAGGTGACTCCTCCCCAGTCTCCACATAAGAAACCTAGGTGTGCACTTATAGAGTCTAGAGCCATGAGATACATCAAAGATCTCCTAGGAACACTTAGTATTTCTACAACTGGTGTTCTACATCAATGGACACTAGTTGTAAATTATCGAGTCCTTCGCAGATCTTAGCAATCTGCCGAGAACGTTTATGAGAGGATTACCTATGTATTTCTCAATGATTGAATGGAAATCCTGCCAGGGTCAACATCTAACAGCCCTGATAGCAGGTCACTTCGGTAACCTCACAAGGGTTACGCTTAGTGTTTGCGGTGGTTCCATTACGGTCTACAGTCGTGGAGTGATCCCCAGCGACTCATCCAGTCATTGAGCTACTTAGTAGGTCTCGTAAGCTCCTTCGGGAGTATCTGATATGGGAACGGCCTGGATAAGGATTAGAAGGAGTCTTCACAATATGCTGTTGATGAGCTCTAATTCCTTATCTGTAAGTACCGGATGTTTTATTGCTAACTGTTTACATGCAGGGTTATATCATCTCCATGGCGACAGATTCCACATGCTCATACATGCATCTTGAAGTTATCAAAAGCTCCCTCAAAGATCAAAGCAACACAAAGTTCAAATGAAAGATTCTACGCAATAAAGGGAAGAATCTACAAAGTTTAAAGACTAAAGATCGTAAGTGAAAGAAAGGGACAACGTGCATGTATAAGTCAGAATTCAAAGATGTATGAGCATGTTGGAATGGCGGACAACCACCACAGACGCAGGAGTGACGAACGGCAGATTACTTCATAACATAATCACTACAACTTCATCAAAGAACAAAGACAAAGAGCAAAGTATATCCATTATTATTCTTATCATTTCTGAAGACGTCTAAAGCTATGAAAGTCAAAGATTAAGGCGAAGACGTCAAGCAACCATGATGACCGACCCTTAGGGGGAGATTGTTGGAACCAAAGTTTTACTATTTTATCAAGTCTCGGTCATTTGTAATAATAGGTTGCTTAAGTTACACTTATGTTATTATTTCAAGTTTACTAGGCTTAAGTCATATGGTCCATGGGCTTTTAAGCCCACACGTTTGTAAGAAAGGGAAGGAGTAGGATGTTGCCCTAGCTCCTTACCTATATATATCATGCTTAGGTCTATGTAATACTTGGTTGGTTATGTGAAATATTAAGGAAACTCTTGCAATTCTAATTCTCTAAATTCTCATAATCATCCCATTCTCATTCTCATCTCATTTCTATCATTATTGTGCTTGTGTTTACTAAATGGTGACCTAACAGGCATATACCTTTTTATGCTTGATTTCTTTGATTATGAGTGTGCCGATAATTTTTGTGATTCTAGAACTTGTATTAGATATCATTATGAGACCGCAGTAAGATCACATTCGTATGATATAAGTATTTTTATGTGTTAAGAGGCAAAAATTAGGATTTACACCATATATAGCCATCCATTTTCTAATCTACACTTAACCCATTTAGCACTCACTTTTAGTGCTACTATCCACTAGATATACCCTTCTGAGCTTAAAAACTTTCGTTTCTATTATCCATCAAGAAAACAACACAAATGTTTCTTAGTCGGGAATTAGAAGAATGGAGTATGAGTTATGAGTTATGAAAAAGAAAAAAAGTATGGTTTTTACCAATTACGATAAGTATGAAGAGTGCACGCTTTATGTTTGTTTTAATGTGGTTGAGAAAAGAAAAAAGAAGGAAAAAATAAGTGATAAAGGAAAAAATAAAAGTTATGAAAAAAGAGAAAGAATAAAGAGAATAAAGGATTCCCCGACTTAAGTTTCTTACAAATAAATTCAATGTCTACACTATACTTATAAACCTTAAACCTTACGATATAACCTGAATAAAAGTCCTCTTTGATATTTATACTTGGTGCTTACGCCATGTCGGTACAGTTTTGTTTCTTTTACAAGCATATGGTAAATCTATAAGTTATGACTAAGCTATGAGAGTAAACCTTAACCATGAAACTATTTTTATGAGTGCTTGAGTGAAATTGAAAATATATACATATTCGTGAGGAGCATGTCATGTCATCTTGGTTGTCTTGGATGCACAAAAATATATTTGAAAACTATACGAGACTCGATTTCAAAAAACATTTTTCTTTTATGCTTGAGGGCAAGCATTAGTCTAAGTATGGGAGATTTGATGAGTCTCGTATTATACATATTTATACCCTCAATATTATGTAAATTATATAGAAAATAACCTTATTATTAGGACTTTTGGTACTTAATACGTGAATGAATGTGTAGGATTGGAGACTGGTGAAATGACGTAAGAAGCACAAGAAATGAATAACTCAAGATAATTATTATTAGTTTGAACAAAAGCACGCCGAACTTATGGAGAAAGCGCGTCGCTTAAATGCACCTTTGGTCAACTATACAAACACGAGTCAAACAATGAAGTACGTTGGCTATATGCAGAAAGAACGTCGGTTACGTAATAGAGAAGTCCGCTGGTTTTACACCAATTGTGTGGCGTACTTCTAATGATAGTTATGCATTTCTACATTAATGAGCCACATGAATGAAGAGGCCGATCATTTGCTTGTCATTACTCACCAGGGACGTATTAGGTTGCCTTTGCACTATAAATAGAGGTCCAAATCAGAGTTATAAGACACACCTCAATCAAGAATAATCTCTTGCTCACTAAGAAGCAGTTTAGTAGTGGTTTGCACTAAAACTACTAGCTAAGGAGTTGGAGTCAGTACTACACTTGGAGAAACACCTTGGAGCATGAGAATCTTTGGTATACATTCTTTGTTATAATGATAATACTTGTTTACATGTTTTACTTTATTAAGAGTATGGAGTAGTAACTTTATGTTTATTCGAGGCACTTCTGCCATGATTATTATGAGAATTGTATCATGAATATTGAATCTATGATATATGCATTTGATATGTCATTGTTTAGTCTATTATCTTTTGTCTTGATTGGTCATTATGATTGCTTAAAGGTCGAAAGATTCAATCATGTTGGCTATATTATGAATTGTCTATTTATAACAAGTCATTGCTATAATTGTGAGAATTGCTTAGTAAAACAAATGATATCCTTGACTATGACACATTTAAGGACTAGTCTCATGTCTAACCACTTGACTAGAGGAAATGCATACTTTATACTTCATACATGGAGCATACTTTATGCATTCTGTGTTTATAGAATCAAAGGCCGGAAGGAGATTCTTTTACATAGAATAGATATACTAGTTTACATGATCAACCATCATGCTTTACTTCTATACTTTGTCCATGTACCTTCTGTGATACTATTGCTTATGCTTATGTGCTCAGCCTTGAATAAAAATACTTTTGAATCAATTGGGAAAAACAATACAAAAATCTTAAATCCAACAAACACGGCTTTAGTGATAAGTGACAATCATTGCCATCTAATTTTGTTAATCATAGCTAGCATAAGGAACCATTACATCTCTTGGGATGACCTGGTCTTACCTAAATCCTTTACTATTAATGGGGGTTATACTTTTACCCATGTGTTTTGTGTATTAAGGAAATGGTGGAACTTGTTTTATAAATTTAAAGCTTTTGAAACACATTAGAGCAGCATGTTTTAGAAAGCATTATTATCAAAACAAATAGAAAAACTCTCGGTCAAGCATATGTATGACTATGTTTCATTATTGAATGACATTTCTAGAGACGTACATAATATTGATTACACGAGTGACATGTCGAGAGAAGAATATTTTTTGATTGTTATGATTTTTATGATTTTTCAGATTTTTATGGTTTTTGTAGGTTTTATATTTTTCTATTTTTTTTTTGTTTTAAAACTATGTATAAAGGATATGTGAGGTACTTTTACTCCTCATTCTCTTCCTGAAGACTTTTGAGAGATTATGGCGTAAGACTCTTCATCCCAAGTCACGGAAGAATGAAATGAAACCTTTCTCGTGAAAGAGACTTTGTAAAGATGTCAGCTAGCTGAAACTTTGTCCTCACGAAGTAAAGTTCCACTACCCCTTTCTCTACTTGTTCCCTGATAAATGGATGACGGATGTCGATATGCTTGGACCTGGAATGTTGTACATTGTTACAGTGAAGAGCAATGGCACTTCTATTATCACAATACATCGGAACTTTGTTGAAAGCAAAACCATAGTTCGACAGTTGAAATCTCATCTACAAAATTTGAGCACAGCATGAAGACATAACAATGTATTTAGCCTTTGTGGATGATATTGATGTACTCATTTACTTCTTTGATGACCAGCTTACAAGTTTATCACCCAGAAATTGAGCACCTTCTGAAGTACTTCATCGAGTATCTTGACACACCGCATGGTCAGCATCTGAGTAGGCCGTGAGAGCCATAGCGGTGTCTTTAGGATACCAGAGACCATGTGAATAGTTCTTTAGAGATACCTAAATACCCTCTTGACTGCTTCCAAGTGCTTTTTGGTAGGCTTGGATTGATACCGAGCACACATACATACAGCAAATAGAAGATCTGGCCTGCTAGCAGTGAGATACATGAGGGATCCAATCATACTTCTGTATTTGGTTTGATCAACTGGGACACCAGATGTATCATCATCAAGTTTGGATCTTTCAACCATTGGAGTATCAACTGAGTCACTTGTATCAAAACCAAATTTTTTCAAGATGTCATTAGCATATTTGGCTTGATTAATGAAAATACCACTTGGACTTTGTTAGATTTGCAACCCCAAGAAAAATGACATCTGTCCCATCATCAACATTTGGAACTTTGAACTCATCTCCTTTGAGAAACGATCACATTCCGTAGGATCAGAAGAAGCAAATATGATATCATCTACGTAAATCTGAACATGAAGCAGATGATTTCCCGTCTTCCTATTGAACAAGGTAGGATCAAGGACACCCTTGGTGAATTGGTTTACTAGAAGGAACTTAGACAAAGTGTCGTACCAAGCCCTGGGTGCTTGTTTTAGGCAATAGAGAGCTTTCTTCAAACGGTAAACATGATTAGGCCGCTCAGGGTTCACGAATCCTTCAGGCTTAGTAACGTAGACTACTTCTTTCAAATCACCATTCAGGAAGGCAGTCTTAACATCCATTTGGTAGACTATCATGTTACTATTAGAAGCATTAGCGAGAAATATTCTAACGGCCTCAATACGAGCAACAGGAGCAAACGATTCTTCAAAGTCAATTCTCTCCTATTGACTATATCATTTAGCAACTAATTGTGCCTTGTTTTTCAAGACATCACCATGCTCATCAAGTTTTACTTTGAAGATCCACTTAAGAGCTATAACCATTGCACATTTCGGAGGAGGTACTAATTCCCATACATCAAGACGATCGAACTCATGGATTTCTTCTTGCATTGCCATGAACCAACTTTCTTTAGACAAAGCATCTTTGAAATCTTTAGGTTCAGCTTTGGATAGTACGGAGTTAAAGAAGCACCACAAGGCATCGGTGGCAAGTTGCTTTCGTGTAGACACTAGTCGAGAAGGTTTCCCAATGTTGTTGTCAATAGGGTGATCGTTGGTCCATTTTATGAGATGGTCGTGTGGTTGAGGGTAGTGAACTGATGTAGCCGTGTTAGAATCTCTTTAGGAAGTTGCTTCATTAGAGGATTCAGGAGCAAAGATGTTTCCAACCGGCTCATCATCAAGTGGAGCAAAAGGATTTACATCAAAGGAATTATCAACTGCAGTTCCTGGATGTACAGACGAACTTTGAACGTTTGATGTGGTTTGTGAATTACTGGTAGAGGGCGCATCCTGAACAATGGAGATTGAGGCAGATGGACCATTTGTGTCTTGTGAAGCATTGGTAATAGCAGAAGGAGGATCAGCAACATGTGGTTCTGGGACGTGAGCCTGCTGTGACTCAAAGTATTCATCAAACATGGGATCAAACAACTTCTTCAATTCATCGCTTGAGGGAGGTACATAAGGAATGACAAAAGTGGGATTCTATACAAGGCTTGAACTCATTGGTCTAGGAGATAAAGGATTAGGTGTGGGTCCAGAACTGGCGTGTACTGAAACCGTATCCTTAGTCAGCTCATCAAACGTGACATGGATAGTTTCCATGATTTGTCAGGTTCTTTTGTTGTAGATTCGGTATCCCTTTCGATCTGGTGCATATCCAACAAATACTCCAATATCTGCCTTAGCCCTAAGTTTACCCAAGTCTTCACTATCGTTTGTTGGATAGCACAGTGCACTAAACACACGAAGAAAAGAGAGATCAGGTTTTCTAAGATGCACTAGCTCATATGGTGTTTTGTTGTGGAGAGGATGTATCAATGATCGATTTTGGGTATAGCAAGTAGTAGCAATAGCCTCAGCCCAAAGAAACATTCGAGTTCTAGAAAAGATCAACATTGTACAAGCAGCTTCAACTAGAGTACGGTTTCGTCTTTCAAAGACTCCATTTTGCTGAGGCGTGCATGGAACACTCGTTTGATGACTGATGCCAATACTTTCATAAAATAGAGTAAGTTGTTTATTAACAAACTCTGTTCCATTGTCTGTGAGAATGATTCTGACAGTTTTGTTGAGTCTAACTTGTAGTTGCTTGATAAGTTTAATGATGATCTTCGGAGTCTCATCCTTGGATCTCAAGAACTTCACCCATGTAAATCGAGAGTAATCGTCAACAATTACGAGAACATATCTTTTCCCACTAAAACTCTGTACTCTCATCGGTCCGCACAAATCCATGTGAATGGTGTGGAGAATTTATGTAATGGAGTTAACTGTTTTGGGTTTGTGAGTGTGTTTCTTGCTTTTTCCCAGTTGACAGGCAGAACAAAGATGATCATTTTCATATTTCAACCTGGGCATACCTCGAACAAGATCCTTGCGAGTAAGTTCGTTAATGGTGTTGAAGTTCAAATGGTTCAACTAACGATGCCATAGCCATGATTTGTTCTTTGAGGCCTTAGAAAGCAAGCAAATGGGAGAGGACCGCATCATATCTTCTATCGAGATGGTGTAAAGGTTTGTGCCACGACTGCCTTTAAGGAGATCAATTCCATCCAACTCTCTAACAAAGCATGTATGTTTTCTGAAGGCAACTTTGATGAAGCGAAAAGTGTACCGCTTTTATGGGGTCATTTAAGCCCTAATTCGAGATTATTTGATCAAATATTGCCCTAAATCGTTCCTTTTGTCATTTTAGGTACTTTTGGAGAGAAATTTGGAAAAGGAAGCATTTTGGACGTTTTTGGAGCATAAAAGTGAAGAAAACGACAAAGTCTCAAAATCCTTACTGGGAACAGTACCTGACGGCGTCAAGGCTCTACAAGTGACGGCGTTAAGCTTGGAAAAAGAGGTGGAAGTGGAAAATACATGTGACGGCCCAGAACATTTTTAGTGTAATTGACCTGACGGCGTCACCAAGGCCGTCAGGGTCATTTTGCAAGTGACGGCCTAGAGCTCAAATTCTACATGACAGCGTCAAGACTGGATCTAGGCAATACGACCCCTAATTTGGCGGCGGGTTGACTGCGTCAGAACCTATAACGTGACGCCGTCAGGATGTATTATCTATATATATTTTTCCAATTTTTCATTCATTGTGTGTGGAACATTAGGAGAACTTTGGAGAGCTTAAACCCTAGACGAATTTTCTGTAAAAATAAGGGTTTCAACCCTTGTTCCATCCATGCTTAATTGAAGATAAGTTTTCCAATAATCATACGATATGTCTATGTGTTGTGTGATTCTATCTTATGCTTGTCTTTCTTTTAATATGTTAGGCTAGGTTTTTACTGTATTTGCTTAGATGTAGTGAAACCTAGATGTTGATTATTGGTTGATGGTTTGTTTATAATTGTTGTGGATGATTGTATTCGATGTTAGGCTTAAGAAAACTGGTAGACTTCCATTGGTAACTTGCTTGAACGTCTTAAGAAACATGATCGGAGGTGTACTATGATTTTTGGTTGTATTTAATGCATAAGTGAATTCTAGTGATCCCATGTTAGGAGCTATTAGTCGGCTCGACATAGGAGTGAAGTAGGAGCTTATTGAGTTAGGGAATATTGTACACGACCCTACGACTAGTATTAAGGATATAACCCATCATCCAAGCAATTGTAACAAGCTAATCAACGGGTGAAAGATATCTAGGGAGTAATGAAATCTAAGTAAACACATCTTTTCTCATTATTGTTTACACCACATAACCACATTAGTTTAATTTCATTTATTTTTATTTTATTTTGATTGCTTCTGTAGTTAATTGGGTTAGTTGACTAGCAACTAATTCCGCCTACTCCTTCAAAACCCGATATTTTACTTGCTTTCATAAAATATAAAAAATACAAAAAGAATGATCCCTCACCTCTAGACCTAGTTTAGTAGGCTTTCTAATCCTAGCGAACACTATTCCGGAGTTGAACGATCAATCCCCCGGTACTTGTCACTATACTATACTCAACGATTAGGTATACTGCCTGGCGGGGATTGCAAGCTTCTCAAGATCCCTTGAGAGGTAAAACGTGTTGCGAGGGCGCAATCCCGCGTATCAAGTTTTTGGCGCCGCTGCTCGGGGAATAGTTATTGTTTAGGTTGAAATTTATTTTGATTAGGTTTAATCATTAGATCCCTTTTTAGTGAGATGTTTATTTTCTTTTTATTAGCTTTCTCGTAGTCTATCTTTTCTTTGTGTATTTGTTCGTAAAAACCTTTCCATTGACTCTTCCATTCACCATTATGGAGAACGCGAATCCACCATACTACCGACCACGAAACCCATTCACTCCTAATGACATCTTGATGTTCAAGCAATATCGAGATAAACCTATCTATGATGCATGGACTCGTTTTAAAGATTTACTCCGAATAGTCCCTCATCATGGTTTCGATCTATGGTACCAAACTCAAATCTTTTACTATAGTGTCCACCCGTATTACCAAAGGTACATTGATGATTTTGCCAACGGGGACCTTAGGGAATTAAATGCTGAAGAAGCATGGGATGCCATAGAAGATTATGCCCAATATTATTATAGAGTAGACAACCCGACAAACAACATAACAAATCAATTGACAACAAATTTGAAGGACCATGAAACAAGTTTGTTGGGGGATGAATATGCTCATGTTGAGATACCTAAGTGGATGGCGCCTAATATCATAGTACAAAACAAACACATAGGTAATCTTGACATAATGGAGGATGAGGTGGACAATCCAAGCCCACAAAGTACCCCACAAGTCCTACCATCATTTGAGGCACATACACCGCCCGTGACTTACCCGGAAGAAGTAGAAGAGACTTTAGGAATCCCAACAGAGGTAGAGACCTTAGACCAAGCACCACTTGAGGATATAGGTTTGAATACTTGTAATGATAACCTTACACCTAGTTCTAGGGAATTTCTTATTGTTGATGAACCGGAACCTCAATCTTTACACTACTTTCCATCCTTAGATTTACATCTAGGAGACAAAAGAGGAACCGACCCACCCATCAAACAATATTATCCGGGTAGTTTTAGGATGAAGGATGCCATTCACTCACCCCTTTCACCTCACGTGGCATATTTCCACCCTAAGGGTGTGTATCACTACTTCCACACACACTTAATCATAAGTGTATAGAAAACCTCCTTTATTTCCATTAAATAAGGGTAGAGTCAGGCTCGTGACTCGAACAAAAACAAACGCTTCTTGAGAGGCAACCATGTTTTTAATTGTTTGATGTTTTTAATTTATTTGTTTGTTTGTGTCATATATGCTTAATCATAATTGTTTAATTTTCATGTTTCGAATAATTTGTGAAAATGCTTTATTTTGTTTTTAACCTCGTCTTAATTGCATATAAAGGTATTTTACAAAAAGACAAGTGTAGGGAAGTTTATATTTTGTTAAAAAGAACGAATTTCGAACATGAAAAATTCACAATTCATGATTAGCATATATTCTATCTTGTTTGTATGTCAATACTTGTGGATATGTTTTATGAGTTCCTATTTGTAATTCATTCCACAAGTATTCTATCCTTTTATTGCTTTGTTTTGTTTTTATTTCTATGTCTGGAATTACATCTAGTTGTGGTTTTTCTTTGTTCGGTTTGATGCTTTGGTTTTTGTGTTTGTTGATTACAGGTTATATTAGACAAGAAGATGATTACATTTCTGGAATGGAGCTTATCATGTTCATTCTCTTCTAGGAAGATTTAACCATGTTATCACATCGTCCATACCGAGCGAATCAGGGGAGTATTAGTTTCTTTCATTCTTATTTATTTTTACTTTTACATTTTTATCTAGAACATTGGGGACAATGTTCGGTTTAAGTGTAGGGAGGGTATATTAGAAACTATAACTCTACTTGAGTTTTGTTTTGTTTGATAGTGAATGTGTAATAAAACTGAGAGAAATATTTGTTAGGGCAATTTTAGCACCAAATTTAAATTTTTTTGCAACATGTAGGAGTGAAACTTTAGTCTTAATAAGCGTCTCATGGATAGGAGTTGTATGACTAGCACAAAACCGTACCACTTAAAAAATTTTCCACCCAAATATGTGAGGTTCGACTTTAGATTTGATAGGAAAAGCATTTATTATTAGTGCTTATGAGTGTACCGGTAGTATTTAGATACTAGAACTTGCGTGCATCCCGAGACCGCTAGTGAGACTACATTCGTGTAGTAGGATTTACTACATGATAAGAGGCATTAGGATCACCCTTGTGTTTAAACCCGTATCATAATTACTTGACTATTTAAGTCATACTACTTGACTAGCGAAGTCAATTAATTTTCCCACACATTAGCGTTGTACTCATTTTTAGTACACGAAACCCCTAGTACACCCCTCAGAGCCTATCCTTTTTTGTTTCTAACTTTAAGCATCCTACTTAAAGGAAGAATTTGTTTACAATCCACCCCAAATGTACACCCAAATCGCCTTAGCCTTCCTTGTATGCACTCATCTTTAGTGCATTATTGTTATTTGTTTAAACCCTTAGTTAATTGTCTAATTGATTACATGGTTGCTATGTCGAGTCATATCTTGTACATATTGTTTTGGGACGATTGGGACTCATGGGTAAAATACTAGTGTTATGGAGTAATGGGGAAGACGTCAATTATTACCCCCATATGTGCGTTAATATCTAAAAGTACTCCAAATGTTTTGATTATCTTGATTCGAGTCATTAGAATAAGAATAGTTGATTGTAAAAGTATGTAAAAGTTCAAGTGTAGGGAGGAAACGAGCTCCCTTTGATGTATTATTTTGGATGGTAGAGTAAAAGTGTATGCTAAAAAAAAAAAAAAAAAATCGAAAAAAAATGAAGAAAAAGTGAAAAAAAAATATAAAAAGAAAAGAGAAAAACATACGGGCTACCATCCGTTTCTTTTATTTATGTTTAAGTCAAATAGTGTCCTGAAAAAAAAATCCAAAAATAGCCGTAGTTAGTTCAAGTTGAGTCGAGTCTTGGCTTAGTAACGCCTCATTGTACATGTAGTTAACTAAGACAATTGACTTGCCACCAGTAAAATATTCGTTTATCCAACAAAACCGTGTTTTCCATATCCCCCTACACCTAAAGTCATAACTCTTTAAAAAGAACTCTTTGATAGTTGTCCTAGGTGCTTACGCCAAGTGGTGGAGGTTTTGATCCTTTTCCAAGCCTATGGTAATCTATTTGCTTTGACAGGTAATGAGTGATATTTCTCCATTTCCTGTTATGATATAAATTTGCAACACCCGAGAGATGAGAGTATCCAAATACTTAATGTGAGGTGCTAGTCTATAATTTTCGTGCTTTTTTTGACTAAGGTAGAATGATCATTTGTTGTAATTACTTTTATATTAGTGTTAAATGACCCCTAACTTGTATTTTTATTGGTGGAAAAACTCATTTGCTTGAGGACAAGCAAATCCCATGTGTAGGGATATTTGATGAAGCGAAAAGTGTACCGCTTTTAGGGGGTCATTTAAGCCCTAATTCGAGATTATTTGATCAAATATTGCCCTAAATCGTTCATTTTGTCATTTTAGGTACTTTTGGAGAGAAATCAGAAAAAGGAAGGATTTTGGACGTTTTTGGAGCATAAAAGTGAAGAAAACGACAAAGTCTCAAAATCCTTGCTGGGAACAGTACCTAACAGCGTCAAGGCTCTACAAGTGACGGCGTAAAGCTTGGCAAAAAAGGTGAAAGTGGAAATCACACGTGACGGCCCAGAACATTTTTAGTGTAATTGACCTGACGGCGTCACCAAGGCCGTCAGGGTCATTTTGCAAGTAACGGCCCAGAGCTCAAATTCTACATGATAGCGTCAAGACTGGATCTAGGAAATACGACCCTTAAGTTGGCGGCGGGTTGACGGCGTCAGAACCTATAACGTGACGCCGTCAGGATGTATTATCTATATATATTTTTCTAATTTTTCATTCATTGTGTGTGGAACATTAGGAGAACTTTGGAGAGCTTAAACCCTAGACGAATTTTTTGTCAAAATAAGGGTTTCAACCCTTGTTCCATCCATGCTTAATTGAAGATAAGTTTTCCAATAATCATACGATATGTCTATGTGTTGTGTGATTCTATCTTATGCTTGTCTTTCTTTTAACATGTTAGGCTAGGTTTTTATTGTGTTTGCTTAGATGTAGTGAAACCTAGATGTTGATTATTGGTTGATGGTTTGTTTATAATTGTTGTGGATGATTGTATTTGATGTTAGGCTTAAGAAAACTGGCAGACTTCCATTGGTAACTTGCTTGAACGTCTTAAGAAACATGATCGGAGGTGTACTAGGATTTTTGGTTGTATTTAATGCATAAGTGAATTCTAGTGATCCTATGTTAGGAGCTTTTAGTCGGCTCGACATAGGAGTGAAGTAGGAGCTTATAGAGTTAGGGAATATTGTACACAGCCCTATGACTAGTATTAAGGAATATAACCCGTCATCCATGCAATTGTAACAAGCTAATCAACTGCTAAAAGATATCTAGGGAGTAATGAAATCTAAGTAAACACATCTTCTCTCATTATTTTTTACACCACGTAACCACATTAGTTTAATTTCATTTATTTATATTTTATTTTGATTGCTTGTGTAGTTAATTGGGTTAGTTGACTAGCAACTAATTCCGCCCACTCCTTCAAAACCCGAGATTTTACTTGCTTTCATAAAATATAAAAAATACAAAAAGAATCATACCTCACCTCTAGACCTAGTTTAGTAGGCTTTCTAATCCTAGCGAACACTATTCCTGAGTTGAACGATCAATCCCCCGGTACTTGTCACTATACTATACTACAACAATTAGGTACACTGCTTGGCGGGGATTGCAAGCTTCTCAAGACCCCTTGAGAGGTAAAACCTGTTGCGAGGGCGCAATCCCGCGTATCAAACTTCGAGATCAGAATCACAAAATTGGCCAACTGAGAATAGATTGTGCCTAAGTCCTTCCTCATGGTACACTCTGGAGATCACGCTGTCACCAAACACATAATCTCCATAACCATAATAGCCCCAAAATGGTCGTTCTCGAATCTAACTGTCCCGATAAACTTTTTCAAGAAATTTCTGAGCCGTGAGCGATCCCCAGTCATATGTTTTGAGCAGCCTGAGTCCAAATACCAAAGGACGATTTGTATGACCTGCATTTAAACACAGACACCGGTGGATAATTGAAAAAGTTAGAGCCCCATAAGCAATTGGGGTCCGTTTGGATAGCACACACAAATATTGGGTTATCAGAGGTCACAAGGACACTAGTTGAATATTTACTAGTTGATGCAATAGATCTAGAAGTGGTGCATTGTGCTTCTAGTGAGAATAGTCTACCAGTTGGTCTCCATTCCTTAATTAGCACTTCTTTAGAGTTAGTGAGCCTAGTTATGGGGCACTTTTCACCTAGAGTGAATTTCCTTCCAGTAGGCTTCCATTGATAACCAACATTAGTAAATAATTTAACAGTTGCTTTCCAAACACGATTTTTCACTTTAGATTTCCTAAAACTTTTAACAGGGGATCGATGAAGAGACTTCAAAAATGACACAACACAATCATCATGATTACCAGAAATTAAACAGTCATTACAAATCTTACAAGTAGCAGTAGAATTCAAATTAATTACAGTACGCTTATAGCTAATACTAGAATCAACATGATTCATTTCATTCAAATCAAACTTATTGTTCCTATGGTGGTCTTCGACTTCCTTCACATGTGTACTCTTAGATGGCGAAGCCTTATCATTCTTTGTATTGCACCTAGGCTGTGACCCGCTAGCTTTAGTGACACTTTTTACTCCAGTAGAAGCAATGATGGGAACATTAGTTTGCTTGATTGCCAATTGGTTTTCAAATGATGATGCATTGAGTTCAGATGCTCTCAAAGGTTCAACAAAAGTAACATGCTTATTCTTTGATTTAGAGGATGATGCAGATGACCTATCTTGCTTGTTATCAATCTTAGGACATGTACCAATTGCATATTCTAAGAGTTCCTGAGATCTGTTAGTGAGAAAGCAGGCATCTACAATAGCATCATCCAGTGGTTTTGCTATCTTATTCTCTTCAACGGTTTCACGAAGCATATCTAGGCAATCATTAAGATGTCTAAGATAGTCACTATGAACTAACTTATTATTCCTAAAGGGAAGAGGAATATACACAGCATCACATGCACATTTCTTACATGCATAAACCTTAGAGTTAAATAACTGGCATTTTTCCTTTCACCTTGGTCTTTAGATTCTCAATCTCATTTAACAAAGAAGTTATTTTTTCATTGTTTTTCTCACTCTTGATTTTAATTGAGTTAAATAACTCCTTGTAATGTTGCTTAGCATTAGACATTTCAGCTTGAAGCCACGCATTCTCATGTTGCAGTTTGTTAATGATGTCTTGATTTTGAAATTTTTGAGAATCTATTGACTTTGGATTATTGGTGTCAGTTACTTCACTCAAGTTGGACTTTAATTGGGCGATTTGAGCCCTTAACTTTCGAATCGTGTCCATATGAGCTTGAATTTTTTCATCCTGGTTAGTTAATTCAAAATACACATCAAATTCAGGAGCATCCGTAGATGTCTTGACATTTGAGATGTTAATTCTTTCTTCTAGATGTTGATACTTTAATTGCAAATTGAGATTACCAACCTCTAGTTTTGAGAAATTTCTGACCATGTTATCATGATCATTGCTTTGAATTTTTTGATGTAATTTTAAATTCTCCCCCTCAAGCTCAACAACACGATTCTGGAAAACATTCAGTGTAACCGAGATTCCATGAAATTGACAAGCAGATAATGTAGAATCAGTGATAGTATAAAGTACATCCTGTGCAATTCAATTTGCAATTAAATTCTCATTCATGATGAGAGTATTTTTCCTATCAATTTCACTATGTTTAAGATCAATTGCCAATTGTTTTCCCTCATTTTCCACTGTTTTAAATACTTTTTTCATTTCAGTCACATCATTGTTTATTGTTTTTTTGAAGACCCTCCAAATGTTCTTTGAGAAGCTTAAAGAATGGCATGACCTCAGTTAAGGAGCACCGTATTGTTTGTTTAAAACCCCTTTCCCCTTCAGTAATCCCCGTTGGTGTAATTCTCTTTTTACATGTTTTATCAAAATCATCAAAGAATTGACAAAGAACATATAGACCAATAAGAGTGTTACAATGTGTGGGGAGAGTTAAGGGAACAAGATGCATGGGTGTGTATTGTAGATATAATGTTGGATCTGCTATCTTAAAAAGTGTATGAGTGTTGCCCTCAAGTCTTTCAGCTTTCGTTTTTTCTAAGTCAAAATTCCAGGATATTTGCTCTGGGGTTAACTTCTTTTGAGGGACAAAGGTTAATCAATTATCTTCAGAGTAGTCATAACTGTACAGGATTTTATTAGCAATGCATAAAGGATCCTTTAATTTCTCAATCAATTTTTCTCTAGTTCTATCTTCTATCTCATTGGTCTCATCAAATGTTGTCACATCAGGAGGGGCATGATTAGGCTCAAGCATAATGTTTGCATCATATAATGCAGGTTGTGCACCTATACCGCTTCTAAGGAAATTGGTTTTAGGGTTACCTAAATCCTTTTCACTATGTTCATCACTTAACCTCCTTTGATTTTGAATCATATGAGCAGTTTGAATGGTTTGGCCTTGTATGTACAACTTGTCTTTGAGCTTATTCTTCGACATTTTAAGACTAGAAAAATCATTTAAGAGTTTTGTTTCCTTATCCTGAAAATCAAGTTTTTGTGTAATCATACTCTTCAGTATCTCCTGTTTTTGTTTAATAGACTGATCAAGTTGCATTTTCAAAGAATCTAACTCCATTTTAAATGTTTCTTCCTTTTTGTTACGTTCTGTTACAAGTACACGTATTAGCATATCCACTTTTTGCTCACGTTCGGTTAGATCAAATTTTGCTCGTTGTTCATGTATGGTCACCTGATCCTTAAGGATGTTAAGTCTAGTGGTTAGGGTGTCATCAAATATATAAACAATGTACTCATGCAAATTACAATCATTTTCAACAACAGAAGGTACACAATTTGGCACAACTAACACGATGTTGTTTCTCACATACTGTTCATATGGGATAACATTATTATTCCGCATATCAGCGGTATCTGTAACACCATTATCAGTGGGTTGTACCTCATTATGAACCTTTTGCATATCGACCAAGTTAATCATGTTATGTGGATTTGGTACCTCAGAGATAGCAGGTGTAGTGGGAGAACCGGATGTTTGTGGTGAAGATGCTGCAGAAGAAAGGTGTGCCATAAATATGGTTTGAGCTATAGGTTCATCATCAACATTTGAGTCGAAGGCATCACAGTCATCAGCTTGGAATATGTTAGGGTCATTAAGAGCCATATCATGAACTGGTTGATCATCAACATCTGCATCAAATGTATTTCCTTCATCTCCAGCAAGAAAGAGTAGTGCCTCTTCGTCCAAAGCAGCTCCATTCTCATGTGTTTGCATTAGCATCATTTTATCTTTGAAGTAGTCGGAGTTTTGTGGACGATTAGGTTGAGTACAATTCCTTGCTACGTGACCCATTCCTCCACAGTTGTAGCACTTAGGTTGCCTAGCTTGTCCCTGAATTGCATTCCCTACTCTATTCGGCCCATTTCCACGAGAAGCATTCCTTTGATTCAAGTTTTGTCTTTCTTGCACATTCTGAACAACAACCTTTCCATCTTCCACGATTGCCTAATTGCGTGGGTTAGATAAAGTCCGAAGTTAGTTGTTGGTTTGAGGAAGTGTTGCTCTGAATTGTTGGACAAGCAAAAAAACTTGATTAGAAAGATTATCAATCATCATGTCAGTATGGGAGTATCCAGAGTCCAGATGAGTGTTCATAGCAGATGGTGAGGGTACTGATGATTGACCAAGTGATGTCATAGGTAATGATGAAGGATGATGGTGTTGAACTTGATCATTAGCGGATCGACTGAGCGGCTGAACATTTGAAAGAAATGCAAGAGAATCATTTGTTGTAGTTGGATTGAGTTTTTCCCTCATCAGCCGATCATAAGCAGCATGCTTTTCATGTTGTTGGAGATAAGCATAGAGTTGTTCATGATTAGTATCTCTAAGACCTTTGTTGAGTTTAACAGACGTCACAAACCTACCCCATTTGGGTGCCATATTGTTCACAAATTTGGAGTTCAGTTGAATGTTAGGCATTGTCATCTTAATGATCCTCATATCATTCACCAGCTTGTGAAACCGGACATAGTAGTCAGTGATGCTTTCACCCGGATTCATCTTGAAGTGCTCAAATTCATCATACAACTGAGATTCACGATCTTCCTTGGTTAATTCAGACCCAGCAAGAAGCATTTTGACATTGTCCCAAACTGTTTTGGCTTGTAGACATCTTTAGGAAGCCCTTGAATGACAATGTTTGAGGCTCTAATGCCAGCATCATAACGCTTCTTCTCCTCATCAGATAGGTCACTGTAAGTACGTGTCTGTCAGGTCCAAGAACAGCAGCTTGATTTTCAATAGTTGCGACAATATCTCTAGTGGTGCCCATTTGAAATGGTCCTTCATCAATAGATTTCAGTATGTTGATACCATTCTCCTTTCCCAAGCAGTAGAGTCAAATTCTTTGTGCCCATGACTCATAATTCGTCCTATCAAGCATAGGAGGGCGGGTATCGGACCAAGCAGCTTGAATGTCATCAGATGAATTAGTGCTTGCCATAGTGTTATCTTACACGGGATTTTACAACTTTTGTGATTTAACCGAGAAATCGAATCTTTCACAGGATTTTCTAAAATCACCAAAAGAAACCGTAAGATACTGAGTGCTAGATTGAGTGTGGGATGTTAAACTTTTAAGGTACAATAAGTAATTTGAATTAAGTCACAACGACTCAAGTCACACTAAGTCAAATCAAAATTAGTCAAATCACAAGAGTGAACTCGCAATGTCAGATTGTAATTAGACAAATTGCACCAACTCAAATTGCCACACTTTTGAAATTGCAAAACTGTTCAATTCACAATGAATGCACAACTCACACCAGCACAGTCAGCTCGCAACAGTTTAATCAACCAATGGTGAAAGATCAACTCGCAGGACAAATCAACTCGCAGGACAAATCAACTCGCAGTAGTCAGTCAACTCAGAGTGGATCAAATCAACCAGCAGCAGTGTACCAACTCGCAGTAACTTGATCAACTCGCAGCAAAACAGCAATACTCAACATGTAGTCAGTAGATCAACTCACAATAAGCAATCAACTTGCAGCCTAAAGATCAACTCACATTGATATATCAACTCGCAGCACAGTAATCAACTCACAACGAGTTTTCAACTCGCAGTGATCAAACAACTCGCACAACAGTCAACTCGCAACAAAAGTATTACCAACTCGCAGCAAAGTTCAACTTGCAGCCAAATGATCAACTCGTAGTACTATCAACTCGCAGCCACTAATAAAACAGAAACGTCACTATCACTGCGATTTGTGTTTATGTCTATTTTAGGAATACTGCCAACTCGCAACAGATCAAACTGACAACTCGTAGTACTAAACTGCCAACTCGCACCCAAACACTATCAACTCTGTAACACCCCAACCCGATAAGGGTAGAAGTGCCACATTATGGTGACATATCAAAGCAAACACAAGCATACATCTCAAGTAATACAAATGAGTATCAAGGTTACAAAGGACACTGAAGTACAAGTACAAAAGAAAGTAATACAAATACTAAGTTTGGAATGAACAAAAGTTCCTACTAATCCAAAAGCTATCATGGTATAGTCTTCTAAGTCCAATGCACCCTCCACTCATAACCTAGCTTCCTACTAAAAACCTGCCACAGGAAAAGAAATGCGGCTGAGCTACGAGAGCCCAGTGAACAGATATGAAAGTAACAAGCAATATAGAATGATATAAATAAGACAAGGGAAGGAAAAAAGTAAAGCTTAAAGGAAGTACAACCGAAGTAAGAAGAACCTGTATTAAAGTTGTAAAGGTGTAAGGTATAAAGGTATAAAGGTATAATGGTCAGGTCAGTTATCCACCACGAGCCCAATCAAGTCAAGTATCAAGTCAAGTCAAGTAATCAAGTAGCCATGCATCCGGAGGGGAGACCTACGGATACCAAGTATAATATGAGGGGATACCTCCAAGGGTTGGAGTAGCTAGCTCCCAAGATGTGAAAGACGTGTATCGCACACATCGTCAATCACCAAGTATAATATATAATGTAGTCCAAGTGATAATCATAATGGCTGTAGCCCAAGCAAGTATCAAGTCAAGATAAGACTAGGATGCATCCATACGCCCCTGCAGGCCAATAACAATCATAGCAGTAGTCGATAACAAGATCAGGGATGGTGGGGGACATCTCTCCGGCCCCACTAGAGTACATAACATTGGTGCATCAATGTTATGGTTGTGGCTACTCCACAACAAGTAGTACCAAGTATAACAAGTGGTGGCTTGTAGTCTCAAACTGTGGTTCAAGGGTCAAGTCAAATATCAAGTGTACAAGTACAAGGTTCATATCAAGTAGTTCAAGTCAAGAGTCCATATCAAGTGGTTCAAGTCAAGTTTCATATCAAAGGTTCAAGTCAAGACTCAAATTAAAAGGTTTATTATCAAGGCCCATAGTAAAAAGGTTCAAGATGGAAAGGTTTATACCAAGGTTCATACTGAGAAGGTTCATGTGGATTTCATGTTTAAGGTTCAAGGTAAAGGTTCAATAGTGAGAGAGTACGTAGAGTTTAGTGTAAAGGTTCATGTCATAAGTTCAAGTAGAGGTTCATATTAGGTTCCAAATAAAAGTTTATGGCAAAGGTTCAATTCAAATGTTTATGTCAGATGTGCATTTAAAAGAAATCTTTTAATAATGGTTCTCATGAAATAAAGGTTTTCAATAAGGTAGTCCTTAAAATAAATATTCATAAAATTAGTGAAACTTCATATAAAAGTAGTGTTACATAATGTTCATAACCCTTATTTAAAAATAGTTTTTCCTCAAAACATTTTCATAATATAATTTCTAAAAGTTTTCACATCTGGTTATAATATTAAAAGAACTTTCAAAATATCAAGGGTTATATCAAGTTCAAGTCAAGGTTTGAATCAAGTATCATAGTATAGGTTTTCAAGTCAAGGTATAAGTCAAAGATCAAAGTAAGTGATTTTAACATAGGGTTCAAATCAAGGTTCAAGTCAATATTATCATATCAAGTTTATTATATCAAGTGTATCATGACAAGGTTAGTTCAAGGTTCAAGAATCATAGTGTAAGTTTCAAGCAAGGTTCAGTTTTAAAAGGATTATAGCACGGTTCAATAATCAAGGGAACATAGCACGGTTCAATAATCAAGGGAATATAACAAGGTTCAATAATCAAAGGAACATAACTATGCACAATAATCAAGGGAATATAACAAGGTTCAATAATCAAAGGAACATAACAAGGCACAATAATCAAGGGAATATAACAATGTTCAAGATATCAAAAGAATAGGAAAGACAAGAGTGTATGAGAAACCTGTAGATAGGTCAGAATATCTGTACCTTATTCAAGTGCAAAAGACAAGGAAAGACAAGTCACAAGATGATCACTCCTTCTTTACCGAGCCTAAAGGAATGATAAACCAAGTATTACAAATGGTTCATTTAATTTAGATTGCTGATTTTAGGTTATCTTTCCTTTTTAAGTAACTTTCCATTTTTAGTAACCTTCCATTTTTAGCAAGTTTCCATATTTAGTAACTTTCAATATTTAGAAAGTTTCCTTATTTAGTAAATTTCACGAAATGCTCAAAATGATTAATATTACAGATTTGGGTTAATTATGACAATCTTTATAGTTTTGGGTTTAATATGCCAATATTGCAAAGTTTAAGGTCTAAAATGTAAATTATCAAAATCAAATATTAAAATTTCAAATAAAATTATTTTAAAGTTTATTTTAATAAATTAATATTAGGATAATAATTTTGGAACCGTCGTTATAATTTATTAACGTACCCACGATATTAATATTTATGCCGGACCCAAAATTTTATTAAATCATGCAAGACTCGCTTAAAAAGAACTCACGCACGTTCATACCATAATGACTAAGTTATTAAAACAAGTTTTATTAAAACATGACTCACGTTTAACCACCCCGAAACTGATACTCTAATCTATTTTAACTCGGTCCATAACATGCTTCAAAACAGGTTATATCACTACTACAAAAAGTACTTTGGAGACACGTTCTAAACCAAATCAAGACCGGTTTTTTGTATGGTCTGTATGAGGGGGGCTCTCCATGTGAAAATCAAATGGAGACCGGTTTCTAAACCGGTCTCCATTGCATTTTTTAGACCAGTTTGATGATTAAAACACGCCTCTAAAATAAAATGGAGACAGGTTGTTGTCTTAAAAACAGGTCTCAAAAACGTAATTTAGACCGGTTTTCAAGATATAAAACCTGTCTCTTTTCTTAGTTTAACAATAAAAAAAATCAGATGTTTCGGATTGCTCATCGGAAATGTTAGCACTTTCAACAAGCAATTCCAAACAGTACCTACAAGTGTATTCAGAAAGCAATCCGAAATAGCCCCTACGAATCATGCATTTTGAGTAACACAAGTACATAATATCGAGTTCAAGCCAACCAGAAACATCATTAATAAGTATACATGACAGTTAAGCAACGTACTAGTGTACACATCAAATGTTCCAACAAACCAAATGTGTAAGATTTTAGCTAAAACAAGTTACAGTTGACAACCTAAGCGAAAGTTGTAAACTCTCGGTTATTGTAGCCATTGATCTAGATCTATAGCAGGCTCTTTTAGTTGCACAAATAATATCCTCAATTTGCAGAGATCATAAGTAAAAGTTACTGAATGAATATGTCCACGAAACTTACCATTTGAATAGCAATACGATAACTTAAAACATGAAGGAAAAACAGATTTATAAAACGCTAAGAAAAATAACCTGAGGTAAAAACAGTCTCTCTTGATTAGCAGCGTGCGGCGTATGTTGACCAACCCTAGCGATCATGTCAATTAGTGATCTTTATCGGTCAGCTCCCTGAGGAAAAAGGCATGCGACTACAGAATCTTTATCTACTAGCTCATACAGAAAAAAGGCATGCGACTACAAGATCTTTATCGACTTGCTTCATGACCAAACCAGCTCCAAACTTGTACAGTATGTAAGTAACATTTTGATCATTCCTATCAAGTATCACACGCTCTATGTGGATTCCTCTCCCCCTCAACTTGAATGGTAACATCTAGAGCCTTCACAAACATTAACCTTGTACTGTAGATCTTCAGCCTTCACAAACTGATATGGCCACTTTTAACATCTAGAAAAACATTAAAAGCAAAGAGTCAATACTTGTATACAATAACCATAAGCGACTGCACAATTTTCAGCCTTATCAACTTAAAAGCGCAACAAAATAGTACCAGGCATCGTATAACATTACATAATCATATAGTAACCAGTTTTAATAACAAATCCTAAACACCCTCAAAACAACATCTAACCAATTTTCTAATAAGATACATACATAAGACATAAATTTCGGTCCCAAACAAAGCAAAAGTAAGTTACAATTACCTATTCCGTCAAACTTCTTGAGCCGTGGTCTAATAAATCAATTAAAATATGATCAAGTTTTATCAGTGAAATCTCAGAAAAAAAAGTTAGAACTTTCATCAAACACATGGTGGGCAATAACTTTTGACATCGATTCTCTTAAAACTTTCATCAAACATCTGGTGGGCAACTCAAATTACCCCAAACATTAACTTCTAAAACAGACTAACTAGAATTTAGCAAAGATAACATATATAAATGACATCATATAATAAACAATTAGCCAATTATTTGAAAATGCAAACTTTATTTACATAAATAGAGAGCTCACTAAAAGATTAGGGAGGCTTTCAAAACCATCAGCATATTTATTTCCAGCAACAGACTCTTGAAAACCAGAAGGAAATGATTTAGGCATTTTGCATCCCCTGCACATCTGTAGTGGGAGGAGAAGCAGAGTGGCAGTGTGTGTGTGGAGAAGAAAGAGTAGTGGCTAAGGCCTTAAGGGTAGGTTGAAGATAAAAAGAGGGAAAATTATAAGCTCAAAATTTTCATATGACAAACTGAGGGAAAAGTATGGTGTTCAAAATTTTGGTGAAATGGAAACCGGGTTGATCCTTAAAGTCCGGTCTATGATTTATGACTTGACACAAACCGGTTTCGCAAGAAGAGACGGGTCTCTTTATTTGTAAGGATGGACCGGGCTTTTAAAAATAACATGTCTTCTTTTAATTTTTATTTCTAAACCGGGTTTCAACTTTTAAACGGGTCTCAATATTATTTAGAGTCCGTTTCTTTTTAAAAAGGGTCTTTATAAGGGGGTCTCAATACCCAAATGTGTAGTAGTGTATCATGACATATATGATCATATTAACTTATGTAAGATATTCTATATATAATATATATACACCATGCATGATTTCATGCAAAAATCTCCAAGTACTTAGTATAATATATCTTCCATTTAATTTAAAGTCCATATTATTTGTACGTATGTATGCATGCGATTCTTAAAACATATTTCACGTGAAAAATATCATGCACAGCCCATTCTTCACAGCATAAAAAAAATGCATTCTCCTCTTTTGTTAGTTTAGTTTTCTGAACCAGGTTTTAATCACGTATTGATCTCCTTTCATGTGACAAAAACATATATTCGCATTCACCTTGTTAATGAGACAAACGAGTCATCGCGAGACCGGATTTAAACCACTAATCCTCGCGAAACAACATAAGTATATATTATCGAGACACCAAACAATCCGAGACACCCTCTTTATTTATTTTTGTTCCGAAACAAGTATAACCGAGACATGCATGTGATCTTTAGATCGAACAAATTTGATTTAAACATGTTATAGATCGATTACGTTAAGTTTATTTCACATGTGAAACTAAATCGTATAACATGCAGATTTCATTAACCGATTCTTTTTACTTGATTTTAATTTGTGACAAGTGTAAACGTATATGACTAGATTAAGATGAATAGAATAAAGATGTTACGCTTATTCTTGTGTGATCGAAAAGGAAGAAGCAATGAATCCAAAACCAAGTCGAGCCACAAGTGCAAATCGAATACCAAGCACTTCCTCGAACCAGCTGCAAAACCACGACTCCACCACAGAACCCTCGACCGAAAACACCCTTGTTCGAGCGCAACCACCACGCCAAATCACCAAGAGCAAAACACAATCGAATGCCCTCCTTTGTATTGCTTTGATTCGAGCAGGAAAGGGTAGGAAGTAGCAGCCGTGTTTTTTTTTTCTTTTTTTTTTTTTTTTTTTTTTTTATTATTATTATTTTTTTTTGAGATGGAACGAGTGAATGAATAGAGATAGGGCTGAATATATGACATATAACCTGATGCCATCAGCTTTGTAAATGTATATATAGTTTTCGAGTTTTATTCATTAAGTGGTGACACTTTTGGAGACCTAAACTCTAGACAAATTTTGCAGTATTCTCAAGGCTTTTACAGTCTCTTTTCATCCATGTTTAATTGAAGTTAAGTATTCTTTTAATCATTCAATATGTCTATATGTTTGATTATCTGTTTTGTGGAAAATTAGAAGGTGGGTTGAATAGTTTACCGCTTTTTAACTTAATTATCTTTTAAAAACTTTACGTTTCATTAAAGATATAAACTCAAATTACTTGTTAATCTTTGAAAAACTTTACGTGTAATTAACGATTCTAACTAAAGACAATATGTAATATGCAAAGACAAAGAAAGAAACGATCAAACCACAACACGATTGTTTATCGTGGTTCGGCTACAAGGACTCTTTTTCCTTGCCCTACATCCACGCCCCGAGTTTCCAACTCGAGTGTTTCAAGCACTAGTCAACAAACTCCTTTCCCGGTGGAGAAACCTTTACAACGTCACTTACACTTTATCCGGTACAAAGCTAGATACCGAGTCCTAGTTCGAGGTAGAACCAACCTAACGTCGCCTATCCACTTTTTCCGACACTAAGCTAGATGTCGAGTTCTTTTACAAGGGTATAACCACTCCCGTTAGTTCTTTTACAAGGGTACAATAACTCCCGTCATACTATGTATTTTAAGGCCTAAAATACTAACCGATCACTTCTACACAAGATACAAATGAAGTATAAACTACCAAAGTTTATACATAACAAAGCTAATAAGTCTTGCAACTTTTGAGTTGAAACTTGTAACTTCTTGGATGAACTTGTGAACTCCTTTGCTACATAAGAGAATCACACAAGTCAAAAATTACTGAGTTAGATGAGAGAATATGTGTAATATATGTCTCTAAGTGATGAGGAAAAACTAGCAAGTGGCTTGGTATTTATAGCAAAACGAACCAGCAGTCTGGCGGATCCGGCGGAACCCTAGAATGGGTTCTGCCCATGTACCCTGAGGGTTCCGCCAGGTCTGACAGTCAAACTTGCCATAAATCTTTCCAAACCAACCAAAGTCACATCAAGTTATTACTTGGTCAACCACACATTGAATCAACATGGAATGCTTCCAAAATGTGTAAGAGCTTATGGATAGTCAAACACATAAACTTACCATAAATGCTTATTGATGTGATGTGACACTTTCTTATTTAAGAAATAAAAAACAATGTTATTTTTAAAAAGAAATGTAAAATCTAGTTATACAAGACTTAAAAACTAAAGTGATGTTTTTACTATAAACTAAAGTTTATACTTTGTCATTAACAAAACTTAGCAGAGATCGTAAAATATAAATAACGTTTTTAGGCGATATTTGTATTAACATGTTTATCATCTCTTCTCTTTAACATGTTAGCCTAATTTCCTTAGTATTTGATGCGTTGTCTTTGTTTAGTTGATTGATTCACGTTAGGCTAAGAAAACTCGCCGACTTCCTTTGTGTAACTAGTTTGGACGTCTTCGAAAACGTAACCATATGTGCAATATAGTTTTTTCTCATTGTATTTAATGCATGAGTTGATGTTGATGATCCTATGATGGCTTAATTAACTTAGGGTTGTAGGAGAAATTGGTATTCATTAAGTTGGGGAATTTAGCACGGCCTCACGACTGGTATTAAGGAATACAACGCTTCAGCTAAAATTCAACAAATCAATAAAAGGTAACTAGGAAGTAATTCAATCTAAGTAAACATGTTTGTCTCACTATAAGTAGTAGTTTACCACATTTACTTTTCTTGTCATTTTAATTATTGTTTTATACAAGTAGTTTTTGGTTAGTTGACTAGCAACTAATTCCGTCAACTCTTTCAAAATCCGAGATTTTTACTTGCTTTCATAAAAACATAAAAATATAAAAATAATCATCCCCCACCTTTAGACATAATTCGACATAGAGTTCAACCTAATGACACTATTCCCCTAGAGAACGATCAATCCCCGGGAATTAACTATACCACACCACAACGATCAGGTACACTGCCTGGAGAATTTTAAATTTCCTTGAATCTCTAGACATTTATTTTGCAAGTATTATATCTTACATTGTTTTCTAGGATTTAAATTATATGTAGATTTTACCGTCGACTTTATGGGCGGTTTTGTGTGTTGTTTTCTTAGTTAATTACAGGTTATATTAGACAAGAAGATAAAAAGGAAATTGGAGGAGCATAGATTGACATTTATTTTCTTGGAGGAAGATTGAACCACGTTTTAACGTCGTCCATGCCGAGCAAATCAGGGGAGTACTAGTTTCTTTCTTTCCCTTTTATCATTACTTTTATACTTTTTAGGAACGTTGGAGACAATGTTCGGTTTAATTGTAGGGAGGGTAAATTGGGATACCTTAGAAACTATAACTCCACTTGACTTTTGTTTTGTTAAAAGTAAATGTGGAATAAAACTAAGAGAAATACTTGTTAGGGCAAATTTGGCACCAAATTAAAAATTTTTTTTACAACATATAGGAGTGAAACTTTAGTCTTAATGAGCGTCTCATGGATAGGAATTATATTGCTAGCACAAAAGCTCTACCACTAAAAAATTTCCACCCCAAAATGTGAGGTTCATCTTTAGATTATTAGGAAAAAGCATCCACCTTTAATGCTTACGAGTGTACCGGTAGTATATAGATTCTAGAACTTGCGTTTGTGATGCATCCCAAACTACATTCGTGTAGTTAGGATTTACTATATGATAAGAGGCATTAGATAACCCTTTGTTTTAAACCTGTTTTATAAATACATTGACTTCATTGGTCAAGTAGTTTTCCCACACCTTTGTGATGTACTCATCTTTAGTACATGATACCCCTAGTATACCCCTCATAGCTTATCTTTTTCGCAGTTCTCATGATATTTCGGTGGATATCGGAATATCAATAAAGAATATTGTTTACAATCTACCCCCAAATGTACACCCAAATAGCGTTAGCCTACCTTGTATGCACTCATTTTTAGTGCATTATTGTTATATGTTTAAACCCTTTGTTAATTGTCTAATTTATTACATGGTTGTTAAGTCGAGTCATATCTTGTACATATAGGTTTGAGACGATTGGGACTCATGGGTAAACGTACTAGTCGTTATGAAGTGAAAGGGGAATTCATCACCCCTTATACACGTTAAAATTTAAAGTACTCCAAATGTTTTAATTTTCTAAATTTGGGTCGTTAATTAGTTTTGTAAATGTTTAAGTGTAGGGAGGATGCGAGATCCCTTTGATGTATTATTTTGGATGGTAGAGTAAGAGTGTATGAAAAAAAATTGAAAAAACATAAAACAAAAAGAAATAGAAAAAGAAGTAAAAAAAAAAAAAAAAAAAGTACATGCTACCATCCACGTCTTTTATTTATGTTTAAGTCATTATAGTGTCTTGCAAAATACAAAAAGAGTTAGTAGTTAGCAAGTTGAGTCGAGTCTTGGCTTAGCAACGCCTCATTGTACATGTAATTAAACAAGATAATTGACTAGCCACCAGTAAAAATTTTCTTTATCAAACAAACCGTGTTTTCAATACCCTTAAACCTAACGTTACAACCATTTAAATAACCTCCTTAATAGTTTATCCTAGGTGCTTACGCCAAAGTGGTGGAGGTTTGATCCTTTCCTAAGCCTATGGTAATCTATGTGTTATGACAGGTAGAGAGTATTACATTTTCACGTTTCCATATGTGTTGTATAGACTTATTACACCCGAGAGATGTGAGAGGCCAAATACTTATTGTGAGGTGCTAGTATAAAATTTTTGTGCTTATTTTGACTAACGTGGAACAATTGTATGTTGTAATTACTTTTATATTAGTGTTAAATGACCCGTAACTTCTAAAATGATTAGAATAAAAGCTCATTTACTTGAGGACAAGCAAATCCCAAGTGTAGGGATATTTGTTAAAGATTTATTTGATACCTTTTTAAGGGGTTATTTAAGCTCAAAATTGTGTTAATATGATCAAATATTACCTCAAATCGTTTCTTTTTGTATTTTAGGTACTTGGGACGAGAATTCTAGAATATGGAGCTTCTTGGACGAAAAAAGAGAAGAAAACAACAAAGTAGCGAAAAACATGTCAGGAAAGAAGACTTGATGGCGTTACGTAATGCCTTGTTACGCTGTCACCCTCTACCCTTGAAGCTAGAAGAATTTACACACGTCGAGGCAGAAATAAATCAAGGATTTACACCTCACGACGTCAGGTGTATTTTGGAGAAGGACTTCACGTGTAGTGATAACAAGTGACAGCGTCACAGCTTATTTTGTGACGCCGTCAAAATGGCGACTTGCACAAGACGAAACCCTAATCATGGCGATCTGACGGCGTCAGGACCTATAACCTGACACCGTCAGTTTTGTAAATCTGTATATAGTTTTTGATTTTTATTCATTAAGTGGTGACACTTTTGGAGACCTAACCCCTAGACGAATTTTGTACTATTCTCAAGGCTTTTACAACCTCTTTTCATCCATGTTTAATTAAAGTTAAGTATTACTTTAAACATTCAATATGTCTATGTGTTGTTTGATTATGTGTTTATCTTCTCTTATCTTTAACATGCTAGCTTAATTTCCTTAATGTTTAGTTGGATCTAATGAAACGCAGTTATTGATTTTTGAAGTGTTGTCTTTGTTTAGTTGATTGAATCACGTTAGGCTAAGAAAACTGGCTGACTTCCTTTGTGTAACTAGCTTGAACGTCTTAGAAAACGTAACCATATGTGCAATACAGGTTTTTCTCGTTGTATTTAATGCATGAATTGATGTTGATGATCCTATAATTGCTTAATTAACTTAAGGTTTTTCTCGTTGTATTTAATGCATGAAATTGTATTTAATCCAACAAATACTTCAACCTAACAACACTATTCTCCTAGAGAACGATCAATCCCATGGACTTACCTATACTACACTACAATGATCAGGTACACTGCCTGGAGGATTGTAAAACCTTTTGCTAGGTCGCAACCCTCGCACCACATCTCATCATACATGAAGCAAATGCAAGTATTTCATGTAAGTCATCTCAAGAATATAGTTGTATGTGTATAGACATCAAGTATATTTTAAATTAACTCCTATAAATCATCACAATTGTATAGAAAGTCAATATACAATGCAAGATATCTCCAGTTTATAGTTTGTTGTGTAGTGTGTCGATATTAATAATCCTTATTTTTTACTTGCATTAACAAAATCAGTTTCCAAGATTTCGGATGAAATATTAGCTTATTAAATCAATTAAATGGATATTTTTAGTATGTTATGCAATACCATAACGAATTGAAACCATGGGAATTCTCTTCCACTACGCAAGTAGTTTGTATACTTGCATTAATTATTTTCTTTTCTTTTCTACCCTAAATACATAGCATGCAATTTTCACATAAATTGAACAAGCATAGTTAGATATAAACTCTTCAACACAAGGGTAAGTTGTGATCCAAAAATTTATCTAGTCTTGGTAATTTAACACAAATGACTTTCAATTCTAGCAAATGTAGTAGAATATTTTGTGTCAAATTTGTTGGGAATTAAACGTCTAATAGTTTGTATTGCCAAGTCTACAAATGGAACTGCTAAAGATATAACTAACAGTACTAACTGAGTTAATACTGCTAGTACAAATAGTTTGTATTGCTTATATGCTGAAGACTAAAGATGAAGACGCGTTTAGTGATAAGTATAGAATAAATTTCTTGTATATCTTATACATTTAGAATGATATGAATATTGTATCTAAATAGTTATCTTGTACATGACTCCTTGTGCAATAAAAGGAGGTCCTAGGTTAGATGCTTTGTACGTATGTTTTGTTAAGCTTCAAGGTTGTAAACCCTAGTGATACTCAAGATCACTCGTATTATACTTAATAATATTGAAGCATTTCGGTTACTTTATTGTTCTCATACACTGTTCATACATTCACTTTACTATTACATTAATATATCTTATAAGTATCATGTAACACCCCCATTTTCATAGATAGCATCGAAAGCTAAATCTAGGGTATTATCTCTTGATACATAGTCACAGTAATCGAAAATGACTAAAAAAGAGACATTTTGAGAAGATAAGTTATCATTCATTAAAATATCAGAGTTTTACAAAAGGAAGTCCCAAAATCTATGTGAAACATAGAGTTTGAATGATAACAAGTTTGAAAGTCCTCAAGTCCAATGCCACTCCATGCCATAAGTCTGTAATATGCTCAATTACTTGAGATACATGCTTAAAAAGTGGTCAACACAAAGGTTGAGTGGAATTCATAGGTTTTGATTTTGTAATGGTTGAATACAAGTTTAATACGAAAAGGGTTACGTTGTTATATACCCATCATTGGTAATAACTGCAACGAATGCAATTATCAAGGAAAAATGGTTATTATTGCAACTAAGCTCATGACACCAGCACATTAACATGGGGAACACCTTAGTAATATTTGAGGAACTAAAGTCCTCTTGGGGAGGTAACTTGCCAAGGTTACATATTGTTATCAAATATAGTGCAATTGCTACCTGGCAGGTCAAACCAATAGGGGTAGTCACACTCCAAATAGATCTATCCACAATATTCGCATTCACACACAAGTGATTATGGTTCATGAAATTTGGGAAATAGTGGCAGGTAAAGGTACTCGTGCAATAATGAATCAGGATAGTTGAAAATACTTGTATATAGGTTTATAGCATGTATCCCCCTCACGGGTTTATAAAGCATTTAGAAGTGAGGCTATGAACGTACCTTAGTTTAGGGAAATCTGATTGATGTCAAAAGTGACCTAGATATTAGACGGCTTACTCACGCAACCTGAGGTAATGTGTATGCCAAGTCTTAGTTGGTTTGTTTATGTTTCAAAACCGATGTACTACCCCATATCGCATAAGAGTCTTTTCCATTAATGAATTACAAAAGTGTGTCCCTCGGTCACTGATCAAAGATTTGGGAATACTAAATCTAGAAAAAAGTTTCTTAATAAATTTGACCACGGATCTGGCATCGTTAGTAGGTAAGGCTTCAGCTTCTACCCATTTTGCCACATAATCAACAACAACCAAAATGTAACATTTTTTTCTTGATGGGGTAAACGGACCCATAAAGTCGATTCCTCAAACATCAAAAACTTCATAAACCAATATATTATTTAAAGGAATTTGATTACGCGAAGAGATGTTACCTGCCCATTGGCATGCGTCGCAATTCTTAACATATTTCGTGGCATCCTTGAAAATGCTCCGCCAATAGAATCCTACCTCAAATACTTTTCTTGTTGTAGTGTCTGCTCCATGATGTCATCCGGTGGGTCCCTTATGACAATGCTCCAAGATTTGCATTATTTCATCACTGAACACACAACGTCTTATAATACCATCAACACATGACCTAAACAAATACAGATCATCCCAAAAATAATATTTCAAGTCTGAGAAGAATTTTCTTTTCTGATCGAATGTTTGGTTGCTGGGTAAGATCCTTGATGCGAGATAGTTAGCATAATCTGCATACCAAGGATCTGGTTCAGTTTCCCTTATTCGTATTGACATTAAATGCTCATCATGAAATGATTCTTGAATTGTTTCTTCGTTTAATTCTTCAAGTTCTGTGTTCTCCAGTCTAGATAGATGGTCCGCAGCTAAGTTTTCCGCCCTTTTCTTATCCCAGATTTCAATCTTAAATTCTTGTAACAGTAGCACACAACGTATCAATCATGGCTTCGCGTCCTGTTTACTAAACAAATACTTTAAAGCAGAGTAATCAGTGTAGAAAACAGTTTTTGACATTACTAAGTAAGACCTGGATTTGTTAAAAGCATAAACTACAGCTAAAAGTTCTTTCTCAGTGGTGGTGTAATGTGCTTGAACATCGTTCAATGTTTTACTAGCATAGTAAATTGGCTTAAATTTTTTATCGATCCTTTGCCGAAGAACAACCCCCACAGCATAGTCACTTGCGTCACACATTAGTTCATAATCATTGTTCCAATTTGGAGCAATGATAACCGGGGCACTGGTTAGTTTATTCTTTAAAATATCAAAAGCTTGTTTACACTCATCATTAAAATTAAATTTAATGTCTTTCATGAGAAGTTGGGTCATGGGTTTAGTTATTTTTGAGAAATCCTTAATAAATCTCCTATAAAACCCAGCGTGTCCCCAAAAGCTTCTGATTCCTTTAAGATTAGTGGGGTACGACAGCCTAGATATGACATCAATCTTTGCCTTATCGACTTCAATACCCGAACTGGAAATTTTATGCCCTAAAACAATTTCTTCCTTAACCAAAAAATGACATTTTTCCCAGTTAAGTACTAAATTGGTTTTTTCGTATCTACTTAGCATTCGGGATAAATTTTTTAAACAAGAGTTGAAAGAATTACCAAACACCGAGAAGTTGTCCATAAATACCTCCATGAAATCCTGGCACATGTCAGAAAATATCGCCGTCATGCATCTCTGGAAAGTAGCTGGTGCGTTGCACAGACCAAAAGTCATTCGTCGGTAGGCAAATGTCCCGTAAGGGCAAAGTTGTCTTTTCCTGATCTTCTGGAGCTATAGGTATCTGAAAGTATCCTAAGAATCCTTCAAGGAAACAACAGTATTTGTGCCTTGAAAACCTTTCTAACATTTGATCGATGAAAGGAAGTGGGAAGTGGTCTTTTCGAGTGGCATCATTAAGCTTCCGGTAATCTATCTAAACTGTCCAACCTGTTACAGTTCTGGTAGGAACTAATTCTTTGTTCTCATTGACTAGAATAGTCATTCCTCCTTTCTTTGGTACAACATGAATTGGGCTAACGCAAACGCTGTCAGAGATGGCATAGATCAAACCTGCATCTAGAAGCTTGATTATTTCATTTTTTACATTGTCTTAAACCTTAGGGTTTAATCTTCATTGTGGTTGCACAATAGGCTTGAATTCGTCTTCCATAAGAATTTTATGAGAACATAATGAAGGGCTAATTCCCTTGATGTCAGACACTTTCCATGCAATTGCTCCTTTATGATTGCTCAGTTCTTGCAATAGGAGCACCTTCCCTTCTTTAGAAAGAGATGATGAAATTATAACAGGGATTTTAGGATTCCCATCCAGGAAAGCATATTCCAAATGAGATGGGAGTTCTTTTAGTTTAGGGATAGATGTCGTTTCTTTCACAGTTTTAAAGGTTTTGATGAAATCGTCTTCTTGTAATGAATCAGGTACATCCCCCTCTTCTTGACCTCTTCTTAGTGAAGCATCATCCATACATTCCGTAGTCGTCCCTCCACTATCACAACATTCATCATTTAAAAGAATTGAGTTTAATTGCTCTTGAGAGAGAAAGTCCTGCACGAAGTCCTCAATCGTTGAGTCAATTAAATCTACATCCTGTATGTCATCATCCGTAAAAGTGGCGAACTTCACAGGTCGCTCTAAATCATAGGTTATTTTCTCATTGCCAATTTACAAAGAATTTTTTTTGTTGAACACATCAATCATGGCGGGTGCAGTAGCCAGGAATGGTCTTCATAACAAGATTGGAATATCAGCATCTTCATCCATGTCAATCACCACAAAGTCAACCAGAAATATGAATTTATCAATTTTTACAAGAACGTTTTCTGCTACTCCTTTTGGGTATTGGGTAGATTTGTCTGCCAATTTGATGCACATCCAAGTTGGTTTTAGCGCGTCTAACTCCAATCTTAGATACCAAGAATATGGCATTAGACTAATACTTGCTCCCAAATCAGCTAGCGCTTTTTCAAAAGTTGTTCCATTGATTGTGCATGGAATGGTAAAACTCTTGAGGTCCTTTTCTTTAGCCGGTATCTTGTTCATATGTATGAAAGAACATCTTTCATTCAAGGTGACCCTTGTTTGATCTCCTTGCTTCTTTTGGTGAGAAGATCCTTCATAAACTTAGCATATTTAGGCATCTACTCTATATCATCCATGAAAGGTAAGTTGATGCTAAGATCCTTGAGTCTCTCAAAAAATTATTGAAATTTTTGCTGCTCCTTTTCTTTTCTAATTCTTCCAGGGAAGGAAATGGGAGGAACGTAAGGTTTTGGCCTATTTTCATTTACTACAGCAGGCGTAATCACATTCTTTTCATTTTTTGCTGTAGGGATTTCTTTCTCATTGTTATTTGTTGTTGATGGATATTCTGGTTCTTTATAGTTTAACCCACTTCTTGTAGTGATAGCATGAGCTAAATCTCTAGGGTTAGTTTCAGTTGTACTAGGAAGCTCACCAGCATCTCTGTTTTGAATAGTTTCAGCCAAATTCCCTACTTGAGCTTCCAATTTCCTAATTGCATTAGCTTGAATTTTTAAAACATTATCATATTCCATCTTAATTCCCCAAATTATTTCTTGACTTTCCCTTTGTTTGTTGAAGGTATCATGCATGAATTGCTTGATTACCTTTTCAAGGCTTGTTACTCTTCCTTCAATGGGGTCCTTGAAATTATGTTGTACCATTTTTACTTCCTCGTTGAGTGAGTTTATGTCAAATTAAAATTCCTCAAGATTTTTCAGAATTCAGCATAGTTTCATTGGTTCATCAGAAACAGGTGACTGGTCTTCATGCCAGGTTGACGAATATTAGGCAACTTCTTCAATCTTCTCTAATCCTTCTACTACAGTCATCTTTGGAATAAGTTCCTTGAAGTCTAACATTTTTCTGGTTTCCACATTTAGCCAGTTGTAAAATATCTTGAGTTGTTCATGTTTGTTAAGCTTGTGTTCCGGGCATTTGAAAAGTAAATCCTCAAATCTTTCCCAGTGTAATACCCTGCGAAATACCCCATTTAGTAAGAAAAACTAATTGCATGTTACTGTTCATGCACCAATTTTTAGGCAAAATTTTAAACTTTTGTTTACACTGTGCAACTCTGAATCATTATGTGCTATGTGATATATACTATTCTAGAATGTGCTCACACGCAACCACACAACTACCACATATGAGGAATTATGACCTCAGTGGACATCACTACTCCCACATATGAGAATTATATCTCAGTGGACCGCACAACTACCACATACGAGGAATTAGGACCTCAGTGGACATCACTACTCCCACATATGAGAATTATATCTCAGTGGACCACACAACTACCACATATGAGGAATTATGACCTTAGTGGACATCACTACTCCCACATATGAGAATTATATCTCAGTGGACCACACAACTACCACATATGAGAAAATATGACCTCAGTGGACATCACTACTCCCATATATGAGAATCATATCTCAGTGGAACCTCTAAACTTCCACATATGATATTTATGTCTTAGTCGAACCTCTTAACTCCCACATATGAGATTGGGATCTCAGTGGAACCACATAACTCCCACAAATGAGATTTATGTCTCAGTGGAACCTCTTAACTCCCACATATGAGATTTGCATCTCAGCGGACCCACATAACTCCCACATATGAGATTTGTATCTCAGTGGAACCACATAACTCTCACATATGAGATTTGTATCTTAGTGGACCCACCTAACTCCCACATATGAGATTTATGTCTCAGTGGAACTACTCAACTCCCACATATGAGGATTACACCTCAGTGGACCCCACAATACAAAAAACGAGCTAAAATACACTATGTGGGACCCACATTTCTCCATGTGGACCTCACACTACCAATGGGTAACTATTTTACTCAAGTGGGCCCCACATATGTTGGACCACTTCAAGTAGTCACAAATGGACTCACGTATCACACTACTCAAACCAAACGGATCCTATTTACCAAACCACTTGGGCTGCGGCTTGTTAGCCCACAGATAAGCCCAATCCAAACTTATTATGTTATACGAAAAACATGAAAACATACAAACACTTTGGCTCGTTATTTTGAGATTCTTACAAATGACCCATGGAACAAAATGCATGAACTCATTGTTCATCATCAAAAGAATCGAGATCAACAGTTATTTGGAGATAATACATATATTTGAACAGTGAAACATAGTCAAAGCTATACGAGTATACCACGTATCCTTAACGTGCCCAACTTTAGTCACAATATGTAAAACGTTTTTCTATTTATTCTAATTATTTCCAAACTCACTCAAATGACTTCCTAAGTGCTTCTCATCAACTTACAACTCTTGTGACTCACAAACGTGACCTATCTCATCTTTTGTGTCATGATACATATACAAACGTATAGCTAAAATGGTTACAACTCACTCAAGACAACATGAGACATGCCACAGTGATTAGGGATCCATTATTACTCACATTGAGTCATTTTACCTAGCCTAAAGCTTTGTCAAAACCCACAAGACCTTATACCAAATAATTCGACCATATCTATTTATGTTTTGGTCACGTATTGTTTCGTTTGGACTCCTAATTGCTTCTTAATCTCTACAAGTCTCTTAAATGACTTTAAAGGTCCTATAACCCTATCACAATTCAAGCACAAATTCTCTAGATGACTACTCAACCATGAACTCATGTTTTGGTCACGTTACAATTCCAAACGGACCCTTTAATATTTCTGCGACCCAAACACCCCTCTAAACTCATTCACACTAGCTCTTATGACCTCACAAGGACCAAAAGACTTCGATACTAGTCATGCTCACTCGTATAACATGGTACATGAAATTAAATCAACATCTAAAAGCTCTAATCCTCGTCATCACATGAAACCGACTCCATATACACTTGGAAGTGCAACTTGCGTCCAATCAAGCTATCCTATACTCTACCTTACTCGTTATCCTACTGCTCATATTCTATTTGTCCCTCAAGTAGTCGCTATCCTCATGTAACATACTCTCATGCAAGTATAGCTCACGTACAAGCTTCAAAACAAACTCACACACACTTTAGTTCACTGTTTCATTAACAAGAGGAAGATAGAATCCATAAGGTGTTCCAAAGCTCGTACAAGCTCACTTTAAGCTCATCCTAAATCCCTGTTGTGCCAACTAATGAGTTACAAGCCCACAAGTCCCTCACCAAGCTTCCTCAGCTCATAATCTTCCCACCTTTGAAGGTGTAGTAAGCATATCTCAACACTTAGTAAATTTTTGAATTTATTTTCTTATTTTCATACGTATACCACACCAACACTTTCGCTTATTTAATCCTATGTCTCGTTAAGCTCATGCCTCACAAAAACCATCACTCACATCTCTGTATACGTATAATAGGAGCTATGAACTTTATATAAGCTTAAACAAACCATAAGACCAAGAATATCACACGTTCCTTATGTCGTGTGCACCTAAGAATCAAAACAGTTAATACTACTAAGTATAAAACACGTACATGGTCATTTCACTTTGATCTCACTACTTGAAATCTATACGTATAGTATATACATATTTTTGTACTAACTAATATTTTGGAACCATAAGAAACGAGCTGCATAAATTTCACTCTCTCACAATCTTGTATAAGCTGCCTCATAAGCTCCAAGCTTGAGCCTTTCACTCGTTCACAGAAATAACCAAACAACCCTTAATGGGCTAAAGACCATCAAACTGAACCAAACGTGTGGCCTGCTCCTCAGCCCACCAACCCCCTCCTCGTTTTGGAAAGGTCCAACATGAGCCGAAGAACCCTCAAACCCAGTTGGAAGCCCACTGGACCCACGTAACACTCAATGGGCCTTAACAGTTCACTAAGCCCATTTAACATGAAAAATAAGCTTTAAGCTCTAATAAGCCTACTGATAAGCTACTTTCACTTTTTCTAAGCTTTTGGTGACTTAATAAACTACTAGGAATAAGGTCATAAGCTAAAATGTTGTTTTGGGCTATAAATGTAAAAGATACAAAGTTAAGGGACTAAAACTATCAATATTGGAAACTAAGGGTTCAAATTGTCAACTTTGTAAAATGAGATTACAAACAGTATATGAAAAGTATTTTGAGTCACTTGTGTAACTTTGGAGGTCTAAGGATCTAAAATGAACATTTTATACCTAAAGGACTAGTTTTGCAAAGTTTCTAAACTAAAAAGGCCAAAACTATAAATTCTATAATTTGAGTTTGAAAACAGTATCTTTGGAATATTTGTAACACCCCCAATTCATGGATGCAGCGGAATTCGAACTGGGTGTTACTCGACGGCACAATAGTCACAATGATAGAAAACGAACTCTAATTGAGTCGTTTTGAAAAGGTTTATCATTCAAATTATATAAATATCAGAGATTACAAAATGAGGTCCCAATTGGTTCCATGTTTACAATGTATAATAAATGAGTTTTGAATGATAATAAAATTTATAGCCCTCTTGAGTATCCGTGTCCTTCCGTGCCATCCTTGATCGTCATGAACCTGAAATACATGCTTGAGAGGTCAACACAAAGGTTGAGTGATATTCATAGAGTTTGTTAAATCGATTGAACACAATATGTTGGTAGTGTGAGTTATAGGCTCACACCAATGTTTGGAAAACAAAACAGGTAGGCTACGTTATTATACGCCCGGAACATGTATTATACACTAAGCTTATGACACCATAACGTTAACGTGTACCAATATCGATCGGCAGATTTATCCCGGTAGGTACTTTGCTAACATACCTAAATCTCAAATATTAATGCATTTGTTTGCACTTAGTCAAAACAAATGGGATTCGTCAATCCCAATAGGCCTATTATTAATATTCGCGCTCACTATTGCTAGTGATTAAATGGTTCATAATCAAGGATATCGGTTTAGCAAGGTTGGTACTTAGTGATAATAAAACATCGTCGTGAAGCATACATTAGAAAGCATTGTGTTCGAGTAGAAAAATAATAGCATGTATTCCCCCCATGGGTTTGTAAAATAGTTAAACAGTAGAAAGTGGGGCTACGAACTCACCTTAAGTAAGATAGCAAGTAATGAATGTAACGGTCGAATCGTGAAGGTTTCTACGAGCAACCTATAATAGAATGTCGCGACTTAGGATCGGAGTAAAGAATATGAAGTAGTGCCTATATATATATATATATATCTTGCATTTAGTCCATGATGTGGTATGATGTATATTGTAAGTCTTTGAAAGTAATGATTCATGAAACATGTATGTTTTGTATATCGTTTACTACCGTTCGGGCCGACATAATTCAGAAGTCATGTTAGTAAGCGTTCGAGGAGCCAGGACACTTTAACTCGTAAATCCACAACTCAACTCGACGGCTTACATAATGAACTCCTCACATGAGGCTCCCTACTATTGTAGTAGTTGATGAAATATACAGATATAAGTTTTGATCCGAAAGGTTACATGTCCGATATTTGTATAAACTTAGGAAAGTTTATTAGTACATGAAGATTGTTATTAGGGGTAGTTTCATAAGTCTTGAATGACCATTTTCTCTTGGTAAAATCTCATGGTTTCCTTTTAAGTGAAGTAGATCCAAATTGCTTGTTTATGTTATCGCCTAATTCATTGTTTCATGTTTACGCCTATGTAAGTTGTTATGGTCATTTCGTCATGGCCTAGCCATGACCTTTGGTCCTTGTTCCAAGGTCATGAGACACAACCTTGGCTCTAGCCATGGTGGTGGTCTTGATTATAGGTCATAAGACCCCTTTGGTCTTCATAAACCATAACCTATATGTAATGACTTTGTCTAAAAATGGGCTGTTTAGAATTTGAAGAAATTTATCACTCGGAAAGCGTTTTTAGGGCTCGAGCTTCTTTGTTCCTGAATGAAAACGTCGTTCCGGACAACTTTCGTGTTTTAACTTTTTGATGAATCGGATCAGAAGTGTGACTTTCAAAACCCAAATTTGATCAGAATGGTATTTGGCAGTTTTGCCGGAAACTTTGGTAATTTCAAATGGGCGTAACTTTTGACTCGTATACTCGTTTTGGGTGGTTCAAATTGCTATGGTTTCCTTGTTAAGTCCTCTACTGTAATATGTAATGATCCAATATCATAATTTTACCATTTTGGTCGTGGTTTTCCAAGAAAGTCACTAGTTTACTTGTTTTATGAACTTGTCTTATCAATCATGTACAATAACTTGTTTTACTCACTTTTATACATCATGGACATTAATACAAGACATAATATAGCACAAATAATATGTAAATAACATGAACATGATTATTTAACAAGAATCAAGTTAGGGTTTGGCTCACAACTTTTGGCTTTCAAAGATGAAAGGAAGTTAACATGTAAGGATAGGACATTGATAGACTTGCTTCAACCCTTTTTCACTTCATGCAATCTTTCTACCCTTGGTATTCTTGAAAGAGATGTAATGAAAGTTGAGGTGAATTGAGTGGATTTAAACTCAAGAGAAATCACCAAGTATATTAGGGATTGGAAGAGTTTTGGTGAATGATAATCTAGCTAGGGTTTCTATCTTGAAGAATCACTTGAACCATGCATGAAACTAGAAGGAAATGAGCAAAGGATGGTGTGGTTATGGGGTTAGGGATGCACGGCATAACAAGGGGGGGAGAGGGGCTATTTATAGTCCAAAATGAGGAGGTTAGGAAAGTGCTAGGAAATTACTAAAACTTGGTGACCAAGTTGTAATAAAATGATGATTTAGGGGTAGATTCATGAGATGAAGCCACATGGTTGTGACTCCCCCCCCCTAGGGCGGTTTGGTCAAGCTTGGGGAGCAAGTGTGGACTTTTCTTGGTATTATCCAAGATACTTGGTTAGTTTTGACTCCGGGAAATGCCAATCGTAAATGATTAAGCCTCAAAACGTAAAACCGGGTGTCGTAAAATTATGGAACTTGAAAGTATTGTTAAATATGTCCATATAGTCCATAATAAAATATAAAATGAGTGGTAGGATCTATCGGGTGCTAAAACCCTGCTAAAAGCTGGAAACACGGGTCTAAAACGCGTAATACGTAAAACGTACGAATATTGCGTAAAATTGAGAAAAGTAAAATGTTACTTTTCTAATGTGATAAAAATGATTTAAAATGACTTATAATGTCTAGACTGGGCTCAGTCTAGTGTCGGTTGGTATTAAATGTCTTTTAGACATCAAACCGTAAGCCTAAAAATCACGAAATGACTTATAACATCAAGGGATGATTTTTGGTCAATGGAGGAGGGAAAAATATGTTGACTTTTTCTAATAAGTTTGAAAACTCAAAACGTCTTAGAAACTCGTTTCGTGGTCTAACGGTTAATCGCCCATTCGGTTAAGCGTGCTTATGTGAGAGTAGTACCGACATGGGTGACCTGCTGGGAAGTCTTTGGTCATGTTTTTCTCAGTCACGATTAATTCTCAAATAAATCATGAGTGTGTCATACATTTTTCTGATGCGGGGTCACTTAACGCGGTCGAGTTTCGTTGTACGTAGAATTTCTGAATGACGTTTTACCCTAAAACGTGTAATTCCTTAATAACTTTCACGAAAATGATCTGACGAATGTCAAACATTTAATTTGCCATGGAAATGATTTATCACTTGAGAATATCAAATAAAAATCAACTTTCGGGAAAGTTTCGGGAAAAATGAATAGTAAAAGTGAATAGTGAAATTTTCCGGGAATGGTAATTAACCTGAAATTGCGAATTGTTACAATATTTCTGTCATTTATTGACTAAATTAATATTATGACTATTAAAAATGTAAATATACATTTTTCAAGGACTAAAACTATCAATTTTGAAAGTACAAGGACTAATGTTATAAATATTGAAAATGGGTGTCAAAACTGTTATTCTGACAAAGAAAGGTTATAAATGTAATAAATATAAACTTGGGGTACTTAAATGCCATTTTCATAAACTTATGGGTTATAAATGTAAACTTTATAAAGTACAGGGTTAAAAGTGTAATTTCATTAAACTTGATAAAATGGTAATCTTAATATTACAAAAGTAAATATCTGGGGAATTAACTCGATAACAAAAGATCATCAATAACATATTATATCAATATGTCATTATCATAAAGCTCAAGGACTGAAACCGTAACGTTTCACTACTAAGGTTTAATGTGTAAACCTTAGGAACATCATAAAGTTTACTGGGTAAACTCTCATCAAGAACATGGAACAGAATAAACATTCCTTCCACTGAAACACTATACCCTGCTAGGGTAACTCAAACACTCTAAGTCTGGCACGACTTAACCGCGACACATAAAGACAAGACAATATTACGTGTAATAGTATTCTTGAACTTCAAGCATTATACACATAAGCAAACCAACTCTATCACAAGAAACTGAGGTTTCTCATACTATCCAGGTTTCGTGTTGGAGCCATTTACCAGGTGCACTTGACTTACTTATTTGCCTACATACACACTCATTCGAGGTGAGTCTATAGTCCTACACTTTTTATATGTTTTACAACTATGTGGGTGGGATACATGCTACTTTTTGAACACAAGTATTTCACTTTTTGGCGAACGGAATATTGCATAAGACAACTGTGCCACTACTTGAAAGTCCCTTCTATCATGAATCCTAGTCACTGGCTGAGGCAGTAAGTGAACGTGAATACAGTGAATAGATCTATTGGTGCTTGACTGTCCCATTTGTTCTAGCCGGGTTTGGCATATAGACAAATGCACTTTATTTGACACTCTAGGAGAAACTGGCAAACTCCTACCTAAGGGCACCCTCATACTGTGTGATGTCATTTCAATGGCTCACATACTTGTTAACGTTGTGTTCATGAGACTTATGGCAATAGCATAAGGAACTATACAACTAAACTGCTTTTGAAATACTTGGATGTGTTCAACTACTTTTAAACATAAACGCTATGGATTCACTCAACAATTTTTTTGACTTTTTACCATGTATCTCAGGTAATTGGAGCAAAGCTCAGGAGGCATGGAGTGGGCATTTGACCTTGTGTCAGTGGTGTAACAAATAAACAAACAATCACTTTCAAACAACGATGTGATGTAATAACTATGATACATCCTTGCTTTTAATTCAATAATAAATGCTCAAAAAGGAATTTTTGAGTCATTTTCATAATTATGACTGTGATCCTCTACATAACACCCAAACAAGTCTTCCACTGTCAAAACAAATTTTTAGGGGTGTTACAGATTGACATCAGAGCCCTGGTTATAGAGAACCAGGTGTATTTTCAAAACACTGGACTATAACTACTTTTAAATGGACCGGTTACACCACACTACACCACTGCGAGCCCTCCATGCCTACTCAACTACAACATCTGATTAGAAATGTTGCGCATGTTACATCTGCTATATGTGAACTATATGTTATATGCTAGATTAGCAACTTATGTTACTATTAATTGGGGGGGGGGGGGGGTTATTACAGTGCCATGTCTAGACCTTTGCACCGCGTCATGTCCTCTTTTGAACTTGAGGTTGAAGACACTGCTTCGTCAGCTGTCCCACATATCACCTCTGTACCTTTGGTAGCCCCAAATGTACCAACTGACTCCTCGTCATCTGACGGGAGACTGGTGTCAACTTGGCGTTGATCACCTGACCTGGGTACGGAAACTCCACCGACATTGCCACCACCACCTACTCTTCCACCTACTCGAGTTTTCCAAGGAAGGAGAGTTAGAATCCTGCAACCATATGAGCCCGAGCCGTTTATGAGGCCATTTCGATGAACTCCTACCGGGCCCATACATATACATACTCCTCATCGAAGGTATCGACGACTGTCGCCGAGTTCCCCTCTTGATGTCTTTGGAGCATCACCACAATTGTCACCGGAACACTACGACGCTATCCCACCATCACCACCACCACCTCCACCGCAAGGTGCACCAGACTTCTAGTTCAACCTAATTACGCAAACCTTTCCAGAAGCACCTTTTTCCCAAAGGATGATGTCTTCAAGGAACATTCCCTCTCACCCACCAGGTTTTCCTCCAAGGGTTTATGAAACCGGGGAATCCTCCACCGCTGCAGCTAACCATGGCACTCCGGCTGTACTACTGCCAGACTATTATGAGAACCGACTCTGAGAGGTTGCAGAGTGAATTATGGGAGCCTATGAATTTCACAAATGGGAAATCCAAGCACTGATGGAGGAGCTTGTATGATTAAGGAAAACGCAACGCATCGTGAATGAAGAAATGGAAAAATCACTAATTTATGTACTATAAGACAAAAAATGCCAGAAATACGTAATACTTAATAAGCAACTTTGTTACATTTGTGTGTTTTGATAACAACAATGAACAACTTATTAATGTATATTATGGTATTTGTTTGCTACATATCGATGTTGATTTACATTCCTGTGATTGATTTTGATGTGTGGTGAATGGTATTCAAACATATCGTGATGATCATATCCATGAATGTTGTGAATCGTATTCAAACATGTTGTGATTTTTGGTGATGACAACGGTGAATTATGTGCCGGTACATTGGGAATAATGTTCAGATGAGAAATGATAAATAAGAAGATTATGGTTCTTTATGTAAGGGAAAACTTTAACAAAGAGGATTTCGTAAAAACACGTGATAAATAAAGTAGAAAATTTCAAGCCAAGCTTTTGTTGATGATGAAAAAGCATGAAATTTTCAAGCCAAGCTTTTTTAGATGATGAGTCATTTGAGGTATTCCAACTTGGGAAAGTTGAACTCATATTTCTGTTAATCTTAACAGAAATATGCCTTGCACGAGAAGATCAGCCGCCTCACCTGAGCCAACCCCAGCACCAACTCCAACTCCTACTTCAACATCAGGGTCGATTTCAAGAACTAGCTGCCCTATGTCCAGGTGCTGTGCCTGAGTTGGACAAAACCCTGGAAAAGTATATTGAAGGGTTGCCCCAAAGTATTGAAGGAAACGTTACCGCTTCCAAACCTGTAACTCTCGATGAGGCAATGATGATTGCTCAAAGGCTGTTAGACCAAGAGGTTAAGCGGAAGTCTACCGTGGAACATAACGAACTCAAACGAAAGAATGATGATAGGAGAATTACCCTGCATGGCGGCGGTAGAAATGATAGCAATGGACGCAACCATAACTACCATCACACCCGCAATTCCCACCACCAAAAAAAGAATCTTAGGCAAGAAGCTGCCAAGGCGTATGTGGCTGCACTAGGCTATGTAGGTAACAAGCCTCTATGCAACAACTGCAAACTACACCACACAGGACCCTGCACTATAAAGTGTGGGAAGTGTTAGAGGATAGGACATAAGACTATTGATTGCAAGGACTCTGGAGCCAACTTACAACCCGTCAACATCGTGTGTCACCGTTGTGGAGAAAAGGGACACTACAAGAGCCAATGCACTAACAGAAATGCTGACGCTGCACATGCAAGAGTGTACGTGATGGGAGATGGAGATGCACCAAGGAACTGGGTACGTTTTTAATTAATCAGCATAGTGCAAGAATTTTATTTGATTCGGGTGCCGATAAAAGTTTCGTATCTACTACTTTTGCTTCATTATTGAACATTCCCCCTACTAAGTTAGATACCACCTACGAAATTGAAATAGCAAATGGAAATTTGATAGGCACTAACACCGTACTAATAGGCTGCACCATAACCTTACAAAAACAGCCTTTCCTTATCAATCTAATGCCTATTCAACTCGGTAGTTTTGACATAGTAGTGGGAATGGATTGGTTATCCAAACATCGCGCTAGGATAGTTTATGATGAGAAAATGGTTCACGTCCCCCTGAATGACAAAACTCTAGTTGTTCAAGGCGATCATAGTAAGAGCCAATTTGGGATTGTCTCGTTTATTAGGATGGTGAAGTACATAAACGACGGATGTCAAGCGTTTATGGTACAAATAACTGAGGACAAGTCAGAGAAGAAGCTACTTGAGGATGTACCCGTAGTGAAGGACTATCCCGAAGTGTTTCCCGAAGACTTGCCTGGTCTTCCACCCATCCGGCAAGTTGAGTTTTGAATCGACTTAGTACCAGGAGCGGTACTTGTAGCGAAGGCACCATACCGACTAGCACCCTCCGAGATGCAAGAGTTATCTGAGTAGCTGAAAGAGCTGTCAGATAAGGGATTCATTAGCCCAAGTTCCTCACCTTAGGGAGCTCCGGTGTTATTTGTTAATAAGAAGGATGTATCATTTAGGATGTGTATCGATTACCAGGAGCTAAACAAGCGGACCGTAAAGAATAGATATCCGTTACCTCACATTGACGACTTATTTGACCAACTGCAAGGGTCAAACGTATACTCGAAAATTGACCTAAGGTCAGGATATCACCAGTTGAGGGTACGGGAAGAAGATATCCCAAAAACCGCTTTCAGAACACGCTATGGACACTATGAATTTCAAGTGATGCCGTTTGGTTTAAGCAACGCACCAGCTGTATTCATGGACTTAATGAAGCGAGTATGTAAACCATACTTAGATAAGTTCGTGATTGTGTTCATAGACGACATTCTCATATACTCTTTTAACCAAGAGGAACATGCTGTACACCTTAAAACCATACTAGAACTACTCAAGGCAGAACAATTGTACGCAAAATTCTCAAAGTGTGAATTTTGGCTTCCAAGCGTGCGATTCCTTGGACACGTCATTGACAACAAGGGCATCCACGTGGACCTTGCCAAGATAAAGGTTGTCAAGGAGTGGACGTCTCCTACTAACCCCACGGAAATCAGGCAATTCCTAGGACTTGCTGCATACTATCAGAGATTCATCAAGAATTTCTCCAAGATTGCTAAGCCTTTAACGGAACTGACACAGAAGAACAAAAACTATGAGTGGGGAGAGAAGCAAGAATAAGCTTTTTGACTTTGTAAGCAAAAGCTTTGCCAAGCCCTGATTGGCCTGAAACAGTTAGATAATATCAACCACTGATATGGTCAATATAGTCAAACTCCTTAGAGTCAATCTCCATGGAAGTATAGGGGTTTCCCCGGGTCGTTATGTCCCAACGAGGTGTGATGGTATAAAAACGGGTTTGTGATCGGGTGAATTTGAACGAGAAGTAACCAGATAATGATTTTAATTTGTTTTACACTACTAGAATGATTAGGAATAACCGTATTAACAATTACGGGAAACATATGTGTATACACGTAAACTGAAATGTTAACAGATACGTATGCGTGCTGGAAAAAAGATGCGTTTTAAGGAAAAATAAACTACAGGGGGTGAAAATGAAACTTTTTTAAACTTAATATTAAAAGAAAATTAAATTAAAAAGAAAATTATTTTTTTGATTATTTTATTATTTATTATTAATTAAAACTATTTAATTACTTATTATTAATATTTAACTTATACTAAATATAATATAATATTAAATTAAAACAAGGAAAATGAAAATTTATTTTTAAGACTTCTAAAATAACTTAAAAATAATATAAAAACTAAAAATATGTCTTTTTGTCTTTTTGTGATTTTCTATTAATTAAATACTAATAATATTAATTAAACTATTTAAACTAATTTAAATTACTAATAATACTAAAAGTGACTTAGAAATTTAAGAAATATTTTATAAAACTAACTAACCATCACAGGAATCCTAAAAAATTATAAAAAGTTTATTTTATATGTTTTTAAACTATTTTACTAATTATTAAACTAAATATTAATTAATTACTAATTAAACTAATTAAATTATAAAAATTAGAAAATGAACAGTAAAAATTCTAGAAAAATTTCTAAAATTATTTTATAACATATAAAAGCTAGGAACAATATAAAAACTAGGTATTACTTGATAAAAACTAATTATGCTATTTAATACTTAAATATTAATTAATTATTAATAAAACTAATATTAAATCTAATAAGTACTAAATGACAAGATAAAATTCTGGAAAAATTACTAAAAATACTTTAACATAAATGAAAATTAAGGAAAATATAAAAATGCAAATTACTTAATAAAAAGCTAAAAAGGAAAATTAAAAAGATAATTAATATTAAATAGAAACTATCACTTAATTTTAAATTGGTTTTTTCTGGATTTTCTTTTGTAAATCTATTTTATACTTAAAAACAAAGAACTTTTGTGAAAACACCTTTTCCCAAACTTAAAAATAAGCAAAATGGACACAATAAGCTAAAACAGTTGACTTTTGTTGACTTTTGAAGGAAATAAGCTTATGTGGGGTCCACAGGGGTGGATTTTGGTTCACATAAGTTATTTGGACATGAATAAGCTAGAACCAAGCAAAAAACTCCACTGAATAAGCTAATAAGCACAAAATAAGCACTTGATTCCTTGGCTTCACAAAGAAAATGGGACAGATTTGGAACTGATCTTGGGGGCCCACAAGGGTGTTTAAGCTCAAAATCTTGGCATAAATAGAAAGGTGGCAAGTTTGTGAGTCCAAAGAACTAGGGGGAGGTTGTGGGGCCCACTGTGGAGTCCTGTGGGACACACAGAAGTGAGACAGATGGGGAAGGAGCTGCTGCAGCAGGGGAGGCAACCAGCCCTGCAGGTGTGTTTGAGGGGATGTAGGGGCCACAGGAAAAATCACAAAAATATAGTAACTGTGGGATTCAAGAGTTGAGGTGGGGGGGCTACAATTCCTGAAAGCACAAGCCCTAATTCTAACCACAAAATTCTAATCAAATCTTGCCATTTTTGAGATTTTCTGCCTATATGAAATTTAAATTTTTGAATATTATGCCTAGGTTGACTTTTTTTGGATTTTAAGCTTGATCTACTGACTGAATATGTAAATATAAGCTAGAATGAGTTGAACCTAGGATACTATAGCAACTTATGTATTGATATGTGGATTTATGGATCTAAAAACTACATCAGTACACAGTGAGAGGATCACTAAATTTGATCACACACTATGAGGTGTTGGACCTTTGTAATGTGTAAATATGATACTTTGAGTGAATATGATTAAGTATGCGGAATCTACTTTAATCACACTTAGAATGTTTATTGGAAATGGAACTGTGATGCTTGTGTTTATTTAACAAAGAACAATGAAAGTATTTCACCAAATGATTCAATATTATTCAAGATAATACGAGTGATCTTCACTATCACTAGGGTTACAAAACCTTGACTCTTGTGTTTTTGTTCTAATGTTTTTCTCTATGTATATCTCTACACACACATATATTTTCTCCACACTTAAGACATATCTAAGATCTTCCTTTTATAGTCCAAGGAAATGATCTTTTACAATCTATATATCTTATCAAATCACTAGCTTATGACTTATCTTCATTCTAGCTAGATGATGACTTATCTTGTTAGTCATTAAGATACAACATGTATCTAGTATTACAACTCACTTGGAGTGTTCAATTTGATGACTACAACAAAGATATTCTCTTGTACACGTATCAGTAGAATAAGTCGTACTTATCTACACAGCTGTTGAATGAGTCATAGCAGCAGCAGAATCCATCAACAGAAACACCTTCAGTAGAAACATTCTTCAGCAGAAACACTCTTGTGTTTATCAGCAGGAACATACTTTGAGCTTTATTATCAGGAACATACTTGATGTATTTCCTTGAGCCTTTATGTTGATTCTTCTATTTGTTTAATTCCCAACAATCCTCCCCTAAACATGTGAATTACATTCAAACATGTTTTTCTGAATTAAATGAGGACTTTGTGAAGATCTTTCAAACACTTCATTGTCAGACTGTTGATCTAAACTTTCTTCTCTTTTGAGTGATTGAATGTCTTTCTCTGTAACTCATCTGCTTTCTGTTCTTTGCTCCATTCTTGAACTAAAAGATGGTGCAATATTCAACTTGAAGAATTATAAGAGGCAATGATGCTGTTTATCTTGGATGCTTGTTCCAAGAAGTAGAAATAATCTTTCAGCATGTCTTTGGAAGTGATGAGCAAACGTAGTAAACTGAAATTGAAACCTTTCATCTTTTGATCTAGATAGAACTTTCTCCTATCAGCTCTGTTCTTGTTCTTTATCAGTAGAAACCATGTCATCATCTTGTATGCTCTTATTTCTTCTTTTTTCTTTGGATAATCTTCCTTTTAAAGGGATTTTGTAACATCCCCTAAGATTTATTTCTCTCTTGAGCAATTTCCTCCCCTGTTTGGAAGATCTCTCACAATCATATCATATCACAATCATCTAATCTAGCAATTTCCATATTTTCAGACAATTTGTACATGAAGCCATCAATTCCTTAAGAGTTTAAATGCTGCCCTCATCACTTCTAGGTGTGTAACCTCCTATGAGTGGTGAATCACTAAGCATTGACTCATAATCCATCATTAGATGATTTTCTAAGCCTTTTTGAAAATCCTTTTTAAAAAATATTTGACTTAGCAGTATGAACATGATTTTATGATTAAAAATCATACTGCTTCTAACCATTTTGAAAGGATTAAGTGTGGTAACTAACACTTAATCAAAATTTCGGTTTAAAGCAACCTCTGGTTGTGTGAGAACCAATATTTTCAGTTATAAATAACTGCCTGTGTACAGATAAACCTATTCAAAAGGCTTTCTTTACAGGGTTTCCAGCTCGTGGCATTTGTTACCTCTAACACAAGTGTTAGATTCACTTTTGCTCGCTGTTCTTTCTATCAGATATCCGTAGATTAGTCACATTATACTTGAGAGTATAAAATGATAGAAAGTGAGTTGTATCAGTTATTAACTGATCAACTAAATCATCAATTCAAAGTGAAACATCATAATAAGGTTCCAAGAAAGAAGTTTTAAGGAGTTTTGAAATCCCAAACTCTTTCTATCATGAACCTATTATATCAACAGTAATGATCATTCAACAGCAATGATCACAGATTTCACTTGAATTAGCCTTTGAGCTCAAACATTCATACCTGAAATTGTTAGTCTAAAACCAAAAGAACAAAGTACAAAGTACTTGTCTTGAATTAGAATTATGCATAGGGCTAACTGTATGAATAACCTTAAATTGGTAATAGTAGATTTAGATGACAAAGTTAGATGCATTAACAAAATCTATATACAAGAACACATTATATTGAAAAATTTAAAGATTAAGCATTCCAATACTTGCTACCAAGTACTGAAATCTTCCAACATCAAAAGCTTTTGTAAGAAGATCTGCAAAGTTTTGTTCTGAAGCAATTTTCATTACCTGAATTAACCTCTTTTCATTGCAATCTCTAATAAAATGATGTCTTATTTCAATGTGTTTTGTTTTAGAATGTTGCACTGGATTTTTAATAATGCAAATTGTACAACTATTATCAATATGAATAATGGTGTGTAAGAAATTGTACCCATAGTCAAGAAGTTGGTTTTGAAGCCATAGGACTTGACCACAACAATTTGCAGCAGCTACGTATTCAGCTTCAGTTGTTGAAGTAGCCACCATTGTCTGCTTCTTACACTGCCATGAGATAAGTCTACACCCAAGGAATTGACATCCTCCAGTTGTTGACTTTCTGTCCAAGATAGCACCAGCATAATCACTATCTGAGAATGCTACCAAGTCAAAAGATGACTCCTTAGAATACCATAGACCCAACCTAGGTTGACCCTTGAGATATCTAAAAATTCTCTTGACTGCTATTAAATGAGAAACCTTAGGAGTTACTTGATATCTTGCACAAGTACAGACAGAGAAGATGATATCAGGTCTTGATGATGTGAGATACATCAAAGAACCTATCATAGATCTGTATGTGTGTACATCAGTGTTCTGAAAGGCGCAAGGCGCACTAAGGCGCAAAGGGGGCCAAAGAGCCTCGAGTCGAGGCGCATTCCAAGGCGCGGGATTCATGAATGCGAGGCGCACTAAAAACATTAAGTTTTTTGTAACATATGTGACCATTTATATAGCTTAAATAATACAAAATAACATTAAAATACTTAATGCATAACACATATTGCAATATAAATATTAAAATGGATCGGTTGTCACTTCTAAAACGAATCAACTCTTTGCCTCGATGACATATATAGAGATTAAAATCTATATCAGACTAAATATGTTTGTGTCCTACACTTGTAGCTTACATCTAACAAAGCTCACAATTTAACCCAAAATATCAAGCAAGCAACATATTAATATTAAATGCACAATGCCACATTTTCATGATAATATGTCATAAAAAAATACTTAATAAAACAAGATAACTTCTTAAAGAAAATTTCAATCAATAAAATAAACATAAAATCAATTCAAATTTATAAATCATACAAATACTCACCTATGACTTAAAAGGCCCATGTATTATATCTTAAAAAAAAAAAAAAAAAAAAAAAAGAACAAAAAAAAAAAAAAAATAGCCCCGAGGCACAAAATATGGCCTAGGCGCAAAAATCCCCCAAGGCGCAAAGGCGCAAAAAGCTCCAAGGCGCGCGCTTTTTTGGGGAGTCATGCATGTCGTGCGCCTCGAGTCAAAAAAAGCCCCAAGGCTAGCGCCTAGGCGCGCCTTAGGCGCGATTTTGACAACTTTGGTGTACATCCACATTAATTCCTTATACATCTTTAAGAAGTGGCTTCTCAGGGTCCATTAAAGTGCTTGCTGTTTTGGAATCAGCAAATTGAAACTTTCTAAGAATCTCTGCAACATATTTTTCTTGACTAATAAAAATTCCTTCTCTTGATTGTTTAACCTGCAAACCCAAAAAGAATGTAAGTTCCCCCATGGAACTCATCTAAAACTTATTGTGCATAAGCTTCTCAAACTCCAAACACATCTCCTTCCTAGTAGATCCAAAGATGATATCATCCACATACACTTGAACTAGCAAAAGATCCTTCTTATGCTTCTTGGTGAAAAGTGTCTGATCTATCTTGCCTCTTTGAAATCCATTTGAAATTATGTAGGAAGCCAGTGTTTCATACCAAGCTCTTGGTGCCTGATGTAGGCTATATAGAGCTTTAACAACCTTGTACACTTTGTCTGGATGGTCAGGATCAACAAAACCAGGAGGTTGTGAGACATACATCTCCTCTTCAATAGTACCATATAAGAAAGCACTCTTGACATCCATTTGATAAACTGTGAATCCCATAAATGAAGCATAAGCTAAAAAGAGTCTAATGGCTTCAATCCTTGCTACTGGAGCAAAAACTTCTTCATAGTCTATCCCTTCTTCTTGTGTGTACCCTTAAGCTACTAATCTAGCTTTATTTCTTATCACTATTCCCCTTTCATCCCTTTTATTCCTAAAAACCCATCTAGTGCCAATTACCCTTACACCACTTGGTAAATCAACTAGCACCCATACCTTTTGAATCTTAAACTGAAGAAGCTCCTCTTGCATAGCCTCCAACTAGCTTGAATTCTCTAGGGCTTTATGAATATTCTTTGGTTCATCTTGTGAGAGAAAACATACAAATAAGCAAGAGTTTGATAACTCATGCTATTTTGAAGCATAAAGGGCATCAAGAAGCCCTTGTTGATCTGAAGACATCAATTGTTGTCTTGTCTTCACTCCTGATTGTACATCTCCAATCACATTGTCCAGGGAGTGAACTTTGTGAATCCTTGAATGTGGAGTAGAAAGAACTTGATAATCAGGTGGAAGGTTGTTGAAATCCACCTCATTTTCTGAGAGATTTACTTGTGTTTCTTCTGATGGACCATCAGCAGAAACATTTTGCTCATCAGCGGGAATGATTTGCTTATCAGCAGAAATAGCAGTGTTACTTCTGACTTGAAACTCTTGTTCCTTAGTTCCTTCTTCCTTGTATTCATCTTCAACATCTTCTTTAGGTTTACCAGAAGAAGATTCACCATTTATTGACGTTGAATCCACACTTAAATTTGTCCATATTCGCATCATTACATAATCCTGATTTGTCTCCTTCTCTAATCCTTCTTCATTTGTTGCATCAGCAGTTTGTGAACCTAAAAATTCATTAGTTTCTGCAACAAAAGGCACATAATTCATTGATTTGGATAGAGCTTCAAGATCAAATAGCCATTTGGGACCTTGACCTTCTATATTGGTTTTATTCTCTAAAAAACTTCTGATGAGGCGAAAAATGAACCGTTTTTAGGGGGTCATTTAAGCCCGGAATTGAATTTATTTGATCAAATATTGCCCTAAATCGTTCCTTTTGTGATTTTAGGTACTTTGGGAGGGAATTCTGGAAAAGGAAGCATTTTCGACGTTTTTGGAGCATAAAAGTGAAGAAAACAGCAAAGACTTAATTTTCCATGCTGAGAACAGTACCTGACGGCGTCAAGAGGAAAAATGTGACGGCGTCAGGGGTAAAATCCATGAAGACCCAGAGAAAACCTGAAGGCGTCAAGAGAAGGGCGTCAAGAGTATTTTTGGTGACGGCCTGCAATTGGAATACACATGACGGCGTCAAACCCAGATCTAGGCAGTCCGAGAAATTATTTGGCGGCGAGATGACGGCGTCAGAAATTTGTTCTTGACGTCGTCACCCATCAGAATCTATATATACTTTTCTATTTTTCATTCATAAAGGAGAGGAACTTGTGTGGAGAATACTAGGGTCGAACCTAATAAACCCTAGGTCATTTTTACTGTATTTTCAAGGGTTTTCACCCCTTGAAACCTTTCATGTTCAATTGAGATAAGTCTTCTTCCAATTCATTCAATATGTCTATGTGTTGTTTGAATATATCTTATGCTTGTCTTGATTTCAACATGCTAGGCTAGATCTATCATGTGTTTGCTTAGATGTAATGAAACCTAGATATTAATTATAGGTTGATTGCTTGTTTATAATTGTAATGGATGAATGATTTTAATGTTAGGCTTAAGAAAACTGGCAGATCTCCATTGTGTAACATGCTTGAACGTCTTAAGAAACATGAACCGATGTGTACTAGGTTTTATTGATTGTGTTTAATGCATGAGCAAATTCTAGTGATCCCATGTTAGGAGCTTTTTAGCCGGCTCGACATAGGAGTGAAGTAGGCGCTTATAGGATTGGGGAAGTAAGTACGCCACCCCATGAATGGTATTAAGGAATACAATCCGTCATCCACGCAACTGTAACAAGTAATTAACCTGTAAAAGATATCTAGGGAGTAGTGAAATCTAAGTAAACACAATTCTCCCATATATTGCTCACACCTCTTGTTAATTTAGTTTTATTTTCATTTCTAGTATTTTATTTTGATTGCATCTTAGTAATTGGGTTAGTTGGCTAGCAACTAATTCCGCCCAACTCCTTCAAAACCGAGATTTTTATTTGCTTTTATAAAAATATAAAAATACAAAAAGAATCATTCCTCATCTCTAGACCTAGTCTTTAGGTTTTTTAATCCTAGCGACACTATTCCTAGCTGAACGATCAATCCCCCGGTACTTGTCATTTTACTATACTACATCGATCAGGTACACTGCCTGGTGGGGTTGTAAGCTTCTCGAGATCCCTCGAGAGGTAAAGCCTGGTGCAATCCCTACGCTACCAACTTCACATGTAGATTTTCCTCTACTCTTCTAGTTCTCATGTTGTATACTCTGAATGCTTTGCTATTGATAGAATATCCAACTAAGAATCCTTCATCTGCTTTACCATCAAACTTTCCAAGATGGTCTAAGGTATTTAGAATTGTCACATGACATCCAAAAGGTCTAAGAAATCCTATTTCAGGAGTTCTACCTCTAAAAAGTTCATATGATGTCTTATTGTGAGGTTTTACAACTAAAACTCTATTTTGAACATAGCAAGCAGTGTTGACTGCTTCTGCCCAAAAAGTTATAGGCAACTTATAGTCAACTAATATAGTTCTAGCAGCTTCTATTAGTGTTCTATTTTTCCTTTCAGCAAATCCATTCTGTTGTGGAGTTCTTGCAACACTAAATTCTCTTTTAATACCTTTTTCTTTGCAGAAATCATCCATAACTCTATTTTTAAATTCTGTCCCATTATCACATCTAATGACTTTTACTCTTTTGCTTACTAGGTTTTCTATCTCTATAATGAAGGTCTTAAGGATGCTAGAAGTCTCATCCTTAGTACCTAAAAAGAATACCCATGTAAATCTACTAAAGTCATCAGTAATAACTAGACAATATCTCTTATGCAACAAACTTCTGACATTTGTAGGACCAAATAAGTCCATATGCAGCATAAACAATGATTGATTGATAGAGTTAAAAAATTTGGGCTTACAAGTGGCTTTATGTTGTTGGCCTTTAAGACAAGCAATGCATGTTTGATCATTTTCAAATCATTTTTGAGGTAAACCTCTTACTAAACCATCTTTGACAATCTTATTTATGGTTTTGAAGTTAATATGACCAAGCCTCCTATGCCATGTCATAGATTAATCCAATGTGGCCTTAGCAATAAGATAAGTAAGAGAATCTTTTGGAACAATCTTCTTCATATCAACACTGTACATGTTGCCTTTTCTTGGAATTCTAAGAAGTGCTTGACTTTCATCAGGCATCTTAAAATCAGAAGAAAATACAAGACATTCAGTGTCAGTAAAGAGAACATTGTTCTTTTTGTCACACATTTGTGAGACACTAAAAAGATTATACTTAAGCTCTTGCACTTAGTACACATCTTCAAAATCTAATTTACCGGTTTTAATAGTACCTTTACTAGTAATTTTTCCTCCAATTCCTCCGCCAAAGGTAACATAGCCTCCATCTATTGATTGGAAATCTGAGAGATAAGACTTGTTGCCTGTCATGTGCCTTGAACATCCACTATCTGAGAATCCTTGATCTTCATCATCTGCTGATGAATGTCCCTGCACATAAATAAAGGAATTAGTTTTGTTTTGGGATCTAAACCATTTCTGACTTGGATCCGCCTCTCGCATCAATGAAATGTAATCTTTTGAGAATAGTTGATGCAACATTGGATTTAAGAATCCAACATGCTGAGGCCTTAACAGCATTTGCCATGTTTCCCTTAGCAGTGATATGAACTGTTTGGCTATCAGCAGAAACTGATAGCTTTGCAGTTGTATCCTTTGGTTTCCAAACTTGTTTTTGGACTACTGCTTTTGTTAGAATGGGCCTTTTAACAACATTTGATGCATATTTGAAAGTTGTTTTAGCACTTTTAACTGTTGTTTTTGGGTAAACAGTCAGATATGGTCTATCAGCAGAAACCATTTTCCTATCAGCAGGAACTAAAACTATTTTGGGTTTTGTTCTAGTAAAGTTAGAGTAACTTTTAGTTGTTTGCCTTTTTAGATTCACCCTATTGTTTGTATACCCATATACCCATTGATTACAGAAACCTGCAAGATGGTCAAAACTACCACATGTGTAACAAGCTTTGTTATCTCTTTGTTGGGGAGACTTGAGGCTATACCAATTCCTTTGGTTGCCTCTAGGCTTGTTTATGGTTCTATATTGTTCACAATATCTTACTGGTTGCCTAACATGTTTAACATTGTTTTTAGGCTTTTCAGTATTATGTTTGACTATCTTAGGAACACTTGTTCCTGCTTTCTTAACCACTTCAGGTTTAGACATAACTTGTTTAACCTTTTTATCATCAGATGTTAAGTCCTCAATGATTGGACCATCTGACTTTCTACAAGAATACACCTTGTCCTTAGGAAGTGAAGTTTTACTTAAACTTTCACTTTCTTTCAAAGGTTTATTATCAACTACATTAGTTTTTGGTTGAACACCATATTTTAATTCTGGTAGTTGAAATTCAGGTAAGCCTGTGTGTTCTAGGTCGATTCCTAAAGGTGAAGGAATACTTCTATATGGTGGAGGAACAGATTTGTATCCAACACTAGACTTAGCTTTATTTATTACTTGACATTCAATTAAGTTGGTCACACCCTTAGATGCATAATCTAGTGTTTCGACACTTATTTGAATGTTTTCTTTAGCTTTACTAAGCCTATCTACTTCAGCTTTCAAGTTACTAATGTCAACATCTTTAAACATTATTTCTCTTTCAAGAAGAATTTTGACATCAGTAAAGGTAGATTCATTTGTTTGAAAATGTATGACTTGTTCTTCTAGAGTAGCTATACCTCTTTTGTGATTGGTTAAGTTATGAGTTGTATCAATTAACTCTGTCCTTTGATTCTCATAACGTTTGGTTAAGGTTTCTTAACTTTTAAGAGCCGAACAATTATTTGAACAAACTTTATCAGATTGTACCTCTGTAGAGAAAGCCATAAGAGCTGTCTGAGGAGAAGCTTCTTCTTCATCAGCTGTAAAGCTCCAATCAAATCCTAATCCATCAATAGCTACCATAGCCTTTGGATTGGTTGATTCCCCTATTTTGGTCTTGCTTCCAAAACCTCTATTCTTGCTATCTTGCTGCCTTGGCCTTCTACATTCTCTTGAGAAGTGCCCCAACATATGACAGTTATAGCATTCTATCTTTGACTTGTCAAAACCAGCAGTATCATTGCTGCTGATGGTGAGTTTCTTCCCCGTCCTTTGATAGAATTTCTTAGCCCTCATGCTAAGAAGAGAAATTTGCCATTTGAGGTCCATCTCTTCTAAATCATCATCATTGATTTCTAGGAGATCTTCATGAGTGAGCATGGACCCATCATTCTAACTTGTGAAAAAGGCACAACAAGCCTTTTCATTCAATATACCAAAAGTACTGCTTGATGAACTAGCAGCACCAGTTCCATTATCAACCTTTTCATCTTTAACTGGGTTTGAGATACTAGGAGATGACATGAAAGCCATGTTCCCAGTATATGAACTAGAGGCACCAGTTTTCTCTACTTCTTGTTCCACAATTTTAAAGTTGCTATACAAATCCATAAGATCCATAGTGTCTATGTCTGGTTTATTCTTCCAAACAACAACATGCATAGCCCACTCTTCTGGTAAGCTTCTCAGAAATTTTGAGTTTAAATCTTCTTGAGGTATATCAACCCCAAGAACAGCAAGTTGACTCAAAATTTTCTGTAGCCTTGTAAACATGTGGTCAAGAGATTCATTCAAGGTTGATGAGAAATTTTCAAACTGCTGCTTGAGAAGGGTTTTCTGGGTCTTCTTTGTAGCTTCATTCCCTCCATATCTTGCAATAATTGCCTCAAATAATGACTTGGCATCTTTGAATTTGCTGAAGTTTATAAGTTGATCATTTGGAATGGTCATCATCAGCATGCTTCTAGCCTTGAGGTCATTCTTCTTTCTTCAGCAGTCGAAGGGATAGTTTTAAGAACTGTTATTTCCCTACCTTCAACTGTTGATAGAGTGGTTGTGGGTTTGAAAGAGTTTCCTACTTCAATGATTTCCCAGAGAGTGTAATCCTGCACCTGGAAAAACTGTTCTATTATTAACCTCCTCAATTCAAACTCATTCTGTTTGAGAACTGGAAACTTTGCAGCAACATTTGCTTGAACAGACTCCATGTCCATTTCTTCTTCTTCTTCTTGTTCTTCTTCTTCTTCTTCTTCTAAATCAAAGATATCAACCTGGAAGCTCTGATACCAACTGAGAGGATCACTAAATTTGATCACACACTATGAGGTGTTGGACCTTTGTAATGTGTAAGTATGATACTTTGAGTGAATATGATTAAGTATGCGGAATCTACTTTAATCACACTTAGAATGTTTATTGGAAATGGAACTGTGATGCTTGTGTTTATTTAACAAAGAACAATAAAAGTATTTCACCAAATGATTCAATATTATTCAAGATAATACGAGTGATCTTCATTATCACTAGGGTTACAAAACCTTGAATCTTGTGTTTTTGTTCTAATGTTTTTCTCTATTTATATCTCTACACACACATATATTTTCTGCACACTTAAGACATATCTAAGATCTTCCTTTTATAGTTCAAGGAAAAGATCTTTTACAATCTATATATCTTATCTAATCACTAGCTTATGACTTATCTTCATTCTAGCTAGATGATGACTTATCTTGTTAGTCATTAAGATACAACATGTATCTAGTATTACAACTCACTTGGAGTGTTCAATTTGATGACTACAACAAAGATATTTTCTTGTACACGTATCAGTAGAATAAGTTGTACTTATCTACACAGCTGTTGAATGAGTCATAGCAGCAGCGGAATCCATCAGCAGAAACACCTTCAGTAGAAACATTCTTCAGCAGAAACACTCTTGTGTTTATCAGCAGGAACGTACTTTGAGCTTTATTATCAGGAACATACTTGATGTATTTCCTTGAGCCTTTATGCTGATTCTTCTATTTATTTAATTCCCAACACACAGTTATAAGATTTTCTAGTGGAATTTGACTATTTATCATATGAGAACTGAGTTTTATTGCTTTGTTGACCTAAATGGACCTAATGCAATCTATTTTAACATTTTGCAACAACAAAAACTCTTTTGAACACATAAAATATAGTAACTATGGGTTTCAAGAGTTGAGGTGGGGGGCTACAATTCCTGAAAAGCACAAGCCCTAATTCTAACCACAAAATTCTAAACAAATCTTGCCATTTTTGAGATTTTCTGCCTATATGAAATTTGACTTTTTGAATATTATGCCTAGGTTGAATTTTTTGGATTTTAAGCTTGATCTACTGACTGAATATGTAAATATAAGCTAGAATGAGTTGAACCTAGGATACTATAGCAACTTATGCACTGATATGGGGATTTATGGATCTAAAAACTACATCAGTACATAGTTATAAGATTTTCTAGTGGATTTTGACTATTTATCAAATGAGAACTGAGTTTTATTACTATGTTGACCTAAATGGACCTAATGCAATCTATTTTAACATTTTGCAACAACAAAAACTCTTTTGAACACATAGAACCTGTTTAAACCAAACACCCCTTTATGGACATAATTTAAAGATTTTCAAAGCTGCAAGCTCATTTAGACCACGAATATGAGATTCAAACCATTACTAACCAAATACAAGCACAAGTGAACAATAATGAACAAAAATTAACAATGATAATCCAAGAATGCAGTTTATGCAAGAAAAATGGGCAATTTGCTTACTTGACATCCAAAACAACTAGCAATATGAGAATTAGAACCAAAGTCACAACCTACTGTCCCCCTTGGGACTCTAGACCATTTTTCACTTCCACATCTGCTACTGCTTGTTCTTCTCCTGCAAATTTTTATATTTTTGATTTTTCATTGTATTTTTCTTTTTCTTTTCTTTTTCTGAGTTAATGCTTTCTTTGAACTTTAAATAACTTTAAAAAGGTTAAACGATGCTACTGAGATAATTTAAGATGCAATTGAACAAGATAATAAGAAACTTGAAATTTTAAATTAAAATACGATTTGCTTGAAACTAAAAATAAAGTTGAATTAACTTTGAAATTTTTGAGTACAACTGAATTTTAAGTCTAAATTAACAAAGATACAAGGAAAAGGATGCTGATTAAGATTCTCCTACTAAACTACACTACTGCTACTTTAATACAGCTTCACTATGGCTTCTTCCTTCTTTATAAGTAACTTCCAGGGCTTTTGGGACCCACTAGAGTATTTCCCATCAATAAACAGAGCCACAGGATCACTCTCTTTCAATCTTGGCCATTGGGTGGATTTGGCGGGAAAATTGGATACTGCCAATTGGGGTCTGATGAGGGTAGCCATAGGGGGTGGCATTTAACGCCCTTGGGATGTGGTATTTTGGTAGGGATAAGGATGGTGGGGTGAGCAGGGGTGCAAGTGGTGGGTGGTGATACCACTGGTTTGGCAGGGAAGATGATATTGAGGAGGGAAGCCGGGTCAACGCAAGTTTGACCCTGGTATTATTAAACGTGAAAGGGAAGTGGGCTTTGGTAGGAGTGGGCTTTGGGGTGGAGTGTTGGATCAAGCTGTTGGGTGAGTAAGGGTGTTGGGTATTTTGTGTTTAGATTTTGTTTTGGGCTTATTTATATATAAGGGGCTAGTTTGGTTTAATTAGTTACAAATCACAAGGACCAAAAATGTAATGAGCTGAAATTTTAGGGACCTGACTTGTAATTTCTCCAAAGCTATAACAAGGATCATTCCTGCCATATTTGAATAGTACACGGACCAATGTTGATTATTCCATTTTTTTGAATTTCCAGGGACCGGTTTTGCCAACTTGTGAAATTTCAGAGACCAAACTTGTAATTTCTCCAAAATTCACATCCAAGGACCATATTTTCCATAGAAGAATAGCACAAGAACAAAAATTGATTTTTTTAATGTTTTAAATCCCCAGGGACCATTTTTGACAATTTTTCAAAATATAGGGACTAAACATGTAAATTTATGAAACTTTACACCAAAGGGCTAAATATGATTATTTATGATTTCAAAAGGACCTTTGGTGACTTTTCTCCCAAAACAAATGCTCAGGGACTATTTTTGCCAATTTTTGAAAGTTGAGGGACTGAAACTGCCAATTATGCAAACTTTGTTCGTTTTTCATCTGTTTTTAATCATTTTGCATCTGAAACATATAAAACACAATCCTGAGATATTTTCAGTATTTTGATGCATTTCTGAGTGTTTTTGGATGTTTTGACAGCTCAGATGGGTATAAAATGATGAGTATTTGAGCACTCATCAATCCCCCACACTAAACTATTACTAGTCCCTAGCAATATTTTATGAAAATTTAATAGATTTATGTCTCTTTACCAAAAGCCATTACTTCTGGAGTAGCCAAATGTTTCAGTTCAAGTAAGAACTATGGTACACTGATAACCATATGATTTTGAGCAAATCATAAGCTGTCAACGGATTTGATTTGTTTTTACCAAAAGCCGTTTGCTTCTGGACTAGCCAACTCTTTGATGGAATTCAGTCATCATCTTGGTGAGTTGATTACCAATTATGGTTTTCCACTGCCTTTACCACAAGCCATAACCTTGCGGGCTAGCCAACTCTTTACTCTTTAGGATATGGTGAGTTGAGTACCATACAATTTTCGGCAAATTGTTAGCAATCAACGGATTTGATATATCTTTACCAAGAGCCGTTTGCTCCTGGATTAGCCAGTCCTAACGTGGGTAGACAATGGTGGACTAATAACCATAAAAAAAATTTGAAATAAAGTGAAAAAAATTTTGAAATTTTGGCTAAAAACGGGGGTACTAGAAGATATAATGTGATAAAATTTGCTAGAATTCCCCCCCCCCCCCCCCCCCCCACACTTAGAGTTGAATATTGTCCTCAATATTCAAAGTCCCGGCTATTATGCCGACTCTTTGAACGTAAAAAGGCAACATTACAAGCTAAATGTGGAAATAACATTTTTCACTTTATTTATATAGATATATACATACGCTTTTTTTTTTTTTTTTCAAAGTATATACATGGTAACAACAGCAGGGGCGACTTCCCCACACTTAGGGTGAAAACCCCGTATACATGCTACTGTTTTTGTTTACCGAGTCGCTAGCTTGGCTCGACCCCGAATTCATTTGTTCATGGGGAAGCAAGATGTGGAAGAAACAATCTCCATCGGACTTTCATTCAAGATGTTTGGACAAACATTTGAAGCACGTGAAAGTTCCACACCGATGAGATATACAGACCCTGGCTCAAAAGAATGATATATGGAAATGCCGGGGTCAAAGATAATATCTTCATTCCCGAAGGAGTGAAGAACAGGAGAAGCTACGGGATAGGTGAAAAAGAGAAAGAAAGTCATGATGAAAATCATGACTAACTCATCGTCACCCACAGGAGAATTCATAATATCATGAATCTCATCTTTTAAGCTCGTTTGATCAAGACATATCCCGGGTGTGTCTAGATCAAAGTAGAAATTATCATACTCCGGTGGAGATATGATATGAGTAAGTTCATTAGAGAACTCCTCAAAGGTGAATGATTCATATTCGGGATTGATTTGAGTGAGTTCACTGGGGAATTCCTCAAAAGTAAATGATTCATATACGGGGAGAGAATTATGAGAATGAGAAGTGATAATACCACTAATCTTCTCTCCCATATGATCAAAATGGAACGTTTGCAATTCCGGAATAGAATCATTGATCAAAAGCTCACTATCCTCAATGGGGATAGGAGATGAAGTAGGTTTTTCATTAAAAGCCTCAATTCTAGAAATGAGAAGATTAACATTTAATAATGTAAGACGAAGAGATTCGTCTTGGATTATTTCTTCATCATTCCCTTCTTCTAAGCTGACAAGCTCAGAAGGTAATCTATCCACATGACTGACGTCTTCACAAGATAAATAACTTTCATCAGTATGTGAATCATTAAGCTCGATGTTTGGATTAGAATTTAAAAGATTTTCAATTTCTCCAAGATCGGCTTCGAAGTCAAACAGATCATCATCACTTCCCAATGGAAATGGATTGATGTGAGTAAGTTCATCTGTGAACTCCTCAAGTAGAGGGTCAACATCAGAATGAGGCAGTGATGCCTCTACATACTCAACTTCTCCATAAGATGTACAATCATTGCTATAATCGGAGAAAGTATCAAATTGATCTTTTGGATTTTCAGGAGGAGAAGATAAATCACACCTATGATCAAGAATTCCCTGTGACTTTCTTGGGATTGGGACAAGGTTCTCAACACTAGACTTTATGAATTCGTCTGATTCCTTTTCAGGAACAGTGCTAAGATGCTCGTCCCCCATGTTCAGAGAGTGAGTGGGAATTTCGGGTGTGATAACAGCAGACTGAGGGAGTTGAGAAGGACTAGCAGTCATGGATTCTACAAGTTCCATTTGTTCTACTGCTAGTAATTCAGTCATACTCTTTTCTTCCTGATTTTCCATGGATGGAATTGCAACTGATGAACTTGATGAATCATTACAAACTTGTAATGTATCTTCATCATCACTGTCATCATGATAATTAGTATTGCAAAAGGCAGCACGTCTTTTAGCTGCATGCTCTTTGACTAGCAATTCTTCCATGCTTTTTCCATTTCTAGCATCTCGTTTTTCTGCAAGTAAATCAATAGATTTCTCACGAGAATCCTGAAACGATATATTAGCTAACTCCTCCTTAAGTTCTTTCAATATCGCAAGAGCCTCTAGGCAAGGGTCTTGCTGGATTTGAGGAGTTGCTTGAGTCATTTGGCACTGTGGAGGTTGGTTTTGATACGAATAGTCGTGATTGTTACAAGGAAATGGATTCCTTGTTTGACAATCAGAGCTAAAGTGTAGACCTCCACAGTACTCACAACAGTTGCACTGATGTGGCGGTGAGTCATAGGTGCTGGAGTCATAATTGTTATCAGGAAACTGCTCATAGACAAGCGTGTTTCCTGATTGACAATCAGAACTGTAGTGTGAACCACCACAATACTCACAACAGTAAAACTGATGAGTCTCATGGTGTGGAAGCTGATGGAATGAATTAGTCGTGTCATGGTAGGAATAGGGATTCTTGTTATAGACAGACCCGTTTCCTGACTCTACCATGCTACAACTGGGACAATTACCACCATTATGAGGACCTCCACAACATTGACAATCAAGATGGTGAGGATAAGACATAGAAAGAATCAAAGGGTTTTGGAGGGTAAGGAATGAAGAATCAAAAAGGTAGGAGGGTAAAGATGGATATTTTTAATAAACATTTTATAAAAATAAGAAAGAAAAACCTTTTTGGGTTTTTGTGTTCGTTGAAAACTAATTTAAAAATGTTTTCGGGAACCGTTTTATGAAAATATGAACAACGAAGGTAAATATACAATGAGCGTATATCCAGATTCACGAATCTACAAAACCGTTTAGAATATGCGCACAACCTCCCCGACAGCGGCGCCAAATTTTGATTGGCCTGAAACAGTCAGATAATATCAACTACTGATATGGTAAATATAGTCAAACTCCTTAGAGTCAATCTCCGTGGAAGTATAGGGGTTTCCCCGGGTCGTTATGTCCCAACGAGGTGTGATGGTATAAAAACGGGTTTGTGATCGGGTGAATTTGAATGGGAAGTAACCAGATAATGATTTGAATTTGTTTTACACAACTGGAATGATTAGAAATAACCGTATTAACAATTACGGGAAACAGATGTGTATACACGTAAACTGAAATGTGAACAGATACGTATGCGTGCTGGAAAAAATGTGAGTTTTAAGGAAAAATAAACTACAGTGGGAGAAAATGAAACTTTTATAAACTTAATATTAAAAGAAAATTAAATTAAAAAGAAAATTAGTTTTTTGATTATTTTATTATCTATTATTAATTAAAACTATTTAATTACTTATTATTAATATTGAACTTATACTAAATATGATATAATATTAAATTAAAACTAGGAAAATGAAAATTTATTTTTAAGACTTCTAAAATAACTTAAATATAATATAAAAACTAAAAATATGTCTTTTTGTCTTTTTGTGATTTTCTATTAATTAAATACTAATAATATTAATTAAACTATTTAAACTAATTTAAATTACTAATAATACTAAAAGTGACTTAGAAATTTAAGAAATATTTTATAAAACTAATTAACCATCACAGGAATCCTAAAAAATTATAAACAGTTTATTTTATATGATTTTAAACTATTTTACTAATTATTAAACTGAATATTAATTAATTACTAATTAAAATAATTAAATTATAAAAATTAGAAGATGAATAGTAAAAATTCTAGAAAAATTTCTAAAATTATTTTATGACATATAAAAGCTAGGAAAAATATAAAAACTAGGTATTACTTGATAAAAACTAATTATGCTATTTAATACTTAAATATTAATTAATTATTAATAAAACTAATATTAAATCTAATAAGTACTAAATGACAACATAAAATTCTGGAAAAATTACTAAAAATACTTTAACATAAATGAAAATTAAGAAAAATATAAAAATGCAAATTACTTAATAAAAAGCTAAAAAGGAAAATTAAAAAGATAATTAATATTAAATAGAAACTATCACTTAATTTTAAATTGGTTTTTTCTAGATTTTATTTTTGAAATCTCTTTTATACTTAAAAACAAAGAACTTTTGTGAAAACACCTTTTCCCAAACTTAAAAATAAGCAAAATGGACACAATAAGCTAAAATAGTTGACTTTTGAAGGAAATAAGCTTATGTGGGGTCCACAGGGGTGGATTTTGGTTCACATAAGTTATTTGGACATGATTAAGCTAGAACCTAGTAAAACACACCACTGAATAAGCCAATAAGCACAAAATAAGCACTTGATTCCTTGGCTTCACAAAGAAAATGGGACAGATTTGGAACTGATCTAGGGGGCCCACAAGGGTGTTTAAGCTCAAAAGCTTGGCATAAATAGATAGGTGGCAAGCTTTTATGTCCAAAGAACTAGGGGGAGGCTGTGGGGACCACTGTGGAGTCCTATAGGACCCACATAAGTGAGACAGATGGGGAAGGAGCTGCTGCAGCAGAGGAGGCAGCCAGCCATGCAGGTGTGTTTGAGGGGATGTAGGGCCCACAGGAAAAATCACAAAAATATAGTAACTGTGGGTTTCAAGAGTTGAGGTGGGGGGCTACAATTCCTGAAAAGCACAAGCCCTAATTCTAACCACAAAATTCTAAACAAATCTTGCCACTTTTGAGATTTTCTGCCTATATGAAATTTGACTTTTTGAATATTATGCCTAGGTTGAATTTTTTTGATTTTAAGCTTGATCTACTGACTGAATATGTAAATATAAGCTAGAATGAGTTGAACCTAGGATACTATAGCAACTTATGCACTGATATGGGGATTTATGGATCTATAAACTACATCAGTACGTAGTTATAAGATTTTCTAGTGGATTTTGACTGTTTATCATATGAGAACCGAGTTTTATTGCTTTGTTGACCTAAATGGACCTAATGCAATCTATTTTAACATTTTGCAACAACAAAAACTCTTTTGAACACATAGAACCTGTTTAAACCAAACACCCCTTTATGGACAGAATTTAAAGATTTTCAAAGCTGCAAGCTCATTTAGACCATGAATTTAAGATTCAAACCATTACTAACCAAATACAAGCACAAGTGAACAATAATGAACAAAAATTAACAATGATAATCCAAGAATGCAGTTTATGCAAGAAAAATGGGCAATTTGCTTACTTGACATCCAAAACTACTAGCAATATGAGAATTAGAACCAAAGTCACAACCTACTGTCCCCCTTGGGACTCTAGACCATTTTCCACTTCCATATATGCTACTGCTTGTTCTTCTCCTGCAAATTTTTATATTTTTTATTTTTCTTTGTATTTTTCTTTTTCTTTTTTTATTCTGAGTTAATGCTTTCTTTGATCTTTAAATAACTTTAAAAAGGTTAAAGGATGCTATTGAGATAATTTAAGATGCAATTGAACAAGATAATATGAAACTTGAGATTTTTAATTAAAATACGATTTGCTTGAAACTAAAAATAAACTTGAATTAACTTTGAAATTTTTGAGTACAAATGAATTTTAAGTCTAAATTAACAAAGATACAAGGAAAAGGATGCTGATTAAGATTCTCCTACTAAACTACACTACTGATACTCTAATACAGCTTCACTATGGCTTCTTCCTTCTTTATAAGTAACTTCCAGGGCTTGTGGGACCCACTGGAGTATTTCCCATCAATAAACAGAGCCACATGATCACTCTCTTTCAATCTTGGCCATTGGGTGGATTTGGCGGGAAAATTGGATACTGCCAATTGGGGTCTGATGAGGGTAGCCATAGGAGGGTGGCATTTAATGCCCTTGGGATGTAGTATTTTGCTAGGGATAAGGATGATGGGGTGAGCAGGGGTGCAAGTGATGGGTGGTGATACTACTGGTTTGGCAGGGAAGATGGTATTGAGGAGGGAAGCAGGGCCAACGCAAGTTTGACCCTGGTATTATTAAACGTGAAAGGGAAGTGGGCTTTGGGGTGGAGTGTTGGATCAGGCTGTTGGGTGAGTGAGGGTGTTGGGTATTTTGTGTTTGGATTTTGTTTTCGGCTTATGTATATAAAGGGCTAGCTTGGTTTAATTAGTTACAAATCATAAGGACCAAAAATGTAATGAGCTGAAATTTTAGGGACCTGACTTGTAATTTCTCCAAAGCTATAACAAGGATCATTCCTGCCATATTTGAATAGTACACGGACCAATGTTGGTTATTCCATTTTTTTTGAATTTCCAGGGACCTGTTTTGCCAACTTGTGAAACTTCAGGGACCAAACTTGTAATTTCTCCAAAATTCACACCCAAGGACCATATTTGCCATAGAAGAATAGCACAAGAACAAAAATTGATTTTTTTTAAAGTTTTAAATCCCCAAGGACCATTTTTGACAATTTTGCTAAATATAGGGACTAAACATGTAAATTTATGAAACATTACACCAAAGGGCTAAATATGATTATTTGTGATTTCAAAAGGACCTTTGATGACTTTTCTCCGAAAATAAATGCTCAGGGACTATTTTTGTCAATTTTTGAAAGTTGAGGGACTGAAACTGCCAATTATACAAACTTTGTTCGTTTTTCATCTGTTTTTAATCATTTTGCATTTGAAACATATAAAACACAATCCTGAGATATTTTCTGCATTTTGATGCATTTCTGAGTATTTTTGGATGTTTTGGCAGCTCAGATGGGTATAAAATGATGAGTATTTGAGCACTAATCAAGCCCCCATACTTGCATTACCAGAGGGTAATGATGGATTCGTAGTCTACTGTGACGCATCACATCATGGGCTAGGTGCTGTGTTGATGCAGCAAAACAAAGTCATAGCCTACGCCTCGCGACAACTAAAAAAGAACGAAGAAAACTACACGACACATGACTTAGAATTTGGAGCTTTAGTTTTTGCTCTCAAGATATGGTGGCATTACCTCTTTGGTACCAAGTGTACAGTGTACACTGACCACAAGAGTCTAAAATACATACTCGACCAGAAGGAACTAAATATGAGGCAACGAGGATGGCTGGAACTACTTAGTAATTATGATTGCGAAATTCGCTATCACCCCGGAAAGGCTAATGTTGTGGCCGATGCCTTAAGCCGAAAGGAACGCATTAAACCCCTTCGAGTACGATCGTTAGGAATGATGATTTACTCACCGCTACCCGCACAAATCTTACAAGCACAAACTGAGGCTCTCAAAGGAGAGAATATACCTCACGAAAAGATTTATGGTATGCCGAAAAGTAGTAATGGCTTTGTGAAACGAGCTGACGGAACTTTGTGTTTTGGGGACAGAAGCTGGATCCCACTTTACGGAGGTATTCGAGACCTCATCATGCACGAGTTGCACAAATCCAAGTACTCTATTCACCCTGGCTTAGACAAAATGTACCAGGACCTTAAGAAACTGTATTGGTGGCCGAACATGAAAGCCGACATAGCAGAGTATGTCGGGAAGTGCTTGACATGTTCGAGAGTCAAGGCAGAATGCCAATGACCATCTGGGTTACTCACCCAACCCGACCTTCTTATCTGGAAATGGGAATGAATCACCATGGACTTTATCACTAAACTCCCGAAAACACCCACTGGTTTAGATACCATTTGGGTTATTGTTGACCGACTCACAAAATCCGCTCATTTCTTACCCATCCGAGAGACGGGTGAGGTAAGCACTCTCGCGCAATTATACCTAAAGGAAATAGTGACCCGGCACGGGGTACCTATCTCAATTATCTCTGATAGAGATAGCCGTTTCACCTCAAACTTTTGGCAATCACTACAGAAAGTTTTAGGCACACGCTTAGACATGAGCACCGCATACCATCCACAAACGGATGGCAAAGTGAGAGAATGACACAAACACTAGAAGACATGCTGCGAGCATGTGTGATTGATTTTGGTAAGGGATGGGATAAACATTTGTCGTTGGCCGAATTCTCGTACAACAACAGCTATCATGCCAGCATTAAGGCGGCTCCATGCGAGGCACTTTATGGACGAAAGTGCAGATCTCCAGTTTATTGGGCTGAGATTGGAGAAGCTCAAATCATTGGACCCGAGTTAATCCTCGAAACCACAGAAAAGATCGTTAAGATCCGACAACGTCTGCAAACTGCATGGGATAGGCAGAAAAGCTATGCTGACGTGAGGCGAAAGCCCCTAGAATTTCAAGTTGGAGACAGGGTTATGCTGAAAGTATCTCCCTGGAAGGAAACTGTCCGCTTTGGAAAGCGTGGTAAACTAAACCCTTGATACATTGGACCATTCAAGATCCTAGAAAGGATTGGTCCTGTGGCTTATAAACTGGAACTACCGGAAGAACTTAACCGGGTGCACAACGTGTTTCACGTTTCGAACTTTAAGAAGTGTTTAACTGATGAAACACTGGTAATAGCGCTGAAAGAGATTCAGCTTGACGATAAACTTGTTTTCACAGAGGAGCCCATAGAAATTATAGACCGGGAAGTGAAACGATTAAAACACAGCCGTATTCCCATCGTCATGGTTCGATGGAACTCACAAAGAGGACCCGAGTATACGTGGGAGCGCGAGGATAATATCCGAGCAAACTATCCACACTTGTTCTCTGAGAACACTCATGTCTCCACACAAGCTTAAATTCCGGGACGGAATTTGAATGACGGGTAGGTACTGTAATACCCTGTGAAAAACCCAGTTAATAAGAAACACTAATTGCATGTTACTGTTCATGCACCCATTTTTAGGCAAAATTTTAAAATTTTTGTTTACACCGTGCAACTCTGAATCATTATGTGCTATGTGATATATACTATTCTAGAATGTGCTCACACGCAACCACACAATTACCACATATGAGGAATTATGACCTTAGTGGACATCACTACTCCCACATATGAGAATTATATCTCAGTGGACCGCACAACTACCACATATGAGGAATTATGACCTCAGTGGACATCACTACTCCCACATATGAGAATTATATCTCAGTGGACCACACAACTACCACATATAAGGAAATATGACCTCAGTGGACATCACTACTCCCACATATGAGAATTATATCTCAGTGAAACCTCTAAACTCCCACATATAAGATTTATGTCTTAGTGGAACCTCTTAACTCCTACATATGAGATTGGGATCTCAGTAGAACCACATAAATCCCACATATGAGATTTTATATCTCAGTGGAATCTCTTAACTCCCACATATGAGATTTGTGTCTCAGTGGACCCACATAACTCCCACATATGAGATTTATATATCAGTAGAACCAAATAACTCCCACATATGAGATTTGTATCTTAGTGGACCCACATAACTCCAACATATGAGATTTATATCTCAGTGGAACCGCTCAACTCCCACATATGAGGATTACACCTCAGTGGACCCCATAATACTAAAAACGAGCTAAAGTACACTCTGTGGGACCCATATTTCTCCATGTGGACCCCACACTGCCAACGGGTAACTATTTCATTCAAGTGGGCCCCACATATGTTAGACCACTTCAAGTAGTCACAAATGGACTCACGGATCACACTACTCAAACCAAACGGATCCCATTTACCAAACTACTTGGGCCACGACTTGTAAGCCCACACATAAGCCTAATCGAAACTTAATATGTTATACGAAAAACATGAAAACATACGAACACTTTGGCTCGTTATTTTGCGATTCTTACAAATGACCCATGGAACAAAATGCATGAACTCATTGTTCATCATCAAAAGAATCAAGATCAACAGTTATTTGGAGATAATACGTATATTTGAACAGTGAAACATAGTCAAAGCTATACGAGTATACCACGTATCCTTAACGTGCCCAACTTTAATCACAATGTGTAAAACGCGTTTCTATTGATTCTAATGAGTTCCAAACTCACTCAAATGACTTCGTAAGTGCTTGTCATCAACTTACAACTCTTGTGACTCACAAACGTGACCTATCTCATCTTTTGTGTCACGATACATATACAAACGTACACCTAAAATGGTCACAAGTCACTCAAGACAACATGAAACCTCCCACAGCGATTAGGGATCCATTATTACTCACATTGAGTCATTTTACCTAGGCTAAAGCTTTGTCGAAACCCATAAGACCTTATACCAAATAATTCGACCATATCTATTTATATTTTGGTCACGTATTGTTTCGTTTGGACTCCTAAGTGCTTCTTAATCTCCGCAAGTCTCTCAAATGACTTTAAAGGTCCGATTACCCTATCACAATTCAAGCACAACTTCTCTAGATGACTACTCGACCATGAACTCATGTTTTGGTCATGTTACAATTCCAAACGGACCCTTTAATATTTCTGCGACCCAAACACCCCTCTAAACTCATTCATACTAGCTCTTATGACCTCACAAGGACCAAAAGACTTCCATACTACTCATGCTCACTTGTATAACACGGTACATGAAATTAAATCAACATCTAGAAGCTCCAATCCTCGTCATCACATGAAACCGACTCCATATACACTTGGAAGTGCAACTTGCATCCAATCAAGCTATCCTATACCCTACCCTACTCGTTATCCTACTGCTCATATTCTCTTTGTCCCTCAAGTAGTCTCTATGCTCATGTAACATACTCTCATGCAAGTACAGCTCACGTACAAGCTTCAAAACAAACTCACACACACTTTAGTCCACTGTTTCATTAACAATAGGAAGATAGAAGTCATAAGGTGTTCCAAAGCTCGTACAAGCTCACTTTAAGCTCATTCTAAATCCCTGTTGTGCCAACTAACGAGTTACAAGCCCACAAGTCCCTCACCAAGCTTCCTCAGCTCATAATCTTCCCACCTTTGATGGTGTAGTAAGCATATCTCAACACTTAGTAAATTTTTGGATTCATTTTCTTATTTTCATATGTATACCACACCAACACTTTCACTTATTTAATCCTATGTCTCGTTAAGCTCATCCTCACAAAAACCATCACTCACGTCTTTGTATAAGTATAAAAGGAGCTATGAACTTTATATAAGCTTAAACAAACCATAAGACCAAGAATATCACACGTTCCTTATGTCGTGTGCACCTAAGAATCAAAACAGTTAATAATACTAAGTATAAAACACGTACATGCTCATTTCACTTTGATCTCACTACTTGAAATCTATATGTATAGTATATACATATTTTTGTACTAATTAATATTTTGGAACCTTAAGAAACGAGCTGCATAAATCTCACTCTCCCACAAGCTTGTATAAGCTGCCTCATAAGCTCCAAGCTTGAGCCTTTCACTCATTCACAGAAACAACCAAACATCCCTTAATGGGCTAAAGCCCATCAAAATGAACCAAATGTGTGGCCTGCTCCTCAGCCCACCAACCCCCTCCTCATTTTGGCAGGGTCTAACATGAGCCCAAGAACCCTCAAACCCAGTTGGAAGCCCACTGGACCCACGTAATACTCAAAGGGCCTTAACAATTCACTAGGCCCATTTAACATGAAAAATAAGCTATAAGCTCTAATAAGCCTACTGATAAGCTACTATCACTTTTTCTAAGCTTTTGGTGACTTAATAAACTACTGGGAATAAGGTCATAAGTTAAAATGTTGTTTTGGGCTATAAATGCAAAAGATACAAAGTCAAAGGACTAAAACTATCAATATTGGAAACTAAGGGTTCAAATTGTCAACTTTGTAAACTGAGGGTACAAACAGTATATAAAAAGTATTTTGAGTCACTTGTGTAAATTTGAAGGTCTAAGGATCTAAAATGAACATTTTATACCTAAAGGACTAGTTTTGCAAAGTTTCTAAACTACAAGGGCCAAAACTATAAATTCTGTTATTTGAGTGTGAAAATAGTATCTTTGGAATATTTCTGTCATTTATTGAATAAATTAATAATAAAAGTTTAAATATACATTTTTCAAGGACTAAAAGTGTCAATTTTGAAAGTACAAGGACTAATGTTGTAAATATTGGAAAAGGGTGTCAAAACTGTTATTCTGAGAAAGAAAGGTTATAAATGTAATAAATATAAATTTGGGGTACTTAAATGCCATTTTCATAAACTTATGGGTTATAAATGTAAACTTTATAAAGTACAGGGTTAAAAGTGTAAATTCACTAAACTTGATAAAATGGTAATCTTAATATTACAAAAGTGAATATCTGGGAATTAACTCGATAAGAAAAGATCATCAATGACGTATTATATCAATATGTCATTATCATAAAGCTCAAGGACTGAAACCGTAACGTTTCACTACTAAGGTTTAATGAATAAACCTTAGGAACATCATAAAGTTTACTGGGTAAACTCTCATAAAAAACGTGGAACAAAATAAACATTCCTTCCACTGAAACACTATACCCTGCTAGGGTAACTCAAACTCTCTAAGTCTGGCATGACTTAACCGCGACACATAAAGACAAGACAATATTACGTGTAATATTGTTCTTGAACTTCAAGCATTATACACATAAGCAAACCAACTCTATCACAAGAAACTGAGGTTTCTCATACTATCCAGGTTGCGTGTTGGAGCCATTTACCAGTTGCACTTGACTTACTTATTTGCCTACATACACACTTATTCGAGGTGAGTCTATAGTCCCACACTTTTTATATGTTTTACAACTATGTGGGTGGGATACATGCTACTTTTTGAACACAAGTATTTCACTTTATGTATGCGAACAGAATATTGCATAAGACGACTGTGCCACTACTTGAAAGTCCCTTCTATCATGAACCTTAGTCACTGGCTGAGGTAGTAAGTGAACGCGAATACAGTGAATAGATCTATTGGTGCTTGACAGGCCCATTTGTTCTAGCCGGGTTTAGCATATAGACAAATTCACTTTATTTGACACTCTAGGAGAAACTGGCAAACTCCTACCTAAGGGCACCCTCATACAGTGTGATGTCATTTCGATGGCTCACATACTTGTGAATGTTGTGTTCATGAGACTTATGGCCATAGCATACGGAACTATACAACTGAATTGCTTTAGATATACTTGGATGTGTTCAACTACTTTTAAACATAAACGCTATGGATTCACTCAACAATTTTGTTGACTTTTTAACATGTATCTCAGGTAATTGAAGCAAAGCTCAGGAGGCATGGAGTGGGCATTTGACCTTGTGTCAGTGGTGTAACAAATAAACAATTAGTCACTTTTAAACAACGATGTGATGTAATAACTATGATACATCCTTGCTTTTAATTCAATAATAAATGCTCAAAAAGGAATTTTTGAGTCATTTTTATATTTATGACTGTGATCCTCTATGTAACACCCAAACAAGTCTTCTGCTATCAAAACAAATTTTTGGGGGTGTTACACCCAGGCTGAGAACAAAGATTCATTTGACTTTTGTTGGAATTTTCTGATATCTTCAAGTTGCTGCATAATTGTAGATGAAGTCCGATATTCTTTGCGAAAAGCCTTTTTCAATGAATCCCATGTAGTTATAAGCCCCTGAGGTAACTTTTTAACCCACGTCCTAGCTTTTCCTTTAAGCGAGAAAGGAAATTCCATTAACATTACTTGGTCCTTTTATACATCTAGGGTTTGAAATAGATTGATGATTTCGCTAACTCTTGAAATATGCTCATGAGCTTCATCGTTTTCTTCTCCAGTGAATCTGTACCTAATGATTACAAGAATTTGCTGGCAATTACAAGGTGAAAGAGTCATTAAGCGCGACTACTAACTTAGAATAGTCTAATGGGATCCGGCTGGTCGGAACTTAGATCCCCCCTTAATTCCTTAAGCAAATCAGTTTGGTAGGTGTTCGTTCTTTGAAATTTCCACACGAATAGTGATAGTCCTATGGTAAATTCCTATCACTAAACACACCCTTATCCAGTATGGGTCCTATGGTCAATTCTCCTAGGTTCAATGGAACTACCAAATATCAATACTACCAAAACAAAGGTGTCCTAAGACATGCTAATAAAGTATACAAATAAAATGATACGAATGCAGGAAAACTAAATCATAATAACAACAATTTCATAACAAGGCCAACACCAAAGGTGTTTAGCCACTCATATTCATCAATGTTTAACATAATTAATGAAAACTTGAATTTGATACAAAGAATATAAATGATAAAACTTATGATTTTGTAGCGTGAATTCTCCCTTGGAAATGACTTGTATGCTTGCAGAACTTCGTCATCCTTGCTCCCTAATTCCCTCCTGACTTTTGTGTGTGAGAGATGATGTTTAGAATGCGGAATTAAGGCCTATACTTATAGTCTCGACTTTGCTATGGCGTAGCCATTAGGTTAGACTACGCCATAGCCTTTGTATTAAGTCACTACACCGTAGCTTGTTAATCAGTTACGGACGTAGATCTCTCGAATACCAGTCTACGGTGTAGCCAATTGAGGAACTACATCGTAACTTTATCAAGGATCACGAATATTCCTCTAAGTGTTGAAATGAAGATCTATGGCGTATCTTGAATGTTAACTACGCCCGTAGAAGTCTCGTAGTCACAACTACGCCGTAGCCAATAAGTTGGCTACGCCGTAGGTCTTTGGTCAGTGTTGACTTCAGTCTTCAATGTGATGCTACGGCGTAGGTAGAAAGATCATCTTCGCCGTAGTTAGTGTTAACTCAGCATACTTCAAATATTTTCATTAATATCCTTCCAAATCCGTGTCTTTTCGTTCCAATGCTCATCCTTGCCCTGAAAATGAAATATAAACAAATAAGAGTATATATTCTAATAAAATGACATAAAAGATGAGCATAATAGGGGGAATTAATACTTAAATATCAGAACTATTTGATGTTATCATGTGACAACTTAAATATTTCATTTGAAATGTTTAAGTATTTTTAATTAGCAAAATGCAAATTTAAATGTCACTCTTCATTCATGTCTATTTTGTTTTAATCATGACTCTATTATTATATAGATGTCAAACACCTTTCGTCCACCTTTTTCGCTACCATCTTTAGGAAAACCTCATACCTCATTTTGTGATTGTTCTTTAAACATTCGCAATACTCGAAAAGAGCTACATAACTTCATGGATGAAGTTCATTGTATGCTATCCTTCAACCTTCGTGTCATTGTCAAGCTTATCGCTTTCGTGTTGATTTGTCTCTATCTATGTCATACTTTATATCCGGATGAGCACGAATTTAATGGGAAGGGAAAACACACTCATTCACATATATCCTTCTACCTTACACTCAAACTTCATAACCATTCTTCACTCGTGTCAGTGATAAATAGTTTTGGTACATCCTGAAACCACCAAAGTGAAATGAAAAACCGAGTCATCCTTTGTACTACCAATCTCGAGTCATCCTCCTAGTCATCTTCAAAAGAAGATTTAACCATGTAACCATTCCCTACATTCTAATAAGTGTGTCATCACCACTACAACTTAACCCATGAAGGTCGAACCGTCTTTCATGATACACAAACCTATGTTCATCCTTATGCCGCTCTTTGAATCAACGGGCAACCGTCATATCCATACACTCATAAACATGTTTGCCTATAATGTCAAAAGTCAAGTGTTATCGAGTCAACATATAGTTGTGTCTTTTAATTTTATTTTTCCACTATATAAAGTGAAGAACACAAAGAAGATATTCAAGCTTCAAGTTTTATTGAGTCATCACAATAACTTGTCTTTTATTTTTATTTCCACTTTCTAGTAAGTGAAGAACACAAAGAAGATATTTAAGCTTTAACTTTTTTTGTGTCATCAAATTAGGCAACCATGAAATTACTACCACCTCATCTCACATATCCACCTTCAGTCATAAACTAACAAAATACATAAAAATTCCATGATTTCCAATCATCCACCTTTGTTAAATGATATATTAATCTATACCATATTTTTCAACCTTTTGTCATCACCTCCCCTTTCCATTCACGATCATCCGTCTTCGTTTCTCTATGTTTCTAAAAGAACGTACCATTTTCTTCTTCATTTTCTTTTAGCTCTTTTAGAGTATATATTTTGGCATATTTTGCCAAAAATGTTGGTCGAATCTTTTCATTGGGTCCTAATCATTTCCATGTCTTAGGCATTAGTCATGATATTTTTTTGTGGAGGGATTTAGGTTGTTGTTTTTAAAACAATAATTGCATGTGTCAAATTTCCTTAATGCATATACCTAAGACATCCATGTCTTGTTCCCCGATAAGTATCATGCATATATCTATCATCATCATTCTGTATATGTGCATTTTTTCTACTAACTTTGCCTTTTAGCACTCTTCCGTTACTTGATTTCTTGGTGCCTCAAACATGGGGGAGCATACATCAAGGGAGAGCATTGGCAAATGTCCAAGTCATTACATTTCTAACCATTAATGACATCTAGACATTTCTTGATATGTGTATTTCATCCATATCTATATTTTTTTGTTGCACAAAACTAACTCTTGATGTAGGTTAAGAGTTTGCAATTTAGTTGATCCATGGATCCGATAGAGTCAAGTTTCAAGGGATGTCAACATTTTAGAGGTTGATAGGATCGAGGCTTCACTTACAATGATGCAAGCACGCCTTTTTATTTCAAGGGTTGAAGTGTAGTAGAAGTCTTGTCTAAAAGTCCACCTTTTTGCTTCGACAAAAGGGGGAGAAGAAGTGTAAACAAGTAACTTATATATTTTACTATGAATTATAGTTTATATATTTTGTCATCATCAAAAGGGGGAGATTTTTGGCATAAATATTACGATATTTAATATAAACATCATCTTCATGTTTTGATAATGACAAAGATGTAAGTTACAACACATAACGTAAAGTGCTTAAGTTACTCGTTATCACAAATCATCTATGCATTCGTACGACAACATCTCTCGACATCTCAAGTATGCATCCAACGATTAATCACTAAAGGTATGAACAAATAAACTTTATTTTGTTGAATGATCAAAGGAATTTTTATTTATACAAACCTTACATTTTTTATAAAATGGGACAAACATTTTTAAACTTATACAAAATGTTTTTGTATTTGTAAGAAATGTTTTATTCAAAATAAATATTTTGAATTCAAATTTTCTACCCAAAAACGGCTAGAATTTTCAGAAAAATCCTTCCCCAAGTAAAGACAAAAAAAGGAGCTTAAGAAAAAAGGGCGCCCCCTTAAAGTTTTAGGGGGCCAGCCCCGTTCCTCAGCTCCCCAACTTGCCTAAGTGATTCAAGCTTAATTCCTCAAGTGCAAGAGAAGAATACTTCTTATCATCAATTCAAAGAAGTATCAAAGTCTAGTTAGTGTTGATGTGAAGTTGTGTGCATTTGTAGAAGTGAGACATGTAAAAATATGTAGTAATTAGATCAAGAAGATCTTACTTATTAGTGAGTCAATTGGTGTATAAGAAGTGGTGTGAAGTCATGAAGATTAATAGTGGTGTATATAGTCGTGAAGGTGTTGAAGTCGTGAAGTCGTGCTTAGCTGTGATTGTGTGGTATGATCAAGAAGGCGTGAAGGTGGGATGTAGTGTCGTGGTGTGCATTAGTTGTGTCGTGATAGAAGTTGTGAAGTGATTGAAGTCGTGTCATAAGTTTGGTTCTAGCTAGCATTATTACTCGACATTTTTCTTAGTGTCGTAAATTGGTGTAAGCAAAGGTGTGTACGGTTTTCTCCCCCTAAAGGGAACTTGTTGAGTAGTGTTGTGAACTCTTGAGTTGGGTACTCAAGGAGTAGAGTAGGGCGAAGAGGTGCTTCGTGACCGAACCACTATAAATCATCGTGTCTAGTTTGCATTTCCTTTCCCTTATCTCCTTTCATTTATTCTTGCATTTCGCTTTATATCTATTCTTGCAAATATGTGTTGATTGTTGCTTATATTGTTTTGATATTGATTGTGTTATGGTTAGAAGTTAATATTGTGATTGTGCATATAAATACATGATATGGTCTGATGGATTTAGATGTATTATTCACACTTCTCATGTTGAGTTCAACTTAATCGATAATTTGATACAAAACGTTTTAAGATTTAAAAGGAAAACGTATTCACCCCCCCCCCCCCCTCTACGATTTCCAAAGGAATTGTGCTCGGACACAAAGTGTCTGGAGTAGGACTAGAAGTTGACAAAGCAAAAATCAAAGTAATATCCAAACTTCCACCCCTACTAATATCAAAGGTATTAGAACATTTTTAGGGCATGCCGGTTTTACTGACGATTCGTTAAGGATTTTTCCAAAATCACTAAAGCTACGATTTCCAAAGGTTTTACCAACTATTCAAATTAGATGAAGAAAATCTAATGGCATTTGAAATATTGAAAGAAAAACTTACATGCACACCCATTATCGCTAGCCCAAGTTGGAATCTTCCATTTGAGTTAATGTATGATACAAGTGATAGTGTTGTTGAAGCTGTAATTGGGCAATGGAATGGAAAACATTTTCACCCGATATACTTTGCAAGTAAAACATAAAATGCAGCTCAACAAAATTACACATTCACAGGAAAAGAACTTATGGTTTTTGTATTTGCATTTGATAAATTTCGATCATACCTTATCCTGTCAAAAAAAATTATTTAGACGGATCATGCAGCCTTTAAATATCTATTTAAGAAGTTAGATGCCAAACCTCGTCTCACACGACGGGTTTTGCTCTTGCAAGAATTTGATATAGAGATTAAAGACAAAAAAAAGGTGCTGAAAACGTTGCAGCAGATCATCTTTCTAGAATTGAGAAACAAGAAGATGATGATAATGAATTCGAAATAAATGATAATTTCCCAGAGGAAATACTAATGAAAATAAATCCAGATAATCAACCGTGGTTTGCAGACTTCGCAAATTATTTGGTGGGAAAAATCTTATGCAAAGGGATGACAATTTAACAAAAGAACAAATTCTTCTCTGGCCTTAAAAATTTCTTTTGGGAAGAACCACATATTTTCAAAGTATGTTCTGATGGAATCATAAGGAGATGTGTGGCAGGTCCTGAAACTCAAACCATTCTAAATGAATGTCATCAGAGACCTACTAGAGGACACTATGGACCGTCCATTACGGCTAGAAAATGTGGAGTTTAGAATAACTCCGCAGATCGGTTTCAGAACTAGGGATAAACAATAACAAAGACAAACAAGATTACATAGCGGAATATATAAACAATCAATGTTATTGTATAAGGTTTCTTCGTCATCATCTCTAAAACTATTACAAACAATCTGCCCAATACTACGTGATCAAGTGTAGTACGTGTTACACATCTTGTAACAGGGATCAAATGATCTTAAGCTAAACCAAACATAACCTAGGTGTTTTCCTATAGAAACCCACGTCTGGTTTCCCACACACACATATTCTGGTGTTTACATCTTTTGACACACACAAAACTAAATCCCTGTATTCTCTTTATAGAATAGAGAATTAGGGTTACAAAGGATATATTCTAGAATAGTAAAAGATATGTTGTAATCTTTTCTTTCTTTTGAAGTTTCTTCCTTTGTCTCCATAAGTCCCTCATCTTTCATTGTTTTGTCTTATCAACTCAAATATTATTCCCAACAATCTTCCCCTAGTTGATAATGACAAAACCAAATAAGTACGAACTTCCCCTAAAGTTAATATGTATGAAAAATAACGATTTCCCCTTAATCCATGCTATATCACCAAGGCTCTACAAGTTGCAATCTTCTATGTAAATATTCTTTCCCTTTTTGGCATCATCAAGTAGGGGATAAAAGTAAGCAACCTTGATCTCGATGTAGCATATAAATGGTTAAAAATTTGAACATTAAGCTTCCCCTAAAACCCATATGTTAACCATCTCTTGAATGTAGAATCTATGTTATGATTACTAATGAAGAAAACTAAGTATTACCAACTTAATGCTGAAGTAGAATAAACCAACCTTGTGTCTTATATCTTGTAATAAAACTGACTTCGAACGTATACTTAATGTATAGGGAGATCGCAATCTGATTCGTGGTTTTATGTGATATCAATGATACATACAAAGTTTGCGAAGATAATTGACTACCCAACCCTTGTGAAAAGGCTAACTTGCAAAACCTGTGAATATGTTATATATATGTGATACTAGGCAAGTGATCGCCCGGGTCGTGTCCCAACGAGGTGTGAATGGAGAATATTGTATGAGGCTCGGGATTAAAGTGCTTGTAAGGATTGGTTAAGAGATGTTTGGAATTGTGAACGGAATGGTAAAAGGATAAAAGTATCTACAATGTCTCTAAAACTAAGAACAAGCTTTTTAATTAAAATAACGTACGTGCGTAAAAAGCAAAGTCTAAGCAACTCTAAGCCTACGGGCATAAAAATAATTTTCCTACGTACTAAATGACAAAAGAAAATTCTAATTATTATTAATTAAAAATTGTTTAACACTAATTAAACTCTAATTAATACTAAAACTTTTCAAATGAATTTGAAACTTCTTTAACAAATACTACAACTGATAACTAAATTATAGAAAATACGAGGAGGGGGTACACAGCACAAGAATAAGCAGAAAATAAGCAATCTAAAACTGAGTAATTAAATAAGCAAAATAACTAAGATAACCATAAATATTAAACTGAATAAATCTTTATAAAAATGTGCAGTAGAGCAGATGGTAGGGGTTGCTGGATGTGTGTCTGGTTGTTGGCTGTGTCCTAGGTTCGATTCCCACTAATGGCACTTTTTGCAAATCATTTTGTTTATCAACTTTTCTTTTTGCAAAGTAGGTTAACAACAACTTTGAATGGCTTTTGTGAAGGAACTTTCAATGAATAGCTTTAAACAAGCTTTCACGAGATTGAAACACCAACAACTATGATTTTTATGCCAATGTGAGTTGTGAAGAGTGGTAGCAGTTTATCAAAAGAGAGTATAAGCTAAAACTAAAGCAAATACAAACAAACAAGGTCTCAAGCTAACACAATCCAGCATACAACAATAAAACAAGCTATGACCAAGCTAAAAACACACATCAAACAAGTTCAGTTATACATGAGGTATAGCAGCAAAGATTGGTCCTAATGAGGCAACTCAAAGGTTAAAGTAAGCTAGGAAAATAAGCTGATGAGGGGCAAACAAATTATGGATCCAACAACTCAGTACTCAAGGCTTCCCAAATGATGAGGCGAAAAATGATCCGTTTTTAGGGGGTCATTTAAGCCGGAATTCGAATTTATTTGATCAAATATTGCCCTAAATCGTTCCTTTTGTGATTTTAGGTACTTTGGGAGTGAAATCTGGAAAAGGAAGCAATTCGAACATTTTTGGAGCATAAAAGTGAAGAAAATGCCAAAGTCTTAATTTTCCATGCTGGGAACAGCAGGTGACGGCGTCAAGAGCAAAACCTTGACGGCATCAAGAGCAAATTTCATGAATTTCCATGACGATCCAGAGCAGATTTGACGGCGTCACGAAGAAGGGCGTCAAGAGTTAAAGTCATGACGGCCTGGAAATGCAATACACATGACGGCGTCAGAAGTAGATCTAGGCAGTCCGAGAAGAGTTTTGGCGGCGAGGTGACGGCGTCACAAGTTTGGTCTTGACGCCGTCAGGCCCCTTTTCCTATATATAGTTTTCTAATTTTTTCATTAAAAAAAGGAGAAGTTTTGGGAGAAACCCTAAGTACGATTTTGGTGTAACTTTTACAGGTTTTTCAAGGGTTCCAACCGTTGATACCTTGCATGTGTAATCAAGATAAGTGTTCTTTTAATTCAATCAATATGTCTATGTGTTGGTTGTCTATATCTTGTTCTTGTCTTAATTCCATCATGCTAGGCTAGATCTATCTTGTGTTTGCTTAGATCTAATGAAACCTAGATGTTGATTATGTGTTGATTACTTGTTTATTCTTGTCTTGGATGAATGATTTATATGTTAGGCTTAAGAAAACTGGCAGATCTCCAATTGGTAACATGCTTGAACGTCTTAAGAAACATGAACCGACGCGCACTAGGTCTTTAATGGTTGTATTTAATGCATGAGCCACTGTTTACAATCCCTATAGTTGTGCTGGGCATGGTATAGGAGGAGATAAGAGCTCATAGAATTGGGGAGTTATGTGTGCCACCCCATGAATGGTATTAAGGAATACGATCCGTCATCCATGCAATTATAACAAGTAATTAACGTGTAAAAGATGTCTAGGGAGTAGTGAAATCTAAGTAAACACATTTTCTCCAATTACTGCTCACAACTTTAGTATAATTTAGTTTAATTTCATTTTTAGTATTTTATTTTGATTACATCTTAGTATTGGGTTAGTTGATTAGCAACTAATTCCGCCCAAATCCTTCAAACCCGAGATTTTAATTGCTTTCATAAAAAAATATAAAAATACAAAAAAATAATCTTCCGTCATCTTTAGCACTAGTAATTAGGTTTTCTAATCCTAGCGACACTATTTCTAGCTGAACGATCAATCCCCCGGTACTTGTCACTATACTATACTACAACGATCAGGTACACTGCCTGGTGGGGGTTGTAAGCTTCTCAAGATCCCTTGAGAGGTAAAGCCTGGTGCGATTCCCACGTATCAAGTTTTTGGCGCCGTTGCCGGGGAATAGTTATTGTCTAGGTTAGGATTTCCTTTTATTAGGTCTACTTGCTAGATTCCTTTCTAGTAAGATTTTATTTTTATTTTTAGGTTTTCTTTAGTCTATCTCATTTCTTTGTGTCTTTGTTCGTAACCACCCAACATCATGGACCACGGGAACATCTTTGAACCCGTCATCCCACCACAACAAAACCCACCATTAGAACCCCATTGGCCCCGAACCTTAGGAGAGTATTCCCGACCTCGCCACCAAGGCTACCGTAACACCATTGAGCTCACCGGAGCCAATGTGACCCCCTTGCGATCCGACACCATCCGGTTGGTGCAAAGCGGATGTGCATTCCATGGACTTCGTTCCGAAGATCCAAACCAACATCTTAAGGACTTTCTCAAAATCGTAGATTCAATAGACCTAGGTGTTGAAACTAGAGAGACTACCCGTTTACGCCTATTCCAATTCTCTCTACGGGATCAAGCTAGTCAATGGCTTGAGCGTTTACCCGCTGGATCCATCACCACATGGGATGATCTCACCACTCGTTTCCTTGCTCAATTTTTCCCACCGGGGAGAACTACTAAGCTTAGAAATGACATCTTGATGTTCCAACAACGTCAAAATGAATCTCTTTATGAAGCATGGACTCGTTTCAAGGACTTACTCCAAAAAGTCCCTCATCATGGCATAGATCTTTGGCTCCAAGTCCAAATCTTTTATGACCATATCGATATCTCCACGAGGCGAGCCATTGACCAATCGGCCGGTGGTAAGCTACGTGATCTAAGTGCGGAACAATCATGGGAACTCATAGAAGATCTTGCTCTCTATGACAACGAAAGTTGGAATGACCCCCGTGATTTGAACAAAATGGTCAAGGCAATATCTTTGCCTTCGAACAACTCTAACACTCCCGACCGTAGGATCATGGAACTTGAGGACCAAGTCAAGTTTCTCATGAAATCTTACGATGCTCCTAAGCCTTCAAGCCAAGTGAACAAAATCACTTCTTCATGCGAATTATGTAGTGGTCCCCATGACACTCGTGATTGTGTGGAACTCCCCGGAACAGCTTTTTGCGGACTACGCATCCACGCGTACCGACGAAGCGGGAGATAAGTGGTACACTTTCAAGCCCGAGCCAAACCCTTATGGTGATTCATACAACCCCTCTTGGAAAAATCACCCAAACCTTAGGTGGAAACAAAATCAACCCAATTCTTCCAATCCGCCTAATCGTTACCAACCAAACGGTCCACCATCCAACCGTACTTTCAACAACAATCCTTCTAACAACTATGGTAGTACCAACAATCTTGAAGGGTTGATGTCTAAGTTCATGGCATCTCAAGAAGCTCGCATAGCTAGGTTTGAAACCGAATTCAACCAACAACAAACGGAGATGACCAATAAGATAGACAACTTGTTGAAAGCCCTCAACAACCAAGCACTAATCACACCTAAGAAGGACACTAGGGAAACCAATAGTGGAATCCAAATTAAGGATCCCTCATCATCCAAACATGTCCGCTTTGTCAATGTTGTCACCATTAAGCCGATAGATAAGGAGATAGAAGAGAGTGACAAGGATGAAGTTAGAGTAGAAACCGAGACTAGGGATGAGAGTAGGGAAGTTGAGGTTAACAAGGAAGAGGAATTAGAGGACGTAGAGCCTATAGAAAAATACTTTGATAAGTTGCCCACCAAGGAAGAACGTGAGTACCATAAGGATTTATTCGATAGTCCCGAGAGACCATATATCTTTAGCACACCCCTTATCAAGATGGGAGACCCCTCTAACATTAACATACCATGCAATATCGGGCATATGCACATATGGAAAGCTTACATCATGACTAGGACTTATTACAATTCGGTGATGAAGAAGCAACTTAATTTTAGGATGATGCCCAATAAGAATCTGATAAGTAATTTTGCAGGAAGAATGAAGGGATTGCATGTGATTATAGGGAATCTCACTTATGAGATCGATTTTATGATAGTGGAAGACACTCGTCCGGTGATAGATGCTTGCCTAAGCCAAATAATATTTGGAAAACCATTTGTTGAGGCCACTAGGATGAGTTATGATCCGACTTTAAGGATAGTTAGATTTAAGGAAGAGAATGATAAGGTTGCTTATCAAATGCCCTACAAGATTGAGCAATACCGCCTTCTCTCTAATTTTGAAAAGGAACACAAGCAAGCGGCTTATTATAGGAATGAAGAGGATAGACATAGAGGAGTAGAGTATGTAAAGAATAGGATGCTTGGTTTCTACAAAGAATGCTTACAACTAGGTCCGGAATACAAAACTGGTTTAGAAGAAGACCTAGAGAGTGGAACCAACGATGAGGTCACGTAGTAACCCATGACCTTGAGTCTAGCTACAAGACTCGTAAATAAAGAAGAGCGCTTCTTGGGAGGCAACCCATGTTTTGTGTGATTTTATTTTGTTTGTTTGTTATTTGCTTTCGTATGCATGCTTAGTTTTTATTGTTTGTTGATCATGTTTCTCAATTAAAATGTGGAAATACTTTACTTTGTTGTTTCGGCCTAGTCTTAACTTCACCTAAAAGTATTTTTGCAAAAGATAAGTGTAAGGGGAAACCCCAAATATGTTTTTAAGAAACAAACCGATCATGATTCTCCACAATATTAAATGAACATGTATATTCGTATTTGTTATAGTCAAATGCTTGTATTGAGTCATAATGAAGTTTTGCAGGATTTTCCAGGAAGTAGGACCAAGTTTTTCCAGAAATTTTCCAGAAACTTAACATAAGGATTTCTGCAGGTCAATTCTGACGGCGTCAAGAGTTTACTCTTGACGGCGTCAGGTGTAAAAATCTGGAAATTTTACCGGTTTTGTTTTTCTAACAGAGTCTTATGGTTTTTGTGAATTATTAAGTTTTATAATCTCCAGGAAATCTGCAAACTTCATTCCACAAGCATTATATCTTATTTTATTTTCTAGGATTTAGTAACTTATATAGGATGCCGCCGATTTTACGCGAGGTTGTCTTGTCTATTTTATCAGGTTTTACAGGTTATGTATGACAAGAAGATGCTTTATATTCTGGAAGGGAAGCTTTGATTGTTCATTTTCTTGGAGGAAGATTTAACCTGGCCACCTATAATCCATACCGACCGAATCAGGGGAGTATTTGATTTCATTCTCTTTACTTTTTAACTTTTACATTCTTTACTTGAACATTGGGGACAATGTTCATCTTAAGTGTAAGGGGAGGGTAAAAAGATGATACCTTACATATGCACTTTCGCTTGAGTTTGTTTTGTTTAATGGTAGATATGTAATAAAACTATGAGAAATACTTGTTAGTGCAATTTTAGCGCCAAATTTAAATTTTTTTACAACATTTAGGAGTGAAACTTTAGCCATAGCAAGCGTCTCATGGATAGGAGATTGTATGACTAGCACATAACCGTATATTCGGAAAAATTTTCCACCCAAATATGTGAGGTTCGCCTTCAGATTTGATAGGAAAAGCATTTACTATTAGTGCTTATGAGTGTACCGGTAGCATTTAGATTCTAGAACTTGCGTTAGTGATGCATCCCAAGACCGCTAGTGAGACTACATTCGTGTGGTAGGATTTACTACATGATAAGAGGCATTAGGATCACCCTTGTGTTAAACCCGTATTATAATTACTTGACCATTTAAGTCATATTACTTGGCTAGTTAAGTCAACTAATTTTTCCCACACCCTTAGCGTTGTACTCATTTTTAGTACACGAAACCCCTAGTACACCCCTCCGAGCCTATCTTTTCGTTTCTAACTTTAAGCATTTTACTTAAAGAAAGAATTTGTTACACCCCACTTAAATGTACAACGAAATCGCCTTAGCCTTCCGTGTATGCACTCATTTTTAGTGCATTATTGTTATTTGTTTAAACCCTAAGTTAACTATCTAATTGATTACATGGTTGCTAAGTCGAGTCATATCCTTGTACATATTGTTTTGGGACGATTGGGACTCATGGGTAAGTACTTATTTTATGGAGTAATGGGGAAGAACATCATTTATTACCCCCATATGTACGTTAATCTTAAAAGTGCTCCAAGTGTTTTGATTTTCTTAATTCGAGTCATTAGTTTAGTTAATTGTAAAGTATGTAAAGATTCAAGTGTAAGGGGAATTCCCATTCCCTATGATGTATTATTTTGGATGGTAGGGTAAGAGTGTATGCAAAAAAAAAAAAAAAAAAAAAAAAAAAAAAAAAAAAAAAATCGAAAAATCAAGAAAAAAAAAGAAAAAAAAAACATACGGACTACCATCCCTTTTTATTCTATGTTCATTTTATGTTTTTGTTATTTTTCATTTATTAGCTTAAGTCAAGTCTAGTCTTGGCTTAGCAACGCCATATTGTACATGTAATTGACTAAGATTGTTAACTTGCCACCAGTAAAACTTCCTTTATCCAATAAAACCGTGTATTTCATATCCCTACACCTAACGTTACAACCCTTTAAAAGACCTCTTTGATAGTTTATCTTAGGTGCTTACGCCATGTGGTGGAGGTTTGATCCTTTCCCAAGCCTATGGTAATCTATTTTGCTATGACAGGTAGTGAGAGATATCTTCCGTTTCCATATTGTAATTTATACTTTATTACACCCGAGAGATGTGAATATCTAAACACTATTTGTGAGGTGCTTGTGTATGACCTCCGTGCTTGTCTATTGGTCTTTAGTGGAACGATTATTTGTTATAATTACTTTTATGTTAGTGTTAAATGACCCCTAACTTGTATTTTGAGTAGAATAAAAGCGCATTTGCTTGAGGACAAACAAATCTCAAGTGTAAGGGTATATGATGAGGCGAAAAATGATCCGTTTTTAGGGGGTCATTTAAGCCGGAATTCGAATTTATTTGATCAAATATTGCCCTAAATTGTTCCTTTTGTGATTTTAGGTACTTTGGGAGTGAAATCTGGAAAAGGAAGTAATTCGGACGTTTTTGGAGCATAAAAGTGAAGAAAACGCCAAAGTCTTAATTTTCCATGCTGGGAACAGTAGGTGACGGCGTCAAGAGCAAAACCTTGACGGCGTCATGAGCAAATTTCATGAATTTCCATGACGATCCAGAGCAGATTCGACGGCGTCATGAAGAAGGGCGTCAAGAGTTAAAGTCATGACGGCCTGGAAATGCAATACACATAACGGTGTCAGAAGTAGATCTAGGCAGTCCGAGAAGAGTTTTGGCGGCGAGGTGACGGCGTCACAAGTTTGTTCTTGACGCCGTCAGACCCCTTTTCCTATATATAGTTTTCTAATTTTTTCATTAAAAAAAGGAGAAGTTTTGGGAGAAACCCTAAGTACGATTTTGGTGTAACTTTTACAGGTTTTTCAAGGGTTCCAACCCTTGATACCTTGCATGTGTAATCAAGATAAGTGTTCTTTTAATTCAATCAATATGTCTATGTGTTGGTTGTCTATATCTTGTTCTTGTCTTAATTCCATCATGCTAGGCTAGATCTATCTTGTGTTTGCTTAGATCTAATGAAACCTAGATGTTGATTATGTGTTGATTACTTGTTTATTCTTGTCTTGGATGAATGATTTATATGTTAGGCTTAAGAAAACTGGCAGATCTCCAATTGGTAACATGCTTGAACGTCTTAAGAAACATGAACCGACGCGCACTAGGTCTTTAATGGTTGTATTTAATGCATGAGCCACTGTTTACAATCCCTATAGTTGTGCTGGGCATGGTGTAGGAGGAGATAAGAGCTCGTAGAATTGGGGAGTTATGTGTGCCACCCCATGAATGGTATTAAGGAATACGATCCGTCATCCATGCAATTATAACAAGTAATTAACGTGTAAAAGATGTCTAGGGAGTAGTGAAATCTAAGTAAACACATTTTCTCCAATTACTACTCACAACTTTAGTATAATTTAGTTTAATTTCATTTTTAGTATTTTATTTTGATTACATCTTAGTATTGGGTTAGTTGATTAGCAACTAATTCCGCCCAAATCCTTCAAACCCGAGATTTTAATTGCTTTCATAAAAAAATATAAAAATACAAAAAAATAATCTTCCGTTATCTTTAGCACTAGTAATTAGGTTTTCTAATCCTAGCGACACTATTCCTAGCTGAACGATCAATCCCCCGGTACTTGTCACTATACTATACTACAACGATCAGGTACACTGCCTGGTGGGGGTTGTAAGCTTCTCAAGATCCCTTGAGAGTTAAAGCCTGGTGCGATTCCCACGTATCACCAAAACAAGAAAAATCTAGTAAAAAGGTTCAAAGATTCAACTAGTTATGGTTTGAAGAAAATAGGTCAGAATGAAAAGGACTGGGTGCAGGGCACAAATAACTCCAAACATGCCACTTTGAGCTTATTTTTAAGTGAGCAAATAAGCTTCAGTTTTGAATTTTCTTTTTGATTTAGATAAACAAGCAACAAAACAACTCATAACAGCAATTTTTATCCAGTTTCAATGGTTCATGGAGTCTAGAACTGATCTGGTGTTTCGATCCATTTTACTAGCTATGAAAAGTTTTTGACTTTTTAAAGATCTAAACGTTGACTAAGTTAAGTTTTGATTACCCCTAGCTAACTGAATATGAACTACTAGACTAGAAAAAGGCTGAATTAAGCTATCTTAACAGTTTTTATAACTAATTTGAATATTATGCTAAGTGATTTCTAACTGTTATGCAAGTAAATAATTAGGTAATGAGTTTGACCGTTATTTACTAATACCCTACGAATTTAATGCTTACACCACACTGTATTAACCAACAGAATGCTTCCTAAACTGGTTCTAACTGCTGATGATCGCAATAACTCAACGTAGCAGGTTAATCCAAACAACACTTATAAAACTGTTTTAGAAAGTTAATTAAGCAGGTGAATAAAAGAGGCTATGAAACTGATGCACAAGCTTTTACTAAAAAAGATCAACACAAATAAGCAAGTAAAAACAACAATTAACCACTACAATTAACAATGACAGATTATGCAGGATTATACTAGAAATTTAAAGGTAGAAAACAAGAATATAGCACCTTCAACCCGACTGGACAAGGGTGGTCATATCGAATTCTACCAATCCTAATGCTTCCCGAGAAGCTTTAAACCGTTTCCATTCATGATGCTCACTGCTACGGCTTCTTATTCTTTTCTTCTCTTTCTGTTCTTTTTATGTTTTCCTTTATCCTTTTGAGGACTTCTGTGAGCTTATGAAAGTTTTGCAACCACAAATGAGCATAAACAAGATTTCTGACTAAGAACTTAAACTTGTTATTAATTCAGAAAACGAGCAGCAAGCTGCAAACTTAAATTAATTTTGAGAAAAAGATTACAACATTCAACTAGAAACTATAATTAAAGCATAAAAACATCTTAAACGCGTAAATAAAAAGCATAAAAAAGATTTTTTACTAGAACCTTTAAACTTTTATTATAAATGAAAATGGATTACAAAGTTTGACATTAAAATCTTAAAACTGATATTGAAAGAGCAGATTACAATATTTAAACTTGAGACTATGTAAAAAACTACTTGCCATCAAAGGCTTACATATGGACTATATTTATACTAAAAACTTGTAACACCCCATTTTTCACTGATCGCAACGGATAAAGTGTTTAGGGTATTACTTCATAGAATCACAGATACAGTAATAGAAAACGACTTGAAAATAGACGTTTTGGAAATTTAGTTATCATTCATAATTATCAGAGTTTTAATTATAAAAGATATACTTTTATTTTTGTTGAGGTCCTAAACATCTAAGAGTTAGGTTGTGTTTGAATGATAACCATGAAAAGTCCTCCGAGTTTAGTACCACCTTCTGCCATGGATCCATAGAAGTAATATACCTAGAATACATGCTTCAAAAGTCAACACTAGGTGTTGAGTGAGAATCATAGGTTTAGGTGTTAGTGAGTACAAGTTCCATGAGTTCAGTTATTACACCCATCTGGGAAAATGTAAGTTTTGTGATAATTGTGATGCATGCACAATTATCAGGAGTGGATTATGTTGCACTAAGCTCATGAATCACACCTTAACAATCCGGGTCATGTGGGCTGCAGACCCAACATGAGGGGATAGAAGGATAACTTGCCAAAGTTATTCCTTGAGTGGATTCAAATATAGTACTTATTGGTACCACCTAGTGGGGTGTTAATACCAACAGGAGTTGTCAAACTCCAATAGATTTATCAACTATATTCGCGTTCGCGTGGGTAAAATATCCCAAACGATTAGATTCATGAATTTTGGTTATGTAGTGGTGGCAGTTAGTTTACTCGTGCAACAACCAAAGAAAAAGACTTGTATTCGGTTTTAAGTAAAGTATTTAGCATGTATCCCCCTCACATGGTTTATAAAGAATTTAGAGTGAAAGCATTTTAAAAAGTATGAGGCTATGAACTCACCTGGGTTTAGAGTAATCTAAGTGATGCAAATAGTGACTCGGAAACTAGACCGCCTTACTCACGTATCCTAGTGTGTTGTTGGTTTTGTATGTATGTCAAGCTTTAGTTATCATGTTTATGTTTCTCAAGTTATTGTTTTTAGGTTTGTTAATGTTTTATATATAACATAACACCTTTCAGGCCATTGTAATTCAGAAGTATATGACTCCTCACATGAAGCTCCCTACTATTGTATTATGTTATCAACATAATATTGTTCGGGCCATCATAATTCAGAAGTCAATACTCCTCACACAAAGCTCCCTATTATTGAGTTATGCTGTTATTAGGGTTTAGTTATAATCATATCACCGTTCGGGCCATCATATCTCAGAAGTATATGCAATAATCGCTCGAGGAGTCAGGGCACTTTAATTCGTAAACCCAACAAACTCGTCAAAATGAAATATCCACATAGTACTCCTCGCATGAAGCTCCCTAGTATTGTATTATGCTTCTAACTTTAATTAGGTTTTATACTTATATGATATTTTCACTTTTTACCCTTATAGTATATATATTTATGTTTTCTACCCTAAATTTATATTACTTATATTACTTATACTAACAATTATCTATACTTGACACAACTTGTCCCTAGACTTCTATATTTTAAGTAACTAACCTTAGACTCTTAAGTTTTCTATATTTACCATTTAGACCTTTAACTTTATAATATTTACATTTTTAGTCCTTTTTAGTTTATACTTATTTTAATATCTATCCTAGGGTTTTAATATTATGCAAAACTAGTCCTTACACTTATAACTTCTATAAAATGTCAAAAACAGTCCCTAGACTTTATAATTTCAGGAATTTATGATATATACCCTTATGCATGTAAAGTTTTGCAAAACTAGTCCTATTATGCATGTAACTTATATTTTATCTAGAAACTAAGTTTTCTAGATTATGTTTTACTTATTTTAACTTATCTATGTTATTTATAACTAGCGTATGACTTAAAGAAGTAACTTATAGCATGCATGCAAGTATACGACTCAATGTAGGGTTTTGAAATGAAAACTAACTAGTTCTAGCATTCAAGGCTTAGGCAAGGTATCCTATGGGTTCTAAGGCAACCTAAATCTATCCTAAGACTAAACTAAAGATAAATAAACTAAAATGTAAGACTTACTTGGCTAGGGGAGGGTTTACGTGGGTTTAGGGTTTTCTAGGGCTCGTATCGACTCAAACCACAACACAACTCGACCAAGGCTTTGCTACTCGACTCCAAGGTCTTCTAAGGACTTATTACTACTGAACTAATGTAAGGTGAAGAGAAGCAAGGGTGTGAAGAAGAATGGAGGGTGGAGGAGGGTATTTATAGGCTCGGTAGAAGTAGCGAGCAAGAAATGGGGTGGTTAGGTGTCGAGCAGGGTGAGGGGTGAGCAAGCAAGGCTAGGGGTGATCGTGGATGGTCTAATGGTGATGAGGACAAGCTATGGTAGTAGCCAGGGGGTGAGTAGGTCAGTTGTGGTGGTGGAGAGCTGAGGGAGGCGGTTTGGTGGTAGTAGCTTACAAGGAGGTTTAGTGGTGGTTAGGGATGGTTTAGGGTGATTAGGGGTAGATTGGTGGTGGATTAGTGGAGGTTTAGTGGTGGTTTAGGGTGGTTTAGTGATAGATTAGACAAGTAGGTGATGCACCTACTTGTGTGGGTGCTTAGAGGTGTTAGGGTGTGTGCTTGGGTATGAATAAGGTGTTAGGGTGCTAGGTTGAGCTGTTTGAGGTGCTTATGTTTAGGTTTTACTTGTTTTAGTTAAGTTTAGACCTAGTTCTACTTATTAAGTGTTTAAGGTTTTACCTAAGGTTTAGTGTCTAAGTTAAGTTCCTAAGAGTGTCTAGTGACTAATACTAAGTCCTAAAAGGTTTATTCTAAGTGAGAGTAACTTATGGGAAAGGTTTGGGAAGGTTTGACCTAGTTTTGTGACCTAAATGACCTAAGTGTGTTTAGTGAGAGGCTAGGGTTTATCCTATGGTTTAGTGCCTAGAATAGTGTCCTATAAGTGTCTAATAACTATTCCTAAGTTCTAAGAGGCTTATACTAGGTGGTAGTGACCTATGGGGAAGTTTTGGGATGGTTTAGACCTAATTCTAGTTAATTATGACCTAGCTATGGTTTTGGGCTTATGGGGTTTGTATCTAAGTTCTAAAGGGTTTATTCTATAGCCTAATGGTCCTAATATATCCTAATATTCCTAAGGAAACTCATACTTAAGCCTTGGACACATTCATACTAGTTAAACTAAGCATATAGGTTCAAATAAGCACATAATCCTACTTAAGTTTTAATTTGTGTTTATTAGGATTTTGTGTTATGTTTAGTGTTTTAGATTGGTGAATTACTTATGGTGTTGTTATGATTTTATGCTTGACATACCTGGGGTTTATAGGATGTGACTGTTGAGTTATTTGGCTTGTGTGGATACGTGAGCAGGTCTAGTGAGTGATGCAAGTAACAATGCATATAAAAAGCAAAAATTTACCTATGAAATATCTACTATAGGTAATTGTAATGGGAATGATAGTAATGGGTGTTTGTGGGTTGTTATAAAAATTAATAGGAGTCTTCCCTTGTGTGCTTCCTTTGTGAGAGAAAATAGCATCAGGCACTGTTTGTGCTTCTTTGGAGCAAATACCAGCTGTTGGTTTGCCTCTGATTCATCTCAGCCCTTGATTGGAGTTTTTGGCGCCCAAATGGGTTGTGGATTGCCAGCCTCGGGATAAAATATCTCAATGAGATTCTGAGGGAGCAATTGGGAGGCTGGAGCAGGTATGTTAGGGAGTAGAGGAGACAAATTCATGGGAGGTTGTGGTGTTTTTATCTCTGGTCCATTTGCTAGAAAAGAGGGAAGGGGAAGGGTGAGTTGGTCGGGTTTTATTAATAATAGGGTTGTATGGATTGGGCCAATGTTTGGGTTTATGTTTTGGACTAGGCCCAATCTGTTGTGGAGTAGATTCGGTTAAGGGTTAAGTATAGTTTTGGATTAATATCACAGAAATATATCCGGGGTTGATCTAGATTCCATCTTTAATATCACAGCATGCACAATTATCAACTAGTCGCTCCAAAATGTTTGTTTTCGCTCAGTTTTCAACCCTTTGTACCTGAATCACATAAAAACACAAACCATGGATATTTGTAGTATATTTGGCTGTCTTTAGTATTTTTACGTATCAAAATGGGTATTAAAATAATGAGTATTTGCATACTCATCACAATCTCTTGACAATAATCACTAAGCACATTAATGTAACTCCTTCAAGTGATTGTCAATTCGTAGTCACCTGAATGAACGAACAAGTTACCTCATGCTAAAAGGTATGATAAAACACAAACTCAAATAATTCTACTTCATCGTCAAATAGGTGATAAAAACCTTTCTTTGTAACCAATTATAATTTTTATTATGATTTTGCCTCAAGCATACGGAGCTTCACGATGAATCTCCCAGACCTAAACGCCTTTTAGAATAGAGGATATCAAAGATCTGCTTGTCGAACCGCAGCTATTTTTGGCATATATTGATGGTGTTATTTATGAACCTCATGTGGCATAGACAAAATGGGGAGTTCCAAGACCTAAACGCCTTTCAGAATAGAGGATCCAAGGCCCGTTTAATGCTTATGCCACACGTAAAGTGAGCTGAAATTTAAATAACTTTTAGAACCGCATAATTCTAATTATTTTATTTTTGGGTTTTCAATCTTGCGGGAGCAAGGAACTACAAATAACCGTTATGAGCTCTAAAGAAATACAACTATTCCACGTTTAGCATTTTCATTAGCACAATTCGTAAAAACTTAGCCTAAAAGTTAAGGAAGCAGCCAGATCCACACTCTGGCAGAGTCATGATTCCCCTTGTTCTAACCTAATCAAGACTAAACATACTTATTATATGTGCAAAAGCACTTATTTTTGACGAAAATACGGTAAAAATTTTATAATTTTGGTCAAAACGGGGGTACTAGGGCACTAGATGGTACACATGTGATCAAATTCGATAGAATCCCCCCACACTTAGAATTGAATATTGCCCTCAATATTCAAAGTACCGGCTATTATGCCGACACTTAGAACATAAAAAGGTAATACTAAAGGCCAAGTGTGAAAAGGAAATCTATTTTTCACAATAAAGATTAAAAAGATATCCCTAGATAATTGTTAGCAAAAGGATAGGATATTGGGCGGCTGGATTGAAAACAGACGCGACAATCATCACGATCCAAGGGAAACCTAAAAACAAGAGCAAACAACACACAAACAAAGCACAGCAGAGGAATTCCCCCACACTTAGTGTTAGAAAATAGAAAGATGTCAGAAACATGGGTTGTCACCCATGTGGTGCTAAAGTTTTTGATAACCGAGTCACTAGCTTGACTCGACCCCGAATTCATTGGTCCATGACTCCTCCCAGACAGTCAGTCCAAAGTAACCAAGGCTGGTCAATAGGTCAAACCTGGGAGAGGAGAGATCAATTTATGATCCAGTGTAAGCACAGTATTTTCCGGAGTCGTTAAGTCCTGACAAGATTGAAATTGTATTTTTGGAAAACGTTCGAGGGATTCAGTGATTGGGAAAGTAACCAGATAATGATTTGGATTGATTATACTATTGGAAATGATTGGGAATAAGCTAAATAACAATATTAACAAGCTCAGGAATATCAGATATGTAATTAAGTCTAAAACGTGAATTCCAATTAAAATAAATGTATTTGCGTACAGAGAAAAAGTTGAGATTTAAGCAGAAATAAACTTAAGGGGGTAACAATAACTTTTTTACAAACATAATTTTAAAAGAAAATTTTATAAAAAAGAAAATTATTTTTTTTAATTATTTTATTATTTAATATTAATTAAAAAATATTTAATAATTAATTTAAACTAATTTAAACTAATTTAAATTAATAAAAATACTAAAATGGCTTATAAAATTATGAATTTTTTTTAAAACTAATTAACCATTACAGGAATCCTAAACAATTATAAAAAGTTTGTAAAAATTATAATTAAGTTATTTTATAAATTAATTACTTAATTATTAATTAAAATCTATTTAAACTAATTTAATTATAAAAATTAGCAAATGAATAGTTAAAATTATGAAAATTTTTATAAGAATACTTTATGATTTATAAAACCTATGAAAAATATAAAACGGTAGTATTGCTTATAAATAAGGAGAAACGAAATTTATTTTTTATTTTTCAATTAAAGCTAAATAAACTAGAATTAATTATTATAAATATTAAATCTAATCAGAAAATTATGAAAATTTTTACAAAACTATTTTAATATATTAGGAACTTAAGAAAAATATAAAATTGAAAATTGCTCTTTGAAAAAGCAGAAAAATAAGCCAAATGGCTTAAATAGAAGCTATCACTTATTTTATTTTTTGTTTTTCTTGTTTTTCTTTTTAACAAACAATTTGAATACTGAAAATGAGCAACTTTTATGAAGACAACTTTATTGGAGCTAAAAAATAAGCTATGGATAAGCTTATGGTCTTAACTGATTGCTTATTAAGGCTTTTGATGGATTTTTGAGTGGATTAAGTTACAAACAAGTTACCAAGGACAAAATAAGCTATAACCAACTGAGATGCACACAAAATAGGCTAAAACAACTGAGTAAGCTCACTGAATAAGCTAGGAAGCTTAAATAAGCACAATCCAAAACACACAGACCTTAACAAGCCAAATGGGGCTAATTGTATCCCTGCTTGGGGCCCACAAGAATGATCAGGGGTCAAAAATGAAACTAGATCTAATAAGATGGACTGGGGGGCTTTCCAATAAGCAAATAAGCAAACCCTGAGGTCCAATAATAAGCTTGGGATCGGCTGGTGAAATTGGTGCATACACTGAGTGACTTAGTGTATGGTTTTCGGTAAGGGTAAGTAGCAGGCTACAATAAGCTAAGGGCAAGGGCTCCTAAAGCCAAAATAAGCCCTGAACTAATGAAATGACTTATTAAGCTTCTCAATAAGCCAGGGCTTAGAGGGTGGGACCTACTAACAAAGACTCTGGATGCTTATGAAATGAGGTTTGTGGACTTGGTGCAGGGCACTATGTTGCCACAGCAGGTAACTTCAAGGGTGCTTATTAATAATCAAATCAATTCCAAACCTCAGATAATCTAACTTATAACTTGCTTAGTATAGGCCAAATATGTGATAATAAGTGTAGGGTTACCTTTACCGAAAAAGATAGTGAAATAATTAAGGATAAGAAAGTTATAGGTAGAGGAATTAGGAAAGGAGGTATATATGTTATGAAATTAGGAGACAAACCGGAAGATAAGATATGCCCAGCTACTATAGATGAAAATTCCACTTTGTGGCATAGGAGATTAGGTCATGCAAACATGCAACAAATACAATCTTTAGCCTCTAAGGAACTAGTTAGAAACTTACCTAGCCTAAGATATGATCAACACTTTTGCGATGCTTGTAAAATTGGAAAACAAGCACATGCTAGTCACAAAGCTAAAAATATGTTATCCACAACTAGATGCTTATAACTACTTCATATGGACCTTTTTGGTCCATCGGCTGTGCGGAGCTACGGTGGTAATCGTTACACCTTGGTTATAGTAGATGATTATTCACGATACACGTGGACTAGGTTCTTAAGTGATAAAACCGAAGCCTTTGAAAATTTTTAGATATTTAGTAAAATGATACAAAATAAGTTAGGATGTTCTATGGTATCAATTAGGACGGACCATGGTAGGGAATTTGATAACGAAGTACAATTCTGAAAATTTTGTGATAAGAATGGAATATCTCACAACTTTTCCGCTCCACGTACTCCGCAATCAAATGGGGTAGTAGAAAGAAAAAATAGATCTTTACAAGAAATGAGTAGAACGATGTTAAATGAACAATCTATCCCACGAAAATTTTGGTGTCACGCCGTAGATACATCAACATATATACTTAATAGGGTTTCCATTAGACGAATCTTAGGAAAAACAGCATATGAATTATTAAGAGGTAGAAAACCTAATATAGGCTACTTTAGAGTATTCGGAAGTAAATGTTTCATTCTTAATACAAAAGACTATCTCACTAAGTTCGACCCTAAGGCTGACGAAGGAGTTTTTCTAGGATATTTTCAACATAGTAAGGCATATATAATTCTTAATAAACATACCATGAAAGTAGAAGAATCCCTAAATGTAACCTTTGATGAAACTCCTCCACTACCTAAAACATTACCCTTAGAAGATGATGATGTTATAGAAGAAGAAGCTATTGAGGTTAGTAAAACTAAACCCTTAGGTAATGATCTTGAAGTAGAAACTTTAGAAGAAAATGAAGTTGTAAATGTTAAAGAATCAAAGTCACATCCACTAGATAACATAATAGGTCACCTAAATCAAAGAACACTTAGATCACAAGCTCAAGATAAAAATAACTTCTTTTGTTTTGTGTCAACAATAGAACCTAAGAATATAAATGAAGCCTTAAAGGATGAAAGTTGGATTATGGCTATGCAAGAAGAATTAAATCAATTTAAAACAAATGATGTTTGGGAACTAGTCCCAAATCCTAGGAATGCAACCGTAATAGGAACTAAGTGGGTATTTAGGAATAAATTAGATGAAAATGGAATAGTAACTAGGAATAAAGCTAGGTTAGTCGCCCAAGGTTATAATCAACAAGAGGGAATTGATTATGACGAAACCTATGCTCCTGTAGCTAGATTAGAATCCATTAGAATCCTTTTAGCTTATGCCTGCGCCCTAGACTTTAAGTTATACCAAATGGATGTGAAGAGTGCATTCCTCAACGGTTTTATCAATGAGGAGGTTTATGTGGCACAACCTCCGGGATTCATTGACTTCGCAAAACCTGATTATGTCTACAAACTAAAGAAAGCTTTATATGGTCTTAAGCAAGCTCCAAAGGCTTGGTATGATAGACTTAAAGCTTTCCTAGTTGAACATAATTATTCCATGGGAATGGTAGATAACACTCTCTTCACTAAAAGAAGTGACCCAAATATCATCATTGTTCAAATATATGTCGATGACATTGTATTTGGATCGACTTGTCATGATATGTGTGATGAATTTGCCAAAATCATGCATGATGAGTTTGAGATGAGTATGATGGGTGAACTAAACTTCTTCCTAGGATTACAAATAAAACAACTAAAAGATGGAATATTTTTTTAACCAATCAAAATACATTAAGGAAATGCTTAAGAAATTTGGCCTAGAAGACTCAAAACCCCTTAAGACACCTATGTCTACGGAAGTGAAACTCACAAGAGATGAAGAAGGTGAGTCCGTAGATAACACTAAGTATAGAGGAATGAGAGGTAGTTTACTATACTTAACGACAAGTAGACCCGATATCATGTCTAGTGTTTGCCTTTGTGCCCGTTTTCAAGAGGATCCCAAAACCTCTCACCTAGAAGCGGTTAAGCGTATCTTCCGATACATTAAAGGCACTATACACTTAGGATTATGGTATGCTAAGGGATCCGGCATAGAAACCATTGTCTATGCGGATTCGGATCATGCGAGAGACTACGTGGATCGAAAAAGCACTAGTGGTATTTTCACGTTTATGGGATGTTGCCTAACGTCTTGGTTCTCCAAGAAGCAAACCGCTCTTGCTATTTCGACCACCGAAGCTGAATATGTAAGCGCTGGAAAGGCATGTCAACAAGCACTATAGATGAAACAAGCTCTCGTAGACTATGGCGTTAGGTTAGAAAACATTCCTATAATGTGTGATAATAAAGGAGCCATAGATTTAAGTAAGAATCCCGTTCAACACTCTAGGACTAAACATATAGAAATACGTCATCACTTTCTTAGGGATAACGTACAAAAGGGGAACATAACTATAGAAAAGGTAGCCTTGGAAGATAACATTGCGGATATATTTACTAAGCCCCTTAAGCGTGAATTATTTAACCACTTGCGTTTAGGATTAGGAATGACGGAACAAATAGATTAATTTTTTTTTTTGAAATTTCTTAATTCTAAAAGTTTTTTTTTTTTTTTTTTTTTTGTCAGATGGGCGGACCCCTTAAAGTTATAAGGGGCGACCCCTGAAAATTAAGGGGACCGGCCTCACTTTAAGGAGGCCGGCCATCTGAGCATAAAAAACATTTAAATTTTCTTTCCTTTCTTCTCAAATCTGAGTCTAGGATTCTGTTTTGCACAAAAATCAGGAATTGAGATATTTTGTTTTTGCATATATACTCTCAAAAGAAAACCTCAATTCATTTTGAAATCATTCTCACGATTAGGAAAACTCATCACTTTCAAATATTTCATTGTTGAATATTGGTAAAAACGTTTTTCTAAAAGCATGCATAAGAGTTGACATGAAGTGTCAACATATATAATTCAATATATATATTTGGCAATCTTGGACTAAGCAAATTAAATCAAGGAGTTTTTGGATTGCTTCTTAGGATACATGTATGTCTTTGCATTAGGAGTCGAAGCAATCACATCTCCACATTTGTTGCTGATTCGTGAAAATCAAGTTATATATAGTATAGTATTACTCAAGAGATCCGCAAAGAAATACGGATAACCCGAGGTCGTAGTCCGTGTGAAGGGTGAATGGAATTCTTAATTCCCGATTTGTGAAACGTGTCGTGAAAGTGGTAAAAAGTGATTTTGATGAGATTATACTAGTGAAATAACAAATGAAGCACAAATAATCACTTAAGCACATATTACAAGTAAGGAAACTAAAAACGTAACGAAAAATCAAAAACGTAAACTAAAACGTAAAATAAACGTTAACGTATGAAATAAAATGCGAATTTTGAGCTACACTACTCCTACGGACTTCAAAATAATTTTGAAAAGTTAAAAATGATAAAAGAAAATTTTAAGAAAAAGAAAAATATTTTTTTGACTTTTTATTTATTTTTTATGAATTAAAAACTAATTAATCTAATTAAAAATTAAAAGAAAATGCAAATAAGGTGAGAAAAATGAAAAATAAATTTTAAAAATTATAAAATAACTAAAAAGTAATTTTAAAACTAAAAACTAATTTTTTTTGGCTTTTTGTATAGTTTTTGGGAATTAAAAACTATTAAATCTAATTAAAAATTCAAATTAAATTCAAAATAAATGGAAAAAATGCAAAATAAATTTCTAAAATTCTAAAATAAATGAAAATAAATTTCTAAAATATTTTTGGATTTTTCTTATCTTTTTCTGATTTTTTTTGGATTTTTTAGTAATTAAAAAGTGAGTAAAAATGAAAATGAAATAAGAAAAATAGCAAATCAGCTTGGAAAAATATGAAAAATTCAAGGAAATTCTAAAATAATATTATAAAGCTAGGAAAAATTTGAAATGTTGGAAATAAGCACTAGAAATACTACTTCCTTTGAAATAGCTTATTTGAAAATGCTTATTGATAAGCAGAGTTTGACCAATATTGACCAAAACTTACCCAAGTGTACTTTTGACTCAAATTAGCTTAATGAAACAGTATTAGGACTAAATGAACTCAGAAACACAGGCGTGGGCCAAATCAGGTCAAATAAGCACTTGGATTTAGCAATAAGCCAACACAGAATAAGCTAATGAACCAAATCAGTTAAGTAAACATCTAATAGCACAGATGAACTCAATAGAACAACAAATCTCAAACTAAGAGTAACAGAATAGATTAGCAGCCCTAAACTAATGACAGATCCTAGGTTCCAATTACTAAACAAGATATGCCAAATAAGCAGTGATGATAAGCTGATAGGAGTAGGCTTAGAGGGGCAAAACTTTGTCTAACCTACTGAGATACTAAATCCACAAACAGAAAGCACTTAAAAGCTAGTTGGCTACCCTACTTGTTACCTAAAACTTGAACAAAACCCTATGGTGCTAGGGAAATAGTGAGCCAAACAGATAGCTTAAGCCATAGTTTCTAATAAGCAAACAAGTTCAAAACTGAGATTTTATTGTTAAAATTGATTCCCTTCCTGCCAAACTACAAAGTATTTTTAAACAAGTTTGAACACCAGAACTGCTATCAACTTTATGATCAAAAACTGAGTACTGACTTCATTTGACTATTGAATTTGACTAGAACTATGACTAAAATGAAACTATAACTGATCTAAATGACTACTGTATTTGCAATAAGCTATTAATGACCTTAATTAAGCTACACTATCAACTTATGCAACTACTACTATAATTTGCAATCCTATATTACTTATCTGTTATGCAGAAATTTTTAGAAAAAAAGATGATTTGACTTTTACTAAAATAACTACTGAGTTTGATGATATGCCTAACCCAAATGCAACCTAATTGTTGTATCTAAACTTCTTATAACCTCTGAAACAACACTAATATCAGCAAAACAACTATATCCAAACACCCCTGAATAATAAATCTGTCTCAACAATCTACTACCACAGATCCAACCAATAGATCCAAACCAAAACCTATGTGCCAAATATGATCTATTGATACCAATCTAATACAGAAAACACAGATTCTCATACGCAAATACTAACTCAGAAGCTAAAAACAAAACAGATCTAATAAAATAGAAGGTGAATAAAACAGGAGCAATAAAACTCAATCAAATCTAAATACTACTACTAATGATGCAGAAAAAGTAAATAAGCAATAAACAGAACTGAATTACTAATAAGCTATTGATGTATCAGAAATGAAAATGGAACTTACAAACTCAATACCCCCTCAGCTCAAACAGAGGGGGGGTCACTATGCTAGCATGTCTTTTGACAGGCCAAGGCTCCTCTTGGCTGCCTTATATTTCAAATAAGCTGTGCAATAAGCACTTTGACTGTTATTGACCTTTTGAATTTTTTGATTATTGAATAATACAATAAACTCACAGTAAGTTATGAAGCTTATATAAGCTTATGATAAACAGAAAGAACTATTTGAAGCTGAATCTGAATTAATAAAAACTACTTTTATATTTTTTATTTTTTCTGATTTTTTTTTTTTTTTTGGATTTTCAATATTAGATGAACAAAAACTGAAATAAGAATTGCAACAAACTAAATAAGTTTTAATTAATCTAAGTAAAATAGTTTATAGGAATCAAACAGGAATACTTAAGAAATTAAAACAATAAATTGAAAAATACTAAATTGCATTAACTAAAAGTTGAGTACAATATTGAAAAGGAATTACAAATATTTAAAAGATAGAAAACTAAACAAATTCTTATCTAAAAAACCTACACATAAAACTGTGACATGAGGAGGGTATATATAGGTGCTGAGGATAAGGTCTAGCAAAGTCCAGCTCATCAATCCTCGTGTTATTGTGTTTCTTTAAGTCATTTCTGAGCCGTTTGATATATTCCAGATGCTTCCAATGATCCTTAGCCCTTGGATTGCGTGATAGATGTGACTAATCTGTAACACCCCCAATTCATGATGCAGCGGAATTCAACTTAGGTGTTACTCGACGGCACAACAGTCATAATAATAGAAAACGAACTCTAACCAAGTTGTATTATAAAGAGTTGTCATTCTTATTTATTCAAATATATCAGAGTTTACATAGTTAGGTCCCGAAAAGGTTCCATGTTTCAAAATACATCAATATAAAGTCTTTCGATGTTTTATCGAATGACAAAGTAGTTTATAGCCTTCTTCCTTTAGTACGTGCCCTTCCGCTCCATTCTTGATTATCATGAACCTGAAATACATGCTTAAGAGCTCAATACAAAGGTTGAGTGATATTCATAGAGTTTGTTTAATGGTTGAACACAATATGTTGGTAGTATGAGTTAATTAGACTCATACTTATGTTGGAAAACAAAACAGTTATTATAATATACTAAGCTCATGCAACCAATACGTTAACGGGTACCAATATCAATCGGCGGTTTTGTTGCCCCGGTAATTACTTTGCCGTCATACTTAATGTTTCAAATATAGTGCATTCGTTTGAACTAATCTACTCAAACAAATGGGATTCGTCAATCCCAATAGGCCTATTCACAAAACTCGCGCTCACTAATACTAGTGATTAAATGGTTCATGATAGGGGCCTAGGATTGGCAAGGAAGGTACTTAGTAATAATAAAACAATCAGGCAGCATACAGTTTCAAAGCATTGTGTTCGGTTTAAAAGTAGCATGTATTCCCCCCAAGGATTTTGTAAAACATTGAAGTAATGTAAAGTGGGGCTATGAACTCACCTTAAGTAAGATAGCAAGTAATGAAGGTAATGGTTGGATCGTGAAGGTTTCTACGAGCAACCTATAATAGAATGTTGCGACTTAGGATTTGAGTAAAGAATATGAAGAAGTGCCTATATATATATCTTGCATTTAGTCCATGATGAGGTACAATGTTTAGTGTAAGTCTTTGAAAGAAATGATTCATGAAACATGTATAGTTTATATATCGTTTACTACCGTTCGGGCCGACATAATTCAGAAGTCATGTTAGTAAACGTTCGAGGAGCCAGGACACTTTAATTCGTAAATCCACAACTCATCTCGACGGCTTACATAATGAACTCCTCACATGAGGCTCCCTACTATTGTAGTAGTTGATAATATATATATATATATATATATATATATATATATATATATATATATATATATATATATATATATATATATATATATATATATATATATAAGTTTTGATCCGAAAAGTTACATGTACGATATTTGAATAAACTTAGGAAAGTTTATCTTTACATGGTTCTTATAACTTGTATGACCATTTCTTGTAATATCTCATGGTTCTTTTAGATGAAGTAGATCCAAATTGTATGTTCAAGTTATCGCCAACTCTTAGCTCATGTTTTCGCCTAAGTAAGTTTATATGGTCATTTAGTCATGGCCTTGCCATGACCTTTGGTCATTGTTCCATGGTCTTGAGACTCAACCTTGGCTCTAGCCATGGTTGTGGTCTTGATTCTAGGTCCTAAGACCTCTTTGGTCTTTTTAAAAACATAACCATTATATAGTGACTTATATATGTAAATAGCTGTTAAGAAACTGAGAAAAATCTCATTCGTTATTAGTTTTCTGGAGACGTGCACCTGAGTTTTTGAAGAAAACGTGATTCCGGACAACATTCGTGCTTTAACTTTTTCATGAAACGGACCAGAAAGGCCTCTTTTTGCGTGTTTTATGTTCTACCACAGAAACTATTTTGGCAGTTTTGCCGCAAAGCTTTGGTAACTTCAAATGGTCATAACTTTTGACTCGTATACTCGTTTTAGGTGGTTCAAATTGCTATGGTTTCCTTGTTAGGTCCTCTACTACAATATGTAATGATACAATATCATAATTTTACCATTTTGATCAGATTTCACCAAGAAAGTCACTAGTTTACTTGTTTAAATAACTTATCTTAACAATCATATAGAATAACTTGTTTTACTCATTTTTATACATCATGGACATGAATACAAGACATAATATAGCATGAATGATATGTAAATAACATGATTATGATATTTAACAAGAAGCATGTTAGGGTTTGGCTTACAACTTTTGGCTTTCAAATAAGAAAGGAAGTTAACATGTAAGGTAAGGACTCTGATAGACTTTAGCTTCAACCTACTTCACTTCATGCAATCTTTCTACTCTTGTATTCTTGAAAGATAGATGATGAAAGTTGAGGTGACTTGAGTGGATTTAAACTCAAGAGAAATCACCAAAGTATATGAGGTTTGGAAGTGTTTTGATTACCTAAAACCAAACTAGGGTTTCTATCTTGATGAAGTACTTGAACCTTGCTTGAAACTAGAAGAAATTAAGCTAAGTGTGGAGTGTTTGGTGTGTGATGATGGACGGCAACAAGAGGGGGGGGGGAGGGGGTATTTATATGCCCATGAGGAGGTTACATTATAGGACTAGTCAAAGGCTTTCATGGCAAGTTTTACACATGTAAACATCTCAAGACCACTTAGCTTAGGATCAAGCCACACCAAGGGTGACTCCCCCCCCCTAATGGCGGTTCACAAGGGCTAGGGGGTGAGTTGGCCTTTGCTTGATATTATCCTAAGTATTTGGATGAGTTTTGACTCCGGGAAATGCCAACCGTAAATGATTAAGCCTCAAAACGTAAAACTGGGTGTCGTAAAAATGTGGAACTTGAAAGTATGGTTAAACATGTCATGACACTCCATAATAAAATATAAAATGAGTGGTAGGTTCCATTGGGGTGCTAAAACCCTGCTAAAACTGGAAACACGGGTCTAAAACGCGTAATACGTAAAATGTACGAATATTGTGTAAAATTGAGAAAAGTAAAATGTTACTTTTCTAATAGGATATAAATGATTGAAAATGACTTATAATGTCTAGACTGGGCTCAGTCTAGTGTCGGTTGGTATTAAATGTCTTTTAGACATAAAACCGTAAGCCTAAAAATCAAGGAATGAGTTATAACATTAAGGAATGATTTTTGGTCAAAGGAGGAGGGAAAAATATGTTGACTTATTCAAAAAATGTGAAAACTCAAATCATCTTAGAAAAGCGGTGCAGGCATAGGCTAAGGTTACGGCTGAGTAAAAACGCTTAAAAATGAAAATTCCAGTTTTTTACGGCCGAGGTTTATTTGGTCATGTTTTTCTCAGTCATGATTTATTCTCAAATAAATCATGAGTGTATCAAACATTTTTTTGATACGGGGAAAATTAACGCGGTCGAGTTTCGTTGTGCGTAGAATTTTTGAATGACGTTTTACCCTAAAACGTGTAATTCCTCAATAACTTTCACGAAAATGATATGACGAGTGTCAAACATTTAATTTGCTATGGAAATGATTTATCACTCGAGGCCAAGAAACAAAAATCAAATTTCGGGAAAATTTCAGGAAAATGAATAGTAAAAGTGAATAGTAAAAATGAATAGTAAAAGTGAATAGTGAAATTTTTCGGGAATAGTAATTAACCTGAAATTGTGAATTGTTACAATCTCCACCCATATGAGAGCTCCGTCCCGGAGATCAATTTGCGTTGGGAGTAGAAGCTTTGTTGGTAAAAAGATGTGGGTATTTCTTACGTATCTGGTCCTCTCGTTCCCATGTGAATTCAGGACCACGTCGTGAGTTCCAACAAACTTTGACAATTGGAATACGGCTTTGCTTGAGTTGTTGGACCTCTCGGTCCATGATTTCTACGGGTTCCTCGATAAATTGAAGATCGTCATTGAGTTGAATTTCATCGAGTGGAATCACGAGTGATTCATCTGACAAGCATTTCTTTAGGTTAGATACATGGAAAGTGGGGTGTACACTACTGAGTTCTGATGGAAGCTCAAGTCTGTACGCTACAGGGCCAACCCTGGCTAGGATTTTGAATGGTCCGATGTATCTTGGGTTTAGTTTTTCTCGTTTACCGAATCGTATCAAGCCTTTCCAAGGCGATACCTTTAGCATAACCCTATCTCCGACTTGGAATTCTAGGGGTCTGCGTCGTGTGTCGGCATAACTTTTCTATCGATCTCTTGCAGTTTGTAGTCGACTTCTGATTTGTACAATCTTATCCGTTGTTTCACGGATGAGTTCTGGTCCAGTGAGTTGAACTTCTCCCACTTCAGCCCAACAAGCAGGTGAACGACACTTTCGACCGTAAAGTGCTTCAAATGGAGCTGCTTTAATACTTGTATGATAGCTGTTGTTGTTGGAAAATTCGACTAATGGTAGATGAGTATCCCATCCTTTTCCAAAGTCTATTATACAAGCTCGAAGCATGTCTTCAAGTGTTTGAATGGTTCGTTCACTCTGACCATCGGTCTGAGGATGGTACACTGTACTCATGTCTAGATTTGTTCCAAAGGCGTCTTGGAGTGACTACCAGAAATTGGAAGTAAATCTACCATCTCGGTCAGATATGATGGATATCGGTGCACCATGTCTTGAGACTATTTCTTTGACGTACAGTCGAGTTAGTTGTTCCATTTTGTAAGTCTCTTTGATTGGTATAAAATGTGCGGATTTTGTGAGACGATCAACTATGACCCAGATGGAGTCATAACCGCTTGATGTCTTTGGGAGCTTAGTAATGAAGTCCATAGTAATTCTTTCCCATTTCCACATAGGAATCTCTGGTTGTTGCAATGGACCGGATGGTTTTTGATGTTCGGCTTTTACTTTGGAGCATGTAAGACATTTGCTAACGTATGTTGCAATATCGGCCTTCATGTTCGGCCACCAATAGAGTAGTTTAAGATCATGATACATCTTATCAGATCCTGGATGTATGGAGTATTTAGACTTGTGTGATTCATGCATGATCAAGTCTCGTAGGCCACCATAAAGTGGTAACCAACTTCGACCTTGGAAGCATAGAGTTCCATCTGAACGGGTTTCGAATTTCTTCTGTATCATGTCATCCAACTTTTCCTTTTGGATGTCTTCTTGTTTCACCACCTCAGCTTGAGCGTGAAGTATTTGAGCAGGAAAGTTTGAATTTATGGTTAAAACTAAGGCTCGAACTCGTAGTGGTTTAACCCGTTCCTTTCGGCTCAGGGCGTCGGCTACTACGTTTGCCTTTCCTGGGTGGTAACGAATGTCGCAGTCATAATCACTTAGTAATTCCAACCAACGACGTTGTCTCATGTTTAGTTCTTTTTGATTCAAAATGTGTTGTAGACTTTTATGATCGGTGAACACAGTACATCTAGTATCGTATAGATAGTGTCTCCAGATTTTTAGTGCAAAGACTACAGCTCCTAACTCTAAGTCTTGAGTGGTGTAATTTTCTTCATGAACCTTGAGTTGTCTTGAAGCATAAGCCATGACTTTATCACGTTGCATCAACACGGCACCTAAACCTTGGTGTGATGCATCACAATAGACTACAAAATCTTCGATCCCATCTGGCAATGCTAGGATAGGAGCACTACAAAGTTTCTGTTTGAGGGTTTGGAAAGCTTTTTCTTCATCTTCATCCCACATGTATTTCTTGTTTTTCTGAGTTAACTTGGTTAAAGGTTTTGGTATTGAAGAAAATCCTTCAATAAACCTTCGGTAATACCCGGCTAGACCCAGAAATTGACGAATTTCTGTAGGTGTGGTAGGTGTTGGCCAATCTTTGATAGCTTCAATCTTAGCGGGATCGACATGTAAACCAGTCTTGTCAATCACATGCCCAAGGAATTGTACGGATTGAATCCAAAATTCGCATTTGGAAAACTTTGCATACAATTTCTCTTCCTTGAGTAGTCCTAAAATTGTTCTCAGGTGTTCTTTGTGTTCCTCTTTGTTTTTGGAATATATGAGAATGTCGTCTATGAATAGGATCACGAATTTGTCCAAATATGACTTACACACTCGATTCATGAGATCCATGAATACTGCCGGTGCATTAGTTAACCCAAATGGCATCACTTGGAATTCATGGTGACCATATCGTGTCCTAAAGGCTGTTTTTGGAATGTCTTCATCACGAACTCTAACTTGATGGTAACCTGACCGTAGGTCAATTTTTTTTTTAGTAATAGGTTGAACCTTGCAATTAATTGAATAAATCATCAAGTCTTGGTAGTGGGTATCGGTTCTTTATGGTTAATTTGTTTAGTTCACGATAGTCAATACACATTCGTAATGACCCATCTTTCTTTTTCACGAATAAAACTGGAGCTCCCCAAGGTGAGGAACTGTGTCGAATAAATCCCTTGTCCGAAAATTCTTGTAATTGATTTGATAGCTCTTGCATCTCTGAAGGTGCTAGCTGGTAGGGTGCGCGGGCAACTGACACCGCTCCTGGTATTAAATCAATTCTGAATTCTATTTGACGATTTGGTGGTAGTCCGGGTAAATCTTCCGGAAAGACTTCAGGAAACTCACGGGCGATAGGAACATCTTTGAGACGTTCTTCATCGGATTTCTTTTCTGTTACGTGGGCTAAGAAAGCATAACATCCTTTCTCAATGTACTTCATGGTTTTGATACATGAGATGATGTTTATTCGAGTTCCACTTTGATCACCACGAATGATCAAAGTTTCATTGTCACATGGAATGTGCACAACTCTTTCACCACAAATGATGTTAGCTTGATGTTTAGACAACCAATCCATGCCAATGACAACATCAAAACTTCCGAGTTTGATTGGCATAAGATTGATGTTAAAGGGGTGGTCTAAGAGATTAAGGGTACAGTTTGGGATTACGGTATTAGTATTTACTAAGTCACCGGTAGCTAGTTCAATACTATAACTAGTGGTTAAAGTGATTGATGGAACATCAAGTAAAGTCGCAATTCTAGTAGATATAAAGCTCATATCAGCACCAGAATCGAATAAGACTTTAACAGGAATGTTATTGAGTAAGAACGTACCGGTAACCACGTTCGGGTCTTGGTGTGGTTCTCCATTTCCCATGACATAGGCTCTACCGCGAGCACCTCCGCCTTGTGGTCCTTGGTTTTGAGGACAATTGTTCTTGAAGTGTCCCTTTTCACCACACCCAAAACATGTAACTATTGGCTGAGTGTTAGCCCCAGTAGCTACACCCTTGCCTCTACAATCCTTGGCAAGATGTCCGGGCTTTAGACACTTGTTGCACTTGGCCGGGTAGGGACCTGCATGATGGTAGTTGCAGTTGGTACACTGTGGTAGAGTACCAACGTATTTACCTTCGGCCGGTGCAGCAACATAAGCCGTCGCGGCTTCTTGTCTTTTGTTCTGCTGATTGTGATGGTTGTTGTTTTTGGTTTGGTTGTTGTTGTTGTTGTTGTTTTTGTTGTTGTTGTTGTTGTTGTTGTTGTTGTTGTTGTTGTTGTTGTTACTTCCACGGTTACCATCCCATGGTCGCTTGTTGTTGTTGTTCTTATTGTTGTTGTTGTTACGGTAGTTGGAGTTGTTGGTGTTATTGGTATTGTTGGCGTTGTTGGTGTTGTTGGTGTTGTTTTGCTTTCGGGTTTCTGTTGTACGCACCACTTGATCCATGAGGTTGCGAGACATCCGCATAGCTTCATCAAGTTCCTTGGGATTGGCTGAAGTTACATTCCCTTGTATACTTGATGGAAGTCCCCAGATATACCGTTCCAACAATTTCTCTTTGGTGGAAACCATTGTTGGACATAGTATCCTCAATTCTTGGAATCGACGGTTGTAAGTTATGATGTCATTTCCCCTAACAGAATGATCCCAAAATTCTACCTCTAACTTCTGCATTTCACTGCGAGGGCAGTACTCTTTGATCATCATTTTCTTCAAATTATCCCAAGAAATCTTATAAGCATTTTCAATGCCCATTGGTTGAGATATTGAATTCCACCATGATAATGCCTCATTCAACAGTGTACTCGTGGCATACTGAACTTTATCACTCTCAGTACATTTACTGACCAAAAATACTGACTCCGCTTTTTCAAACCAGCGGGTCAAACCTACAGCTCCTTCGGTACCCTTAAATTTTATGGGTTCGCATTTCAAATAGGAAATGAATGAGCAACCCTTAGGTACTGAAGCAACATTTGTCACTGGAGGGATAGTTGGGCTTGGTCCTCCAATGTTAAGGCTGGCAATTCGGGCAGCTTCTGCAGCTATAGCAACTTCCGCAGCAGTGGCGGCTTCAGCGGCTGCTGCAGCTTCAGCAGCTGCTGCAGCATCAGCAGCTGTAGCATCCTCAACAGCTGCTGCAGCACCAGCAGCTGTGGCGGCTTCGGCAGCTGCTGCATCATCAGCAGCTGTAGCATCTTCAACGGCTGCTGCAGCACCAGCAGCTGTGGCAGCTTCGGCAGCTGCTGCAACTATGGCTGCTCGTTCCGTTGTGAGTGCTGCGTTGACACTGTCCTTAACTAGTTTGCGAATAGCAGCTTGAGTCATTGCTGGTGGTGTCTTCTTCTTTGGCGCCATGATTCTATTGTTCAAAAGATATGTCGTAATTAGAGAGTTGTGAAATGAGCACAATTTTTGATAAGAATGATAGGATAATAATGTTGAAACTTAAAAGCATAACACATGATAGTATCTAAAACAAGAGTTTTATTCATATAATGTTGACTGATTTACAAAATTGAAACCTATTACAAGCTTCTTCAAAATTTACTAACTAATACTTTCAGTTAGTAATTACAACGTTGTACAAAAGATAACTAGTACTATAACACTAGTCTAACATCGGTTGGGAGGTTGTTGTAGTCCGGACGGATTATTATTTCCGTATGTTGCTAACACATCCACACTTTCATTGGGACGATATTCTTTGACATCCTTTTGGTATAGCCTTTGTTGTATGGCATACATTTGAGATTGCATTCCATACATCTCATTCCTGAGTTGATACCGGTCAAAGTTAGCAACATCTAATCGGATTTCTGCGGCATTTAGGCGGTTAAGTAGTCTGTGAATTTGTACCGCATCTTGTTCTTGGGCCCTCTCAACCAATGTAAGTCTATCCTTGACGTCATCCAAGCCGGTCAAGGGATTCAAGACTATTTCCCCAACATGGGTCAAGTCTCTCTTCACATAGCTCATGTCAAGCTTAAACCAATAGAGGTCTTCTCGAGCATTCATGGCATCCATTTTGGCAGAATTTACCTTGGATACATAGTCATTCATTTGACTTGCCATGCTTTGAACTTTGAGTTGGGTTAGGTTGAGGGCTTGTCTCAAAGAATATATTTCGTATTGAGCCGAGTTCACGAGCATATGTGTAGATGTAGATGTTCCGCCGACTTCGTAAGTAGACTTTGGAACTTGAGCTGGAGTGGTACGATTTGATTCGGATGAGTTTGGTGAAATAGGAGGTGGTGATGTTAATGGTGATAGATGTTGCACCACCATTTGTTCCTCTACTTCCTCAATGTCATCGATGCCTTCAATGTCAATATCCATTTCAGGATCTTCTTCGTAATCATTGATGTTTATGACCATATCTATTTCAGGATCTTCGTCCGAATCTCCTTCATTGTCATCGACTAGATACTCGTAAGGTTCTTCCTCGTCGTCGTAGTCAAGTGCTTCAAAGTAAGGGTCATTGGGTCCGTGAAGAATTGGTAAATACTCGGGCATAGCAGGAAGATGATCGGGAGATGGAGGTACAGACATGATGTCTACAAAGAGTATTATGACGTCAAAATAAATTAATTGTTTATGGAAAATGCTCAAACTATGGCAATGTGTATATAACAATATACAAATATGTTCATGTAGCATAACATGTGTAATAAGTCCATAATCTTCTGGAGGATGGAAGGCACGAAGAGCGGAAGGCTATAAAAATGTTTTTGCTTGTGATTGTAGTTATAGTTTAGGTCTCACTTAGACCCGTTTCTCTATAACCATGGCTCTGGTACCAATCCGTAACACCACCAATTCATGATGCAGCGGAATTCAACTTGGGTGTTACTCGACGGCACAACAGTCATAATAATAGAAAACGAACTCTAACCGAGTTGTATTATAAAGAGTTGTCATTCTTATTTATTCAAATATATCATAGTTTACATAGTTAGGTCCCGAAAAGGTTCCATGTTTCAAAATACATCAATATAAAGTCTTTTGATGTTTTATCGAATGACAAAGTAGTTTATAGCCTTCTTCCTTTAGTACGTGCCCTTCCGGTCCATTCTTGATTATCATAGACCTGAAATACATGCTTAAGAGGTCAACACAAAGGTTGAGTGATATTCATAGAGTTTGTTTAATGGTTGAACACAATATGTTGGTAGTATGAGTTAATTAGACTCATACTTATGTTGGAAAACAAAACAGTTATTATTATATACTAAGCTCATGCAACCAATACGTTAACGGGTACCAATATCAATCGGCGGTTTTGTTGCCCCGGTAAGTACTTTGCCATCATACTTAATGTTTCAAATATAGTGCATTCGTTTGAACTAATCTGCTCAAACAAATGGGATTCGTCAATCCCAATAGGCCTATTCACAATACTCGCGCTCACTAATACTAGTGATTAAATGGTTCATGATAGGGGCCTAGGATTGGCAAGGAAGGTACTTAGTAATAATAAAACAATCAGGCAGCATACAGTTTCAAAGCATTGTGTTCGGTTTAAAAGTAGCATGTATTCCCCCCAAGGATTTGTAAAACATTGAAGTAATGTAAAGTGGGGCTATGAACTCACCTTAAGTAAGATAGCAAGTAATGAAGGTAATGGTTGGATCGTGAAGGTTTCTACGAGCAACCTATAATAGAATGTTGCGACTTAGGATTTGAGTAAAGAATATGAAGAAGTGCCTATATATATATATTTTGCATTTAGTCCATGATGAGGTACAATGTTTAGTGTAAGTCTTTGAAAGAAATGATTCATGAAACATGTATAGTTTATATATCGTTTACTACCGTTCGGGCCGACATAATTCAGAAGTCATGTTAGTAAACGTTCGAGGAGCCAGGACACTTTAATTCGTAAATCCATAACTCATCTCGACGGCTTACATAATGAACTCCTCACATAAGGCTCCCTACTATTGTAGTAGTTGATAATATATATATATATATATATATATATATATATATATATATATATATATATATATATATATATATATATATATATATATATATATATATAAGTTTTGATCCGAAAAGTTACATGTCCGACATTTGAATAAACTTAGGAAAGTTTATCTTTACATGAAGATTGTTATTAGGGTAAGTTTCTTATAACTTGTATGACCATTTCTTGTAATATCTCATGGTTCTTTTAGATGAAGTAGATCCAAATTGTATGTTCAAGTTATCGCCAACTTTTAGCTCATGTTTTCGCCTAAGTAAGTTTATATGGTCATTTAGTCATGGCCTTGCTGTAACACCCCCAATTCATGGATGCAGCGGAATTCAAACTGGGTGTTACTCGACGGCACAATAGTCACAATAATAGAAAACGAACTCTAATTGAGTCGTTTTTCAAAGATTTATCATTCAAATTATAGAAATATCAGAGATTACAAAATGAGGTCCCAAATGGTTCCATGTTTACAGTTTACATTTAAATGAGTTTTTGAATGATAATAAAATTTATAGCCCTCTTGAGTATCCGTGCCATCCTTGATCATCATGAACCTGAAATACATGCTTAAGAGGTCGACACAAAGGTTGAGTGATATTCATAGAGTTTGTTTAATGTTTGAACACAGTATGTTGGTAGTGTGAGTTATAGGCTCACACCAATGGTTGGAAAACAAAACAGGTAGGCTACGTTGTTATACGCCCGGAACGGTTATTAATTCACCAAGCTTATGACACCAAAACGTTAACGGGTACCAATATCAATCGGCGGAGTTATCCCGGTAGGTACTTTGCCGTCATACCTATGTCTCAAATATTAGTGCATTTGTTTGAACTCGTAGTTGTTCCACACAAATGGGATTCGTCAATCCCAATAGGCCAATTCACAATATTCGCGCTCACTATTATTAGTGATTAAATGGTTCATAATAAGGGATCTTGGTTTGGCAAGGATGTTTCTTAGTGATAATAAAACATAGTCGGATAGCATACAGTAGAAAGCATTGTGTTCGAGTAGAAAAATAATAGCATGTATCCCCCCCCCATGGGTTTGTAAAATAGTTAAACAATAGAAAGTGGGGTTATGAACTCACCTTAAGTTATATAGCAAGTAGTGAATGTGATGGTCGAATCGCGAAGGTTTCTACAAGCAACCTATAATAGAATGTTGCGACTTAGGATTGGAGTAAAGAATATGAAGAATTGCCTATATATGTATGTCTTGCACTTAGTCCATAATGTGGTACTTTGTATAGTGTAAGTATATGAGAAGAAATGGTTCATGAAACATGTATAGTTTATATATCGTTTACTACCGTTCAGGCCGACATAATTCAGAAGTCATGTAGTAAACGTTCGAGGAGCCAGGACACTTTAATTCGTAAATCCACAACTCATCTCGACGGCTTACTTAGTGAACTCCTCACATGAGGCTCCCTACTATTGTAGTAGTTGATAAAATATATATATATAAGTTTTGATCCGAAAAGTTACATGTCCAATATTTGAATAAACTTAGGAAAGTTTATCTTTACATGAAGATTGTTATTAGGGTAAGTTTCTTATAGCTTGTATGACAATTACTTGTAAGATCTCATGGTTCTTTTAGATGAAGTACATCCAAATTGTATGTTTAAGTTATCGCCAACTTTTAGCTCATGTTTTCGCCTAAGTAAGTCTATATGGTCATTTAGGCATGGCCTTGCCATGACCTTTGGTCATTGTTCCATGGTCTTGAGACTCAACCTTGGCTCTAGCCATGGTTGTGGTCTTGATTCTAGGTCATAAGACCTCTTGTTCTTTTTAAAACATAACCATTATATAGTGACTTATATATGTAAATAGTTGTTAAGAAACTGAGAAAAATCTCATTCGTTATTGGTTTTTTGGAGACGTGATCCTGAGTTTTTGAAGAAAACGTGATTCCGGACAACTTTCGTGCTTTAACTTTTTCATGAAACGGACCAGAAGGGCCTCTTTTTGCGTGTTTTATGTTCTGTCACAGAAACTATTTTGGCAGTTTTGCCGCAAAGTTTGGGTAACTTCAAATGGTCATAACTTTTGACTCGTATACTCGTTTTAGGTGGTTCAAATTGCTATGGTTTCCTTGTTAGGTCCTCTACTACAATATGTAATGATCCAATATCATAATTTTACCATTTTGATCAGGTTTTACCAAGAAAGTCACTAGTTTACTTGTTTAAATAACTTAACTTAACAATCATTTACAATAACTTGTTTTACCCATTTTTATATATCATGGACATGATCACAAGACATAATATAGCATGAATGATATGTAAATAACATGATTATGATATTTAACAAGAAGTATGTTAGGGTTTTGCTTACAACTTTTGGCTTTCAACAAAGAAAGGAAGTTAACATATAAGGTAAGGACTTTGATAGACTTTAGCTTCAACCTACTTCTCTTCATGCAATCTTTCTACTCTTGTATTCTTGAAAGAGAGATGATGAAAGTTGAGGTGACTTGAGTGGATTCAAACTCAAGAGAAATCACCAAAGTTTCTAGGGTTTGGAAGTAGTTTGATGAATCAAAACCAAACTAGAGTTTATATGTTGTTGTAGCACTTGATTTCTTGCACAAAACTTGAAGTAAACTAGCAAATGGAATGGTGTTGGTGTGTGGTATGTGTGGCGTATAAAGAAAGGAGGAGAGGGCTTATATAGTGAGTTGAGGAGGTTAGGAAACAACTAGGAAATCTCCTAAACTTGGTGACCAAGTTTTACTTGGAGCCAAAGTTGTACACATGTAATCATCTAATGAATCAACGGTCAAGATCAAGCCACACAAGGTGAATCCCCCCCCCCCCTAGAGGCGGTTCACATGGACTAAGGATAGGATGACTTGGTCTTGTTGATATTATCCTACTTATGGAGCTAGTTTTGACTCCGTAAAATGCTAACCGTAAACGATTAAGCCATAATACGTAAAACCGGGTATCGTAAAAATACGAAACTTGGGAGAATGATTAAACTTGTCAAAATACTCCATAATAAAATATAAAATGAGTGGTAGGTTCCAATGGGGTGCTAAAACCCTGCTAAAACTAGAAACACGGGTCTAAAACGCGTAATACGTAAAACGTACGAATATTGTGTAAAATTGAGAAAAGTAAAATGTTACTTTTCTAATATGATAAAAATGATTTAAAATGACTTATAATGTCTAGACTGGGCTCAGTCTAGTGTCGGTTGGTATTAAATGTCTTTTAGACATAAAACCATAAGCCTAAAAATCAAGGAATGACTTATAAAATCAAGGAATGATTTTTGGTCAAAGGAGGAGGGAAAAATATGTTGACTTTTTCCAAAAATGTGAAAACTCAAATCGTCTTAGAAAAGTGGTGGAGGTATAGGCTAAGGTTACGGCTGAGTAAAAATGCTTAAAAACGAAAATTCCTGTTTTTCACGGCCGAGGTTTATTTGGTCATGTTTTTCTCAGTCATGATTAATTCTCAAATAAATCATGAGTGTATCAAACATTTTTCTGATGCGGGGAAAATTAACGCGGTCGAGTTTCGTTGTCCGTAGAATTTTTGAATGACGTTTTACCCTAAAACGTGTAATTCCTTAATAACTTTCGTGAATATGATCTGATGAGTGTCAAACTTTTAATTTGCCATGGAAATGATTTATCACTCGAGGCCAAGAAACAAAAATCAAATTTCGGGAAAAATGAATAATAAAAATGAATAGTGAAATTTTCCGGGAATAGTAATTAACCTGAAATTGCGAATTGTTACACTTGCCATGACCTTTGGTCATTGTTCCATGGTCTTGAGACTGAACCTTGGCTCTAGCCATGGTTATGGTCTTGATTCTAGGTCATAAGACCTCTTTGGTCTTTTTAAAAACATAACCATTATATAGTGACTTATATATGTAAATAGCTGTTAAGAAACTGTGAAAAATCTCATTCGTTATTAGTTTTATGGATACGTGGCCCTAAGTGTTTGAAGAAAACGTGATTCCGGACAACTTTCGTGTTTTAACTTTTTCATGAAACGGACCTGAAAGGCCTCTTTTTGCGTGTTTTATGTTCTGTCACAGAAACTATTTTAGCAGTTTTGCCGCAAAGCTTTGGTAACTTCAAATGGTCATAACTTTTGACTCGTATACTCGTTTTAGATGGTTCAAATTGCTATGGTTTCCTTGTTAGGTCCTATACTACAATTTGTAATGATCCAATATCATAATTTTACCATTTTGATCAGATTTCACCAAGAAAGTCACTAGTTTACTTGTTTAAATAACTTATCTTAACAATCATATACAATAACTTGTTTTACTCATTTTTATACATCATGGACATGAATACAAGACATAATATAGCATGAATGATATGTAAATAACATGATTATGATATTTAACAAGAAGCATGTTAGAGTTTGGCTTACAACTTTTGGCTTACAAAAAAGAAATGAAGTTAACATGTAAGGTAAGGACTTTGATAGACTTTAGCTTCAACCTACTTCACTTCATGCAATCTTTCTACTCTTGTATTCTTGAAAGATAGATGATGAAAGTTGAGGTGACTTGAGTGGATTCAAACTCAAGAGAAATCACCAAAGTATATGAGGTTTGGAAGTGTTTTGATTACCTAAAACCAAACTAGGGTTTCTATCTTGATGAAGTACTTAAACCTTGCTTGAAAGTAGAAGAAATTAAGCTAAGTGTGAAGTGTTTGGTGTGTGATGATGGACGGCAACAAGAGGGGGGGGGGAGGGGGTATTTATATGCCCATGAGGAGGTTACATTATAGGACTAGTCAAAGGCTTTCATGGCAAGTTTTACACATGTAAACATCTCAAGACCACTTAGCTTAGGATCAAGCCACACCAAGGGTTACTCCCCCCCCCTAATGGCAGTTCACAAGGGCTAGGGGGTGAGTTGGCCTCTGCTTGATATTATCCTAAGTATTTGGATGAGTTTTGACTCCGGGAAATGCCAACCATAAATGATTAAGCCTCAAAACGTAAAACCGGGTGTCGTAAAAATGTGGAACTTGAAAGTATGGTTAAACATGTCATGACACTCCATAATAAAATATAAAATGAGTGGTAGGTTCTATTGGGGTGCTAAAACCCTGCTAAAACTGGAAACACGGGTCTAAAACGCGTAATACGTAAAATGTACGAATATTGTGTAAAATTGAGAAAAGTAAAATGTTACTTTTCTAATAGGATATAAATGATTTAAAATGACTTATAATGTCTAGACTGGGCTCAGTCTAGTGTCGGTTGGTATTAAATGTCTTTTAGACATAAAACCGTAAGCCTAAAAATCAAGGAATGAGTTATAACATCAAGGAATGATTTTTGGTCAAAGGAGGAGGGAAAAATATGTTGACTTATTCCAAAAATGTGAAAACTCAAATCATCTTAGAAACGCGGTGCAGGTATAGGCTAAGGTTACGACTGAGTAAAAACGCTTAAAAATGAAAATTCCAGTTTTTCACGGCCGAGGTTTATTTGGTCATGTTTTTCTCAGTCATGATTTATTCTCAAATAAATCATGAGTGTATCAAACATTTTTCTGATACGGGGAAAATTAACGCGGTCGAGTTTCGTTGTGCGTAGAAGTTTTGAATGACGTTTTACCCTAAAACGTGTAATTCCTCAATAACTTTCACGAAAATGATCTGACGAGTGTCAAACATTTAATTTGCTATGGAAATGATTTATCACTCGAGGCCAAGAAACAAAAATCAAATTTCAGGAAAATTTCGGGAAAATGAATAGTAAAAGTGAATAGTAAAAATGAATAGTAAAAGTGAATAGTGAAATTTTCCGGGAATAGTAATTAACTTGAAATTGCGAATTGTTACATAATCCTCCGTGTATCTCCTCATTGGACCACGTGTCATTCTTTCTGACATGCCCTGACGTAACTGACACCTTCTAGTTTACCATATTATGAGCTAATAATTACCCAATCAAGGTAATTGGGGAAGGGTAAAAACTAGGGTTCTTGGGGGGGAACAGTATATTTCTGGGTTCATGTAAAAAGGGGCGGGTATTTACAATTGGGGGTTTTTATTAAAAAGGGGTGTTGACCGGGTTTAAAAGGTTTGACCGGGGTGGGTTTGGTGTTGGATCGGGTATGAATGGGAAGGGTGGATTGGGTTGTTTATATGTTATGGGCTTGTGGGGATTTTGGGGCTAAGCAAAATTGTGGATCCAGGTTTTGTATGGAGTAGTAATATTAAGGACCAATTGTGTAATTCTCAAAATCTCAGGGACCAATTCTGTAATTTATCAAATGTTTCTCCAAGGGCTTATGTTGTAAAACTCTGAATCATAGAGGACCACTGCTGACATTTCTTCTAAAAATTCTTCAAAGGACCACTTTTGTCATTTCTGAAACTACAGGGACTGAAGTTGCCAATTTTTCAGAACTTTGTCCAGGGACTAATCTTGCAACATTATGAATCTCTGAAGACTTCTAATGACATTCTGAGCTTTCTTTTATTATTTTTCTTCCCCGGCTCTGGCTTTTGACCTTTTTCCAATCTCGTGCTCGTTTTTGTCGGTTTTGCTTTGTTTTTGTTCATTTTTCACATATCCGTACCTGCACATACACAAATACAAAAACATACATTCTCTTGGCATATTTGGTTAGTATTTGATGTATTTGGTCTGATTTAAGGCTAAAAAGGATGTGTGAAAAAGTACACATCAAAATCCCCCAGACTAAGGTATTGTCGTGTCCTCACGCAATGTCATCACCTCACGCTTAAGAGATAAATAATTTCAAAACTTCTCTTTACTGACGTTGTAAAGTAGTAATGATGTTCATAAGAGATATCAAAATTATTTATTCTAAAAAACGCTCCATTTTCCGATTTTCATGAATATCAACTACAACTACTCTTTTTGTACTTTTTCATTTTTATATAAGTGACGGTTTGCCTTGACTTTCATCATCAATTCTTATCTGTTGATAACTTTCTGGGTCAACGAGTAGAAACACTTCTCACAGAGAAGAGACCATACAGATAAAAATCGTCATCCTTGATTTTTCACAAGCTCCCAAACTAAGCGTAAAATCGAGATCATTGTTTATCTACAAGTTAGGTGCTAACACTACCCACAAAAGTTACTTGTGTCATTACCTCTTGTTCCCAGTTCCTAAGTTTTGTATCTTAAGATTTTAATTTGTGAGAAATGAATTGCTTCATATTTTCCCGTTCTGATATTTGTTAGTCCGATAAGAGTACAAAATTTGAACGTTAAGTAGTTTTCAAAATTTCCCTCGAAAAGCCCTGCATACAGAAATCGGGTCCACATGAAGGTCTCTGATTTAACACGATTTGTAGGGGCCCTGATTGAGCCCGAACCACCTAACTTATATTGACCAAGGAATGGTCAACAAAGTCAAACAGCCTAGATCAATGCTCCGCGGAAGTATAAGGTTTCCCCGGGTCGTTATGTCCCGACGAGGTGTGAATTGTTAATAAACGGTTTCGTGATCGGGTGAATTTGGATGAGAAAGGGGTTTGTGTGTGATTGAGCTATGGAATCTACAATGAAATAGCTTAAACAAGCTATTTGAATAAGACGGGAAGCTAAGAAAAACCAGAAACGATTTAAACCTAAAAACGCGTACGTTACGTTTGAATAAAACGTAGACGTACAAAATAAAACGCGAGTTTTGGTAAAATAAAATACTTACAAAAGTGAAAATCACTTTTTTACAATCCTAATAATAAAAGAAACTTTTTAGAAAATTAAAATTACTTTTTACACTATTTAATTATTTAATATTAATTAAATACTATTTGTTAATTACTTATTAATATTTAAACTACTTAATTATAATACAATATATATTAAATACTGAAAAGGTGAAAATAAAATTTCTAAAATTATAAAATAACTAAAAATAAGTTTTAAAATTAAAAATATGTATTTTTGTCTTTTTGTGAATTTTCTATTAGTTAATAACTAGTTAATTACTAATTAACTAATTAAACTATTTTAAATTAAGAAGAATACTAAATGAACAGTAAAAAATCAAAAGAAAATTTCTAAAAATATTTTATAACATATAAAAGCTATAAAAAATATAAAAAGTTGGTTTTACTTAATAAAAACTAATTATGCTATTTTAAACTTAATATTAATTAATAATTAATAAAACTAAAATTAATTCTAATAAATACTAAAAGATAAAATAAAAATCTGAGAAAATTACTATAAATACTTTAACTAAAGAGGAAATTAAGAAAAATATAAAAAAGCTAAGAACTTAATAAAAATATAAAAATTAAAATTAAAATTAAATAAAATTAAATAGAAACTATCACTTAAAGTTACTTTTGATTTTTCTGGATTTTTATTTTGGAAACTTACTTTACAACTAAAAATGAAAACTTTTTGTGAAAACAAGTTTTTTATAAACTAAAAATAAGCACAATGTAAAGCAATAAGGTGTGACAGTTGACTTTGTTTGACCAAGGTAAGAAATAAGCTAAAATGGCTTAAGTGGGACCCACAATGAATGATTCTGGTTTAAACAAGTTTAGTGGACATGTATAAGCTAGAATCAACCAAAAAGTTCCACACAAATAGCCAATAAGCTCAAAATAAGCACTTGCTTATTTGTTCCAACTCAGAAAATGGGACAAAATAGATGGGCAATATTAGGTGGGTCCCAGTGGTTCTCAGGTCAACATGATGGTCAAACCATGAACCTTACCATGGGGGGGGGGTTGAAAGGAACAAGGATTAGGGCATGAGTGTAACACCCCCAAAAGTCGTTAATAACAGCGGAAGACTTAACATGTCAGCGGAAGACTTTCGGGGTATTACTTCAAGGATCTTTGTCACAATCATAGTAAACAACACAAAGTGAAGTATTAAAGTTTAATTTATTTCAAAATACCAAATATCTGAGATACAAGACATTATTAAGTTAAGAACGTGTTTTATTCTGAAGGAAAATAAGTAGTTTATTATGGTTCTTGTCATGCTTTTGCCCACTCCGTGCCATCCAGATCCGTCTTGTTTAGTTACCTGAGATAAACATGCTAAAGTCAACATAAAGTTGAGTGATATTCATAGGTTTGAATTTTAAGAATTTGAATCACAAGTTAAGAATGTATTATAATCGCATACAATCAAAATGTTAAAAATCAATGTTCCTGTTATTGCCTTAAGCTCATGATACTCAACGATTAACAGCCAATCATAAATATGTATTATGATGGTAAGTAATAGGCCCCCAAAGATAGGTATTTGTCAATAACCTATTTATAAGAACAATAAAGTGCGCCTGGTGTTTTCTCCAACAACCAAACGAGGATTGTCAATCACTAATAGTACTATCCACAATTATTTACGTTCACCCTTCAGGTGATTAAGGTTCATGATCGAGGGACTTCTGACAATAGTAACTTAAGCAAATAACATTGGCCTGACGGTATTTCAATACCCGGTATAAAAGACTTGTGATCGAGTTTTAAGCATGTATCTCCCCACGGGAAAATAGTTAAAGAGTGGGCTATGAAATCACCTTAGTAGTACAGTGGTATCGTAGTCTCAACAAAGCAAGGAAACGGCTTCACACAACACAACCTAAAAGATAATGCAAGTTTCAGTTAATAGTCTAAATCTAGTTTTTATCGCGATTACTTGTTATTTAGTTACGAATAAATCTCGTGTTTGTTTAAGTGTTTTAAGTTCAAAAATAAAGTTATATATACATATAACTTGTAAGTAAAATGATCGATGATTGATATAAAGTTAGTTTTTATAACGGAAATAAACGTATCGTTTTACAAGAAATAAATAACGTATTGTTATATCGTTCAAATTTTATTATCGTTATATAAGTTTTATTCGTATTATATATATATATATATATATATATATATATATATATATATATATATATAATAAGTTACGTTTTATTATTTATCGTTTTAATATATAATCAAATATATATAATAAATATAGAATTATTATCAAAAGTAAATATTTCAATTCGATCCTTAATGTTTTATCAATCTTACACTTTTTTTTTACCCTTAATGGAAAATATTTACGCCGTTAGTCCAAAAGTTATATATATTTACATTTTTAGTCCAAATGTATTATTATTTACATTTCTCACTTCCAAATTTCATTATTAACAGTTTCTAACTTATAAAAAATCTGTTTTGACAGTTTATATCCCAAGTTTGCAGTTTTGACACTTTTAGTCCCTCGGTTACGAAAATTTGCATAGTTTGTCCAAAAATTACCAAATTAATAACTTAGCTTTTTGACATGATAAATAAGCTCAGGGTATTCAAAATAACTTATTTTAACTGCTTATTAGCTTAAAAGCAACTTATTTTTCTAAATGGGCTTTAACGAAACAATATCAAGGCCCGTTAATATTTTCCGATCCAATGGGCTTACGAAAGGTTTGGGCCTGAGTTTGGACTTATTTTAGGATGTTAAAAATACTGGAGTTGGGCTCCCAGGCCCAGTGTATCACATAAGCTTAATGGGCTTAAGATAAGCCCACGTTTTGGCTTATATAGTTTTATAAAAATTTGAGTTTTTGTCGGTACAAAATAGGTCGAGTACAAGGTCTAAATAAATTTATTAGGTCGAATAAAATGTGTCTTGTGATTGTCTAATAAGTTGTTAATGAGGTCGAGTTTTAAAAAGAATATGTCATGTGTCTAAATATTCATTTACGAGACCAAAGTGATCGAGCAAACTTCATATGTTGAAACTGCTCAATACTTAGAACAATTCTAAGTGTTGAGATTTTATTCGAGTTGTCCAAGAGGTCACAAAACATGTCGATTTTAATAAGAACACAATGTTTTTAGATTCGAAACTTTTTATATTTTGTTTACTAGTGTACCAAATAATTAGTGTCTCCAAAAATAATAATATGTTACGTTCGTATATTAAGAAATAACGAGGCAAAGTGTTTGTACGAAAATCAATATTGAAACTGTTTTCCAACACTTAGAAATATTCTAAGTGTTGAAAATATTTCGAATGTGCCCAAATGACTTCTAAACGTGTCAAGTTAATGCCAAATCGTTATTATCACTATTAAAACTTTATGACTCTCAATTGTTAGCTTATTGAACATAAGGAATGTCGAATAAAACATATATGTTACGTTTGTATATTTCAAAATAAAGGGTCAAAGTAAATGTGTAAAAACTAAAATAACGAAATGAAAATATAACAAAGGGGACTCCGTGTCTCACCTCACCACTTGGGGTGGAGTTCTCGTATGTATGGTTCGAAATGGGTACGTGGGATCAAGGTACTATGGTTCACTCCTAGCAAGGTTCACAACGAGCTATTTGGTTCCTCCTTGGATCACTTGTGCACCTCGTACTTGTTTTCTACTTCTTGTCCCGATCTTGACTTGTAAACTCCACGTAAATTGTATTATGGTGTGTTTGAGGGTGTGAGATTAGTTAGGGTTGCATGGAATGCTTATATAGTGAGTTTTTGAGAGTGGTGATAAGCACAAGAAGTTTACAAACGCTTGTGTTGGCTCGTTTGCATGGGGTGGCACCACAAGCATGACCAATCGAGTTCTAGCAACAAGAAGAATATGTAAGACTGAATCCTATTCATTCCTGACATCAAATAATGAGTATAGTGTTCGAATTTATGCAATTGGTGTGATAGAGAGGTGCTAAGAAATGTTTGGCCACGTTTTGGCTTATCACTTCAAAGTGAGTTTGTAGTTTTACTTTGGGCTTATTCAAGGTAGTAAATGAACGAGAGAGTGAGTATTTAGTATCAATTCTGTTTTTATGGCACTAGGGGAGACGAGGTAAACAAAAATATAGGTAAGTTGTGTGTAGAAATCGTGAGATACTAGGGTGCGTTTGGGAGTGTCGCGACTGGCAGAAACAAAACAATAGGGTGCGTTTTGGGCTTTGAGCCTGTTGGGCTTTGGTTTGATCTCGGTCCAGCAAGAAAAAGGAAAAACAAAAATATAACATGGTCCGTTTGGTTTGTTAGTTGGGTTTAAGGCCCAATGAGTTAACGGGGCCCACCTGGTGTGTTTTGAGAGTCGGGTTACGATCAAATAATATTAGTGAGTGATCTCGGGAATTTTCGTAGGCTCCGGGAATATATAAATATTGTACCTTAATTATACGAAACGTATATTATATAAAAAAAAATATAAATGTTTTTAATATATATATATTCGCGATAATTTAGACTATCTAGGTTTGTGTGCAAGCAATGTTTCTAAGCAAAAGATAATTCAAAGTTTTACCGTTGTGATTTATATATCAAGTCTAATAGAAGAAAAAAAATTTATACGTAAAAGTGGGTATTTAAATAACGTAATAACTTGTAAGTATTTACTAACCGTTGGGAAAATTACGAGAGGCTACAGTACATACATCTTACAGTGAATTCCGTCCCGGAATTCGAGTTTAGGAGGGTTGCCACGGGTGTCTAAGAGAAGAGGTGTGGGTACTTGGTGCGAAACTGGTCCTCGCGTTCCCAAGTATACTCTGGTCCTCGTTTAGAGTTCCAACGAACTTTTATGATAGGGATACGGTTTTGTTTCAGTTGTTTGACTTCTCTATCCATGATTTCTATTGGTTCCTCGGTAAAAATGAGTTTGTCATCAAGTTGTAATTCTTTCAATGGAATGACCAAAGATTCATCGGATAAACACTTCTTGAGGTTTGACACATGAAAAGTGTTGTGAATTCTACTAAGTTCCTCGGGTAGTTCAAGTTTATATGCCATGGGTCCAATTCTTTCTAGGATTTTGAATGGACCGATGTATCTTGGGTTTAACTTTCCCCTCTTTCCGAATCGTATCATTCCTTTCCATGGTGATACTTTTAACATAACTTTATTTCCAATCTGAAAATCCATGGGTTTTCTTTTCAGGTCGGCGTAACTTTTCTGTCGGTCTCTAGCGGTTTGTAAACGTTGTTTGATTTTGATGATTTTCTCGGTTGTCTCATGAACTCGATCCGGTCCTGTGAGTTGTGTTTCTCCGACTTCTGCCCAGCAAACGGGTGATCTACACTTTCTACCGTAAAGTGCTTCGAATGGTGCTGCCTTGATACTGGTATGATAACTGTTGTTGTATGAGAATTCTGCCAACGGTAAGTGTTTGTCCCAACCTTTTCCGAAGTCTATAACACAAGCGCGTAGCATATCTTCTAAGGTTTGTATAGTTCTCTCACTTTGACCATCGGTTTGTGGGTGATAGGCTGTACTCATATCCAGCTTTGTTCCTAAAGCTTTTTGTAATGATTTCCAAAAATGAGACGTGAAACGACTGTCACGATCTGATATGATGGAAATCGGCACTCCATGTCGTGACACAATTTCTTTCAGATATATCTGAGCAAGTGTGTTCATTTCATCAGTTTCCTTGATTGGTAGGAAATGAGCTGACTTGGTGAGACGATCAACGATAACCCATATCGTATCGTAGCCAGTAGAGGTTTTGGGAAGTTTGGTGATGAAGTCCATTGTAATACGTTCCCATTTCCACATGGGGAGTTCAGGTTGGGTGAGTAATCCGGAGGGTTTCTGGTATTCTGTTTTTACTCTTGAACATGTTAAACATTTACTGACGTACTCAGCGATGTCGGCTTTCACATTCGGCCACCAATATAGTTTCTTAAGATCTTGGTACATCTTGTCGGAACCTGGGTGAATGGAGTATTTTGATTTGTGAGACTCATGCATGATAAAGTCACGAATACCTCCGAAGAGAGGAATCCAGCTTCTTTCCTTGAAACAAAGCATTCCATTTGATCTTTTCACAAATCCGTTTTCGTTTTCTGGCATACCAAAAATCTTTTCGATTGGTCGATTTTCTTTCTTGAGAGCTTCGCTCTGGGCGATAATGATTTGTGTTGGAAGGGGTGAACAAATAGTCATGCCTAACGATCTAACCCTGAGAGTTTTTAGTCTTTCTTTCCGGCTTAATGCATCTGCCACTACATTAGCCTTTCTTGGGTGATACCGGATTTCACAATCGTAATCGCTAAGTAGTTCTAACCATCGGCGTTGTCTCATGTTTAAATCCTTTTGATCTAGGATGTGTTGGAGACTTTTGTGATCTGTAAACACAATACACTTAGTGCCGTATAGATAGTGTCTCCATAACTTGAGAGCGAATACTATTGCTCCTAGTTCTAGATCATGGGTTGTGTAATTTTCCTCATGTTTCTTCAGTTGACGTGAGGCATAAGCTATTACCTTATCTCGTTGTATCAAAACTGCACCTAAACCATGGTACGAAGCGTCACAATATAGGACGAAATCTTTGCTTCCTTCTGGCAATGCTAGTATTGGAGCTTCATAAAGCTTTTGTTTTAATAGTTGGAAGGCTGATTCTGCTTCTTGTCCCCAGACGTACTTTTCGTTCTTTTGGGTCAACTTGGTCAATGGTTTTGAGATTTTAGAGAAACCTTCAATAAATCTCCGGTAGTAACCTGCAAGACCTAAAAATTGACGTACTTCTGTGGGAGTTGTAGGTGATGACCATTCTTTAACTGCCTCTATTTTTGCAGGATCCACGTGTATTCCTTGACTATTGATTACGTGTCCCAAAAATTGCACCGTGGGAATCCAAAAGTCGCATTTTGAGAATTTTGCGTACAACTTTTCCTTCCTAAGTAACTCTAGGATTGTTCTCAAATGATTGGCATGTTCCTCTTTGTTACGAGAGTAGATCAGAATGTCGTCAATGAATACTATCACGAATTTGTCCAAATATGGCTTGCATACTCGGTTCATTAGGTCCATAAACACAGCGGGTGCGTTCGTTAGACCAAATGGCCTTACCTGAAATTCATAGTGTCCATAATGGGTTCTGAAGGCTGTCTTGGGAATATCTTCTTCCCGAACTCTCAATTGATGGTATCCTGACCTTAGATCAATCTTCGAGTATACACTCGATCCTTGTAATTGATCAAACAAATCGTCTATTCTAGGTAAAGGATATCGGTTCTTTATAGTGAGTTTGTTTAACTCTCGGTAATCTATGCACATTCGGAATGATCCGTCTTTCTTTTTAACAAATAGAACTGGGGCTCCCCAAGGTGATGAACTTGGTCTAATGAAACCTTTATCGGATAATTCCTTTAGTTGTTCCGATAGTTCCTCCATTTCGGAAGGTGCCAACCTGTAAGGTGCTTTTGCTACTGGTGCCGCTCCAGGCACTAGTTCAATTTGGAACTCTACTTGACGAGTCGGTGGAAGACCGGGTAGATCTTCAGGAAATACTTCGGGGAATTCCTTAACGATAGGTACATCTTTAAGTTGTTTCTTGGTTAACTTACTTTCCGTCACCTGAACCATGAATACATGACATCCTTCGTTCATGTATTTTATCATTCTGAGGCATGAGATGATTCCGTATCAGTTTTTATTCTTGTCGCCATGGATAACGAGGGTTTCATTCTTAAAAGGAATGTGTATGGCTTTCTCGTCACAATGAATCTTAGCATGATGTTTGGATAACCAATCCATTCCGATGATAGCATCAAAACTACCGAGTTGGACAGGCATCAGGTAAATAGGAAAGGATTCTCCTACGAGGGTTAAGGTACAATCTTTTAAAACAGAGTTGGTGCTAATTAAGTTCCCATTGGCCATTTCTATCTCGTATGTGGTGTTTAGCTTAGAAGGGTTAGAGTTAATGAAAGGGGCAAACGTATCTGACACGAAGCTTTTATCTGCTCCAGAATCAAATAATACTCTAGCATTATGATGATTTAATAAGAACGTACCCGTGACAACGTCGGGGTTTTGTGGTTCATTTTCATTTCCCATCTCTAGGTGTCCCATCACAAGTTGTTCTATCTCAGCTGACATAACTTCTATTAATTCATTAGGGATGTTGTTCACCAAGGTGGCTATGGCGTCTAACCTGTCTTCATGTCTTACTAACCTAGCTGCCAAGAGTGGTATGGTATGGTGAATGGGTTCTCCAGTGACTGGAAGGATCTTAGATGTAGCAAATGATGATCTTTCACCAAGTTCTCTGTTGGTGGGTGTACCTTCTTGAGATCTCCAATACTTAAGGATTGGTAGTAGAAATGACCATTTGCGAGCATTGACCCGCTTACGAGCCTTATGGTTGGTTCTTGCATAATAGTAAGGATCTGAGGAGGTAGGACGAATCTGGTAATTCCTTGGTTGATAAGTCAGAGGAGCACTGGAAGTTTTCACAGGTGGTGGACTGTTGATTGTCACTGGTACAGTAGTAGTCTGCTGATAAAATATACTAGGTAGTATCACTGGTTCTGCAGTTGGAGCAATTTCCTTTTTCCATTTAGTATCATCCCAGATGTCTTTTTCTTCAGCATATGAAAGAGCTTTTCCAGCTGTGGCTGGTTCATAAGGCTGGAATGGAGAAGTTTGCTTACTGCGTCTGATTGGACCAGATGATGCTTGAGGTGAAGTAAAGGATTGCTGACTTTCCTTATTCTTGTCTGTTGTAGGTGACACAGTCATTGGAGCAAGAGTTGGTACAATAGGTGTAGAGCTCTCAGTTTCCGAATCCGATAACAAAACAATGAAGTTGGGTTTGGAAGACATGGTACTGTAATAATCCTGATTAGTAAACATAGTTATTAGCATAATCATAACATGTAAGCATATCTCAAGTTATATAAGTAAGAATAATGAGAAGTAATTTTTCTACCAGATGTTGGAATGTAGGCACGGAGGGCATGAAGTGGTATTTTGTAAAAATGGTCCAGTTAAAGTGTAGTTATAGTCCAATGTTTAAAAACATCTGGTTCTCTATAACCGTGGCTCTGAATACCAATCTGTAACACCCCCAAAAGTCGTTAATAACAGCGGAAGACTTAACATGTCAGCGGAAGACTTTCGGGGTATTACTTCAAGGATCTTTGTCACAATCATAGTAAACAACACAAAGTGAAGTATTAAAGTTTAATTTATTTCAAAATACCAAATATCTGAGATACAAGACATTATTAAGTTAATAACGTGTTTTATTCTGAAGGAAAATAAGTAGTTTATTATGGTTCTTGTCATGCTTTTGCCCACTCCGTGCCATCCAGATCCGTCTTGTTTAGTTACCTGAGATAAACATGCTAAAGTCAACATAAAGTTGAGTGATATTCATAGGTTTGAATTTTAAGAATTTGAATCACAAGTTAAGAATGTATTATAATCGCATACAATCAAAATGTTAAAAATCAATGTTCCTGTTATTGCCTTAAGCTCATGATACTCAACGATTAACAGCCAATCATAAATATGTATTATGATGGTAAGTAATAGGCCCCCAAAGATAGGTATTTGTCAATAACCTATTTATAAGAACAATAAAGTGCGCCTGGTGTTTTCTCCAACAACCAAACGAGGATTGTCAATCACTAATAGTACTATCCACAATTATTTACGTTCACCCTTCAGGTGATTAAGGTTCATGATCGAGGGACTTCTGACAATAGTAACTTAAGCAAATAACATTGGCCTGACGGTATTTCAATACCCGGTATAAAAGACTTGTGATCGAGTTTTAAGCATGTATCTCCCCACGGGAAAATAGTTAAAGAGTGGGCTATGAAATCACCTTAGTAGTACAGTGGTATCGTAGTCTCAACAAAGCAAGGAAACGGCTTCACACAACACAACCTAAAAGATAATGCAAGTTTCAGTTAATAGTCTAAATCTAGTTTTTATCGCGATTACTTGTTATTTAGTTACGAATAAATCTCGTGTTTGTTTAAGTGTTTTAAGTTCAAAAATAAAGTTATATATACATATAACTTGTAAGTAAAATGATCGATGATTGATATAAAGTTAGTTTTTATAACGGAAATAAACGTATCGTTTTACAAGAAATAAATAACGTATTGTTATATCGTTCAAATTTTATTATCGTTATATAAGTTTTATTCGTATTATATATATATATATATATATATATATATATATATATATATATATATATATATATATATATATATATATATATATATATATATATATAATAAGTTACGTTTTATTATTTATCGTTTTAATATATAATCAAATATATATAATAAATATAGAATTATTATCAAAAGTAAATATTTCAATTCGATCCTTAATGTTTTATCAATCTTACACTTTTTTTTACCCTTAACGGAAAATATTTACGCCGTTAGTCCAAAAGTTATATATATTTACATTTTTAGTCCAAATGTATTATTATTTACATTTCTCACTTCCAAATTTCATTATTAACAGTTTCTAACTTATAAAAAATCTGTTTTGACAGTTTATATCCCAAGTTTGCAGTTTTGACACTTTTAGTCCCTCGGTTACGAAAATTTGCATAGTTAGTCCAAAAATTACCAAATTAATAACTTAGCTTTTTGACATGATAAATAAGCTCAGGGTATTCAAAATAACTTATTTTAACTGCTTATTAGCTTAAAAGCAACTTATTTTTCTAAATGGGCTTTAACGAAACAATATCAAGGCCCGTTAATATTTTCCGATCCAATGGGCTTACGAAAGGTTTGGGCCTGAGTTTGGACTTATTTTAGGATGTTAAAAATACTGGAGTTGGGCTCCCAGGCCCAGTGTATCACATAAGCTTAATGGGCTTAAGATAAGCCCACGTTTTGGCTTATATAGTTTTATAAAAATTTGAGTTTTTGTCGGTACAAAATAGGTCGAGTACAAGGTCTAAATAAATTTATTAGGTCGAATAAAATGTGTCTTGTGATTGTCTAATAAGTTGTTAATGAGGTCGAGTTTTAAAAAGAATATGTCATGTGTCTAAATATTCATTTACGAGACCAAAGTGATCGAGCAAACTTCATATGTTGAAACTGCTCAATACTTAGAAAAATTCTAAGTGTTGAGATTTTATTCGAGTTGTCCAAGAGGTCACAAAACATGTCGATTTTAATAAGAACACAATGTTTTTAGATTCGAAACTTTTTATATATTGTTTACTAGTGTACCAAATAATTAGTGTCTCCAAAAATAATAATATGTTACGTTCGTATATTAAGAAATAACGAGGCAAAGTGTTTGTACGAAAATCAATATTGAAACTGTTTTCCAACACTTAGAAATATTCTAAGTGTTGAAAATATTTCGAATGTGCCCAAATGACTTCTAAACGTGTCAAGTTAATGCCAAATCGTTATTATCACTATTAAAACTTTATGACTCTCAATTGTTAGCTTATTGAACATAAGGAATGTCGAATAAAACATATATGTTACGTTTGTATATTTCAAAATAAAGGGTCAAAGTAAATGTGTAAAAACTAAAATAACGAAATGAAAATATAACAAAGGGGACTCCGTGTCTCACCTCACCACTTGGGGTGGAGTTCTCGTATGTATGGTTCGAAATGGGTACGTGGGATCAAGGTACTATGGTTCACTCCTAGCAAGGTTCACAACGAGCTATTTGGTTCCTCCTTGGATCACTTGTGCACCTCGTACTTGTTTTCTACTTCTTGTCCCGATCTTGACTTGTAAACTCCACGTAAATTGTATTATGGTGTGTTTGAGGGTGTGAGATTAGTTAGGGTTGCATGGAATGCTTATATAGTGAGTTTTTGAGAGTGGTGATAAGCACAAGAAGTTTACAAACGCTTGTGTTGGCTCGTTTGCATGGGGTGGCACCACAAGCATGACCAATCGAGTTCTAGCAACAAGAAGAATATGTAAGACTGAATCCTATTCATTCCTGACATCAAATAATGAGTATAGTGTTCGAATTTATGCAATTGGTATGATAGAGAGGTGCTAAGAAATGTTTGGCCACGTTTTGGCTTATCACTTCAAAGTGAGTTTGTAGTTTTACTTTGGGCTTATTCAAGGTAGTAAATGAACGAGAGAGTGAGTATTTAGTATCAATTCTGTTTTTATGGCACTAGGGGAGACGAGGTAAACAAAAATATAGGTAAGTTGTGTGTAGAAATCGTGAGATACTAGGGTGCGTTTGGGAGTGTTGCGACTGGCAGAAACAAAACAATAGGGTGCGTTTTGGGCTTTGAGCCTGTTGGGCTTTGGTTTGATCTCGGTCCAGCAAGAAAAAGGAAAAACAAAAATATAACATGGTCCGTTTGGTTTGTTAGTTGGGTTTAAGGCCCAATGAGTTAACGGGGCCCACCTGGTGTGTTTTGAGAGTCGGGTTACGATCAAATAATATTAGTGACTGATCTCGGGAATTTTCGTAGGCTCCGGGAATATATAAATATTGTACCTTAATTATACGAAACGTATATTATATAAAAAAAAATATAAATGTTTTTAATATATATATATTCGCGATAATTTAGACTATCTAGGTTTGTGTGCAAGCAATGTTTCTAAGCAAAAGATAATTCAAAGTTTTACCGTTGTGATTTATATATCAAGTCTAATAGAAAAAAAAAAATTTATACGTAAAAGTGGGTATTTAAATAACGTAATAACTTGTAAGTATTTACTAACCGTTGGGAAAATTACGAGAGGCTACAATGAGACCCACTAGATTGATCAGAAAACCACCACCAAGTGGTGGTGGTGGTGGTGTATCTGCTGAGACAGAGCAGCTTGCAGCCCTGCAGCTCACTTTGGAGAGCTGTGGGGCCCACCACAAAATTCACAAAAATAAAAGAAAGCTAGGAGCTCAAAGATGAGCTGGTAGACAATGAATAGAAACAAGTTTCAAAGTTAGAAAGCAAACACAAAATTCAGAATAATTCATGCCATTTTTGTGAAACTGAGTAAAATGCAAATTTTGACTTTCTATATAAACCTAAGGTTTGACTTTCTTGAACTTTGAGCTTAATTTAATAACTGAAAAACATGTAATAAGCTAGAATAAGACCATATAAAACTAGAACAACAACTTATATCATGATTTGATGGTTTAATGGTCCTAAATCCTAAACAGTGGACAGTTAAGAGGTGAAATGGTGAGATTTTGACTATTGGTTGTTTAAGGTGCCATTTTCATGATTCCTAAAGCCTAACTAGACTTAATGCAAGCTAATGAAACAAAGATCAAGGCCACACACCAAAAGGAAACCTCAGCACTCAACTAAACCAAACACCCCTTAATAACTTAACTGTTTTTTTACTTGCAAGGGATTTGGCATATATGAGCTTAGGTTTTTTCTAGACACTGATTAATAAGCTCTAACTATGATTTGTAAGCAAAATTTGACTGATGACAAGTACTTGGGAAAGCCCTACTTACTAATGCTAATATTTTTGGATTTTATGAATTTTAATGCAATATGGAAACAAGTGAGCTAAATTATAAGACAAGGAAACAAAAAGCAAATAACAACTTAAAATAATCAGATTGAGATTGGATTCAAGTAGATAAGTACTCAGAATAAGAAAATAAGCAAAAATGCAAAATGTACTTAAAGAGTGAATTGCAACTCACAGAAGATCCAAGCTAAGGAATGGAAAAGGGAAGCTGAAAAGGGCTTATGAATCAACACTAAGAGATCCTATGGTCTTCTCTATCAGTTCTGAATAAGCAAATGCTTATTTCTCTTTAGCCTTTGACCACAGTTGACTTTTTTGGACTTTTTAAGTAGAAGCATGAAAGAAGGAGCAATGAACTTACAAATAGCTATGGGAGCTATCATAAGCCTTAGTAAGCTTCTGTATTAATAAAAAAAACTAATCTTAACAATACTAATAATGAAATAAGATTTTGAGCATTTGTAAGTAAAATCTGATAAAGAAACTTAAAACTTAATTAAATGATCAAAAGAGTTTTTACATACACTAAATAGTCTGAAATTACATTTGAAAAGCAAGGAAATCAACAGAAAAAATGAAAATACATTAAATCGACATTAATTCTAAACTAAAAATCTATTCTACTCTAACTACTTGCATTTCTTCTCTCTTTTCTTTTCTTTTATATTCCTGGAGGTCCACTGAATCTTTCCCACTTCTATTAGAACCATTGGATGGCTTGCTTTGATCTGAGCCGTTCAAATGGGTTTTGGCGGGAAAAGGTTTTGGAGCAGGTTTGAGTGGAGTTGGTGAGGCAGTTGGGTGAATTTAATGGTGGTGGTGAGTTGTGGGGGACAAAAGGTGTGGAAGGTGAGGGTTTGGAGGGTGAGAGTAATTAATGGAGAGGGAGCAGGGGGAGGGAAATACGGGGAAGAGGATGGTGAATAGTGGAGCAGGGGTTGTGGGTTTGACTGGGGTCAACGCCCAGTATTATCAAAGGGTGGTGTTTGGGCCTTTGTTGGTTGGGCTTGGGGTGGTAACTGGATCAGGGGTGTTTATTGGATTATGGATGTGTTTGGTTTGGTAATAAAATAAAAGGGGTCCGTTTGGTTAAATAACAAAACAACACAAGGACCAATTTTGTAATTTTGCAAAATATGAGGGGCTGAAACTATAATTTTCCAAAAGTAGTATAAGGACCATTCTTGCCACCTTTTATTAACCTAAGGACCAAATTTGCAATTTTTTAACTTTTGAAATTCCCGGGGACCATTTATGTCAATTTTCAAAATCCGAGGACTAAACTTGCAATTTTCACCAATCTTTCATTCCAAAGACTATTTTTGACACGTTTTGATTTCCAGGGATAAAAATTGATTTTCCTTTCAAAAATATCCCATCAGGGACCAATTCTGTCAATTACTGAAACTCCAGGGACCAAAAGTGTAAATTTCCAAAACTTTTCTAATTTTTCACCAAAGGACTAAATATGACAACTTATGATTGTAAAAGGACCTTTGGTGATAATTTTCTATATTTTGAATATCCAGGGACTAGTTTTGTAATTTTATAGAAGTTGAGGGACTGAAACTGCCAATTTTGCAAACTTTATACGTTTTTCATCTGTTTTTTGCTCATTTTGCATCTAAAACATATAAAACACAATTTTGAAATATTTTCAGTATTTTGATGCATTACTGAGTGTTTTTGTATGTTTTGCAGTTCAGATTATACCAAAAATGATGAGTGTTTGAGCACTCATCAATCCCCCACACTAAACTATTGCTAGTCCCTAGCAATAACTGTTTTGAAAACTTTATGGATTTGAAAAACTCTTTACCAAAAGCCGTTTGCTTCTGGACTAGCCAGCTCTTCATGGAATAGTCAACATCTTGGTGAGCTGATTACCAATTATGGATTTTCCACGGCCTTTACCACAAGCCATAATCTTGTGGGCTAGCCAACTCATTTGTTTTCGGGGAGTTGAGGAACCATACAATTTTGGGCAAATTGCCAGCCGTAAACGGATTTGAGATGTCTTTACCAAGAGCCGTTTGCTCCTGGACTAGCCAATCCCTTTTGTCGCTTAGACAAGGCGGACTGATTACCACAAAAATTTTGAAGCACTAGTGAAAATTTTTTAAAATTTTTGAAATTTTGGCAAAAACGGGGGTATTATATAGTAAAATGTGATAAAATTCGCTAAAATAACGAATACCTATGTACAAGGAATGGTTGATTGACCCAAACCACCTAACTTATATTGACCAAGGAATGGTCAACAAAGTCAAACAGCCTAGATCAGTGTTCCGCGGAAGTATAAGGTTTCCCCGGGTCGTTATGTCCCGACGAGGTGTGAATTGTTAATAAACGGTTTCGTGATCGGGTGAATTTGGATGAGAAAGGGGTTTGTGTGTGATTGAGCTATGGAATCTACAATGAAATAGCTTAAACAAGCTATTTGAATAAGACGGGAAGCTAAGAAAAACCAGAAACGATTTAAACCTAAAAACGCGTACGTTACGTTTGAATAAAACGTAGACGTACAAAATAAAACGCGAGTTTTGGTAAAATAAAATACTTACAAAAGTGAAAATCACATTTTTACAATCCTAATAATAAAAGAAACTTTTTAGAAAATTAAAATTACTTTTTACACTATTTAATTATTTAATATTAATTAAATACTATTTGTTAATTATTTATTAATATTTAAACTACTTAATTATAATACAATATTGATTAAATACTAAAAAGGTGAAAATAAAATTTCTAAAATGATAAAATAACTAAAAATAAGTTTTAAAATTAAAAATATGTATTTTTGTCTTTTTGAGAATTTTCTATTAATTAATAACTAGTTAATTACTAATTAACTAATTAAACTATTTTAAATTAAGAAAAATACTAAATGAACAGTAAAAATCACAAGAAAATTTCTAAAAATATTTTATAACATATAAAAGCTATAAAAAATATAAAAACTTGGTTTTACTTAATAAAAACTAATTATGCTATTTTAAACTTAATATTAGTTAATAATTAATAAAACTAAAATTAATTCTAATAAATACTAAAAGATAAAATAAAAATCTGAGAAAATTACTATAAATACTTTAAATAAAGAGGAAATTAAGAAAAATATAAAAAAGCTAAGAACTTAATAAAAATATAAAAATGAAAATTAAAATTAAATAAAATTAAATAGAAACTATCACTTAAAGTTACTTTTGATTTTTCTGGATTTTTATTTTGGAAACTTACTTTACAACTAAAAATAAAAACTTTTTGTGAAAACAAGTTTTTTATAAACTAAAAATAAGCACAATGTAAAGCAATAAGGTGTGACAGTTGACTTTGTTTGACCAAGGTAAGAAATAAGCTAAAATGGCTTAAGTGGGACCCACAATGAATGATTCTGGTTTAAACAAGTTTAGTGGACATGTATAAGCTAGAATCAACCAAAAAGTTCCACACAAATAGCCAATAAGCTCAAAATAAGCACTTGCTTATTTGTTCCAACTCAGAAAATGGGACAATATAGATGGGCAATATTAGGTGGGTCCCAGTGGTTCTCAGGTCAACATGATGGTCAAACCATGAACCTTACCATGGGGGGGGGGTTGAATGGAACAAGGATTGGGGCATGAGACCCACTAGATTGATCAGAAAACCACCACCAAGTTGTGGTGGTGGTGGTGTAGCTGCTGAGACAGAGCAGCTTGCAGCCCTGCAGCTCACTTTGGAGAGCTGTGGGGCCCACCACAAAATTCACAAAAATAAAAGAAAGCTAGGAGCTCAAAGATGAGCTGGTAGACAATGAATAGAAACAAGTTTCAAAGTTAGAAAGCAAACACAAAATTCAGAATAATTCATGCCATTTTTGTGAAACTGAGTAAAGTGCAAATTTTGACTTTCTATATAAACCTAAGGTTTGACTTTCTTGAACTTTGAGCTTAATTTAATAACTGAAAAACATGTAATAAGCTAGAATAAGACCATACAAAACTAGAACAATAACTTATATCATGATTTGATGGTTTAATGGTCCGAAATCCTAAACAGTGGACAGTTAAGAGGTGAAATGGTGAGATTTTGACTATTGGTTGTTTAAGGTGCCATTTTCATGATTCCTAAAGCCTAACTAGACTTAATGCAAGCTAATGAAACAAAGATCAAGGCCACACACCAAAAGGAAACCTCAGCACTCAACTAAACCAAACACCCCTTAATAACTTAACTGTTTTTTTACTTGCAAGGGATTTGGCATATATGAGCTTAGGTTTTTTCTAGACACTGATTAATAAGCTCTAACTAATTGTAAGCAAAATTTGACTGATGACAAGTACTTGGGAAAGCCCTACTTACTAATGCTAATATTTTTGGATTTTATGAATTTTAATGCAATATAGAAACAAGTGAGCTAAATTATAAGACAAGGAAACAAAAAGCAAATAACAACTTAAAATAATCAGATTGAGATTGGATTCAAGCAGATAAGTACTCAGAATAAGAAAATAAGCAAAAATGCAAAATGTACTTAAAGAGTGAATTGCAACTCACAGAAGATCCAAGCTAAGGAATGGAAGAGGGAAGCTGAAAAGGGCTTATGAATCAACACTAAGAGATCCTATGGTCTTCTCTATCAGTTCTGAATAAGCAAATGCTTATTTCTCTTTAGCCTTTGACCACAGTTGACCTTTTTTGGACTTTTTAAGTAGAAGCATGAAAGAAGGAGCAATGAACTTACAAATAGCTATGGGAGCTATCATAAGCCTTAGTAAGCTTCTGTATTAATAAAAAAAACTAATCTTAACAATACTAATAATGAAATAAGATTTTGAGCATTTGTAAGTAAAATCTGATAAAGAAACTTAAAACTTAATTAAATGATCAAAAGAGTTTTTACATACACTAAGTAGTCTGAAATTACATTTGAAAAGCAAGGAAATCAACAGAAAAAATGAAAATACATTAAATCGACATTAATTCTAAACTAAAAATCTATTCTACTCTAACTACTTGCTTTTCTTCTCTCTTTTCTTTTCTTTTATATTCCTGGAGGTCCACTGAATCTTTCCCACTTCTATTAGAACCATTGGATGGCTTGCTTTGATCTGAGCCGTTCAAATGGGTTTTGGCGGGAAAAGGTTTTGGAGCAGGTTTGAGTGGAGTTGGTGAGGCAGTTGGGTGAATTTAATGGTGGTGGTGAGTTGTGGGGGACAAAAGTTGTGGAAGGTGAGGGTTTGGAGGGTGAGAGTAATTAATGGAGAGGGAGCAGGGGGAGGGAAATACGGGGAAGAGGATGGTGAACAGTGGAGCGGGGGTTGTGGGTTTGACTGGGGTCAACGCCCAGTATTATCAAAGGGTGGTGTTTGGGTCTTTGTTGGTTGGGCTTGGGGTGGTAACTGGATCAGGGGTGTTTATTGGATTATGGATGTGTTTGGTTTGGTAATAAAATAAAAGGGGTCCGTTTGGTTAAATAACAAAACAACACAAGGACCAATTTTGTAATTTTGCAAAATATGAGGGGCTGAAACTGTAATTTTCCAAAAGTAGTATAAGGACCATTCTTGCCACCTTTTATTAACCCAAGGACCAAATTTGCAATTTTTTAACTTTTGAAATTCCCGGGGACCATTTATGTCAATTTTCAAAATCCGGGGACTAAACTTGCAATTTTCACCAATCTTTCATTCCAAGGACTATTTTTGACACGTTTTGATTTTCCAGGGATAAAAATTGATTTTCCTTTCAAAAATATCCCATCAGGGACCAATTCTGTCAATTATTGAAACTCCAGGGACCAAAAGTGTAAATTTCCAAAACTTTTCCAATTTTTCACCAAAGGACTAAATATGACAACTTATGATTGTAAAAGGACCTTTGGTGATAATTTTCTATATTTTGAATATCCAGGGACTAGTTTTGTAATTTTATAAAAGTTGAGGGACTGAAACTGCCAATTTTGCAAACTTTATACGTTTTTCATCTGTTTTTGCTCATTTTGCATCTAAAACATATAAAACACAATTTTGAAATATTTTCAGTATTTTGATGCATTACTGAGTGTTTTTATATGTTTTGCAGTTCAGATTAGACCAAAAATGATGAGTGTTTGAGCACTCATCAATCCCCCACACTAAACTATTGCTAGTCCCAAGCAATAACTGTTTTGAAAACTTTATGGATTTGAAAAACTCTTTACCAAAAGTCGTTTGCTTCTGGACTAGCCAGCTCTTGATGGAATAGTCAACATCTTGGTGAGCTGATTACCAATTATGGATTTTCCACGGCCTTTACCACAAGCCATAATCTTGTGGGCTAGCCAACTCATTTGTTTTCGGGGAGTTGAGGAACCATACAATTTTGGGCAAATTGCCAGCCGTAAACGGATTTGAGATGTCTTTACCAAGAGCCGTTTGCTCCTGGACTAGCCAATCCCTTTTGTCGCTTAGACAAGGCGGACTGATTACCACAAAAATTTTGAAGCACTAGTGAAAAAATTTTAAAATTTTTGAAATTTTGGCAAAAACGGGGGTATTATATAGTAAAATGTGATAAAATTCGCTAGAATAGCGAATACCTATGAACAAGGAATGGTTGATTGAGCCCGAACCACCTAACTTATATTGACCAAGGAATGGTCAACAAAGTCAAACAGCCTAGATCAATGCTCCGCGGAAGTATAAGGTTTCCCCGGGTCGTTATGTCCCGACGAGGTGTGAATTGTTAATAAACGGTTTCGTGATCGGGTGAATTTGGATGAGAAAGGGGTTTGTGTGTGATTGAGCTATGGAATCTACAATGAAATAACTTAAACAAGCTATTTGAATAAGACGGGAAGCTAAGAAAAACCAGAAACGATTTAAACCTAAAAACGCGTACGTTACGTTTGAATAAAACGTAGATGTACAAAATAAAACGCGAGGTTTGGTAAAATAAAATACTTACAAAAGTGAAAATCACATTTTTACAATCCTAATAATAAAAGAAACTTTTTAGAAAATTAAAATTACTTTTTACACTATTTAATTATTTAATATTAATTAAATACTATTTGTTAATTACTTATTAATATTTAAACTACTTAATTATAATACAATATTGATTAAATACTAAAAAGGTGAAAATAAAATTTCTAAAATTATAAAATAACTAAAAATAAGTTTTAAAATTAAAAATATGCATTTTTGTCTTTTTGTGAATTTTCTATTAATTAATAACTAGTTAATTACTAATTAACTAATTAAAATATTTTAAATTAAGAAAAATACTAAATGAACAGTAAAAATCACAAGAAAATTTATAAAAATATTTTATAACATACAAAAGCTATAAAAAATATAAAAACTTGGTTTTACTTAATAAAAACTAATTATGCTATTTTAAACTTAATATTAATTAATAATTAATAAAATTAAAATTAATTCTAATAAATACTAAAAGATAAAATAAAAATCTGAGAAAATTACTATAAATACTTTAACTAAAGAGGAAATTAAGAAAAATATAAAAAAGCTAAGAACTTAATAAAAATATAAAAATGAAAATTAAAATTAAATAAAATTAAATAGAAACTATCACTTAAAGTTACTTTTGATTTTTCTGGATTTTTATTTTGGAAACTTACTTTACAACTAAAAATGAAAACTTTTTGTGAAAACAAGTTTTTTATAAACTAAAAATAAGCACAATGTAAAGCAATAAGGTGTGACAGTTGACTTTGTTTGACCAAGGTAAGAAATAAGCTAAAATGGCTTAAGTGGGACCTACAATGAATGATTCTGGTTTAAACAAGTTTAGTGGACATGTATAAGCTAGAATCAACCAAAAAGTTCCACACAAATTGCCATTAAGCTCAAAATAAGCACTTGCTTATTTGTTCCAACTCAGAAAATGGGACAATATAGATGGGCAATATATGTGGGTCCCAGTGGTTCTCAGGTCAACATGATGGTCAAACCATGAACCTTACCATGGGGGGGGGGGGGGGGTTGAATGGAACAAGGATTGGGGCATGAGACCTACTGGATTGATCAGAAAACCACCACCAAGTGGTGGTGTATCTACTGAGACAAAGCAGCTTGCAGTCCTGCAGCTCACTTTGGAGAGCTGTGGGGCCCACCACAAAATTCACAAAAATAAAAGAAAGCTAGGAGCTCAAAGATGAGCTGGTAGACAATGAATAGAAACAAGTTTCAAAGTTAGAAAGCAAACACAAAATTCAGAATAATTCATGCCATTTTTGTGAAAGTGAGTAAAATGCAAATTTTGACTTTCTATATAAACCTAAGGTTTGACTTTCTTGAACTTTGAGCTAAATTTAATAACTGAAAAACATGTAATAAGCTAGAATAAGACCATATAAAACTAGAACAACAACTTATATCATGATTTGATGGTTTAATGGTCCTAAATCCTAAACAGTGGACAGTTAAGAGGTGAAATGGTGAGATTTTGACTATTGGTTGTTTAAGGTGCCATTTTCATGATTCCTAAAGCCTAACTAGACTTAATGCAAGCTAATGAAACAAAGATCAAGGCTACACACCAAAAGGAAACCTCAGCACTCAACTAAACCAAACACCCCTTAATAACTTAACTGTTTTTTTACTTGCAAGGGATTTGGCATATATGAGCTTAGGTTTTTTCTAGACACTGATTAATAAGCTCTAACTATGATTTGTAAGCAAAATTTGACTGATGACAAGTACTTGGGAAAGCCCTACTTACTAATGCTAATATTTTTGGATTTTATGAATTTTAATGCAATATAGAAACAAGTGAGCTAAATTATAAGACAAGGAAACAAAAAGCAAATAACAACTTAAAATAATCAGATTGAGATTAGATTCAAGCAGATAAGTACTCAGAATAAGAAAATAAGCAAAAATGCAAAATGTACTTAAAGAGTGAATTGCAACTCACAGAAGATCCAAGCTAAGGAATGGAAGAGGGAAGCTGAAAAGGGCTTATGAATCAACACTAAGAGATCCTATGGTCTTCTCTATCAGTTCTGAATAAGCAAATGCTTATTTCTCTTTAGCCTTTGACCACAGTTGACTTTTTTGGACTTTTTAAGTAGAAGCATGAAAGAAGGATCAATGAACTTACAAATAGCTATGGGAGCTATCATAAGCCTTAGTAAGCTTCTGTATTAATAAAAAAAACTAATCTTAACAATACTAATAATGAAATAAGATTTTGAGCATTTATAAGTAAAATCTGATAAAGAAACTTAAAACTTAATTAAATGATCAAAAGAGTTTTTACATACACTAAATAGTCTGAAATTACATTTGAAAAGCAAGGAAATCAACAGAAAAAATGAAAATACCTTAAATCGACATTAATTCTAAACTAAAAATCTATTCTACTCTAACTACTTGCTTTTCTTCTCTCTTTTCTTTTCTTTTATATTCCTGGAGGTCCACTGAATCTTTCCCACTTCTATTAGAACCATTGGATGGCTTGCTTTGATCTGAGCCATTCAAATGGGTTTTGGCGGGAAAAGGTTTTGGAGCAGGTTTGAGTGGAGTTGGTGAGGCAGTTGGGTGAATTTAATGGTGGTGGTGAGTTGTGGGGGACAAAAGGTGTGGAAGGTGAGGGTTTGGAGGGTGAGAGTAATTAATGGAGAGGGAGCAGGGGGAGGGAAATACGGGGAATAGGATGGTGAACAGTGGAGCGGGGGTTGTGGGTTTGACTGGGGTCAACGCCCAGTATTATCAAAGGGTGGTGTTTGGGCCTTTGTTGGTTGGGCTTGGGGTGGTAACTGGATCAGGGGTGTTTATTGGATTATGGATGTGTTTGGTTTGGTAATAAAATAAAAGGGGTCCGTTTGGTTAAATAACAAAACAACACAAGGACCAATTTTGTAATTTTGCAAAATATGAGGGGCTGAAACTGTAATTTTCCAAAAGTAGTATAAGGACCATTCTTGCCACCTTTTATTAACCCAAGGACCAAATTTGCAATTTTTTAACTTTTGAAATTCTCGGGGACCATTTATGTCAATTTTCAAAATCCGGGGACTAAACTTGCAATTTTCACCAATCTTTCATTCCAAGGACTATTTTTGACACGTTTTGATTTTCCAGGGATAAAAATTGATTTTCCTTTCAAAAATATCCCATCAGGGACCAATTCTATCAATTATTGAAACTCCAGGGACCAAAAGTGTAAATTTCCAAAACTTTTCCAATTTTTCACCAAAGGACTAAATATGACAACTTATGATTGTAAAAGGACCTTTGGTGATAATTTTCTATATTTTGAATATCCAGGGACTAGTTTTGTAATTTTATAAAAGTTGAGGGACTGAAACTGCCAATTTTGCAAACTTTATACGTTTTTCATCTGTTTTTGCTCATTTTGCATCTAAAACATATAAAACACAATTTTGAAATATTTTCAGTATTTTGATGCATTACTGAGTGTTTTTGTATGTTTTGCAGTTCAGATTAGACCAAAAATGATGAGTGTTTGAGCACTCATCAGGCCCCTTTTTATTTACAACCGAGGCATCCCATGTCTGAGACCCGAAACGGAAGCTTTTTATTAGGGAAACCCCCGGAGTCGAAGCTTGGCATTTTTGCATAATTATAAGCACTTTAATAATACTTGGTCCTTAGTCCTTTATTTCTTTTACAACAACGGTTTATGAGCCGCCAAGATGTAAGAGCTTTATTATGACCTTGGATTTATATACGCTGCTTTTTATAGCTTTGGATTCCTTTGCCTTTTTATTTGGCTTTGGACTATTATTATTGATATTCATAATCATATGCCAAACCCCGAGTCCTACGACCTTTACTAAGATCACAACATCGGCTGCGAACCGGCAAGATGCAATAGTCTATTTCACCGTAACACTGGCAGTAACCCTATGTGTACCAAACCCCCATATGCAGAGATTTTGTTGGGAACGAGAAAAAACTAAGTATTGCCCAAACCCCATACACTTAATTAATCCTAGAGATCTATTTTTATTGGTGTGCAAGCTTGATTGATGCTAAACCACCTAACTTAAATTAACCAAAGAATGGTCAACTAAGTCAAATAGTCTATATCAATGCTCCGGGTAATATAATGTATCACCGGGTCGTTAAATCCCGTTGAAGTGTGAAATGTGACTTTAGCGTAGTAGGGATCGGGTAATTATTCACAGGAAAGGGTTATGATCAAAATTATTTGGAAATTAATGACAAATATAGCTTAGGAAAGCTATGTGATTGATTACTGGAATTTGGATTACAAGGATTTGAGCTTAAACCTAAAATTATACGTTTTAATTAAAAACGTATACTGATGAATCGTACAAAAAGTTCAACTGAAGAACTGAAAGGGGTAAAAGTGTAAATTTGATATTTTTACAATCCTATGAATTAAAGAAAATTTTAAGAAAAATAAAAAGTATTTTTACACTATTTAATTATTTAATATTAATTATTTTACTAATTATCTATTTAATACTAATTTAATTAATTAGAATTATAAAAAATACTAAAAAGGGTTAGAAAATTAAGAAAAATTTTATAAATCTAATTAACCATCATGGGAATCCTTAAAAAAATTATAAAAAGTTAATTCTAAGTATTTTTAAGTTAATTAAATAATTATTATTCTATTTATTAATTAATATCTAATTAAACTATTTAAATTATAAAAACTATTAAATGAACAGTGAAAATTCTAGAAAAATTTATAAAAATATTTTAACTAAAATAAAAGCTATAAAAATTATAAAAACTAGGTTATACTATTTAAAAACTAATTATGCTATTTAATTGATTAATATTAATTAAAACTAAATTAAATTAAAATTAATTAGAAATACCACTAAAAGACAAAATAAAAATCTGGAAAAATTTGTAAAATTATTTTAACCTAAAATGTAATTTCTAAAAATATAAAAGTGATATATTATTTAGAAATTAATTAAAAAGAAAATTAAATTGATAAATCCTATTAAATAGAAGCTATCACTATTTTTAAAGTTGGTTTTTTGGTTTTTTTTCTTTTTCTAAACTAATTATAAGATAAAAATAAGCACTTTTAATTAAGACACTTTTACTATACCCCTGGAAATAAGCACTTGGAGTGCTTATTCACCTCACAGTTGACTTTTGTTGACTGTGAAGGTTAATAAGCTCAAAATGAAAATGTGGGGTCCACAATTATATTTCTTGGTTTCTCTGAGTCAAATGATCACAAGTAAGCAAGAGTCAAGCCAATAAGTGGCCTGAATAAGCCAAAAATAACAAATAAGCACTTAGCTTATTTGTTGACTGAGGCAGCTGAGGGACAAAGTTTATGGGTCAAACTAGGTAGGGTCCACAGATTTTGGGGTCAAACAAAAGGTCAACCCTTATTCCTGGGTAGGAGGGGGGTTGAAAGGTGCAAGGTAAAGGCTATGGGACCCACTGGGTCAGTCACAAACCACCAATGAAGTTGGGTGGATGGCTGAGGTAACTGAGAGCAGGGCAGACCTTTGCCCTGCAACCTACTTCAAGGCTTGGTGGGACCCACCAAACAAATTCTTAAAAATCTGGAAAAATTCACAAAAATCTAAAAAGTGGTAGATAATAAGCACACCAAGTTCCAGCTTCTAACAACTAAGATCAAACAAGTTACACCCCTCCCAATATTGCTCAAAATGACTGAAACAAGTTTTTGACTTTAAAAAGTTTTGCACAACTTTGACTTTTATGAACTTGTGATGCTGATTTAATAATCCAATAAGCTAAGATAAGCTATATTAAAACTACTTTGGGTAAAACTTCAACTTATGAAAAGGTTTTGTGAGATTTGGACTCCAAAAATCACCACAGTGGACTGTGGTGATTATTATCTTTTGATTTTGACTTTTGTGAGGTTTTGTACCAAAACTCTTGTTCCCCTGAGCTTTATTATACCCAAATAACTAATAGAAACTAAAAAATGCTCAGTAAAACAACTAGAATACACCAAACAAGCTAAAACCAAACACCCTCTTTTGAAACAGTTAATGGAAAGATTTCCACTTAAACAAGTATAAATCACAAACAGATGGTACAAACTACTTTATAAGCTAATATTTATATGCAATAAGCTTAAATAAACAACTAGGCTACTTTAAGAATAAAGATGAAAGGATTTGTAGCTTACAAAGCCTTCCAAGCACTGAATAAGTACCAAGGAACCAAACCAAACAATCCTATGCCCTCCCCTGAGGTTCCTAACCCACAGCCTTCCAAGATTCACTGTGCTCCATGCTTATACAACCAATGATCACCACTTTTTATTTTTATTTTTATTTTTCTTATTTTTTAGTTTTTATTGAAAATTGAATTGAAAGTGTTCACATAAGCTTATAACACTTGTAATATCTTATTTCTGAGCTTGTAAGAACTTCTGTGTTCCTTAAACACAAATTACTTCACTTGATTTGAACTTGGAAATTTAAGATGAGATTTTGAAAAGTGAAATTGGAATTTAAACTTCAAAATGAACTTGCATTAATAAAAAGAGTTACATTACATTGAAAATGAACTGAAATTACAAATAAACTAAGAAAATTACACACCCTAAGCTTCTATGAGCTTTTTCTTATATAACGACCTAAAAATAAACCCTCATGTCTTCCACATAGCTTCTTTTTGAAAACTAAGAGCCCCACATGTCTTCTCTTTGACCTCTGACCAAATCCCAACCATCAATTTTATCTTCCATGCATCCTAGCCACTGATTCGTATTTTGGCGCCAATTTTTATACGGGGCAAAACTAGTGGTATTGGTGAGGGTATTGGGGAAGCATTAATGGTGGTGGAGTTGGTGGGTGAGGGTATTTATTGTGGGGGGTGAAGTAGTTGAATAGGCGAGGAGGAGGGGGAAAGTTTCTCCCTGGTTTTGCGCTTGCCTGTTGGGGAAGAAAGGACGGGGTGTGGGGGTTTGACCTGGGTCAACGCCCAGGTATTATTTAAAAAGGGGTGGGCTTGTGGACTGGGCTTGGGGATCAGCTGGGCTAGGGTGGATCAGGTAAGGGTGTTGGATTGGATTGGTTTTGGGTTTAATGAATAACAAGGGTCCGGCTTGGAAAAGTTAATCACAAGGACCATATTTGCAATTCCTTCAAAGTTGAGGGGTGTGAAATGTAACTTTCCAAAACTTCTTCAAAGGATCAATTTATGCCAAATACCAATAACCAAGGACCAATTTTGCACTTTTCCACATTTTTCAAAATTTAAAAAATCCCAGGGACTAATTTTGCCATATTTGGATTTTTAGGGACTAATTATGTAATTTATGAAAACATGCAACCCAATTATGATATTTTGACTTAATTTGACTTTTAAGACTTTGGGTTGACTTTTCCTTAAAAATAAATGCATAGGGACTAAAGTTGACAAGTTTTGAAACTCGGGGGACTGAAACTGCCAATACTGCAAACTTTGTACGTTTTTTCTTTGTTTTTGCACATTTTGCTTTTAAAACACATAAAACACAATCCCTGGGATAATTTAAGTATTTTGATATCTTTTTGATTGTTTTTGTGCGTTTTGGCAGTTTAAATATATCGAAAACGATGAGTGTTTGAGCACTCATCAATCCCCCACACTGAACTATTGCTAGTCCCTAGCAATCTTTTTAGAAAACTTGATGGATTTTAAACTCTTTACCAAAAGCCATCACTTCTGGAGTAGCCAGGTGTAAGAACTGTGGCACACCTGATAACCGTGTGATTTTGAGCAAACCACCAGCTTTCAACGGATTTGTTAAGTCTTTACCAGGAGCCGTTTGCTCCTGGACTAGCCAGCATCTTGATGGACCTAGTCGACATCTTGGTGAGCTGATTACCAATTATGGATTTTCCACGGCCTTTACCACAAGCCATAATCTTGCAGGCTAGCCAACTCATTTGTTTTCGGGGAGTTGATGAACCATACAATTTTGGGCAAATTGCCAGCCGTCAACGGATTTGATTTATCTTTACCAAGAGCCGTTTGCTCCTGGATTAGCCAATCCCTTTTGTCGCTTAGACGAGGCGGACTGATTACCCTAAAAATTTTTGAAATAAAGTGAAAAATTTTTGAGAATTTTGGCCAAAACGGGGGGGGGGGGGGGGGGGGGGGGGTACTTGAAAGATATTTGCTAAAATTCGTTAGAATTTCCCCCCCCCCCCACACTTAGAAATGAATATTGTCCTCAATATTCAAAGTCCCGGCTATTATGCCGAAGCTAGGAACGTAAAAAGCCAAGATTCGAATCTAACTGCGGAAATAACAATTTCACTTTATTTCTATATATACAACCTTTTTTTTTTTTTTTTTTTTTTTTTTTTTTTTTTTTTTTTTTTTTACTTACTTATATGCATATATACATTTTTTTTCAAACAGCGGGGGGTTGGCCATTCCCCCACACTTAGTGGTAGAAAATAGAAAGAATCAGAGATACGGGTGAAAACCCGTATTGTTGCTAATTTTTGGTCATCGAGTCGTTAGCTTGACTCTATCCCCGAATTCAATTGTCCTTGGGGAAAGTTTGGAGATCCGGGACGACCATGGATGGTACGTCCTCTCCAAAGTAGTGCTTTAACCGGTGTCCATTCACTTTGAAATTTGGACCGTCACTTTGAGATAATTCGACGGTGCCATAAGGATAGACTTTTGCGATAGTGAATGGACCAGTCCATCGGGTTTTGAGCTTTCCCGAGAAGATCTTGAGTCTAGAATTGAAAAGAAGGACTCGATCACCAATGTTGAAAACGCAGTTTTTGATTTTTGAGTCATGAATCTTCTTTGTCTTTTCTTTATAGATCAAAGAGTTCTCGTAAGCCTGATCACGAAGTTCGTTTAATTCATTTAGTTGAACTTTTCTATGATCACCCGCCGTTTTGAGGTCGAAATTGGCATGCTTGAGAGCCCAATAGGCTTTGTGTTCAAGCTCGATCGGAAGATGGCACGCTTTCCCGTACACAAGTTTATAAGGCGTACACCCAATGGGTGTTTTGTAAGCCGTACGGAAAGCCCAAAGTGCATCATCTAATTTGTCCGACCACGATGCACGATTTTCACCTACAGTTCTCTCCAATATTCTTTTAATGCCCCGATTGGACACTTCGACTTGTCCACTTGTTTGAGGGTGGTACGCAGTGGAAAGACGGTGAGTCACACCGTATTTTTGCATGACTTTGTCAAATTTGTCATTACAGAAGTGCGTACCACGATCACTAATAATAGCACGTGGAGTTCCGAATCGGGCAAAGAGAGCTTTTAAAAATTTCACCACTACTCGGGCATCATTTGTGGGTAAGGCTTTTGCTTCAACCCATTTTGACAAGTAGTCAACTGCCACGAGTATGTATTTGTTGCCGTGAGAAGATGGAAATGGCCCCATAAAGTCGATGCCCCAGATATCAAAGATTTCACAAACTTGAATTGCATTCTGAGGCATTTCATTTCTTTGTGAAATATTCCCGTGGCGCTGACAAGCGTCACAGGACTTGACCAATTCTTGGGCATCCTTGTAGATCGAGGGCCAATAAAAACCGGAATCAAACACCTTTTTGGCGGTGTAGTTGGGATTGTGGTGGCCCCCCGTGGGACCAGCATGGCAAGCCTTTAAGATTTCAGCGGCTTCCTGACCATACACACACCGCCGGATGACTTGATCCGCGCATATCTTGAATAAATAGGGGTCGTCCCAAAAGTAATGTTTTACGTCTTTGAAAAATTTATTTTTTTGTTGGGACGACATCCCTTTCACAATGAAATTACCCGCAAGATAGTTTGCAAAATCGGCAAACCATGGGGTAATCGAGTCTCCACGAAATGAAACCGCATTGAGGGTTTCGAGAGGAAACGTTTCATTTATTTCCTTTTTCTCGAAATCATTTTGGTGAGGGTTTTCAAAACGGGAGAGATGATCAGCAGCTAGGTTCTCAGCTCCTTTTTTATCACGAATAATGATATCAAATTCCTGAAGGAGGAGAACCCATCGGAGGAGTCTCGGCTTTGCATCCTGTTTTGCAAATAGATATTTCAAAGCCGAATGATCCGTATACACTATGCTTTTAGTCAGAATCAAGTATGGCTGGAATTTTTCAAAAGCATACACCACAGCTAATAATTCTTTTTCAGTGGTGGTGTAATGACTTTGTGCCTCGGTCATAGTCTTGCTGGCATAGTGTATAGGCTGAAAATGTTTTGTTTTGCGTTGCCCCAAGATTGTCCCTATAGCATAATCACTAGCATCACACATGAGCTCGAAGGGCAAGTCCCAATCGGGGGCAACAAGAATCGGTGCCTCGGTAAGCCTTTTCTTTAATGTTTCAAAGGCTTCGATGCACTCAGGGGAGAAGATAAAAGGAGCATCCTTCTCGAGGAGATGGGTCATGGGCCGGGCAATTTTTGAAAAATCTTGAATAAACCTACGATAAAAACCGGCATGACCCAAAAAGCTCCTAACACCTTTCACGGTTGTGGGATGAGGCAATTTTGCAATGACGTCCACTTTGGCACGATCAACCTCAATCCCGTTTTTTGAAATTTTATGGCCGAGGACAATGCCCTCTTTGACCATAAAGTGACTCTTCTCCCAATTTAGACATAACTTTGTGTCTTCACAATGTTTTAGCATGCTGTCTAAATGGGAGAGACATGTTTTAAACGAATCCCCAATGACCGAGAAATCGTCCATAAAGACCTCCATACTTTTCCCGATCATGTCGGAAAAAATGGCCATCATACATCTTTGAAACGTGCCCGGAGCATTACATAAGCCAAATGGCATACGTTTATATGCGAAGGTTCCATAGGGGCACGTAAAAGTGGTCTTTTCTTGGTCTTGCGGGTCAATGGGGATCTGAAAGTAACCCGAGAAACCATCGAGGAAGCAATAGTACTCATTCCCCGCTAATCTCTCGAGCATCTGATCCATAAAAGGCAGAGGAAAATGATCCTTACGGGTAGCGTCATTCAATTTACGATAATCAATGCAGACGCGCCAACCCGTAACCAAACGAGTTGGAATTAACTCATTCTCCTCATTTGTGACAACGGTAATGCCACCCTTTTTTGGAACACAATGAATTGGGCTGACCCAAGGACTGTCCGAAATAGGGTAAATCAATCCGGCATCAAGAAGTTTTAAAACCTCTTGTTTGATAACCTCGTGAATTTTTGGATTCACCCTTCTTTGTTGTTGGACCGCAGGTTTGAAATCGTCCTTCATTAAAATCTTATGAGTACAAAACTCAGGGTCAATGCCCTTGATATCTGAGAGACGCCAAGCAATTGCTTGTTTATGAGATTTCAAAACCTTGATAAGAGCAGCCTTTTCCTCATCACTTAAGTCTTTGGCAATTATGACGGGTAATTTATCGTCACCCTCCAGAAATGCATATTCAAGATGAGGCGGCAAGTCCTTAAGTTCAACCTCGAGGAAGTCATCAGTTTTCTCAACATTTTTGACCTCCTCATTATGAAGTTGTTGTGATAGAATCTGAAGATGAGAGGGATCCTCGTTTAACAATTTTTCAAGCAGGAGAATATCCCTCTCGAGGTCGATCTCTTGGCTATCGACTCCATCGGGAATCGAATCACTTTTCAGAAATGCTTCCATTTCTTCTAAGATGAAGTCACTTCCCTCAAACGGAGTGAGGGAAGGAGAAGAATTGGCTATGATGGGGTGAGAAGACTGAGTGAGATTTTCACTCGAAGAATCATCAATGAAACCTAAAATTTCTTGAGCATACTCCTCAGAAGCAACATCGATGACATCAATTTGATTCACCGACTCACAATCATAATTGGAGGAGTATCTCGAAGTTTGATTTAGGTTGAAGGTAATAGCTTCCGTTCCAACACGCAATGTGATCTCATGCTCAAATACATCGATAAGAGCGCGCCCAGTTCTGAGGAATCCCCGCCCAAGAATGAGAGGGACCCTAGAATCGGCATCAAAGTCAACAATCACAAAATCTGCTGGAAAATGGAACTTTCCCACTTTAACGAACACGTCCTCGCCAATGCCAATGGGACGAGAAATCGAGCGATCGGCAAGCTCTAAAGTCATGCACGTGGGAGTGAGTTCTGGGAGAGAAAGTTTCTTCCATACTGAATATGGCATTAAGTTGATGCTAGCACCTAGATCGGCCAGGGCGAAGCAATCAACCATACCCGGGAAAGTACAAGGAATGAGAAATTTCCCGGGATCTCCAAGCTTTTCAGGAAGCTTTTTCAAAAGAACCGCAGAGCAGTTCTCATTCAGAGAAGTTCTTGCCATCTCGAATAACTTTTCTTTATTACTCAACAGATTTTTGATTGTTGATGCAAACTTGGGCATCAAGAGAATAGCATCCGCGAAGCTGATATCAAAGTGCAAATCTTGGAAGATTTGGAAAAATTTATCCATTTGGTGATTAGCTTTTTCGCGGAGCTTTTGTTCACTGAGACGTGAAGGATATGGAATAGAAGTTTTGGATTTAGGGTTGTCCACTGGAGTTTCTGGTGGTTTAAAGACAACTCCAGGCTTACATCTGGTTTCAGGATTATCCTGAGGTTGGACGTGTGCTGTACTTCGTGGGCTAGGAATTTGCACCTTGTCCTTTGTTACCTCAGGCTCACGATTCACTACCTTAGGAGGAGAGGAAGAAAAGGTAGTAGGAATCGCGGGCTCATCATATGAAGCACCACTTCGTGTTGTGATCGCCTTAGCATCGCCCCTCGGGTTAGCGATCGTGTTGCTCGGTAAAGTAGTACCTGAGCCCGAGGGTCGATCATTTAAAGACTTCTTAATGTCAGAAATCTGGCTGACCAGCAACTTGTTCAACTTTTCTTGGGACTTCATAAATTGCTTCAACAATTCATCAGATGAAGACCCAGTTGGAACAATGGCTTGATTCGGATTAGGAATATTTGGAGCTCGATTGTTCGGGTTGGGGCCTTGATTGAAATTTCCTTGATTTTGATGATGGAAATTCCCTTGATTTTGGTGATTGTTTCCATGAAAGTTCCCGGGGTTGAAATTACCCTGACCTTGGTTCCGGTTAAAGTTTCCTTGATGTTGAAAGCCTTGATTTTGAAAACTTTGGTTTTGATTTTGAAAACCGTGACCCTGATTGAAATTATTTTGGTTTTGATAACCTTGGTTAACTCTGTTTTGGTTTTGGCCACGGTTTTGAACATTTTGGTTTTGATTAAAACCGGGAGGTCCAGGATAATGGTGAGGACGATAGTTCGGGTCAATAGGAGGACGGTATTGATTTCCCCCTTGATTTTGGGACCCGACAACAGCATTAGCTTCATATGGAGCACCATCAGTAGCGGTGCAATTGTAGTAGGCATGCGGCCCACCACAAGTCACACAGACTTCCACTTTTTTAACCTCAGCATGGGGAGGATGTTGTGGAAATGAGACTTTCTTTGTTTGGGCGAGAACCAAAGCTTGGATCGCTTCAGTGAGCTTGTCAAGCTTAGCATCCGTGCTAGATTGACCCACAGAAGATGAAGTAGAAGGACCCGCATTAATTTGGGAAACAATCGGTTTGCTTCTTGTGGAGCGGACCTTAGACTTGTTTTCTATGATTTGCAAAGCTTCTTTTGTGGTTCTACTCAAAAAATTTCCTCCCGCGGAGGCATTGAGAGAATCCTGATCAGCTTGGCTCACGCCATTGTAAAACGTATCGAGTTGCATCAACTCAGAGAAACCATGATGTGGACACTTGCGAAGTAATTCTTTGAAACGATCCCACGCTTCACCAAAAGATTCATCGTATTTTTGAGTGAACTTGGTGATTTCGTTCTTAAGACTTGTGGTCTTGGAAGGTGGGAAGAATTCATTCACAAACTTTTTGACAAGATCTTCCCAGGTCTCAATAGATCGTGGAGGTTGTTTTTCAAGCCAAATCCGGGCTTGTCCCTCCAATGAGAATGGGAAGAGAAGGAGTTTGATTGCTTCACACGGGACATTTTTGTACTTGATGGTTGATGTGATTTTGTTGAACCATCGAATATGAGCATGAGGATCGTCCCGCTCAAAACCATAGAATTGGCTTGAGGTTACAAGATTGAGTAACCCGGTTTTGAGCTCAAAATTATCAGCCACAATGGCTGGGACAACAATGGCATCTCCGTAACCCTCGATGGGTGCTTGGAGAAGTTCACACATGGGACGGTCTTCCGCCATGGTGACAGTGGGTGTGGCAACAGTACGGATCTCAGATCCGACTGTTGGTGCTGAACGTCGTCGAGGTCTTCTAGGTTTCCGAACAAGCTCACGTAATGGGCTCGTGGACCTTGAAGAACGAGTGCGCATGCACTAAAAACCAATCAAAACAAAAATCGAGGCAAAACAACAGTGAACTTAAACCAATAATCGCAAGCAAGTGGCTTCTTTAAGAAAGGTACACCACTCACAAGGATACAAAGGCAAGTTTTAATCGTTTTGATTTGGGAACTTATTTGTTCACACCCCTAGTTAGAAGGTGTTCTGTCTTGGTTTTCGACGGTTTATTTTTATGTAGAATTATTATTCACAAGAAAGAGACGAATGTTTTTGTGTTTTGTGTATGGGTTTAAAAACTTTTGGAAATATTTTTGGTATCGTTTCGTTTACCAAAATCGTTTTTCTTTAAGAATCACCTTAAAAGAAAACCGAATCAGAAAACGTTACGATTTGTTTTGTTGTTTTTAATTTTTTTTTGGTGTTTTAACACTTTAGGAAAAGTGTTAATGACTTTTTTGTATTTTGATTATGAAAATATACACAAGTGATGGTATTTGTACAGTGAAAGATGTGAGATAATACTAATCTCAAATAACGCTAAAGAAACGCGCACACTTCCCCGGCAGCGGCGCCAAAAATTGATTGATGCTAAACCACCTAACTTAAATTAACCAAAGAATGGTCAACTAAGCCAAATAGTCTATATCAATGCTCCGGGTAATATAATGTATCACCGGGTCGTTAAATCCCGTTGAAGTGTGAAATGTGACTTTAGCGTATTAGGGATCGGGTAATTATTCACAGGAAAGGGTTATGATCAAAATTATTTGGAAATTAATGACAAATATAGCTTAGGAAAGCTATGTGATTGATTACTGGAATTTGGATTACAAGGATTTGAGCTTAAACCTAAAATTATACGTTTTAATTAAAAACGTATACTGATGAATCGTACAAAAAGTTCAACTGAAGAACTGAAAGGGGTAAAAGTGTAAATTTGATATTTTTACAATCCTATGAATTAAAGAAAATTTTAAGAAAAATAAAAAGTATTTTTACACTATTTAATTATTTAATATTAATTATTTTACTAATTATCTATTTAATACTAATTTAATTAATTAGAATTATAAAAAATACTAAAAAGGGTTAGAAAATTAAGAAAAATTTTATAAATCTAATTAAACATCATGGGAATCCTTAAAAAAATTATAAAAAGTTAATTCTAAGTATTTTTAAGTTAATTAAATAATTATTATTCTATTTATTAATTAATATCTAATTAAACTATTTAAATTATAAAAACTATTAAATGAACAGTGAAAATTCTAGAAAAATTTATAAAAATATTTTAACTAAAATAAAAGCTATAAAAATTATAAAAACTAGGTTATACTATTTAAAAACTAATTATGCTATTTAATTGATTAATATTAATTAAAACTAAATTAAATTAAAATTAATTAGAAATACCACTAAAAGACAAAATAAAAATCTGGAAAAATTTGTAAAATTATTTTAACCTAAAATGTAATTTCTAAAAATATAAAAGTGATATATTATTTAGAAATTAATTAAAAAGAAAATTAAATTGATAAATCCTATTAAATAGAAGCTATCCCTATTTTTAAAGTTGGTTTTTTGGTTTTTTTTCTTTTTCTAAACTAATTATAAGATAAAAATAAGCACTTTTAATTAAGACACTTTTACTATACCCCTGGAAATAAGCACTTGGAGTGCTTATTCACCTCACAGTTGACTTTTGTTGACTGTGAAGGTTAATAAGCTCAAAATGAAAATGTGGGGTCCACAATTATATTTCTTAGTTTCTCTGAGTCAAATGATCACAAATAAGCAAGAGTCAAGCCAATAAGTGGCCTGAATAAGCCAAAAATAACAAATAAGCACTTAGCTTATTTGTTGACTGAGGCAGCTGAGGGACAAAGTTTATGGGTCAAACTAGGTAGGGTCCACAGATTTTGGGGTCAAACAAAAGGTCAACCCTTATTCCTGGGTAGGAGGGGGGTTGAAAGGTGCAAGGTAAAGGCTATGCGACCCACTGGGTCAGTCACAAACCACCAATGAAGTTGGGTGGATGGCTGAGGTAACTGAGAGCAGGGCAGACCTTTGCCCTGCAACCTACTTCAAGGCTTGGTGGGACCCACCAAACAAATTCTTAAAAATCTGGAAAAATTCACAAAAATCTACAAAGTGGTAGATAATAAGCACACCAAGTTCCAGCTTCTAACAACTAAGATCAAACAAGTTACACCCCTCCCAATATTGCTCAAAATGACTGAAACAAGTTTTTGACTTTAAAAAGTTTTGCACAACTTTGACTTTTATGAACTTGTGATGCTGATTTAATAATCCAATAAGCTAAGATAAGCTATATTAAAACTACTTTGGGTAAAACTTCAACTTATGAAAAGGTTTTGTGAGATTTGGACTCCAAAAATCACCACAGTGGACTGTGGTGATTATTATCTTTTGATTTTGACTTTTGTGAGGTTTTGTACCAAAACTCTTGTTCCCCTGAGCTTTATTATACCCAAATAACTAATAGAAACTAAAAAATGCTCAGTAAAACAACTAGAATACACCAAACAAGCTAAAACCAAACACCCTCTTTTGAAACAGTTAATGGAAAGATTTCCACTTAAACAAGTATAAATCACAAACAGATGGTACAAACTACTTTATAAGCTAATATTTATATGCAATAAGCTTAAATAAACAACTAGGCTACTTTAAGAATAAAGATGAGAGGATTTGTAGCTTACAAAGCCTTCCAAGCACTGAATAAGTACCAAGGAACCAAACCAAACAATCCTATGCCCTCCCATGAGGTTCCTAACCCACAGCCTTCCAAGATTCACTGTGCTCCATGCTTATACAACCAATGATCACCACTTTTTATTTTTATTTTTATTTTTCTTATTTTTTAGTTTTTATTGAAAATTGAATTGAAAGTGTTCACATAAGCTTATAACACTTGTAATATCTTATTTCTGAGCTTGTAAGAACTTCTGTGTTCCTTAAACACAAATTACTTCACTTGATTTGAACTTGGAAATTTAAGATGAGATTTTGAAAAGTGAAATTGGAATTTAAACTTCAAAATGAACTTGCATTAATAAAAAGAGTTACATTACATTGAAAATGAACTGAAATTACAAATAAACTAAGAAAATTACACACCCTAAGCTTCTATGAGCTTTTTCTTATATAACGACCTAAAAATAAACCCTCATGTCTTCCACATAGCTTCTTTTTGAAAACTAAGAGCCCCACATGTCTTCTCTTTGACCTCTGACCAAATCCCAACCATCAATTTTATCTTCCATGCATCTTAGCCACTGATTCGTATTTTGGCGCCAATTTTTATACGGGGCAAAACTAGTGGTATTGGTGAGGGTATTGGGGAAGCATTAATGGTGGTGGAGTTGGTGGGTGAGGGTATTTATTGTGGGGGGTGAAGTAGTTGAAAAGGCGAGGAGGAGGGGGAAAGTTTCTCCCTGGTTTTGCGCTTGCCTGTTGGGGAAGAAAGGACGGGGTGTGGGGGTTTGACCTGGGTCAACGCCCAGGTATTATTTAAAAAGGGGTGGGCTTGTGGACTGGGCTTGGGGATCAGCTGGGCTAGGGTGGATCAGGTAAGGGTGTTGGATTGGATTGGTTTTGGGTTTAATGAATAACAAGGGTCCGGTTTGGAAAAGTTAATCACAAGGACCATATTTGCAATTCCTTCAAAGTTGAGGGGTGTGAAATGTAACTTTCCAAAACTTCTTCAAAGGATCAATTTATGCCAAATACCAATAACCAAGGACCAATTTTGCACTTTTCCACATTTTTCAAAATTTCAAAAATCCCAGGGACTAATTTTGCCATATTTGGATTTTTAGGGACTAATTATGTAATTTATGAAAACTTGCAACCCAATTATGATATTTTGACTTAATTTGACTTTTAAGACTTTGGGTTGACTTTTCCTTAAAAATAAATGCATAGGGACTAAAGTTGACAAGTTTTGAAACTCGGGGGACTGAAACTGCCAATACTGCAAACTTTGTACGTTTTTTCTTTGTTTTTGCACATTTTGCTTTTAAAACACATAAAACACAATCCCTGGGATAATTTAAGTATTTTGATATCTTTTTGATTGTTTTTGTGCGTTTTGGCAGTTTAAATATATCGAAAACGATGAGTGTTTGAGCACTCATCAAAGCTTGTGGGAACAAGGAGGCCACAAGTACCTTTCGTAGGCTCTAAAGAGATCCAACTACTCCACGTTTAGCACGAAACTTCTAAATAAACTCTATCATTTCTCGATCTCCGCAAATTTAAAATCCCAAATAATGAGATCCGCGGATGCTTAGCCGATAATCTTTTGATTATATTGGTTAAGGGAGACGAGCTAGGGCTCAACACGCCCGATCAAGTCGAAACATTTATTTCTACTCTCGCCGGTAGGAAAGTCAAAACATGGTGTCAAAACTTATTATTCATATCATATATTATTCATTTTTTTAACAATAAAGAGGTGAAAAAAATTTAAAATTTTGGTGGAAAAACGGAGTTGCGCAAGTTAACAGCTCAAACGATGGTACAGGTCAAATCGATTCAAAGATTAACCCCCCCCCCCCCTAAGACTAAAGTGAAACATTGTCCTCAATGTTTTAAGGGTATGTGTAGTCTATGTAATATCTATGGCCGTTTATTAAGTATGCCAAGAGATAGACGTTCGTCGATAAGATTTTGGATATGGTGAATTTCTGAAAGAGCAGCGAAGAATGAGACTCGAGGGGAGAGAACGACAAAACACGAGCATGAGAGTCCTCAAACTTCGGGGAAATTCCTAAACATTCACAAACAACCACGAAAACACGAGTTTGGAAAGGGTCGCCCCCTCACGTCACGTTACTTAGAAAATAGATAATAAAGAAAATGAAAATGTATAAGCATGGGGTGCCTCCCACGAAGCACTTGTTTTTTATTACCGAGTCACATTAGCTTGACTCGATCCCCGAATTTAGTTATCCTTAGGGAAAGTTTGGAGATCCGGGACAACCATGGGTGGTATGTCCCCTCCGAAATAATGTTTGAGACGATGACCATTCACCTTAAAGTTGGGACCATTAGGTTGAGCTAGCTCAATGTTTCCGTAAGGGAATACTTGGGTAATGGTGAATGGTCTAGACCAACGGGTTTTTAACTTGCCCGAGAAAATCTTTAATCGAGAATTGAAAAGAAGGACTCGATCACCAACATTGAAGACGCGATCTTTAATTTTAGCATCATGAATCCTTTTTGTCTTCTCTTTGTAGATCAAAGAATTCTCATAGGCTTGATCACGAAGCTCGACTAATTCATTCAATTGAACTTTACGATGAACACCCGCGGTTTGTATGTCAAAATTAGCATGTTTCAAGGCCCAGTAGGCCTTGTGCTCAAGTTCAAAGGGCAAATGGCAGGTCTTCCCGTAAACAAGCTTGTATGGAGTGCACCCAACGGGTGTTTTGTAAGCTGTACGAAAAGCCCATAGTGCATCATCTAACTTATCAGCCCATGAAGCACGATGTTCACCTACGGTCCTTTCTAAAATTCTTTTTAAGCCACGATTGGAGACCTCAACTTGTCCACTTGTCTGTAGATGATATGCCGTTGAAAGACGATGTGTGACACCATATTTGAGCATAACCTTAGCAAATTGGTCATTACAAAAATGGGTCCCACAGCACGAGGTGCACCAAATCGGGCGAAGAGACTTTTAAGAAATTTTACTACAACTCGGGCGTCGTTGGTGGGTAGCGCCTTCGCTTCAACCCATTTAGATAAGTAATCGATGACCACTAGTATATATTTGTTACCACGAGAAGACGGGAATGGACCCATGAAATCGATACCTCAGACGTCAAAAATTTCACAGACTTGGATAGCATTTTGAGGCATCTCGTTACTCTGAGAAAATTTTCCTTGACGCTGGCAAGAGTCACATGATTTAACCAACTCATGGGCATCCTTGTAAATCGTCGGCCAATAGAAGCCGGAGTCAAATAATTTCTTAGCGGTGAAGTTGACACCATGATGTCCCCCCGTGGGTCCATTGTGGCATGCCATGAGAATATCAGCGGCTTCTTTGCCGTGAACGCACCAACGGATCACTTGATCCGCACTAATCTTAAACAAGTAGGGGTCGTCCCAGAAATAATGCTTAACATCTTTGAAGAATTTCTTCTTTTGCTGGAACGACATCCCTTTTCGGATAAAATTCCCCGCATGGTAATTCGCAAGGTCGGCGAACCATGGGGTACTAGAATCACAATGTGATAAACTCCCGAGTGTCTCGAGAGGAAATGTTTCGTTAATTTCCTTTTTCTCGAAAAGACTTTGATGGGGATTCTCTAAACGCGATAGGTGATCAGCAGCAAGGTTCTCAGATCCCTTTTTGTCTCGAATTTCAACTTTGAATTCTTGAAGGAGTATAACCCACCGCATCAAGCGTGGCTTAGCATCTTGCTTTGCCATTAGGTATTTGAGAGCCGAATGATCCGTATACACTATGCATTTCTTTAAGAGCAAATAAGGTCGAAACTTTTCAAAGGCGTAAATGACGGCTAACATTTCTTTTTCAGTAGTCGTATAATGGTATTGAGCATCGGTCATTGTTTTACTAGCATAGTGTATCGGCTGAAAATGTTTAGACTTCCGTTGCCCCAGGAATGCACCAATGGCATAATCGCTGGCATCGCACATTAGCTCGAAAGGCAAGTCCCAATCGGGGGCAATTAAGATAGGAGCCTCCGTTAACTTTTTTTAAGGATGTTAAATGCTTCGATGAATTCATTTGAGAGGATAAACGGAGCATCTTTTTCAAGCAAGTGGGTCAGAGGCCGGGCTATCTTAGAAAAGTCTTGGACGAAACGTCGGTAAAATCCGGCATGACCGAGAAAACTTCTAATTCCTTTAACAGTGGTGGGATGAGGTAATTTTACAATCACGTCGACTTTAGCTCTATCGACCTCAATTCCGGATTTAGATATCTTATGGCCGAGGATAATGCCCTCTTTGACCATGTAATGGCACTTCTCCCAATTTAGAACCAAGTTGGTGTCTTCACACCATTTCAGCATTCTTTCTAAATGGGAGAGGCAAGAAGTGAAAGAATCTCCATAAACCGAGAAATCGTCCATGAAAACTTCCATGGTTTTCTCGATCATATCTAAGAATATAGACATCATACACCTTTGGAACGTGCCTGGAGCATTGCATAATCCGAAAGGCATACGACGATAGGCAAACGTTCCATAAGGGCAAGTAAACGTAGTCTTTTCCTGGTCCAGAGGGTCAATCGGTATTTGAAAATAGCCAGAAAATCCATCAAGAAAACAATAGAACTCATTTCCCGCTAGGCGTTCTAGCATTTGATCCATAAAGGGAAGTGGGAAATGGTCCTTACGAGTCGCATCATTCAATTTTTGATAATCAATACAAACTCTCCATCCGGTAACAAGACGTGTCGGAATCAATTCGTTGTCTTCATTAGTTACTACGGTCATTCCACCTTTCTTCGGTACGCAGTGGACCGGGCTAACCCAGGAGCTATCCGAGATTGGATAAATCATTTCGGCATCTAGGAGTTTGATAACTTCCTTTTTGATAACCTCATGAATTTTTGGGTTAACCCGTCGTTGTTGCTGAATGGACGGTTTGTAATTGTCTTCAAGTAAAATCTTATACGTGCAAAAACGAGGGTCGATACCCTTGATATCGGAAATTTGCCAAGCGATGGAACATTTATGCTTTTTGAGCACATCTAAGAGACGGTTCTTCTCCTCATCTTTAAGTTCTTTTGAAATAATGACGGGTAGTTTGTCGGTTCCTTCTAAAAATGTGTATTCGAGATGAGGAGGCAAATCCTTGAGCTCGGGCTCCGGAGGATTCTCAGTAGACGGCTTAACTTCTTTAACATCGGCCATTTTAAGGTCCATCAGAGGGAGGGACGGGTTGGGATCTTCATTCAATAATTTCTCAATCAAAAGAACATCTCCCTCCGGGTCGCAAACGGAATGATCAATTTCTGGTGAAATCGAATCATTAGCAAGAAAGGCCTTGATCTCTTCCCAAGCAAACTCGCTTCCCTCAAACGGAGTAAGGGAAGGGGAAGGATCAGAAATAATCGGTTCAAAAGAAGGAGTGGGATTGCCACTCGAAGCATTTTCGTTAAAACCAAGTAACTCTTGAGCATACTCCTCCGTAACTTCGTCAATAACATCGACTCGGTTAACGGAAACATGATCATAATCGGAGGAGTATCTTGCGGTTTGATTGAGATTGAACATAGCGGCTTCATTTCCAACACGTAAGGTAATCTCCTTGTCATAAACATCAATTAACGCATGGCTAGTCCGTAGGAATCCTCTTCCGAGAATGAGAGGAACCCGTGGATCAGCATCAAAATCAACGATGACAAAATCGGCAGGGAAATTAAATTTTCCCACATTGACGAAGATATCCTCGGCTATACCAATTGGTCGAGACGTAGATCGGTCGGCAAGCTCGAGGATCATACAAGTCGGAGTCAAATTGGGTAAAAACAACTTCTTCCAAATGGATAACGGCATTAGGTTAATGCTAGCACCAAGATCGGCCAAGGCGAAGCATTGAACCATCCCAGGAAAATTACACGGAATGAGAAACCGATCGGGGTCTTCAAGCTTTTCGGGAAGCTTTTTGAGGATAACCGCCGAGCAATTCTCATTCATCTGGGTTCGTGACTTTTCAAACAATTTTTCTTTGTTATTCAAAAGACCTTTCAGCATTAAAGCAAATTTAGGCATCAAAAGTATGGCATCCGCGAGAGTTATGTCAAAATGTAGTTCTTGAAAAACTTGGTAAAACTTTTCCATCTGAATTTTATCTTTCTCACGGTGCTTTTGTTCATTTTAGCGTGACGGATAAGGCAAATTTGTTTTGACGGGAATTTCTTTCTCAGTTTCGTTAACAACTTTATCTTTTCCTTTAGACGTTGGGACCACCGGAGGTTGGATGTTTTCGGTCCTTCCATTATTATTAGGAATTTCCGTGTCCGTTGTCGCCTCGGTTTCACGGACGACTACCTTGGGAGATGAAGAAGAAGGGGTAGTCGGAGCCGTTGGTCCATCGATTATAACACCACTCCTAGTCGTGATCACCTTAGCATCGCCCCTCGGGTTAGCGATCGTGTTGCTTGGAAGAGTAGCCGAGCCCGAGGGTCGATCATTTAAAGACTTCTTAATCTCAGTGATTTCCTTAGTCAGTAATTCCTGATTTTTAATTAAATTCTGATTTTGCAGCATCAATTGTTTAATCAATCCATCTGAGGTTGGCTGATTCTGATTCACAACTGGATTTTGAAAATTTTGACCACGATTGTTGTTATTGAAACCTTGATTTTGAAAATTCTGATTTCCATGATTGTAATTCCCATGATTAGCGTTTTGAAAATGTCCATAATTTCCTTGAAAATTCCCTTGATTCGGGCCTTGATTATAATTTCCCCGATTTTGATTTTGAAAACCATGATTTTGATTTTGAAAACCATTGTTCATCCGATTTTGATTAGCATTTTGATTCTGGTTAAATTGATGATTTCGGTTTTGCACATTTTGATTTACTTGATTGACTTGATTAACTGGATTGACTTGATTCGGTTGAGTGAAACCGGGTGGTCCAACAAAATGGTTTGAACTGTAGCTGAGAATATTTCGATCTCCTTGAAGGGGTGGGTAACCGTTGCTACCCATATTTGCAGCATGAGCATAAGAACCGGTTAACGGACACTCGTAGTACGGATGTGGACCACCACAAGTTACACAACCTTGATTGACAACATTCACTTGATGATTTGGTTTTTCAAAAGACATAGCATCGACTTTTTTAGTAAGAGCCACTAACATACTCATTACTTCATCATTCGTTTTATTATTAGTGTTAGAAACTTGGGGTTTATTTCTCGACATTCTCACACGAGCCTTATTCTCGATTATCATGAAAGCATCATTCGTGTTTCGAGCCAACAGGTTCCCACAAGCAGCAGAATTGAGTGAATCTTGGTCAGCATGACATATTCCATTGTAGAAAGTATCAATCTGCTGAAGGGATGTGAACCCTATGGTTCGGACATTTTTCCATCAAATCTTTGAATCGATCCCAAGCTTCGCTGAACGACTCATCAAAAGCTTGTTGGAATCTAAAGATTTGGGAATGAAGATTAGACGTTTTAGAAGGAGGATAGAAGTAATTCACAAACTTGGAAGCAAGATCGTTCCAAGAATGAATCGAATTCGGAGGTTCCTTTTCCAGCCAAGTCCGGGCTGTCCCTTTAAGGGAGAAAGGAAATAACTTCAATTTCACCACATCGTGAGGAACTTGATTCATTCGAATGGTCTCAACGATGTCGGAGAAATTTCTTATGTGAGCATATGGGTCTTCGTGTTCAAACCCGTGAAACGATATACTCGTGATAAGATTGAGCAATCCGTGATTAATCTCAAAATTAGCATTGATTTCGGGTATCACGATGGCTCTCCTCACACCATTGAATGGTGATTGGAGTTGTTCCTCCATCGGACGTGGATCGAAAGCCGGTTGTGGTCCCATCGGAGGGATCACATTGTTTTGAGCACCACCCATCGGCGGGGGTCCCAAGTGTTGCTCGTTCGGGTTCATTTCCTCCGTATTAGGAAAAAAGAACTCGGTGTGTATGACGAAACAAACTTTCTGGATTTGAAAGCGGTGAAACAAGTCATTTAGAAGTTGAACGTGTGTTCATATACCACAAAAATCAAATTTTGAAAAATAAAAAGAAAAATCAAATTGAAAAGGAAAATCTTTTTATATTTTTATTTTTTTAAAGCTAAATGCAAAAACTTAATCTTTTGTTTTTTTTTTTTTCTTTTTCAAACGTTACGTTAATTGTAAACCGTTTCCTTTAAACCTACTCGTGACGGAATGGGAGAGAAGAATGGATCTCTCTTCAGCTTGCAATTTAATGTCTAAGCTTCCGTATTTTCCGCTTATTCGGTCGTAGAATCCAAAGTAATTTGATTAGCAACTAATTTCACGCGTTTTTATATTGGGAAACTTATTTGGTTTACAACGCCCTCCCTTCCACGGGAGAGTCGAGGCTGTAACTTTATTATTATTTTTTTTTTTTGGTATTTTTGAAAACACTTTAGGAAAAGTGTTTTTGATTTTTCAAATTTTTTTTTTTTTTTTTGTTTTTATAGAAAATATATACAAGGAAGGTTTTCAAAACACAATTTCAAAAAACGAAAACAAAAAATTCACTTCAACCTTCCCCGGCAGCGGCGCTAAAATTGATTCGTGAAAATCAAGTTATATATAGTATAGTATTATTACTCAAGAGATCCGCAAAGAAATACGGATAACCCGAGGTCGTAGTCCGTGTGAGGGGTGAATGGAATTCTTAATTCCCGATTTGTGAAACGTGTCGTGAAAGTGGTAAAAAGTGATTTTGATGAGATTATACTAATGAAATAACAAATGAAGCACAAATAATCACTTAAGCACGTATTACAAGTAAGGAAAATAAAAACGTAATGAAAAATCAAAAACGTAAACTAAAACGTAAAATAAACGTTAACGTACGAAATAAAATGCGAATTTTGAGCTACACTACTCCTACGGACTTCAAAATAATTTTGAAAAGTTAAAAATGATAAAGGAAAATTTTAAGAAAAAGAAAAATATTTTTTTTGACTTTTTATTTATTTTTTATGAATTAAAAACTAATTAATCTAATTAAAAATTAAAAGAAAATGCAAATAAGGTGAGAAAAATGAAAAATAAATTTTGAAAATTATAAAATAACTAAAAAGTAATTTTAAAACTAAAAACTAATTTTTTTTTTGGCTTTTTGTATAGTTTTTGGGAATTAAAAACTATTAAATCTAATTAAAAATTCAAATTAAATTCAAAATAAATGGAAAAAATGCAAAATAAATTTCTAAAATTCTAAAATAAATGAAAATAAATTTCTAAAATATTTTTGGATTTTTCTTGTCTTTTTCTGATTTTTTTGGATTTTTTAGTAATTAAAAAGTGAATAAAAATGAAAATAAAATAAGAAAAATAGCAAATCAGCTTGGAAAAATATGAAAAATTCAGGGAAATTCTGAAATAATATTATAAAGCTAGGAAAATTTTGAAATGTTGGAAATAAGCACTAGAAATACTACTTCCTTTGAAACAGCTTATTTAAAAATGCTTATTGATAAGCAGAGTTTGACCAATATTGACCAAAACTTACCCAAGTGTACTTTTGACTCAAATTAGCTTAATGAAACAGTATTAGGACTAAATGAACTCAGAAACACAGGTGTGGGCTAAATCAGGTCAAATAAGCACTTGGATTTAGCAATAAGCCAACACAGAATAAGCTAATGAACCAAATCAGTTAAGTAAACTTCTAATAGCACAGATGAACTCAATTGAACAACAAATCTCAAACTAAGAGTAACAGAATAGATTAGCAGCCCTAAACTAATGACAGATCCTAGGTTCCAATTACTAAACAAGATATGCCAAATAAGAAGTGATGATAAGCTGATAGGAGTGGGCTTAGAGGGGCAAAACTTTGTCTAACCTACTGAGATACTAAATCCACAAACAGAAAGCACTTAAAAGATAGTTAGCTACCCTACTTGTTACCTAAAACTTGAAGAAAAACCTGTGGTGCAGGGGAAATAGTGAGCCAAACAGATATCTTAAGCCATAGTTTCTAATAAGCAAACAAGTTCAAAACTGAGATTTTATTGTTAAAATTGATTCCCTTCCTGCCAAACTACAAAGTTCCACTTATCAAAAGTATTTTTAAACAAGTTTGAACACCAGAACTGCTATCAACTTTATGATCAAAAACTGAGTACTGACTTCATTTGACTATTGAATTTGACTAGAACTTTGACTAAAATGAAACTATAACTGATCTAAATGACTACTGTATTTGCAATAAGCTATTAATGACCTTAATTAAGCTACGCTATCAACTTATGCAACTACTACTATAATTTGCAATCCTATATTACTTATCTGTTATGCAGAAATTTTTAGAAACAAAGATGATTTGACTTTTACTAAAATAACTACTGAGTTTGATGATATGCCTAACCTAAATGCAACCTAATTGTTGTATCTAAACTTCTTATAACCTCTGAAACAACACTAATACCAGCAAAACAACTATATCCAAACACCCCTGAATAATGAATCTGTCTCAACAATCTACTACCACAGATCCAAACCAAAACCTATGTGCCAAATATGATCTATTGATACCAATCTAATACAGAAAACACAGATTCTCATACGCAAATACTAACTCAGAAGCTAAAAACAAAACTGTCACAACTCGTAATTTCATGTCCTTTTTCACATGTCGAAATTTCATTTTTATTTCGGGAAGTTACTATTCATCAGTTACTATTCACTATTACTATTCACTTTCACTATTCATCTCCGTAATTTTTATTTCATATTCTCGTAAGTTAAACTATTTTAACGGTAATCCAAGAGTTTGGCGCTCGTCAGATCATTTCTGCAAAAATTACGAAGCCGTGTCCGAGATTTACTTTTGGGTTTAAACGTCATTCCAGCACCCCGATATGTCCATAAAACACTATAAACAATAGAAATATGATTTTCTCTCATTTTACGACAATTCTAAAAGTTTTGGAATTTTACGTTTTCCAGTTCAGCGTTTTACGCGAATTACGCGTTTTAAACCCGCGTTTCCAGTTTTAACAGCGTTTAAGCAACCCGATGGAACTTACCATTCATTTTATATTTCATCATGGAGTATTTTGACAAGTTTAGTCATTCTTTCAAGTTTCATATTTTTACGACACCCGAATTTACGTTTCGCGGTTTAAAACTTTACGTTTAATGATTAACGGAACCAAAACCGACTCCGTGAACTAGATATTAACAAGTTTCCTACATACTCATCAACCATGTGCAGCCCCCCCCCCTCAAAATATCTAGTCAACTTGACCAATTATTTACAAAAATGCCATTGGATAAGATTTTTCATACAAAAACACAAATAACACATTTATATTCATTTCAAGAATCAAAGTCAAGGTTTTCTCTTGTTCTTCCTCCCTAGCCACGACCCAAAATAAAAACCAAGGAAGGATCCATCAATTTTTGAAGATCAAGTATTAATCAAGCTCTACTTTCTTTCCTTGTTAGAGTTTTGTGATAAAAACCTAGGTTTCTTAATCCATTTCTCATCAAACTCCATATATATTCAAGTAAGCTTCAAGTGTTATTTTTCATCATCTATTACCTTCATTTCATTAGTAACATGTTGTATTTTCATGATATATTGGTTAAATATGCAAGTAGTTATGTTATATATACCACTTTTCAAGTATTTCTTAATTATTATGAGATTATAATTAACCTATGATTATCCCCATGAAACCCACCAAGGTTGGTGATGTTTAGGAACCCATGACACCTTAAGAAGGTGTATGGTATGATTAGACTAGATTTGTGGTGATTGGAGTGGATTTGGACAAGTATTAAACAAGAAAAATGAATTTTAGACACTATATAAATGTTGCTGTCCCATTTCGTAAAATCCAGAAAAATCAGGGGATTCCAGGTAACTTTGGGCTAAAGATTTAGAAAATACTTTCAAAAACGAAGCCGTGGGCGAAAGAACGGATTAAAACGAGATTATAACGAAGGAGATATGATTTTTGCAAGTTTAACGACGAAAACTATTTTCTGAAAATTTTACTTGCTGTCCCACGATTTTCAAGGGCCAATCTGAGGTGTAAAACTTGATCTAGCCATCCCGACTTATCAAAAATATATTAGTATGTTGTCCCACGATTCCGGGGATATAAAGAACGTAGAAAACAAGCTTATAACGATCAAGATATACACGTTTCAAAATCGACGAAACACTATTTATTTCCATCAGCTTTTTAGCAAAATATTACTAAGTATAGAAACAGTTTTTGTAATACATCATGTTGAGAGCCAATTTACTCATTGATAAACTCATTTATGGAAAATTTACATCATTGACAAAAATTTAGTTCACCCAGCCTAGTTTCTAAAACATCCAACCGTTTGTCAAAAGGATTTATAACGAATAACTTATGGTCTTCCAAATTTTCCCAAAAACTGCCCAGAATCTGCCGAAACAGCCCAAACACCTTACTTCATGGCTATATATCTTTATGATCGAGACTCGTATGGACAAACTTCAGTTCTGTGACTTTTTAAATATGGTGAAAATCTTCCTAAACCTATTGAGCTTCTTTCCTAACTCTTAATATTCACTATTTCGCGACTAGTTTTACGAGGCCAATTGGGACATATTTTCAAATAATGAAAATGTTACTTTGCGACGAAAATATTATAATTGCCGATAGAACACCAAATAAGGATCGTGGAGTATCGTTTCAACATATATACTTGGAAAGTAGTTTTTATAACTAAACGAGACATCAACATGTATTTCAACGATAAACCTTATTTTCAAATTACACGAGTGGTATCGATAACATACGTAGTTGCATGTGTAGCATCATTTCATTTCTTACATTAGACCATATCATTCATATTAGGTTGCGGTTAGAGATCGTACATTCGTACCTCATTTTCAGTGTATCCACTTTTGTCATGATAGCCATCGCACCAGGTGAGTCATAGCCCCTACTCTTTTAATTGTTTGTAAACTCTTTGGGGGAGAATACATGCTCGTTTTACTTAAACGCATTACTCGCTTTACATGGTTGATTAACTGCATTTCATTGGTATGTTTGATTACCTGCATTTCATAGGATTGTCATCATTGTTTATATAACCTCATTGTTAAAATTGTTTATATAGCGGTTTTGCTACACTTATCTTTGAATTGAGATTCAATCATTATTTTGTTCACACAAACCAAAACACATTTGGCAGTGGGTTGTAAACACACAGGTTACAAGTCTCTTATGGCGGGACTTGGAACTGAGTGGATTTACGATGCCTTTGCTGGGACATCTCCATCCATATGCATTACATTCTTTCTCACAAGACTCTATGAACTCACCAACCTCGTGTTGACACTTTAGCATGTATTTTCAGGTATTAAGCAATGGCACGCTACAGGAGGTTTTGGCAAGGCATGGCATGGTCATAGAAGACTCTGATTATTCATTTGGGGACCATTTTAAACTATTTTAAAGGCCTACTTCCGCACTAATTTTGACAATGTAAAATTTAACATTTTTGATTAATCTATTTTATTCTAAATGATTCAAGTGAAAACCATTTTGTACTTGTGTTGTGGTACCAATTGAGTTACACCCCAGCTACACGTATGCTTCCGCTGGACCCGACTTTGGGGGTGTGACAAAAACAGATCTAATAAAATAGAAGGTAAATAAAACAGAAGCAATAAAACTCAATCAAATCTAAATACTACTACTAATGATGCAGAAAAAGTAAATAAGCAATAAACAGAACTGACTTACTAATAAGCTATTGATGTATCAGAAATGAAAATGGAACTTACAAACTCAATACCCCGTCAGCTCAAACAGAGGGGGGTCACTATGCTAGCCTGTCTTTTAACAGGCCAAGGCTCCTCTTGGCTGCCTTATATTCCAAATAAGTTGTGCAATAAGCACTTTGACTGTTATTGACCTTTTGAATTTTTTGATTATTGAATAATACAATAAGCTCACAGTAAGCTATGAAGCTTATATAAGCTTATGATAAACAGAAAGAACTATTTGAAGCTGAATCTGAATTAATAAAAACTACTTTTATATTTTTTTTATTTTTTCTGATTTTTTTATTTTTTCTGGATTTTCAATATCAGATGAACAAAAACTGAAATAAGAATTGCAACAAACTAAATAAGTTTTAATTAATCTAAGTAAAACAGTAAATAGGAATCAAACAGGAATACTTAAGAAATTAAAACAATAAATTGAAAAATACTAAATTGCATTAACTGAAAATTGAGTACAACATTGAATAGGAATTACAAATATTTAAAAGACAGAAAACTAAACAAATTCTTATCTAAAAAACCTACACATAAAACTGTGACATGAGGAGGGTATATATAGGTGCTGAGGATGAGGTCTAGCAAAGTTCAGCTCATCAATCCTCGTGCTATTGTGTTTCTTTGAGTCATTTCTGAGCCGTTTGATATATTCCAGATGCTTCCAACGATCCTTAGCCCTTGGATTGCATGATAGATGTGACTAATCCTCCGTGTATCTCCTCATTGGACCACGTGTCATTCTTTCTAACATGCCCTGACATAACTGACACCTTCTAGAACACCATATTATGAGCTAATAATTACCCAATCAAGGTAATTGGGGAAGGGTAAAAACTAGGGTTCTTGGGGGGGGGGGGGGGGGACAGTATATTTCTGGGTTCATGTAAAAAGGGGCGGGTATTTGCAATTGGGGGTTTTTATTAAAAAGGGGTGTTGACCGGGTTTAAAAGGTTTGACCGGGGTGGGTTTGGTGTTGGATCGGGTATGAATGGGAAGGGTGGATTGGGATGTTGTATGTTATGGGCTTGTGGGGATTTTGGGGCTAAGCAAAATTGTGGATCCAGGTTTTGTATGGAGTAGTAATATTAAGGACCAATTGTGTAATTCTCAAAATCTCAGGGACCAATTTTGTAATTTATCAAAAGTTTCTCCAAGGGCTTATGTTGTAAAACTCTGAATCATAGAGGACCACTGTTGACATTTCTTCTAAAAATTCTTCAAAGGACCACTTTTGTCATTTCTGAAACTACAGGGACTGAAGTTGCCAATTTTTCAGAACTTTGTCCAGGGACTAATCTTGCAACATTATGAATCTCTGAGGACTTCTAATGACATTCTGAGCTTTCTTTTGTTATTTTGCTTCCCCGGCTCTGGCTTTTGACCTTTTTCCAATCTCATGCTCGTTTTTGTCAGTTTTGCTTTGTTTTTGTTCATTTTTCACATATCCGTACCTGCACATACACAAATACAAAAACATACATTCTCTTGACATATTTGGTTAGTATTTGATGTATTTGGTCTGATTTAAGGCTAAAAAGGATGTGTGAAAAAGCACACATCAGTTGCATATAGGCACACACTAGAAAAATGTCAAGTATCACTTGGTCCTAATTTGTTCCATCATTAGTTTCTCCCTCACTAAGTTGCCTTATACCTTATTTGTTGCCTTAGGATACATAACCTGCTTATTTGTTCTTTATCATTATTGTCTTTGCATGAAAACTATTATATTTGCTTTGTTGCCTACATATATATACTTTCCATGCATACTTCATCAAGATAATATTTGTTTAGTTGCCTAAAGAGATAGACTTGCCCAAAACCAAACCTCAAAACAAACATCTTTCTGGAAAAACCTGTGCTAAAAACCATTTCTGGCAATCTGGGAACCAAGCATTAGGCGGCCCCCATAATTATAACGGGCGGCCCCCTTAAAATTAAAGGGGCCGGCCATTAATTAAGGGGGCCGGCCACCTGATGGTTGAGGTTCCCTGTTTGCTTTCTGCTTTTTAGCCCATTTCACCCTATTTTGATTCCCCACTTCCCTAAATTCACAAACATACTTTGTCTATCAAATCCACCACATATTATCCTTCCATAAACACCAAATCATCACACTATAAATACCTTCATTCATCATTTGTTATCACTCAATCCATCATGTCTTCTCCCAATCATCCAAGAACCAAACCCACAAAAGGGGCTAGAATCACCGTCAAACCCGTATGGAGAAGAAAACTTGACACATGTCAAAAATTCTCATCCATTAATGATGTTGTCTCCAACCAACCAACAACTAAACATTCACTTCACCCGAATGATACCTTCACTCTACCTCCACAAGACAACCTTACTATCACACTCACCATAAATCTTCCAAATGATCCTTTTGAGGAACATACACAATCCCAAAACCACATCCATTCTTCTCATCAAGACATGAATCCTATGTCTAATGACCAAACCTCAATCCACATCAATAATCCAACTCCTCCATCATCACCTTCCGCCGAACATAAAAAGTTCGTTGAGGAGCTCAAAGAAGCCCATGAACTTAGTGCTCTCCTTGCCCAACATCTTGCTCAACGCAATTTGGTTCAACAACCCTCTACCACTCCATCCTCACCATCCAACAACATCGTTCCACTTGAGAATCATGTCAACAATTGTCCTTGTTGCATTTTTCTCCAAAAACAAAACCATTGGTCTCAATGAGCACTTTACTTGGATTGATTATCTCGTCACAAGGTCTTTCCCACCACCATCACAAACACTACAATCTAACTCTTCTGCTCCAAGCTCACCACCATCCACCACTCCAAACTCTCCAACCAAAATTCCCACCAATGTCCACCTCCATTAAATCCATGATTCACATCTCCAAGCAAGTCCTAGAGACCTCAAGATGGCAACTTAGTATTATCTAATGTAGTTTACTAAGAAAAGCATATATGTATGCTTGTGTAACAATGATTATTTTTTCCAACATAATCTATTTTTATGAATAATAAATGCTTGTTGAGATTTATTGTTTGCTTTTTACATGTTTTCTAGTTATATTGCATGCATATATATATTGTTTGCTCTAAATATTTTTGCAAGCATTCCATATCTCGATTTGTTATTTAACCTTAAAACGAGGGGGAGTACACATCAAGGGGGAGCTCATCCGTCTTCAGGACACCCTTTTTGATGTTTACAAAAAGGGGGAGAAGTGATACAAAACTCACTAAATACTTGCATATATAATAATTTTTTATTTAATGAGTTTAGATTTTGTAATCATCAAAAAGGGGGAGATTGTTGATATAAATAATGCGTAAAAACGTTATTAATATTTTTCGATATCCCTATGTTTTGACGATCACAAAATATAAAATCATTAAACGTAAAATCATTACGTAAATAAGTATTTAGTGACAAAATATCATTATATCCAACTAATTCACTTAAGGTATGAATAAACAAGTGCCTAATACATTTTATGATCAAAGGAAGGTTTATTTACTAATTACAAATTATATAAAATGGTATAAACATTTTATATATTTAAGAAAAACACTTTTGGTAATTAAAGGAAAATATTTATTTCATAATAAATATATGAATTCAAATTTTTAACCAAATTCAATTAAATTTTCACCAAATAAACTTTCCCCAGAAAAAGACAAAGAATCTGGCCGTTTCACATGGGCGGCCCCCTTAATTATAAGGGGCGGCCCCCTTAATTTTAAGGGGGCCGGCATACGCTCCTGTGTCAGATTTCTTTGCCTATAAATACTAGTTCAAATCTGAATTTTTTCACAACTTTTGCACAAAAAACTTTCTGTTCTAATTCTCTCAAATCATCTTCCTAAATCCTTTGATCATAAACATATTAGTTCTTGTTTCAAGTGATCCAATCCTTCATCATTCAAAGTGCAAGAGAAGAATACTCCTCCAACATCTTGTTAAGAAGTATTGTAGGCTTGTGTATATTGTAAAGGTGTAGAAGTTGTGTAATAGATAGATCTAGGTGTGTTAGTAGTTGTGAATAGAAGTAGTTGTGTTGCGTAGAAGTAGAAGTAGTGTTGTGAAAGAGAAGTAGTGAAGTTCTGTAGTAGTAGTGGTGTGCATAAGTTGTGAAGAAGGTGTGTAGTGGTGTGAGATTGGTTCTAGCTACTATTAGGACTCGACATTTAGCTTAGTGTCGTAAATTGGTGTAAGCAAAAGTTGTGTAAGGTTTTCTCCGCCATAAGGGAGCTTGTTGACGTAGTGAAGAAAACTCTCGAGTTAGGTGCTCGGGGAGTAGAGTAGGGCGAAGAGGTGCTTCGTAGCCGAACCACTATAAATCCTTTGTCTTATGGTGCGATCTTTCCATCTCTATCTCTTTACTTATTTACTTATATTGTTGTCATTTCATTTCGTAGATATTAGTTTATATAAGTGTTGTTTATTGATCTCACATAAAATTAGAATCGATTATTTTGCAAACAAAGTTTTTATAAAAATAAAATTGACGTAATACTATTCAACCCACCCTTCTAGTTTTCCACACATTTTTTGCAAATAACAAAACTAAGTCGTGTTTAACACAACAAAATCACACACACATAAACGCTCTATCTTCTTTCAACCTAATATCTCAAACAATACAGTCGGTGCTTAGCAGTCGTGATTCTTCAAAAAACACACGTACCAGGTAACCACATTTACTAATTTTTACTTCATTCAAACGGTATTTTGCATTTTTTATAACCTTAATCGTTAATGCAGTAACCATGTTTGGTAATCAATTTATTTGCGATGTGGACAATCCTGATGTTTTGGATGAGTTTGTAAGTTAACACCATTATTGACAAGCTGTTATTTCTCTAAGAAATTAGTTTAATTACTCCTTCCCATAATTATAGTCCACTGTTGACTTTTGAAGTCTTTAGTTTTCAACTTTGACCTTAAATATTTTTATTTGTGTTATATATTACTTGATGCAAAATATATGAATGGATTAAGTTTTGAATGTATTTTCCATTGGTATGATTTTTATCAACTATTATATAACACAAATAAAAATATATAAGGTCAAATTTGCCAAATGAAGACTTAGAAAGTCATACATTAAGTCTCCACTATGACTTTTTCAAGTCTTTTTTGTTCAACTTTGACTTCAAATTTTTTTGTCCGTGTTATATAGTACTTGATGCAAGATATATGAATAGATTAAGTTTTTAGTTGTGTTTTCATTTGTATAATTTATTTTCATATACAGGAACTGCATAATGATTATGTTCTAGGAGGTTCCTATACTGTCAATGGTTTTATTTTCTTAGTTAACTGTGGTGGGGTTAGATGGAAAGTTCGTGTAAGGAGAGTCTCACAATTTAAGTGTGTTGTTGAGGGAGCAAGGTGGAATGATTTTGTCATTCACAACATCTCCTGTTCTACTGTTGAGTACATACATTTTGTTGAAGAGGGTGAGGATGTGTTTTATTATGGTGAGGATGGGTTGGAGTTTCACAATTATGAACCCGAGAGTGCCCCATTTTGGAGATGTTTAGTGCTTGTGACAGACACATCTCTGCTTATGCAGTCGTTGGAGGAAGACTTTCTGAGATATCTGGATGGTCCAACCCCTACTAATTCGGTCATGGTTTCCACTAACACGACCGACTACAATGTTAGGGTGGCCAGTGATCATCTCTATGGTCGATATGTCTACTCCTTCTTCTATGGCGGTGGTTGGTTGACACTCGTTCGAGACTTGAGAATGAAGGCAGGTCAGTGGATGGTTTTTACTCAGGTTGAACCGGGCCAGGAATTTAATGTGATGTTGTTTGAACCTGATGGAGGGGCCATCACAACTGTGGAGACATACAGCACCAATATTGCCATGAATGCCTTGTGTCACCAACCAAATGACTATGGTATTTTTTCCTTTATTAGCTTTAACTACATCAAGTATATGATATCTTTGTACAATTTTGGATTATCTATAACTTACTTATTTTGTATTATTAAATTCAGATTTTGAAGCCAGACGGATGAACTGGATGTGCAGATGGTCGTTTCATACTGTCCACGACCAAGAAGATAGGGCATTCTACCGACCACTGATTGCATGCTTCTGGAGAGATGGACGACTAGTAAGTGTCTTGAAAACTTTGATAATTTGTCAAATTGTTATGCTACAATTTCAATGAGATTACAAACTAAACAACTATCAATCTATAGCAGTTGTAACTTTGTACATTTTGTAATAGACTATACCATCAAAAATTGTGCACAAGTACAACTTGTATGGTTACTCTGTCGCTGTTGTGAAGCACCAAATGATACATAAAGTGTTCCAAGTACATGAGAGAACAGTGGTGGTACCTGGTTGAGGGAAGGTGAGGAGGAAGGTGTTTATTATTTCATGCTCTGGTTTCAGGGAGTTGAGACAGGAAGCCGGCTTTGGTGCAGCTGCAAGGGTCCGCTTCTTTTTAACAGATGACACAAACAGGCCCCAAAGAGTCTTAAGGTTTGATGTGTGTTGATGGTTTGATGGTTGTTGATGGTTTTATGTTTGTTGATGGGTGAAACAATGTTTGAAAGTTTATGTAAGTTGAATAAACTTTTTTGTAAGTATCTGATGTATGATAAACCAAATGGGTTTGTCACTAGACAATGGTATGAAATTAGCTAATGTAGGATGAACCATATGGGTTTATCCGTAGACAATGTTATGTAGTAAACTATGTAGGTTGACATTATTGTACGAAAGTGGCTTATACGGCCTTATAACTAGTTAATTGGGGATTTAAACCCTTAAGTGTAAATGTTACCAATCCACCCCTGCACTCTCATATCTAGCAGTACAAATCCACCTGCAGTAACGTTTTCTTAGGAGCAGAAACTTTTGACTAACATAATAAAAAATATATCCAAAGTTCTTGTTAATGAACACAACAATCAAAATATTGTAAAAATTAAGTGTAAATGTTACCAATCCACCCCTGCACTCTCATATCTAGCAGTACAAACCCACCTGCATTAACGTTTTCTTAGCAGCAGAAACTTTTGATTTTGATTTTTTTTTTTGAACAGAGAAGAAACTTTTGATTAACATAATACAAAATATATCCCAAGTTCTTGTTAATGAACACAACAATCAAAATATTGTAACAATTAATGAGAAAATTTAGCAATGACAAAGTACGTGAATTAAAATTAAACATATTCCATTAAAACTTGAAATGAAAAATTACAAAATACTGTTAACAAAAGGTACACATTCTAAAAATCTACTAATCTAAAAGGATTAAAACATGTTTATTCATAAATTCAAATAAACTAGTACAAAAGTATTACAAGGTTTATTCAAATTACTTCCTAACTCAACTAATAAATTTTCTTTTTACCCTTCCCTTTTGAACAAACTTTGGGCATTTTTGGTTCCCATGGTTTTATACCCTTGTCTTCACAAGTCTTATCATTGGGCAGGCCTAGCACCTAAACCCTCTCATCAAAAAGCTCTTTGGCAATCTTTTTTGGAGTTTTAACCTTCCTAGCATCTTCCTTTTTGTGCCTGATCCAGAATATTCCTTTGGAAAGTAGTCTGCCCATGTATTTGGAGGACCTTCAGAACTGCTTGATATGTGAAATGAACTTGAGTCACTGCTGTCAATTTTAATGATTTCTGCAAAAAAAAATAAAAAATATATTAAAATTAAAAAAATATATAGTGTAAATGAAATAAAAGATAATGTTGCAATTTTGTTCTTGGAACTCCAATGGCCACATTACTTGATGGATGGTTGGTTTTAGATCATAAAAAAGAATGGAATGCAATAAACCAACATACGTAACCCTTCTAAGTTCCCACTACTGCTCCGTTTGTCGTTTCAACTCTCTTTGAGCAAAGGACTGCATCAGCCGCATTGCTAGATTGTTGAAAAAACCAAAGAAACAGTATGGGAAGTTAGAATGGAAAGGTATGTTGAAATTCCAGACTCAAAGTAATACAAATAATCTACAAATGTTGAGTAAAGAATAGAGTCTAAGTAACATCACTCATCTTGAATGCGATAATGAAGGAGTGTGGCATGTCATGAACAGTACACACTATATCATTATTGCATTGAAGACATCTCAATGATCAGGCCAGATCTATCTAACGTTGCAGAAAGGTTCCGTGGCTTTGTTTTTTAGACACCGTCTAATAACCACACAAACGGTAGTAGACATTTTTCAAATTAAGCAATGGAACCATTTACAACGCTAGATAGATCTGCCCTAATCATTGAGCTTTAAGTTATTAGAAAACAGATTCTTACTATCATTTATATTGCTCCCTTAGATGTGACGAACATACATATTAATTATGTAGATTCTACGACATTAGAGAACTAATTGTGCATGAATGAAATCATGTAAAATTTATATTAACAATGCAATGAACTACCATCCTTTCTACCCTAGCCAACAACAACATATTATTCAGCCTTGAATCTCTAACCTACCAACATGCTGGAAGACGAAGACGCTAAATTCAAGCATCGAACCTACAAATTATACTTGATAATTGTTTCTGTATTTTGACAAAGAGCAAAGATGAATCAACATGGATGAACAACACCAAAACAAGTTTATGTTCATACTTGAAAGTGGTGTCTGTTCACCCATGTTGATACTTCTTCCATCTTTGATACTTGGATGTTTTAGTCTAAATATTCGCACACACATCCGCCACTTTTCTTCCTTATTCTCTCAAAACAAATGCAACATAATTCTTATACCAGATAGTCAACCTAAGTCTAAGATAAAATAAGCTAATCCAAGCAAACCTTAATATCTCTTTTGCTCTAATTATTCGCAAACACAACACAGCATGTTCTTCCTTAATCTATCAATACAAATGCAACGCAATTCTTATAACAGATAATCAACCTAAGCCTAAGAATAAATAGCTCTAAGGCGGTATTTGGATTATATTAATTTGTGATCTTATCAGCTTTTTGAGATTTGGGATCAAAACTCTAGATCCGAGTAAGTTGTAACTGTGAGTGTGAGAGAGAAAGAGAGGATTATCTTGAAGTGTTCGAAGTGTGTTTGATAAGTTTGTATATATTATAAGTTTAAAAGTGAAGTGTGTTTAATACTCTTGGTAGGGGTAATTTATTTATATTATATACGGCTCGGCTCGGTTCGGTTAACCACAGATATCTAAAAGTAAAAACCGAAACCAAATGCTTGGTTTTGCGGTTTCTCTAGTTATTTGAACCAAGGTTTTCAAGATCGGGATCCTACATAGGTTTGTTTTCATCTTTGCAAGATCGGGATCGTAAGATCGGATCGGGATCTTAAGATCCTACTATAATGTCATTTTCTTAATAGTTTTGTAATATTATATAAATTTACAAATTATTATATATCATAAACACAAAATTATTATATATCATAGTTTTGTAATATCATTTTCTTAAGATCCTATGGTCAAGATCGAGATCCTATAAGCTCTTAAGCTTTCAAAGATCCTATGTAAGATCCGGATCGTTTTTGCTTTGTAGTATTGTAAAATCGTAAGATCCTAAGATTAGGATCGGGATCCTGACAACCATGATTTAAACACCCCTAATGCTAATTGGTAGGGGGTTAATTATAGGGGGTGAAGAATGGGAAAGGTAATGAAAAAATATGCTTTGGTAAAGCATAATGCAATGACCCATTACCCAATAGCGTGTTACCCATTGTCGATCACCAGGAATGTATTAGTCGATAACATGACACTATAAGCCACTTTTAAAATTTTGAATTTATCAAAACTAAATAAGTTGTAGCTTATTTGGTTTAAAGGGTAAAATATCATAACGGTTTAAACCATTTTCGTTCATTTTTTTTTTTTTTTTTTTTTTTGCTTTCTTGATTTTGACCGTTTTTGTACGTCTGGGACCGTTTTTGTCCATTGTCTGACATTTTCTTTAAAAAAAACGTATGAAGGCGTACAAAATGTACGAAAGCGAACACAACTTAGCAAAACAAAGAAAAAAGGATAAGGACATGTGAAAACGAAAAAGTCGTACAAAAATGTACGAGAACGTAGTAAAAGTTTCATAACATTTTAATATGGAGGAAAATGTTCATAAAAGCTTGAATTGTATTTGAAGTTATTAAAGGCGGTCATGCATATGGGTTGCACCGGCTTGGTAGGTGTTTAGTGTGAAGGTTATATGATTTCTATTTGAATTTATTAAAGGCGGTCATGCATATGGGTTGCACCGGCTTGGTAAAAGTATACCGTTTGTCACAAACACTAAGAAGCAAGTATTCAGGGACCTCTCGATCATGTTATCCAGGATAGAGAAAGTTTGAACTTGGCTTGAGCTTGACTCGAAAAACTCGATTTATTTTGTTTTCTTACACAAATTAAAATTCTAATATAACCTAAGAATTGAAAACTCAACAATAACTCGAGTCGAACTTATATAGGGTTAAGCTCAACTCATTAAACATTTCGAGTTCATTTGATATATATAGGCTTGAGCTTGAGCTCAAAGCTCGATAAGAATTAGCTCGAACTAACACTAGTTGGCTTGAGCTCGGCTCATTTATGCCATTAAGAAAAAATTAAAGTTTAGCTCGAGCTTGGCTCGTAATATATTTATTTTGAGCTCGGTAATAAGCTTTTTATCGAGCTTGTTAATAATTTCACCTATAATACAAATGCATAACATTTTATACATGTTTAATATGTAAAATATCATAGTGTCATTTAGGCTCGTGAGCCAAATCAAGTTTTTTATGTAAAACTCAGGCTCGAGCCCGATTGATAGATGACCTGCAACTTAGGCTCGAGCTTGCGAGCTCGTTTAAGCTCGGCTCATTCAAGCTTTTTACTAATATGATCCTGAGTTTTTCACGATCGACTCGGCTCATTACCGCTTCTAATACAAACAAAGATAAAGGGTGTGTTTGGTATGTCGCCATTAATCACAATAGGAATGATTTTGATAGTAGTGGTGGGCCCCTCGGTATGAAAGATTCATACCTTACTCTTTTGAGGTATATAGAGTATGGAGGATTTCTATAATTCATTACCATAGTTGTGGGCCCTATCATCTTAAACAAACAGATCTACCAAATTACTTAAAAGTACAATGATTTATTCACATTGTACAACCAATTAAAAACAGATCTACCAAATTAAATACAACCAATTAAAACACAAACCGGGTTGACCCGGGACGCTTCAAACCCGGCGGGTTGACCCGGTTTAATTTGACCCATTTCCGACCCAACCTAGCAAGTTGACCCCTTAACACCCCCAATTTCGTGATACGCAGCGGAATTCAAACTGGGTGTTACTCGATGGCACAACAGTCATAATAATATAAAACGATCTCTAATTGAGTCGTTTTAAAAGATTTATCATTCAAATTATATAAATATCAGAGATTACAAAATGAGGTCCCAGATGGTTCCATGTTTACAAATTACATTAGATGAGTTTTCGAATGATAATAAAATTTATAGCCCTCTTGAATATCCGTGCCCTTCTGTGCCATCCTTGATCGTCATGGACCTGAAATACATGCTTAAGAGGTCAACACAAAGGTTGAGTGATATTCATAGAGTTTGTTTAATGGTTGAACATAATATGTTGGTAGTGTGAGCTATAGACTCACACCAATGGTTGGAAAACAAAACAGTTATTATTATTACACTAAGCTTATGACACCAAAACGTTAACGGGTACCAATATCAATCGGCGGAGTTATCCCGGTAGGTACTTTGCCGTCATACCTATGTTTCAAATATTAATGCATTTGTTTGAACTTAGTCAATACAAATGGGATTCGTCAATCCCAATAGGCATATTCACAATATTCGCGCTCACTTGCAAGTAACCCTCGCAAGTGATTAAATGGTTCATAATAAGGGATCTTGGATTGGTAAGGATGGTACTTAGTGACAATAAAACAATCAGGCAAGCATACAATTGAAAAGCATTGTGTTCGGTTGAAAAATAATAGCATGTATTCCCCCCAAGGGTTTGTAAAACAATTAAGTAATGGAAAATGGGGCTATGAACTCACCGTGAGTTGGATGATGTATAATGAGAATGATGGATAAGCCGTGAGAACTTCTACGAGCAACCTAGAATAATTGTTGCAACTTAGGTTTGGAGTAATATCAAAGAATATGATGAATTGCCTATATATGTCTTGCATTTTGTCCATGATATAGTACTTTGTATATAGTATAAGTCTTTGAATAAAAATGGTTTATGAAACATGTATAGTTTGTATATCGCTTACTACCGTTCGGGCCGACATAATTCAGAGGCCATGTAGTAAACGTTCGAGGAGCTAGGACACTTTAATTCGTAAATCCAGCAACTCGTCGATCCGTTTACCCAAATGGAACCCCTCACATGAAGCTCCCTAGTGTTTTACTATTTGATAGAAAATATAAGTTTTTGATCTTTAAAAGTTACATGACCGAATAGTTGAATAAACTTAGGAAAGTTTATTTTAAATGAAGATTGTTATTATCAATGAGTTTATTAAGCCTAGAGTGGACATTACTTGCAAAGTCTAATGGTCATTTGCTGGAGTAGATCCAAATTGGTTGATTATGTTACAACTAACACTTTAGTTTATGTTTTCGACTTAGAAAGCCATAAGGTCTTTAGCCGTGGCCTTGCCGTGGCTTTGGTCATTGCTACTATGGGTTTGAGACTCAACCTTGGCCTTAGCCATGATTGTGGTCTTGGCTTTAGGTCATTAGACCTCTTGGTTTCAATTAACCATAACTATTACATGGTAATTTGGTATAAAAATGGGCTGTTAAGAATTTGAAGAAAAATATCACTCGTAAAGCGTTTTCAGGGCTCGAGCTTCTTTGACCCTGAACGAAAACGTCATTCCGGACAACTTTCGTGTTTTAACTTTTTTATGAATCGGAGCAGAAGTGCCACTTTCAAAAAGGTCAGAATGTTAACAAGTTGTTTAGGCAGTTTCGGCGTTTTGGTTTCGCTAACTTCTTATGGCCATAACTTTTGACTCGTGTACTCGTTTTAGGTGATTCAAATTGCTATGTTTTCCTTTTTAAGTCCTCTATCACAGTAGGTAAGTGTTTCATATCATGGTTATACTATTTTGGTCGTGGTTCTCAATATAAGTCACTAGTTTTCTTGTTTATTTAACATAAGTTAATATATAGTTTCCAAAACTAGTTTTAATAGTTTTTATACATCATGAACATAACACAAAGACCATATATAGAATGAATGAAACATCATAAGCATGAAAATGATATTGAGTAAGAAAGTGTATTAGGGTTTCTTACAACTTTTTGCCTTAATGAAAAGGGAAACTAGGACAAGAACTAGGAACTAGGACTTTGAGAAATCTCCACTCCTTTGAAGTCTCCTACTTCTTGTGAATGTGTTTAGGACTTGTACTAATCTATTGGTTACTTAAGTAGCTTTAAACTTAAGGAATCACCAAAGATTGCTAAGAGTTGATGAAGATTTGCAAAGGACTAGAATTCTTGAATCTTGCTTGAAGGAAATGATCTAATGAGAGTGTGTTTGTGCTTTGTGCTTGGCGTCTAAATGAGAAGACCAAGGAGGGTATTTATAGTCTCATGAGGAGGTGCAAGAGTAGTCAAAGATGGTTAGTCATCTTTCTTCCTAGCTAAGTATGGACATATGTCTCTAGATTAGCAAGACTTATGACTTAAGGTTCTATATGTGTAATGATCTTGAAAGATTTCATTCTAAATCAAGCCAAGTGCCCTCATGACTCATATAAATCACCACCTATGGCTATTTTGAGGATGTTAAGAGTTTTAAATAATCATCTTGCCTTTACGGAGTGAGTTTTGGTCCCGGTAATTGCTAACGGTAAGTCGTTAAGTCGTGAAACTTAAAATCGGGTATCTTAAAAATATGAAACTTATAAATATGTTAGAACTTATTAATATAACCTATCTTAGCATATTTAATGAGTGATAAGTTCTATCAGGTTGCTTAAACGCTGTTTAAACTGGAAACGCGGGTCTAAAAAGCGTAATTCGCGTAAAACGCTGAACTGGAAAACGTAAATTTCCAAAACTTTTGGAATTGTCGTAAAATGAGAGAAATTCATATTTCTATTGTTTATAGTGTTTTATGGACATATCGGGATGCTGGAATGACATTTAAACCTAAAAGTAAATCTCGGACACAGTTTCGTGATTTTTGTAGAAATGATCCGACGAGTGTCAAAATCTCGGATTATCATTAAAATAGTTTAACTTACGAGAATGTGAAATAAAAATTTTGGGAGTGAATAGTGAAAGTGAATAGTAAAAATGAATAGTAAAATTTTTGGGAATAGAAGTTAACCTGAAAATGCGAATTTTTACAGTCTCTACCCCTTAAAGGAACTTCGTCCCGAAGTTCTATGTGTGTTATATGTTGGAGTGGTGTCGATGTAGAGGTGTGGTTACTTATGAGGACTAGAGTCTGGAATTACCAGTGATGTAGTTTGATTTGTCGTTTCAGTGTATGGCGTAGGATGAGGCTTACTTTTATGTAGGAAAGGTAGAGTAAGAGTGATTAATAGAGATTCATATAATAGTCGAATATCAAAGGAAATTGATATAGCAGTCGAATATTAATAGGAATTGATATAGTAGTTGAATAGAAATTGATATAGTTGTCAATTATCAATAGCAATTGATATAGTAGTTTAAACAACAATGGAAATTGACATAGGAATCGAATAACGGAAATTGATATAGTACTCGAATATCAATGGAAATTAGGATAGTAGTTGCAATCATAGCCTAGTAGGTAATCTGTTGTTGTACCTAGTGTTTATTGACTTCATACTTATGTTATTTTGGATACAAATAAGCCCACTCGTTTATAATTCTTTATTTACATAGAGAGGCATCCCAAACCATTCAAATAAGGACATTATAAATCATCCTACTTAAGAATTCCCAACACAACATTCATACTTAGCCGGTGAGTTACAAGGTAGTGTATTACGAGATGATACTGGTGTTCCAAAAGTACAAAATGAATATTCAATCTTGTAAAGCTGATGAGGGTGCTTATGGTGTAAGTAAGGATGATTTGAGCTTTAAAAGTGCATCAAGATCTGTTAATGAGCTTGTGGTTGCAACGGTTGGGAAGATAATGATGTGATATGTTGATGAACAAAAGTGTGTAGTGTATGCTTAACATTAATATTGGTAGAGATGTTAAGTTTGCTTTAAAATTTTAAGAGATTTTAAAGGTTTATGACGGAATGGTATCCTTAGGACCTAAACAGGATTGTACTTCTACGAGATGAAGAGAAGAATTGATAACTATCCCAAGATAGTAGTTCGGATTATCTTATAAATGAAAACTTTCAAGAATGAAATTAGATAGTACAAATAAGGTGTTAAGATCTTGCTGAGTGGTAAGGCACTATCGTGTCTCTAGATTTTTTTTAATGAATTCTGGTGGTTTATCGAGTTCAAGTAGGAAATAAATCTGAACATAACTCTAGTACAACTATTCTCAGTATTTGAAAATTTTAAGTCGAACATAGTTAGTCAGACTATGTTTCACTGTCCCTAGGTTAAATATAGGTGACTAGTTTATATTTAGCCGAGGTTCGATAAAATTTTCAAATACCTAAATTAGGTATACTTGTGATATGTCCGTTGCTTTTGGGAAACTGTCCACTAGACAAAGTCGATGTCAAACCATTCAGTTGCAAGTCCCGCCCATACAAGACTTGTAACCTATGTTTTCACATTCCATTGCATAGAAGATAGTACGGGTAGATACGTGTGGAAAGTTAGTTTTAAGTAGTTCTAAAACAGTCCATACTTGGCCAGGATCATGAACTTTTAACAATGAAGGTTTCAGAAGAAAACTTTGATGAATGTAGAGAAACTTCAGCTTTTGTAGATGATGGATTAGTTTATCCTTTAGAAATCTCATATTTCTATTTGGAAATCGATAGATTGTGATGGGTTTTTGATATCATATGAAATGATATTGGTGAGGTGATGGAATAATTCCAGAGACCATTGCACAAATCACAATGTCTCGGAAGTAGATTAGACCATTGTGCAATTCACAATGTTAGGGAAGTAGATTAGACCATTGTGTGACTCAAAACATTTGAGAAATGATTAAGACCATTGTATCATACAATGTCCGGGAGATAGGGAAGACCATTGTAATTCGTTACAATATCTTGGACATAAAATGTTGGAGTGGGAACATGATTGGGAGAATGTGGTTGTGTCAAAATGCTCTAGAATAGGCATACGCAGATATGTTTAGTCCATTGTTTAGATAAAATGATTGAAAATAAATCGAGTGTATATATCAATATACTAATATGTTCATGTAGTATAAAATGCTTACGGGGAAATGCTCAATTATACTAAGGATACATATATCCATATGCTAACATGATTGTGTAGTATAAAATGCTTAATAAGTCCATAATCGTCTGGAGGATGGAAGACACGGAGAGCGGAAGGCTATAAAAATGTTTTTGCTTGTAAGTGTGGTTATAGTTTAGGTCTCAATTAGACCCATTTCTCTATAACCTAGCTCTGATACCAATCTATAACACCCCCAATTTCGTGATACGCAGCGGAATTCAAACTGGGTGTTACTCGATGGCACAACAGTCATAATAATATAAAACGATCTCTAATTGAGTCGTTTTAAAAGATTTATCATTCAAATTATATAAATATCAGAGATTACAAAATGAGGTCCCAGATGGTTCCATGTTTACAAATTACATTAGATGAGTTTTCGAATGATAATAAAATTTATAGCCCTCTTGAATATCCGTGCCATCCTTGATCATCATGGACCTGAAATACATGCTTAAGAGGTCAACACAAAGGTTGAGTGATATTCATAGAGTTTGTTTAATGGTTGAACACAATATGTTGGTAGTGTGAGCTATAGACTCACACCAATGGTTGGAAAACAAAACAGTTATTATTATTACACTAAGCTGATGACACCAAAATGTTAACGGGTACCAATATCAATCGGCGGAGTTATCCCAGTAGGTACTTTGCCGTCATACCTATGTTTCAAATATTAATGCATTTGTTTGAACTTAGTCAATACAAATGGGATTCGTTAATCCCAATAGGCCTATTCACAATATTCGCGCTCACTCGCAAGTAACCCTCGCAAGTGATTAAATGGTTCATAATAAGGGATCTTGGATTGGCAAGGATGGTACTTAGTGACAATAAAACAATCAGGCAAGCATACAATTGAAAAGCATTATGTTCGGTTGTAAAATAATAGCATGTACTCCCCCCAAGGGTTTGTAAAACAATTAAGTAATGGAAAGTGGGGCTATGAACTCACCGTGAGTTGGATGATGTATAATGAGAATGATGGATATGCCGTGAGAACTTCTACGAGCGACCTAGAATAATTGTTGCAACTTAGGTTTGGAGTAATATCAAAGAATATGATGAATTGCCTATATATGTCTTGCATTTAGTCCATGATGTAATACTTTGTATATAGTATAAGTCTTTGAATAAAAATGGTTTATGAAACATGTATAGTTTGTATATCGCTTAGTACCGTTTGGGCAGACATAATTCAGAGGCTGTCACACCCCCATAATCGGGTCCAGCGGAAGCATACATGTAGCTGGGGTGTAACTCAATTGGTACCACAACACAAGTACAAAAAATGGTATTTACTTCAATCATTTAGAATAAAATTGTTTAATCAAAATGTTGAATTTACATCATTAAAAATAGTGCGGAAGTAGGCCCTTAAAATAGTTTAAAACGGTCCCAAAATGAATAATCAGAGTCTTCTATGACCATGCCATGCCCTGCCAAAACCTCTTGTAGCGTACCATTGATTAATACCTGAAAATACATGCTAAAGTGTCAACACGAGGTTGGTGAGTTCATAGAGTCTTGTGAAAAAGAATGTAATGCATATGAATGAAGATTTCCCAGCAAAGGCATCGTAAATCCACTCAGTTACAAGTCCCGCCATAAGAGACTTGTAACCTGTGTGTTTACAACCCACTGCCAAATGTAATATGTTTACGTGAACAAAGGTAATACTTGTATCTAGATTCAAAGATAAATGTAGTTCGACCAATACATTTGGTTACGTGACCGTTTCATTCGGTTATGTGACCAATTCATTCGGTTATGTGACCAATTCATTCGGTCATGTATGTACATAGTGGGAAAGCCGGTTCATTCGGTTAAGTGTGCATAATAGTGGAAAAGGCTTGAGTCCAAAGGTAAAAAGGATTAAGTGTGATGCAATTGAATATACTATACATTCGTATAAGTAACAAATCCATAAATGGAGCAAATAAATGTTTGACTAAACATGTAGCATAGTCCATTAAATTAATATACATTTAGATGAAAACGAGCATGTATTCTCCCCCAAAGAGTTTACCAAAACAAATGAAACAGTAGGGGCTATGACTCACCTGAAGTGATGGTACAATGCGGTGAAATGATCGGGTCAACAAGGCGCGAACACTAGCCGCAACCTAAATGAATGAATATGATCTACTTTAGATCATGAAATGATGTAGTGAATGTCCATGCACATGTTTCCTATACCACTCTACTCTTTGAAAAATACTTGTTGTTATCAAAATAATACATTTTCCAAAACTTGGGAAAATATGGCAACTAGAAAATAAAACTAGTTGAAATGTGTATATATATATATATATATATATATATATATATATATATATATATATATATATATATATATATATATATATATATATATATATCGTATGTGTCAATGTTAGTGTTGAAATCCTCGGTTTGAAATCCTTGAAAAAACGTCTTGTAGTGATAAAAATATACTTGTAATCACTAATACTTCATTAGTTATGAATTTGGGTACTTGGTTAATATTTCTAGAAAATCTAGAATTTAGTACTACGTAGTGTTAATATTATTATTTCTAAAAGCTGTCAATTATAAAGGATTTTTGCCGATATTGAAACGTGAATATCTTTGTCGTTATAAGTCCATTTTACTTGTTCTTTATATCCACGGTTACGTCTTAGTATGTAGTAATATATTTTGGAAAGCTAAACTCCTCCGGGTTACGTCTAAAGCCTCGTTTTGTCTGACGAAAAACGTCCAACAGCAACAATTTTCAGAAAATATACTTTTCGTCAATAAACTTGGAAAAATCATAACTTCTTCGTTATAAACTCTTTTTAATCCGTTCTTTCGCCTACGGATTCGTTTTTGAAAGTATTTTCTAAAATTTTTGCCAAAGTTTACTTTATGTTTACTGATTTTCCTGGATTTACAAAAATGGGACAGCATGTATATATACTTGTTACAAATCCATTTTTCATGTTCAAAACTAGTTTCTACTTCAACCAAATCTCTTGCAAACACCACAAAGCTATACTAATCCTACCATACACCTTCTTAGGGTGCCATGGGTTCCTAATGACTAGTAAACAAGTTAATTTAACAAAGGAACACCTAAAACCAATTCTAGGGTTTGTATGTTTTAAAAGTCTACAAAAATAAAGTGGTATAACTAGTTTGTGCATGAAATTAAGCATGAATACTATAAGATACATGTGTTAATTAGAAGAAAACATGAAAATAAATTTGAATACTCACTTTGAAATAATAGGTGATTAGATGATGAGAAATCTTGTGTTACTTGTGTTTTTGTGGTATGATTCTTGATTAGGCAAGCAAAATGAACAACTTTAATGCTTTAACTTTTGGAAAAACTTCACTTGATCATGGATTTTGATGTTGGGTCGTGGATATGGTGAAAGAGATGAAGAGAATGGTAGCTTTGATCTTTGGAAATTATAATGTGAATGTTATTTGTGTTTTTGGTAGATATTTATCTAATTTCAATGGCATACTTGTTATTATATGGTCAATGTGAAGACTAATGAGGGGGGGCTGCACATGTTAGTTAAATGTGTGTGGGAAGCTTGGTAATCTAGTTCACGGAGTCGGTTTTGGTTCCGTTAATTGCAAAACGTAAAGTTTTAAACCGCGAAACGTAAATTCGGGCATCGTAAAAATATGAAACTTGAAAGAATGACTAAACTTGTCAAAATACTCCATAATAAAATAAAAATTAATGGTAAGTTCCATCAGGTTGCTTGAACGTTGTTAAAACTGGAAACACGGGTCAAAAACGCGTAATTCGCATAAAACGCTGAACTGGAAAATGTAAAATTCCAAAATACTGGGTAAATGAATGTAATAACTTTTATGATGATAAAATGGATATAAAAATATGTCAGGACCATTGTGGGAATGTTTAGATATATTCGTCATGTTTATAAACCGGGTGTTAACGTTTATTTATAAATAATTATAAGGAAAACGTTAAATGTATCAAATATATAAATTTGAAAATCCTAAGAGTGGTATAATATGAAAATGCTGTTATGATGATGTGCAGACTGTCTCTAGTCCGTATGCAGTGTCCTTACTGATAATGAAATGAATTCGCACCTAAACCCATACGGTTACGCGAATTTGAATACCCGTAAACTAAATTTACGATGAAATGTGTAATGCAAGTGAATAGTGAAAACTTTTCCGGCAATGAATAGTGTTTAGTGAATAGTAAAATTTCTGAATGCTTCTCGGAATGTCAAACTGACACCAAAAATGATGAATAGTAAACTGATGAATAGTATTTTGATGAATAGTGTTTTTCCAAAGTTCGGGAAATGACCTGAAATGACCTGAAATGGTGAGTTGTGACAGTCTTCCCCTCTAAAAGGAACTTCGTCCCGAAGTTCAGTTTATGTTGGTCTCTAAAGTGGTATTGGTGAAAAGATGATAATGATATTTGAGTCGCATTGCGGTGATAAAAGATAGAACATCCATTAGATCGAAATTCGTTAATAGTACATGAAACTTATACGATAGAACGTAGAATAAAACACGAAAGAAATACAACACTAGAGAGTTTAGGTTTCCATTTATATACAAGGCAGGAGTTCTGTTTTTAAACATTGACATCGTTGTTGTTGTCCTGACGAGCTTCGCATTTCAACGAACTCTTCCTTCATTCTGGTTTCTCAACTCTGGGCATTCACTCTTGAAGTGTCCAATTACTCCACACTCATGGCAGGTTACCGTGACGTTCTGATGCATTACGAAGGTGGGAGCCTTGCAATCCTTGGCTTTGTGTCCGACCTTTTGGCAGTTTCCACATTGAGTGGGGCAAGGTCCTTTGTGATGAAACTGACACTTGTTGCACTTAGGTAAAGTACCTGCATATCCTTTCTTTTCACTTGGCTCCGCAACGTAGGCCTTAACCACTTCATGTTGTTCGTTTGGCTGCCATACTTGATCGTCTCCTTGGTTGTCATCCCTTTTCCTCTTGTTTTCGTTGTTGTTTCGGTTATTGGGGTAGTTGCGGTTTCGATTGTTGTTGTAATTGTTTTTGTTTCGAGTGTTGTTGTAATTGGTGTTGTTTGAACGGTTATTTTTGTTGTTTGCAGCAGACTTTCCTTTTAACACTTGGACCATAAGTTTCTGAGTTATACGAATGGCCTCTTCCATTGATTGTGGGTCGAAAGACATCACATCCCCTCGGATGCTTTCAGGTAGTCCTCCAGTAAAATTCTCCATCTTTTTCTCATCATCTGGAACCATAGTTGGACATAGTGTAGCCAACTCCTGAAACTTCCTGATATAAGTCTCAATGTCATCACCTTTTGTTACAAGCTCGTAGAATTCGGTTTCCAACTTTTGCATCTCAGTACGAGGGCAAAACTTCTTAGTCATCAGCTTCTTGAATTGATCCCAAGTGAGCTTGTAGGCATTCTCCATACCAATAGGCTGAGCATACGAATTCCACCAAGACATAGCTTCATCAAGAAGCATACCAGTAGCAAATTTTACCTTGTTAACCTCCTGGCAACCGCACATGAGAAAAACGTTCTCAGTCTTCTCAAACCAGCGGATCAAAGCAACCGCTCCCTCAGTGCCCTTAAACTTGACAGGATCACTAATCTTGAAATCCTTCCAAGTACATTCACGCCTAGTAGTGGGTTGAACCACTTCAGTAGTAGGTGGAACCTCAGCAGCCCTAGCAGCAACCTCAGCTCTCTCAGTCTCCAGAGCTTCTGCTATACTATCCCTGACCAACTTGCGGATAGCGGCTTGTGTCATAGCGGGTGTTTCTGGTGTAGCCTTTGCTTTCTTTGGCGGCATAGCTCTTCAAAACCAGAAAAGAAGGATGAAACATAAATAAGACGTTTCCTAATAGTGGATGTTCGAGAGTGGATTGTCATAAATTGAAAGGTTTGAGGTCGTCATGATTAGTTAGCGTGGTTCGAGTGGTTTTGTGGTATCCTGAGATTTCTGTTGAGTTTTAAATGGTCATAATGTACCGAGGGATCCTCCTTATCAATGGTATGGAAAGTCTTTCCTAGGGGGGTCATTGATAATATCCATTTATCAATATTGGGAATAGTGAGTGACGAGTGATATCGGAATCCATAGAGTGTAAGCTAATTCCTTATATATATATAGGGATGGGGAAAGGAAATGATAATGATGGTGAGAAGGGAAAAGACTGTGACATAATGATATTATGGTAAAAGGAAATACTGTGATGTAAGTGTATCATGCATAGACGTGAAGATTCATGAGATGAAATGACCAGTTGACGTGCTTCCAATCGGTGATTCATGAAGTGATAAAAAGTATAAATGTTCTGACAATAAGGGTATACACACACATGCATGAAACATTTGAAAAATGAGTAAAGGATTCAATCCAGACAGAATTTTATTATAACCATTCTCAGTGTTACAAAATTCATTTCTGAGTCGGATATAGGTAGTCAGCCTATGTCCCACTATCCCTTGTTGAATATAGATGACTAGTCCATATTCCACCGAGGTTCCATGAATTTTGAAAAACTCAGTTCAGTTATACTAATATTATGTCCTTCACAAATACCAAGACATTCTGAAAGACTAAAGCAGGTGACCAAACTCGAGGTCAAGTGATGAAACTATGCAAGGAAAAACATAATGCGGTGACATATACGATACGTGAACATACTTATATGAAAGACAATTATAGTAATCACTATAATAAATGAATATAATATATCAGATAATGAGACACAAATCTCATCACCTATGTCAGCAACTAACCACAAATGAGGCTTCAGCATGGCAGGCAGGCACGTGACGGTGATAGGGTTAAGTTTTCTTGAAAGTAGCTATAGTCTAGGTTTTAAAAACACTTAGTTCGCTATAGCCAAAGCTCTGATGCCAATCTGTCACACCCCCATAATCGGGTCCAGCGGAAGCATACATGTAGCTGGGGTGTAACTCAATTGGTACCACAACACAAGTACAAAAAATGGTATTTACTTCAATCATTTAGAATAAAATTGTTTAATCAAAATGTTGAATTTACATCGTTAAAAATAGTGCGGAAGTAGGCCCTTAAAATAGTTTAAAACGGTCCCCAAATGAATAATCAGAGTCTTCTATGACCATGCCATGCCCTGCCAAAACCTCTTGTAGCGTGCCATTGATTAATACCTGAAAATACATGCTAAAGTGTCAACACGAGGTTGGTGAGTTCATACAGTCTTGTGAAAAAGAATGTAATGCATATGAATGAAGATTTCCCAGCAAAGGCATCGTAAATCCACTCAGTTACAAGTCCCGCCATAAGAGACTTGTAACCTGTGTGTTTACAACCCACTGCCAAATGTAATATGTTTACATGAACAAAGGTAATACTTGTATCTAGATTCAAAGATAAATGTAGTTCGACCAATACATTTGGTTACGTGACCGTTTCATTCGGTTATGTGACCAATTCATTCGGTCATGTATGTACATAGTGGGAAAGCCGGTTCATTCGGTTAAGTGTGCATAATAGTGGAAAAGGCTTGAGTCCAAAGGTAAAAAGGATTAAGTGTGATGCAATTGAATATACTATACATTCGTATAAGTAACAAATCCATAAATGGAGCAAATAAATGTTTGACTAAACATGTAGCATAGTCCATTAAATCAAGTATACATTTAGATGAAAACGAGCATGTATTCTCCCCCAAAGAGTTTACCAAAACAAATGAAACAGTAGGGGCTATGACTCACCTGAAGTGATGGTACAATGCGGTGAAATGATCGGGTCAACAAGGCGCGAACACTAGCCGCAACCTAAATGAATGAATATGATCTACTTTAGATCATGAAATGATGTAGTGAATGTCCATGCACATGTTTCCTATACCACTCTACTCTTTGAAAAATACTTGTTATCAAAATAATACATTTTTCAAAACTTGGGAAAATATGGCAACTAGAAAATAAAACTAGTTGAAATGTATATATATATATATATATATATATATATATATATATATATATATATATATATATATCATATGTGTCAATGTTAGTGTTGAAATCCTCGGTTTGAAATCCTTGAAATAACGTCTTGTAGTGATAAAAATATACTTGTAATCACTAATACTTCATTAGTTATGAATTTGGGTACTTGGTTAATATTTCTAGAAAATCTAGAATTTAGTACTACGTAGTGTTAATATTATTATTTCTAAAAGCTACCAATTATAGAGGATTTTTGCCGATATTGAAACGTGAATATCTTTGTCGTTATAAGTCCATTTTACTTGTTCTTTATATCCACGGTTACGTCTTAGTATGTAGTAATATATTTGGAAAGCTAGACTCCTCCGGGTTACGTCTAAAGCCTCGTTTTGTCCGACAAAAAACGTCCAACAGCAACAATTTTCAGAAAATATACTTTTCGTCAATAAACTTGCAAAAATCATAACTTCTTCGTTATAAACTCTTTTTAATCCGTTCTTTCGCCTACGGATTCGTTTTTGAAAGTATTTTCTAAAAATTTTGCCAAAGTTTACTTTATGTTTACTGATTTTCCTGGATTTACAAAAATGGGACAGCATGTATATATACTTGTTACAAATCCATTTTTCATGTTCAAAAATAGTTTCTACTTCAACCAAATCTCTTGCAAACACCACAAAGCTATACTAATCCTACCATACACCTTCTTAGGGTGCCATGGGTTCCTAATAACTAGTAAACAAGTTAATTTAACAAAGGAACACCTAAAACCAATTCTAGGGTTTGTATGTTTCAAAAGTCTACAAAAATAAAGTGGTATAACTAGTTTGTGCATGAAATTAAGCATGAATACTATAGGATACATGTGCTATTAGAAGAAAACATGAAAATAAATTTGAATACTCACTTTGAAATAATAGGTGATTAGATGATGAGAAATCTTGTGTTACTTGTGTTTTTGTGGTATGATTCTTGATTAGGCAAGCAAAATGAACAACTTTGATGCTTTAACTTTTGGAAAAACTTCACTTGATCATGGATTTTGATGTTGGGTCGTGGATATGGTGAAAGAGATGAAGAGAATGGTAGCTTTGATCTTTGGAAATTATAATGTGAATGTTATTTGTGTTTTTGGTAGATATTTATCTAATTTCAATGGCATACTTGTAATTATATGGTCAATGTGAAGACTAATGAGGGGGGGGGGGGGGGCTGCACATGTTAGTTAAATGTGTGTGGGAAGCTTGGTAATCTAGTTCACGGAGTCGGTTTTGGTTCCGTTAATCGCAAAACGTAAAGTTTTAAACCGCGAAACGTAAATTCGGGCATCGTAAAAATATGAAACTTGAAAGAATGACTAAACTTGTCAAAATACTCCATAATAAAATAAAAATGAATGGTAAGTTCCATCGGGTTGCTTGAACGTTGTTAAAACTGGAAACGCGGGTTAAAAACGCGTAATTCGCATAAAACGCTGAACTGGAAAATGTAAAATTCCAAAATACTGGGTAAATGAATGTAATAACTTTTATGATGATAAAATGGATATAAAAATATGTCGGGACCATTGTGGGAATGTTTAGATATATTCGTCGTGTTTATAAACCGGGTGTTAACGTTTATTTATAAATAATTATAAGGAAAACGTTAAATGTATCAAATATATAAATTTGAAAATCCTAAGAGTGGTATAATATGAAAATGCTGTTATGATGATGTGCAAACTGTCTCTAGTCCGTATGCAGTGTCCTTACTGATAATAAAATGAATTCGCACCTAAACCCATACGGTTACGCGAATTTGAATACCCGTAAACTAAATTTACGATGAAATGTGTAATGCAAGTGAATAGTGTTTAGTGAATAGTAAAATTTCTGAATGCTTCTCGGAATGTCAAACTGACACCAAAAATGATGAATAGTAAACTGATGAATAGTGTTTTGATGAATAGTGTTTTTCCAAAGTTCGGGAAATGACCTGAAATGGTGAGTTGTGACAGAGGCCATGTAGTAAACGTTCGAGGAGCTAGGACACTTTAATTCGTAAATTCAGCAACTCGTCGATCCGTTTACCCAAATGGAACCCCTCACATGAAGCTCCCTAGTGTTGTAGTATTTGATAGAAAATATAAGTTTTTGATCTTTAAAAGTTACATGTCCGAATAGTTGAATAAACTTAGGAAAGTTTATTTTAAATGAAGATTGTTATTATCAATGAGTTTATGAAGCCTAGAGTGGACATTACTTGCAAAGTCTAATAGTCATTTGATGGAGTAGATCCAAATTGGTTGATTATGTTACAACTAACACTTTAGTTTATGTTGTCGACTTAGAAAGCCATAAGGTCTTTAGCCGTGGCTTTGGTCATTGCTACTATGGGTTTGAGACTCAACTTTGGCCTTATCCATGGTTGTGGTCTTGGCTTTAGGTCATTAGACCTCTTGGTTTCAATTAACCATAACTATTACATGGTCATTTGGTATAAAAATGGGCTGTTAAGAATTTGAAGAAAAATATCACTCGTAAAGCATTTTCAGGGCTCGAGCTTCTTTGAACCTGAACGAAAACGTCGTTCCGGACAACTTTCGTGTTTTAACTTTTTGATGAATCGGACCAGAAGTGCCACTTTCAAAAAGGTCAGAATGTTAACAGGTTGTTTAGGCAGTTTCGGCGTTTTGGTTCCGCTAACTTCTTATGGCCATAACTTTTGACTCGTGTACTCGTTTTAGGTGATTCAAATTGCTATGTTTTCCTTTTTAAGTCCTCTATCACAGTAGCTAAGTGTTTCATATCATGGTTATACTATTTTGGTCGTGGTTCTCAATATAAGTCACTAGTTTTCTTGTTTACATAACATAAGTTAATATATAGTTTCCAAAACTCGTTTTAATAGTTTTTATACATCATGAACATAACACAAAGACCATATATAGTGTAGAATATTCATAATCAAAAACATGTATGGTTACTTGTGGTTGGATTGATTCAAGAAAGTAGAATAAGAAGATTTTAGAGTGAGAAAGAGTTGGGTGTTTCTAGAAAGAGAAAGAGATGAGAGAAAATGTAATATTAGATTAAGAATGAGAGAAGCACCAACCCTCTCCACATGTGGAGAGGGGTATATATAGTGTCTTACAAAAAAAGATGAAAACGCCCACACCCGGGCTGTGGATCAGGCATACAGTGGGTAAAGACCCGTCCTTCTTCCACGATGTTACCTAAACTAAACTAATATCTAACTAACTAATAAACAAACTATGAGCTATCATAATGCTATTACATCATTTAGGTGACCGAGTCTTTTATAGGAATTTCGTATTCCTAACAATTTCCCCCTAAGCGAGGTCACCTTGGAAATTAAGCTCTTTGATCTTCAAGCATTCTTTACCTTATAGCTCGTAGGTTCTGATTCTTCACTTTACAGCACACTTTGTACATCTAGCAATGAACTTGTGATTTGAGTTCCTTTTTGATGTGTGATCTTTGAGCTTCCTTTGAGATCATCAGCCACAGTAAATCTCCAAGCTCATCCTTAGTAGTATCGCCTTCATGTGATGTAGTGACATAAGGACCATCATGCTCACACCCTTCTGGATCTAGAGACATTACATTAGACTTATGGATCAGGAGACTTTTTCATCAGAGTTGCGGAAACGTTGTTGGTAGTCTCTCAACATTTGTTGTAGTATGTCTCTCATCATCATTGATAGTGATGAGGATGTGTGAGCATGAGGTATGGATTGACCTGATTCAGCTGGAAATAGGAGCCATCAACACCATCTTTATATGTGTCCCTGAAATAAAACAATTAGCAATAAAGATAGAGAACGAATATGGCTTTGTCATTCGTTCTGCGAGGACAGACTACCCTCCGGTTTTGTGAAAACCGACCTGTGATCAGGTAGAATCTCTTTTAAAGAAGACTCTCCTTGACAGGAACTTCCAGCATGTAGTAATGAATTTTCCAAAGAATCCACTTCGGAATCTTCATACTTAGCATGTTCTCATACCGGAACATCTCAAAGCAGACAGCACGATAGAGTGAATCGGTGAATAGATATTCATGGATTGATGAGAAATTGATTTATAGAAATCACTCGCGTGTCATATAATAATAATTTTTGAGACACGACGAGAGTTTTAAGCTTTGAATCAAATTTCCATCGAAAATACTTTTGGTTGAAAGGTTATACACAATCAATGTGCTCGAAAATTAGTTTTTGAGCACATTGAAAGGTTTTTGCAAAAGTATCCGTCAATCCATATCCTGGAACAAGTTTGATTCAATTTTGAATCGCACCATTGTTGCTTTCCAGTTGTCACTTGATCATTGATCCAAGATGGATCTCACATGTCACCTACCAAGAGCTTGAGTGATGTTCGCTCTAGAAGGATTTCCATCTTCATTGTGAATATTTTCATATCATTCGGATGTTATGGCAATACCACAAGGATAATGCGTAGGACTCTAAATATTTTATCTTATTTTCCACATTGTGTGAAACAATAAGCATATTTGGAATGTGTCCTATCGAGATTTATGGATGATCTCATGGCTCTAGACTCAATAGTGCGTTTTGATCCGCTCCTGGAGACTGGGGAGGCGTATCCTGTTTTAGGTATCAACATAGCTCGCAATGAGCGGTCGATACATTGCACAGGGTTCCCCGTGAGAATGAAACAAGCTCTTTTAAGAGAACTTGAGTGGTTGGGAAGTTTAGTGCAGTGCATCACTGGGTCCATGCCGTCTTGTCTTTAATACCAGTGTTACCTTAGTAACAACTAGTAGCATATGAAGTTGAACCCGGTTTCTGCCCTAAGGTTGAATATTTGGAGGGTTATTTCTTTTCACGCTTCACATTTCATTTCTTTTTCATTCTTAAACCCCTTCAGTGCTTATCGAGACTTCACCACTAGAACCTTGTTGGGTTTGTTCCAGTCCTAGCTCTATCTCAGTCCGCACTCTTCCCTTTCTCACTTTACTCCTTTTTTCAATCATTCCTAAGGACTTCTAATCTATCTAGAGGATTGTCCCTGGGAAGATCCTTCCGGTTCTGGTAGATCATGGGAACTCATACCTAACCTTATCCATCCTTATAACTCCATGCATAAAGATAAATGGTCGGTCTTTGGTATTACTTCCACAAACGCCTTTTGCTCCCCCTCAATATGTGCATCGATATTCGAAAGTGTTTAGCACATATGTGGGAGCCTATTTTTGAGTCCAAAAGATCACATTTGATTATCAGCTTTCATATTTAAATCACATTCTCTCCCCCGATCAAAAATTTCAAATCTTTTGAGATTTTGGATCCCAATTGATTTAAATAAGTTAGAAAGCTTTTGAGAGAGAAATGTGGTCAGTTTTAATATTTTCTGATAAAAAGGAACCTTTTTCTTGCTCCCCTCAATCTGTGAGGGAGGTTTGTTATGTGTCAGATTTGAAGAGTTTACAAAAGATTTGAAGTTATAACAAAAACTCTTTGAAAATTTTCTCCTTCTGACACATAATCATCACAAATTGTTTTATTGCAAGGTTTTTTGTACAAAGTGTGGAGAGTTTTGACGATACATAAAATTTTGAGAAATCACTCTCCCCTCAATCAATGATGGATGTTAAAACTGAAATATTTTCATAAAATATTAAAGTCATTGATTGAGTGAAAAATTTTATCGAAATTTAGTTCAAATTGATTTCCAAACAAAATCTCATGGTACCACCAAGTTTTGCACAAATACTTTCTGGAAAAATCATACAAGCGAAAGTATTTGGCGATAAAAAGAAGATTTCTCTTCTTTATCAACAAATAATGCACTAAAGCGTACATTAGATCGAGGAAACATGGATATAAAGTAATCCATGCCCAGGTGAACTTCACCCGGTAAAAGGAACAACCGTCTTTTTGGTGACGTGTTTTCCCCATTTTGAAAAACGGGTTGCTATCTGAAGTAATAGCAAGCCTTAATTTTGAAGTCCGGGTTACAGCCTGAAATGACTGCAAGCCATATTTTTAAGAATGTTTTGAGAAACGACATGTTTTAGAAAAACATTATTTGAAAAAGAAAAACTCTTGCTCAAGCATATGTATGATTCCGTGTCATTATTGAATGACATTTCTAGAAACGTACATAATATTGATTATACAAGAGACATGTCGTGAGAGGAATATTTTTGGATTTTTTGTAGTTTTTCAAATTTTTATGGTTTTTATAGGTTTTATGATTTTATATTTTCTTTTATTTACAAATTAGTATAATATATATACAAAGGATACTAATCAGTTTAAGAAGATGTTGACATGAGTACCAAAATGTAATAACCCGAAAATTTCCGTTACGTTCTATTCGAAGAAACAACAGTTTATTTTGGGATTGACTTTGCTTGGAAGAAACTGAACGTAATTATAGTCAATTTTATCAGAAATATTATTCTGAGCGCATTGGTGTTATTCCCGTATCATGAATCTTCCGTCTACTCGCTTAAATGAGCCCCGAGCCTCATTTCAAGAAAGATATCATAAATTACGAATATGGTCCTTGTGGCATACTTTACATTTCATGCCCCTCATCTTTTGAAAACTTTATAAGTTGTAAATTATCATTTACTAAATTTCATGGAGAGTATAAAAGGAGAAGTAATACACTCATATTTCATTTTAGGGTTTCAACCCACCTCTCCTCTCTTTCTCTTTTCCCCAGCTGACACCAACATCCCTCCCTCTCATCACCACCGGCCACGTTCCGGCCAAATACTCCACCACCACCACGAGTACAGCTACACCGCCACCACCACCATCCACCAAATCCTCTCCTCTTTCTTTTGAGCTACTATACGCGCCACCAAACACACTCTAACACCTTTTTCACTCGAATCTCAGTCTTGAATCATCACCACCACCACACACCGCCATCAATATTGCAAGGAGATTCATGTATAGATCGAGTATTTGGAGTCTTGGTTCGAGTCGTACTCAAGAAGACGCCACCGCCACCTCCTCTTTTCCTCGTTCTAGTTGTCCGTGTGGTATAGTTAAACCACTCGTTTCTATTTCTCTAACTTTTGATTTCATATATCGTGTTACATTTTCGTGGATTAAAAGGATTTAAAAAAAAAAAAAAAAACTGAGATAGTTGAAAATTATTGTTCTGTGGAACTAACCTGATATAAATGATGATTAGCTTTTGTGGACTAGACTGGATATAAAAACGAAATACTAGCCTTTGATTTAAAAAGATTTCGTGTGGTGAAAACTAGATTCAAGTGGTGTTTGATTGTGTTTTGTATTATGGTCGAGTTTGGGAACCTGTACGGGTCGGGTCAGACCCATACGACCCGGTTTGGTCGTAAACCTTTTCTTGTTGTTGCTGGTCGAGGAATTCATGGGTCACGAGTTTAGGATTGGATTTATTGTATATTGGTTTAGAACTTATTTGGTCTATGTGGTACTCTTGGTTCAGTTAGTCACCTCAAGGGTGCGTTTGTGTTATTCTTGGTTCCCGAGAATCACCCACAAAGGGTGTATTTTGTCGGCAATCAAGTTAGGGTGTTAGCCATTTTGCTAATGATATGTCAAAACATTTTGAGAGTGTGTTTGTTTATAAAATAAATAGTGTATTGGAATCTAAATGGGTATTAAGTTTATTGTGTAATAATAGTTATCGGACTAAATGGTCAAGCGATATCTAATTGTTTATAGTTTGGTGCTCATGGTAAGTTTCGGATTATATATTATGGGAATTGTGACTTGGATTTGGATAACACGAATACTTAACGGATTATAAATGTTGAACGAGACTTGATATTCTTTGGACTTACGAGACATTCTCAACCGTTATTGGACTTACGGTATTGGATGATGGAAATTATTGGACATTTTGGACAAGACGTTATAATATATTGAACTCGATAAGAATTTAATATATTAGACACGGATCGGGTACAAAATATTCAATAAAGCCAAAGGCTAATATTAACGTGAGTGATAACGATAACCCAAGATTATCAAATAGTGTAATTAAAAATTTGATTTGTTAACGAAAATCTTTCGATTTGGGAACATTGTATAAACGGACGAGTCATGCTAAAAATTTATAAAAGTTTCTAAACTTATACTTTTATTTCAAATCTCTTTTATTTTTATAAAACCCAAATTATTTTTCTAAACTTATATCTATTGTTCAAAACCTTTTATTCTATTAAAAGCCTTCTAGCTCGAGTTGTGAACTCAAACTTATTTTTGTTTATAAAACATGTATGTTTTATATAAACTATTTGGGTTTATGGGGTAACCACCGAAACTTGCTTATTTTATTTTACATAGCTAAATTGTCGTCATCATTTATGTTTTCTGTGGTTAACTTGAGTTTGTCAATACTTCTTTTTATTGATGTTGATTCCTCTTTGGCGTGAGTTGTATGTTGACGTCTTTCTCATTTTGGAGTGAGTTGTATTTTGAGTCTATGTCTTCTTACCACACCACACGAAACATTGATACTAAACTTTTTATAAGTAACGATACGAATAATCCACGAAAACTATGACACATTATCATTTATAGACTTTATTATTTCACGTGCTATTTTCTGAGATAATCGTATGCGTATTAGGTTACACCATCTCTATACCATTGTACTCGTCGTATCTATCTTCTGGATATCGTTGTGATTAGCTCTAGATGCCAGTTGTGTGAGTTGTGATCTTTGCATTGCTGTGGCCAAGGTGAGTTCATAGCCCCTACTTTTTACTAGTTTTTACAACTGTTTTGGGGGAGAATACATGCACGTTTTTTTTTAACTAAACTAAATGCTTTTTAACTATTTTCATGCTATGACTAAACGTTTTCATGCTTTACTTTGGGCAATTATGTGAGTTCATAGCCCCTACTTTTTACTAGTTTTTACAACTGTTTTGGGGGAGAATACATGCACGTTTTTTTTTAACTAAACTAAATGCTTTTTAACTATTTTCATGCTATGACTAAACGTTTTCATGCTTTACTTTGGGCAATTATGTGAGTTCATAGCCCCTACTTTTTACTAGTTTTTACAACTGTTTTGGGGGAGAATACATGCACGTTTTTTTTTAACTAAACTAAATGCTTTTTAACTATTTTCATGCTATGACTAAACGTTTTCATGCTTTACTTTGGGCAATTATGTGAGTTCTCGTAGTCCCACTCCTTATATGTTCTTCTTTGGGGGAGAATGATACTAAATGCTTTTCAACTGCTTTCATGCTGTGACTAAACGTTTCATGCTTTGCTTTGGACAATTATGTGAGTTTGATTGCAATTATATGCTATGTGGTATACTATTACGTTTGCGAGCATGCGCTACTGTTTAACTCCGTAAGGGGCCGAAGCATAAGGATAGTACTATCCGGGGTCGCTCCCCGCTATTATTTAATTGTGTGACATCTTGGCAGGTTCAGTTTAGCGCTATTAAAACTTTTCATTCATTTCATGCTATAATTGCTTGTCTCTCACTATTGTCCTACCTAATATCATTCACAGCTTCATTTTTTCAAACTCTATGGAATCACCAGCGTAAGCTGACCGTTTTAGCATGTATTTTCAGGTTTAAGGCGTTAGCTTACTATTTGAAGGCGCTTGGCAAGAAGCATTGGTCATAGGTGACTCTGATTACTATTTGGGACCGCTTTATTTGTTTCATGGGCCTATTTCCGCACTACTTTCTTAAAATGTAAACTTAATGTTTTTATTGAAACCCTTCTTCTAAATAATTGAAATGAAAACCGTTCTTTGTACCTTATGTTATGATACCAATTTCGTAGCACCCCATAACATGTATGCTTCCGCTGGACCCGAATTTTGGGGGTGTTACAGTTGGTATCAGAGCTTAGGTTATAGAGAACTGGGTACTTTAAAACCTAGACTATAACCACTTTTGCAAAAACTTAAACCTATGACCTCTACGTGCCTGCCTGCCAAGCTGATGCCTCGCGTAATATTTTCTTTGAGGATAATTGTTGAAATGTGTGCCTAACTATTGGATATTTCATATCCGCCTATTTTAACTGCTCACTATAACCATTTTACATATACTTGTGCACACATCACACCTATCACAAAGTTACGCTATTTCTTTGCGTAATCTCAAAAATCGATTTTGAGTTTGAGACACTTGTCATGGTTTTGGGAATGATTTTGGATATAAAAGGACATATCACTAGTATAACTAGGCTGAGTATTTCAAAATTCATTGAACCTCGGGTGAATGTAGACTGATCACCTACATTCAACCAGGGACAGTGGGACATGGCCTGATCACCTATGTCCGACTCAGAGGTGAATTTTGTAATACAGGAGTAGTTATAACAGGGTTATGTCCGGGGAAAAGTTCGATTTTGGAAATTATGAGTTTTGAAAGTACACAAACACTGAATATCACGAAAGCCTGCACTTACACACATCACACTGGCATCACAACACCGCATGAATCGTAATGCTTCTACGCCACTAAACGTCCTCGTTTATGTGGAATTCCTGTTTGCCGCCATCGAGCGTAGTTCGCCTTGGATCGGGCTAGACCCAATTTGGCATCATCTGAATCTGAGCTGCTTATCGTCATAAGCCTTGTTGGTTTTTATTGAAATTATTGGATTTGGTTTAAACTATTGTTGAAATTGATCTTTGACTTCGTTTTGATTTGATTTCTGGTTACGTCTCGAATGGACTCTTAGCTATTTTTGGAGTTGGTTTTGACTACTTTGAACCTAATTCTTGGCTCCGTCTTGATTTGATTCCCAACTAAGTCCTAATATGACTTTTGGCAATTTCTGAAATTAATTTTGGCTATATTTGAATTTGATCTTTAACTAATTCTGGATTCGACTTTGACTACGTTTTGAATTGATTTTTGGCTACGTTTGGATTTGATTTGGACTACTTTCGGAGTTGATTTTGACGATGATTGATTGAATTTGAATCGCGTGATTTTGTGATTTCGAACCTTATCCCAGATTTGGACTTGTCTTTCAGCCTAATCTCATTGGTGATCTAGTCACAACCTTCTTTACCCTCAGCCTTGTGCTCAATCAATGATACTCATTTTCTTAACTGATGATGATCATTTTCTTAATCGATGACGTTCATTTTCTCGATCGAAGATGTTCATTTTCCCAATCGATGCTATTCAACCAATGCGGTTTTAGCAACAACGTTCAATTGAGGTTGTACTTTCCACCTCCAACCTAAGTATCGTGCTGAATCGACCGACTTCAACCGATTGCTCGTAGCAATCAACATTCTCTTACAGAGTTGTACTCTGAATATGCTAAATCTTTCAATCAGCAAGGATTCTGTGCTTATCAGAATTCTTAAGATTTTGAGAGGTAATCTGAACCACGTTCCTTGGGACAACCACCCAATCCACCCCTTATTCCTCAAAAATACCAGTTATCTTTTCCACTCTCTTATAGGAAAATGAAACTGCTTTACAATTAAATTACAAACTATGGTTATCCTACAAGATGTTTCACTACTACTTTACAAAAAATCAAAATTTTGATTTTACCAATGGAAAAATTGTTTTCTTGTTTTCTCACAAACTATTCTACAAAAATTGTTTCGTAAAATGTTTTTTTTTATATATAAAAACTTTTAATTGCCTTGTAACAATATTACGGATCAAAATGCAACCTTACTACCATCCTGAAAATCAAAATTTTTACTATACCGCTACTATATAAACAATAAATTGTTTTACTATTATCCTATAAGACGTTCCATACATTCTTTCATAAATCATTATGAATCAAATTGCTCACATCTACATGAAGAAGATCGTTCGAAGGTAGAACGGAGATGCAAGCTACTCGCGAATCGTTAGAAACACATACGACGCAAACCTCTTGAATCCCCAGACATAGCCTTATGCTTAAAGCTCGTCGAAAAACCGCGTAACGTGAAGATAAATCTTTGCGCGTTTACACCCATTCCTTTTTACCGTAATGGGTAACTCTCATTTAATCGCGAGGACGCGATTCCGTTAAGGAGATGAGTCTGTAACAACCCGAAAATTTCCGTTACGTTCTATTCGAAGAAACAACAGTTTATTTTGGGATTGACTTTGCTTGGAAGAAACTGAACGTAATTATAGTCAATTTTATCAGAAATATTATTCTGAGCGCATTGGTGTTATTCCCGTATCATGAATCTTCCGTCTACTCGCTTAAATGAGCCCCGAGCCTCATTTCAAGAAAGATATCATAAATTACGAATATGATCCTTGTGGCATACTTTACATTTCATGCCCCTCATCTTTTGAAAACTTTATAAGTTGTAAATTATCATTTACTAAATTTCATGGAGAGTATAAAAGGAGAAGTAATACACTCATATTTCATTTTAGGGTTTCAACCAACCTCTCCTCTCTTTCTCTTTTCCCCAGCCGACACCAACATCCCTCCCTCTCATCACCACCGGCCACGTTCCGGCCAAATACTCCACCACCACCACGAGTACAGCTACACCGCCACCACCACCATCCACCAAATCCTCTCCTCTTTCTTTTGAGCTACTATACGCGCCACCAAACACACTCTAACACCTTTTTCACTCGAATCTCAGTCTTGAATCATCACCACCACCACACACCGCCATCAATATTGCAAGGAGATTCATGTATAGATCGAGTATTTGGAGTCTTGGTTCGAGTCGTACTCAAGAAGACGCCACCGCCACCTCCTCTTTTCCTCGTTCTAGTTGTCCGTGTGGTATAGTTAAACCACTCGTTTCTATTTCTCTAACTTTTGATTTCATATATCGTGTTACATTTTCGTGGATTAAAAGGATTTAAAAAAAAAAAAAAAACTGAGATAGTTGAAAATTATTGTTCTGTGGAACTAACCTGATATAAATGATGATTAGCTTTTGTGGACTAGACTGGATATAAAAACGAAATACTAGCCTTTGATTTAAAAAGATTTCGTGTGGTGAAAACTAGATTCAAGTGGTGTTTGATTGTGTTTTGTATTATGGTCGAGTTTGGGAACCTGTACGGGTCGGGTCAGACCCATACGACCCGGTTTGGTCGTAAACCTTTTCTTGTTGTTGCTGGTCGAGGAATTCATGGGTCACGAGTTTAGGATTGGATTTATTGTATATTGGTTTAGAACTTATTTGGTCTATGTGGTACTCTTGGTTCAGTTAGTCACCTCAAGGGTGCGTTTGTGTTATTCTTGGTTCCCGAGAATCACCCACAAAGGGTGTATTTTGTCGGCAATCAAGTTAGGGTGTTAGCCATTTTGCTAATGATATGTCAAAACATTTTGAGAGTGTGTTTGTTTATAAAATAAATAGTGTATTGGAATCTAAATGGGTATTAAGTTTATTGTGTAATAATAGTTATCGGACTAAATGGTCAAGCGATATCTAATTGTTTATAGTTTGGTGCTCATGGTAAGTTTCGGATTATATATTATGGGAATTGTGACTTGGATTTGGATAACACGAATACTTAACGGATTATAAATGTTGAACGAGACTTGATATTCTTTGGACTTACGAGACATTCTCAACCGTTATTGGACTTACGGTATTGGATGATGGAAATTATTGGACATTTTGGACAAGACGTTATAATATATTGAACTCGATAAGAATTTAATATATTAGACACGGATCGGGTACAAAATATTCAATAAAGCCAAAGGCTAATATTAACGTGAGTGATAACGATAACCCAAGATTATCAAATAGTGTAATTAAAAATTTGATTTGTTAACGAAAATCTTTCGATTTGGGAACATTGTATAAACGGACGAGTCATGCTAAAAATTTATAAAAGTTTCTAAACTTATACTTTTATTTCAAATCTCTTTTATTTTTATAAAACCCAAATTATTTTTCTAAACTTATATCTATTGTTCAAAACCTTTTATTCTATTAAAAGCCTTCTAGCTCGAGTTGTGAACTCAAACTTATTTTTGTTTATAAAACATGTATGTTTTATATAAACTATTTGGGTTTATGGGGTAACCACCGAAACTTGCTTATTTTATTTTACATAGCTAAATTGTCGTCATCATTTATGTTTTCTGTGGTTAACTTGAGTTTGTCAATACTTCTTTTTATTGATGTTGATTCCTCTTTGGCGTGAGTTGTATGTTGACGTCTTTCTCATTTTGGAGTGAGTTGTATTTTGAGTCTATGTCTTCTTACCACACCACACGAAACATTGATACTAAACTTTTTATAAGTAACGATACGAATAATCCACGAAAACTATGACACATTATCATTTATAGACTTTATTATTTCACGTGCTATTTTCTGAGATAATCGTATGCGTATTAGGTTACGCCATCTCTATACCATTGTACTCGTCGTATCTATCTTCTGGATATCGTTGTGATTAGCTCTAGATGCCAGTTGTGTGAGTTGTGATCTTTGCATTGCTGTGGCCAAGGTGAGTTCATAGCCCCTACTTTTTACTAGTTTTTACAACTGTTTTGGGGGAGAATACATGCACGTTTTTTTTTAACTAAACTAAATGCTTTTTAACTATTTTCATGCTATGACTAAACGTTTTCATGCTTTACTTTGGGCAATTATGTGAGTTCATAGCCCCTACTTTTTACTAGTTTTTACAACTGTTTTGGGGGAGAATACATGCACGTTTTTTTTTAACTAAACTAAATGCTTTTTAACTATTTTCATGCTATGACTAAACGTTTTCATGCTTTACTTTGGGCAATTATGTGAGTTCATAGCCCCTACTTTTTACTAGTTTTTACAACTGTTTTGGGGGAGAATACATGCACGTTTTTTTTTAACTAAACTAAATGCTTTTTAACTATTTTCATGCTATGACTAAACGTTTTCATGCTTTACTTTGGGCAATTATGTGAGTTCTCGTAGTCCCACTCCTTATATGTTCTTCTTTGGGGGAGAATGATACTAAATGCTTTTCAACTGCTTTCATGCTGTGACTAAACGTTTCATGCTTTGCTTTGGACAATTATGTGAGTTTGATTGCAATTATATGCTATGTGGTATACTATTACGTTTGCGAGCATGCGCTACTGTTTAACTCCGTAAGGGGCCGAAGCATAAGGATAGTACTATCCGGGGTCGCTCCCCGCTATTATTTAATTGTGTGACATCTTGGCAGGTTCAGTTTAGCGCTATTAAAACTTTTCATTCATTTCATGCTATAATTGCTTGTCTCTCACTATTGTCCTACCTAATATCATTCACAGCTTCATTTTTTCAAACTCTATGGAATCACCAGCGTAAGCTGACCGTTTTAGCATGTATTTTCAGGTTTAAGGCGTTAGCTTACTATTTGAAGGCGCTTGGCAAGAAGCATTGGTCATAGGTGACTCTGATTACTATTTAGGACCGCTTTATTTGTTTCATGGGCCTATTTCCGCACTACTTTCTTAAAATGTAAACTTAATGTTTTTATTGAAACCCTTCTTCTAAATAATTGAAATGAAAACCGTTCTTTGTACCTTATGTTATGATACCAATTTCGTAGCACCCCATAACATGTATGCTTCCGCTGGACCCGAATTTTGGGGGTGTTACAGTTGGTATCAGAGCTTAGGTTATAGAGAACTGGGTACTTTAAAACCTAGACTATAACCACTTTTGCAAAAACTTAAACCTATGACCTCTACGTGCCTGCCTGCCAAGCTGATGCCTCGCGTAATATTTTCTTTGAGGATAATTGTTGAAATGTGTGCCTAACTATTGGATATTTCATATCCGCCTATTTTAACTGCTCACTATAACCATTTTACATATACTTGTGCACACATCACACCTATCACAAAGTTACGCTATTTCTTTGCGTAATCTCAAAAATCGATTTTGAGTTTCAGACACTTGTCATGGTTTTGGGAATGATTTTGGATATAAAAGGACATATCACTAGTATAACTAGGCTGAGTATTTCAAAATTCATTGAACCTCGGGTGAATGTAGACTGATCACCTACATTCAACCAGGGACAGTGGGACATGGCCTGATCACCTATGTCCGACTCAGAGGTGAATTTTGTAATACAGGAGTAGTTATAACAGGGTTATGTCCGGGGAAAAGTTCGATTTTGGAAATTATGAGTTTTGAAAGTACACAAACACTGAATATCACGAAAGCCTGCACTTACACACATCACACTGGCATCACAACACCGCATGAATCGTAATGCTTCTACGCCACTAAACGTCCTCGTTTATGTGGAATTCATGTTTGCCGCCATCGAGCGTAGTTCGCCTTGGATCGGGCTAGACCCAATTTGGCATCATCTGAATCTGAGCTGCTTATCGTCATAAGCCTTGTTGGTTTTTATTGAAATTATTGGATTTGGTTTAAACTATCGTTGAAATTGATCTTTGACTTCGTTTTGATTTGATTTCTGGTTACGTCTCGAATGGACTCTTAGCTATTTTTGGAGTTGGTTTTGACTACTTTGAACCTAATTCTTGGCTCCGTCTTGATTTGATTCCCAACTAAGTCCTAATATGACTTTTGGCAATTTCTGAAATTAATTTTGGCTATATTTGAATTTGATCTTTAACTAATTCTGGATTCGACTTTGACTACGTTTTGAATTGATTTTTGGCTACGTTTGGATTTGATTTGGACTACTTTCGGAGTTGATTTTGACGATGATTGATTGAATTTGAATCGCGTGATTTTGTGATTTCGAACCTTATCCCAGATTTGGACTTGTCTTTCAGCCTAATCTCATTGGTGATCTAGTCACAACCTTCTTTACCCTCAGCCTTGTGCTCAATCAATGATACTCATTTTCTTAACTGATGATGATCATTTTCTTAATCGATGACGTTCATTTTCTCGATCGAAGATGTTCATTTTCCCAATCGATGCTATTCAACCAATGCGGTTTTAGCAACAACGTTCAATTGAGGTTGTACTTTCCACCTCCAACCTAAGTATCGTGCTGAATCGACCGACTTCAACCGATTGCTCGTAGCAATCAACATTCTCTTACAGAGTTGTACTCTGAATATGCTAAATCTTTCAATCAGCAAGGATTCTGTGCTTATCAGAATTCTTAAGATTTTGAGAGGTAATCTGAACCACGTTCCTTGGGACAACCACCCAATCCACCCCTTATTCCTCAAAAATACCAGTTATCTTTTCCACTCTCTTATAGGAAAATGAAACTGCTTTACAATTAAATTACAAACTATGGTTATCCTACAAGATGTTTCACTACTACTTTACAAAAAATCAAAATTTTGATTTTACCAATGGAAAAATTGTTTTCTTGTTTTCTCACAAACTATTCTACAAAAATTGTTTCGTAAAATGTTTTTTTTTTATATATAAAAACTTTTAATTGCCTTGTAACAATATTACGGATCAAAATGCAACCTTACTACCATCCTGAAAATCAAAATTTTTACTATACCGCTACTATATAAACAATAAATTGTTTTACTATTATCCTATAAGACGTTCCATACATTCTTTCATAAATCATTATGAATCAAATTGCTCACATCTACATGAAGAAGATCGTTCGAAGGTAGAACGGAGATGCAAGCTACTCGCGAATCGTTAGAAACACATACGACGCAAACCTCTTGAATCCCCAGACATAGCCTTATGCTTAAAGCTCGTCGAAAAACCGCGTAACGTGAAGATAAATCTTTGCGCGTTTACACCCATTCCTTTTTACCGTAATGGGTAACTCTCATTTAATCGCGAGGACGCGATTCCGTTAAGGAGATGAGTCTGTAACAACCCGAAAATTTCCGTTACGTTCTATTCGAAGAAACAACAGTTTATTTTGGGATTGACTTTGCTTGGAAGAAACTGAACGTAATTATAGTCAATTTTATCAGAAATATTATTCTGAGCGCATTGGTGTTATTCCCGTATCATGAATCTTCCGTCTACTCGCTTAAATGAGCCCCGAGCCTCATTTCAAGAAAGATATCATAAATTACGAATATGATCCTTGTGGCATACTTTACATTTCATGCCCCTCATCTTTTGAAAACTTTATAAGTTGTAAATTATCATTTACTAAATTTCATGGAGAGTATAAAAGGAGAAGTAATACACTCATATTTCATTTTAGGGTTTCAACCAACCTCTCCTCTCTTTCTCTTTTCCCCAGCCGACACCAACATCCCTCCCTCTCATCACCACCGGCCACGTTCCGGCCAAATACTCCACCACCACCACGAGTACAGCTACACCGCCACCACCACCATCCACCAAATCCTCTCCTCTTTCTTTTGAGCTACTATACGCGCCACCAAACACACTCTAACACCTTTTTCACTCGAATCTCAGTCTTGAATCATCACCACCACCACACACCGCCATCAATATTGCAAGGAGATTCATGTATAGATCGAGTATTTGGAGTCTTGGTTCGAGTCGTACTCAAGAAGACGCCACCGCCACCTCCTCTTTTCCTCGTTCTAGTTGTCCGTGTGGTATAGTTAAACCACTCGTTTCTATTTCTCTAACTTTTGATTTCATATATCGTGTTACATTTTCGTGGATTAAAAGGATTTAAAAAAAAAAAAAAAAAAACTGAGATAGTTGAAAATTATTGTTCTGTGGAACTAACCTGATATAAATGATGATTAGCTTTTGTGGACTAGACTGGATATAAAAACGAAATACTAGCCTTTGATTTAAAAAGATTTCGTGTGGTGAAAACTAGATTCAAGTGGTGTTTGATTGTGTTTTGTATTATGGTCGAGTTTGGGAACCTGTACGGGTCGGGTCAGACCCATACGACCCGGTTTGGTCGTAAACCTTTTCTTGTTGTTGCTGGTCGAGGAATTCATGGGTCACGAGTTTAGGATTGGATTTATTGTATATTGGTTTAGAACTTATTTGGTCTATGTGGTACTCTTGGTTCAGTTAGTCACCTCAAGGGTGCGTTTGTGTTATTCTTGGTTCCCGAGAATCACCCACAAAGGGTGTATTTTGTCGGCAATCAAGTTAGGGTGTTAGCCATTTTGCTAATGATATGTCAAAACATTTTGAGAGTGTGTTTGTTTATAAAATAAATAGTGTATTGGAATCTAAATGGGTATTAAGTTTATTGTGTAATAATAGTTATCGGACTAAATGGTCAAGCGATATCTAATTGTTTATAGTTTGGTGCTCATGGTAAGTTTCGGATTATATATTATGGGAATTGTGACTTGGATTTGGATAACACGAATACTTAACGGATTATAAATGTTGAACGAGACTTGATATTCTTTGGACTTACGAGACATTCTCAACCGTTATTGGACTTACGGTATTGGATGATGGAAATTATTGGACATTTTGGACAAGACGTTATAATATATTGAACTCGATAAGAATTTAATATATTAGACACGGATCGGGTACAAAATATTCAATAAAGCCAAAGGCTAATATTAACGTGAGTGATAACGATAACCCAAGATTATCAAATAGTGTAATTAAAAATTTGATTTGTTAACGAAAATCTTTCGATTTGGGAACATTGTATAAACGGACGAGTCATGCTAAAAATTTATAAAAGTTTCTAAACTTATACTTTTATTTCAAATCTCTTTTATTTTTATAAAACCCAAATTATTTTTCTAAACTTATATCTATTGTTCAAAACCTTTTATTCTATTAAAAGCCTTCTAGCTCGAGTTGTGAACTCAAACTTATTTTTGTTTATAAAACATGTATGTTTTATATAAACTATTTGGGTTTATGAGGTAACCACCGAAACTTGCTTATTTTATTTTACATAGCTAAATTGTCGTCATCATTTATGTTTTCTGTGGTTAACTTGAGTTTGTCAATACTTCTTTTTATTGATGTTGATTCCTCTTTGGCGTGAGTTGTATGTTGACGTCTTTCTCATTTTGGAGTGAGTTGTATTTTGAGTCTATGTCTTCTTACCACACCACACGAAACATTGATACTAAACTTTTTATAAGTAACGATACGAATAATCCACGAAAACTATGACACATTATCATTTATAGACTCTATTATTTCACGTGCTATTTTCTGAGATAATCGTATGCGTATTAGGTTACGCCATCTCTATACCATTGTACTCGTCGTATCTATCTTCTGGATATCGTTGTGATTAGCTCTAGATGCCAGTTGTGTGAGTTGTGATCTTTGCATTGCTGTGGCCAAGGTGAGTTCATAGCCCCTACTTTTTACTAGTTTTTACAATTGTTTTGGGGGAGAATACATGCACGTTTTTTTTTAACTAAACTAAATGCTTTTTAACTATTTTCATGCTATGACTAAACGTTTTCATGCTTTACTTTGGGCAATTATGTGAGTTCATAGCCCCTACTTTTTACTAGTTTTTACAACTGTTTTGGGGGAGAATACATGCACGTTTTTTTTTTAACTAAACTAAATGCTTTTTAACTATTTTCATGCTATGACTAAACGTTTTCATGCTTTACTTTGGGCAATTATGTGAGTTCATAGCCCCTACTTTTTACTAGTTTTTACAACTGTTTTGGGGGAGAATACATGCACGTTTTTTTTTAACTAAACTAAATGCTTTTTAACTATTTTCATGCTATGACTAAACGTTTTCATGCTTTACTTTGGGCAATTATGTGAGTTCTCGTAGTCCCACTCCTTATATGTTCTTCTTTGGGGGAGAATGATACTAAATGCTTTTCAACTGCTTTCATGCTGTGACTAAACATTTCATGCTTTGCTTTGGACAATTATGTGAGTTTGATTGCAATTATATGCTATGTGGTATACTATTACGTTTGCGAGCATGCGCTACTGTTTAACTCCGTAAGGGGCCGAAGCATAAGGATAGTACTATCCGGGGTCGCTCCCCGCTATTATTTAATTGTGTGACATCTTGGCAGGTTCAGTTTAGCGCTATTAAAACTTTTCATTCATTTCATGCTATAATTGCTTGTCTCTCACTATTGTCCTACCTAATATCATTCACAGCTTCATTTTTTCAAACTCTATGGAATCACCAGCGTAAGCTGACCGTTTTAGCATGTATTTTCAGGTTTAAGGCGTTAGCTTACTATTTGAAGGCGCTTGGCAAGAAGCATTGGTCATAGGTGACTCTGATTACTATTTGGGACCGCTTTATTTGTTTCATGGGCCTATTTCCGCACTACTTTCTTAAAATGTAAACTTAATGTTTTTATTGAAACCCTTCTTCTAAATAATTGAAATGAAAACCGTTCTTTGTACCTTATGTTATGATACCAATTTCGTAGCACCCCATAACATGTATGCTTCCGCTGGACCCGAATTTTGGGGGTGTTACACAAAATGATAGTAACGTTCAGCTCGTTGTAGAAATCAGTAGTCAGCATCTCTTAAACTTTCACCACGAAAGCTTTCGAGGCTCTTGAATAATCATCTAAAACATTAGTTGCCGTGATAAAATCTTAAACGGGATTTTACAACTCTTGTGACTTAAACCGAGAGATCGATTCTCTCCCGGGATTTTACTAAAGTCAACAAAAGAAACCGAAAGATGTAATATGCGAGTTAGACTTAGAGAGAGATCTTGGATAAGTGACAATTAGCATTAAGTGTCAAGTCGCGACAAGTCAAGTTACAATAGATCCGATCGTAATAAGTCAAGTCGTAAAGATTAATTCACAACGTCAAATTACAATCAGACTAATCGAAACGACTTAAGTCACAACAATTCACCAAACACAAGTAGTTAACAAAACACTAGAATCTCACAACTGAGTTAATCACTAGACGCAACCACATTGCTGAGTTTTATCCTCCTCAATGTGAAGCTTTGGTAGCTTCCCCCCAAACCGACAATTATCTTCATTAGACCACTTCCCCAAGTAGTTGAAGTGATGCAAAAAGTCTCATTGTATGATGCTCAAAGACCCAAAGAAAATGATAGCACCGAAGTAACAAGGTGAACCATGGATCATCTCTGCGGTTATCAATCCCGGAATGTATGATGAAGCCCGATCAAATGACCCTGTTGTGCGTCCCCAATGTACACATTACTTTGCGGTTCAGAGCAGTTGTCTATTCGGGGGAATAAGATATCAACATCTTCATTTCACTAAATGCTTTCTAGTTATCTGACACATACCAACTGAATCCATATTGTACGCATTTATCCAACAGAAGAAGAAACAATGACACCAAAGTAACAGGTTGAAGCACTGATCATCTCTGCGGATATCACGTCCGGAATATATGATTAAGCCCGATCACGTGAACCTGTTGCGCGTCCTTGATGTACACAAATCTCTCCCCTGATGGTTGCGATCTCATCAGAATCATCATACCATTGTGTACATGAAGCATTAACCAGAAGCACTCTACCATAAACCATATCAGCTCCTATGAAGATGTCGATAAACAATATCATCTCACGCTCCAAATATTCTTCTCTATATTTCATCCTACTGAAAGCTGAAGTAATACATACCATAGAAGACCACTTCCCCCACGTAGTTGGAATGATACACCAAACGCCACAAGTTAATACACTGATATTCTCTGCGATTATGACATTTGTCTTCCCGGGATAACTTCAATTAAGAAGAAGTATTAAGTTCATCACGTGTACTCTTAATGCATTCAGATGTATGTCTCCTTCCCCCTTGCTGGTTTTGATACCTCAGAATCAGCAACATATATTAGAAGAACATCATTTGCTCAGATATATCTTGTGAGAATCAACTACTATAGAAACTCTCTATGACAATCATTACCAACCCTTGTGTAGGCTATTTGAAGTGACCACTGATGAAGTACACCCGATATACCAAAGTTGAAACTGAAGAAGAATTCCCCAAATCCGTAACTTAAGCTTGCACTATTATTGATTAAAGAACGATGTAGAAGAATAAGTACAACACCTCTTGAGACTATCCACATCAGCATATGCGTGTGACACTGAGCACTACAATGTAACTCCTTGAAGTGATAGCTATAGCCCGTGAGTACTACAATGTAAGTCCTTCCATCGGGTATAACTAGATAATCCAACTTCCAATCATAAACTTTAAGAGTTCACGCAAGTCATCAATCGATACATGAAGTTTCGATGATGAAATAAGTAGACGCCTTCGTACAATACTCTTCAATCTCAATTAAGGGATGCCAAAATAAACTCCTTGATCACTTGACATTTCATGTCCAAATTTTTAGCCGTTTAGACATTTTAACCGACATTTTCCATAATGTTCTTCGGGTTGATTTACAAAGTGCACATTGGTAGGAACAACAATCCTTGATTTTAGAACGAAAAGACGGATCATTATTCATGTGTGCAACTACATAATCATGATCGTCAACACCTTGAGGAATAACTAGAGATTGGATTACTTGATCAAGTGATCAATCATCATTCGTAATACTTCTAGAAGGTGCATCTTGATCAATCATCATTCGTTGAAGCTTGGAAGTAATCATCAGACATAAATCCCAGTCATCCTTAGTAAGTAGAACATTAGGTGTTGGAGGAGAGTCGTATGACCATTCTTCAAGCATCAATCACCATGTGGTATATTCACACTTCTCCCCCTCAAAAATTGCAAGCGAGGTTTGCACTTTTTGATTGAGCAAGTGAATAAGAATACAATCAATCATGTATTTTATTCACACTTCCCCCCCTCAAAAATTGCATACGAGGTTGCCATTTTTGATTGAGCGTGTGAAAAAGAATACACTCAATCATGTAGTTTATTCACCCTTCTCCCCCTCAAAAATTGCAAACGAAGTTTGCCATTTTTGAATGAGCAAGTGAATACGAATTCGAGAAAAGATGAGTAGATCCACTTGATGACTGAACGAACATGGAGAAAGCACGAAGCATGCTGTTGAGAATTGTCAAAACAAGAAGATTTCTCTTCTTCCGAAGGTAAGGCGCACTGAATCGTACACCTTTCTTTTCTTTGATGAACGGGGCCTGAAGTTTTGTCTGCTGATGAGTGGGAATCGCACCAGGCTTTACCTCTCAAGGGATCTTGAGAAGCTTACAACCCCCACCAGGCAGTGTACCTGATCGTTGTAGTATAGTATAGTGACAAGTACCGGGGGATTGATCGTTCAGCTAGGAATAGTGTCGCTAGGATTAGAAAACCTAAATACTAGTTCTAAGGATGAGGGATGATTATTTTTGTATTTTTATGTTTTTTAGAAAGCAAGTAAAAATCTCGGTTTTGAAGGATTTAGGCGGAATTAGTTGCTAGTCAACTAACCCAATACTAGGATGCAATCAAAATAAAATACTAAAAATGAAAATAAACTAAATTATACTAAAGTTGTGAGCAATAAGTGGAGAAAATGTGTTTACTTAGATTTCACTACTCCCTAGACATCTTTTACACGTTAATTACTTGTTATAGTTGCATGGATGACGGATTGTATTCCTTAATACCATTCATGGGGTGGCGCACTTAACTCCCCAATTCTATGAGCTCTTATCTCCTCCTATGCCATGCCCAGCACAACCATAGGGATTATAAACAGTGACTCATGCATTAAATACAACCAATAAAGACCTAGTGCACATCGGTTCATGTTTCCTAAGACGTTCAAGCATGTTACCATTTGGAGATCTGCCAGTTTTCTTAAGCCTAACAAATATAAATCATTCATCCAAAACAATTATAAACAAGTAATCAACACATAATTAACATCTAGGTTTCATTAGATCCAAGCAAACACAAGATAGATCTAGCCTAGCATGATGGAATTAAGATAAGAACAAGATATAGACAACCAACACATAGACATATTGATTGAATTAAAAGAATACTTATCTCAATTACACATGAAAGGTATCAAGGGCTTAGAACCCTTGAAAAACCTGTAAAATTCGCACCAAGTTCGTACTTAGGGTTTCTCCAAAACTTCTCTCTTTTTAATGTGAAAATTAGAAAACTATATATAGGAAATAGGGTCTGACGGCGTCAAGACCAAATAGGTGACGCCGTCACCTCGCCACCAAAATAATTCTCGGACTGCCTTGATCTACTTCTGACGCCGTCATGTGTTAGCATTTCCAGGCCGTCATGCATTTTCCTCTTGACGCCCTTCCTTGTGACGCCGTCAAATCTGTACTGGGTCGTCATGGAAATTACTCTTGACGCCGTCAGGATGTTACTCTTGACGCTATCACCTACTGTTCCCAGCAAGGAAAATTAAGACTTTGGCGTTTTCTTCACTTTTATGCTCCAAAAACGTCCGAATTGCTTCCTTTTCCAGATTTCTCTCCCAAAGTACCTAAAATCACAAAAGGAACGATTTAGGGCAATATTTGATCAAATAAATTCAATTCCGGGCTTAAATGACCCCCTAAAAGTGGTTCATTTTTCGCCTCATCATATACCCTTACACTTGAGATTTGCTTGTCCTCAAGCAAATGCGCTTTTATTCTACTCAAAATACAAGTTAGGGGTCATTTAACACTAACATAAAAGTAATTACAACAAATAATCGTTCCACTAAAGACCAATAGACAAGCACGGAGGTCATACACTAGCACCTCACAAATAGTGTTTAGATACTCACATCTCTCGGGTGTAATAAAGTATAAATTACAATATGGAAACGGAAGATATCTCTCACTACCTGTCATAGCAAAATAGATTACCATAGGCTTGGGAAAGGATCAAACCTCCACCACATGGCGTAAGCACCTAGGATAAACTATCAAAGAGGTCTTTTAAAGGGTTGTAATGTTAGGTGTAGGGATATGAAATACACGGTTTTGTTGGATAAAGGAAGTTTTACTGGTGGCGAGTTAACAATCTTGGTTAATTACATGTACAATATGGCGTTGCTAAGCCAAGACTAGACCCGACTTAAGCTAATAAATGAAAAATAACAAAAACATAAAAATGAACATAGAATGAAAAGGGATGGTAGTCCGTTTTTTTTCTTTTTTTTTTTTTTTTTTTTTGCATACACTCTTACCCTACCATCCAAAATAATACATCACAGGGAATGAACATTCCCCTTACACTTGGATCTTTACAATCAACTATACTAATGACTCGAATTAAGAAAATCAAAACACTTGGAGTACTTTTAAGATTAACGTACGTATGGGGGTAATAATATTATGTTCTTCCCCATTATTCCATAAAATAAGTACTTACCCATGAGTCCCAATCGTCCCAAAACAATATGTACAAGGATATGACTCGACTTAGCAACCATGTAATCAATTAGATAATTAACTTAGGGTTTAACAAATAACAATAATGCACTAAAAATGAGCGCATACACGGAAGGCTAAGGCGATTTGGGTGTACATTTAAGTGGGGTGTAACAAATTCTTCTTTTAAGTAAAATGCTTAAAGTTAGAAACGAAAAGATAGGCTCAGAGGGGTGTACTAGGGGTTTCGTGTACTAAAAATGAGTACAACGCTAAGGGTTTGGGAAAAATTAGTTGACTTAACTAGCCAAGTAATATGACTTAAATGGTCAAGTAATTATGATACGGGTTTAACACAAGGGTGATCCTAATGCCACTTATCATGTAGTAAATCCTACTACACGAATGTAGTCTCACTAGCGGTCTCGGGATGCATCACTAACGCAAGTTCTAGAATCTAAATGCTACCGGTACACTCATAAGCACTAATAGTAAATGCTTTTCCTATCAAATCTAAAGGCGAACCTCACATATTTGGGTGGAAAATTTTTCTGAAAGTACGGTTATGTGCTAGTCATACAATCTCCTATCCATGAGACGCTTGCTATGGCTAAAGTTTCACTCCTAAATGTTGTAAAAAAATTTAAATTTGGCGCTAAAATTACACTAACAAGTATTTCTCAAAGTTTTATTACACATCTACCATTAAACAAAACAAACTCAAGCGAAAGTGCATATGTAAGGTATCATCATTTTACCCTCCCCTTACACTTAGGATGAACATTGTCCCCAATGTTCAAGTAAAGAATGTAAAAGTGAAAAAGTAAAAAGAATGAAATCAAATACTCCCCTGATTCGCTCGGTATGGATAATAAGGTGGTCAGGTTAAATCTTCCTCCAAGAAAATGAACAATCAAAGCTTCCCTTCCAGAATATAAATCATCTTCTTGTCATACATAACCTGTAAAACCTGAGAAAATAGACAAAACAACCTCGTGTAAAATCGGCGGCATCCTATATAAGTTACTAAATCCTAGAAAACAAGATAAGATATAATGCTTGTGGAATGAAGTTTGCAGATTTCCTGGAGATTATAAAACTTAATAATTCACAAAAACCATAAGACTCCGTTAGAAAAACAAAACCGGTAAAATTTCCAGATTTTTACACTTGATGCCGTCAAGAGTTAACTCGTGACGCCGTCAGGATTGACCTGCAGAAATTCTTATGTTAAGTTTCATGAAAATTTCTGGAAAAACTTGGTCCTACTTCCTGGAAAATCCTGCAAAACATCATTATGACTCAATACAAGCATTTGACTCTAACAAATACGAATACACATGTTCATTTAATATTGTGGAGAATCATGATCGGTTTGTTTCTTAAAAAACATATTTGGGGTTTCCCCTTACACTTATCTTTTGCAAAAATACTTTTAAGTGGAGTTAAGACTAGGCCAAAACAACAAAGTAAAGTATTTCCACTTTTTAATTGAGAAACATGATCTACCAACAATAAAAATAAAGCATGCATACGGAAGCAAATAACAATCAAACAAATAAAAATCACACAAATAAAAACACACAAAGCATGGGTTGCCTCCCAGGGAGCGCTTGTTTTTGTTCGAGTCACGAGCCTGACTCTACCCTTATTTAACGAAGATATGGGAGGTTTTCCCTACACTTAGGATTAAGTGCGGGTGGAAGTAGCGATACACACCCTTAGGGTGTAAATATGCCTCGTGAGGAAAGAGTGGTGGATGAATTATATGCTCAAAGGGGTGTGCTCCTATCATCATAACCTTACCTAATTCAATCGGGTTAATGGGTGGATTAAGATTTTCTCCTAGAAAGGGATCATTTTCAATCAACTTCAAGAGACTCCTAGTTGGGAATCCATCTTGACTTAATAAACCCGGTTTAAACCCATAATGTTTCTTGTGATCAATCATAAGTGGGTGATGTAAGCATGTAAGGTCATTTTCCACTCCTATATTGGCCTCATCTCTAAAAGGCTTAGAGTCCACTACCTTTGTCCTAAGACTACCCGGACTATATGGTTTGATGGGTGGATCGGAACCTATTTCAATTCCTAAATTTTCATCCAAGGATGGAAGATTAGGTAACGGTTTTGGTTGAGGCTCCGATTCATCAAAACTAGGAACTTCCCTAAAACTAAGAGTAAGGTTATCATTATAAGTATTCAAACCTATATCCTCTAGTTGTGTTTGGTTCAAAGGTTCTACCTCAATTGGGATTCCTAAAGTCTCATCTACTTCATCCGAATAAGTCACGGGTGGTGTGTATGCCTCAAATGATGGTAGGACTTGTGGGGTATTTGGTGAGCTTAGATTTTCTACTTTATCATCCATCTTATCAAGATCACCTATATCCTCAACATGTGTTTCATTATAATCCAACCCTAACATTTTCCCAAGTATCTCACGTACTTCTTTAGGCATCTCAACTTCTATGTCCGAATCATATGGATCATCCTCAATATTCTGACTGCTATATACATATTGCCCAAAAGATTCATCATTTGTTTCTTGAGATTCATCATCATCGATCATAGGACCTAGGTCTTTTTGATCAATGTGAACATGTTCGGCTAAATCCTCCATCACATCAAGGTCACCTATGTGTTCAACTTGTACTATGGCATTACATGACAACCACTTAGGTATCTCAACACTAATATATTCATCCCCAAACAAACTTGTTTCATGATCCTGGAAATTTATATTCAATTGACTTGTACTAACGTTTGTTGGGTTGTCTACCCTATAATAATATTGGGCACAATCTTCTATGGTATCCCATGCTTCTTCAGCACTTAATTCCCTAAAGTCCCCATTGGCAAAATCCTCAATGCGCATTTGGTCATATTGGCCAACACGATAGTAAAAGGTTCGGGTTAGGGATGCTAAAGCGAAACTATGATGAGGGAATTTTCGGAGTAAATTTCTAAAACGAGTCAATGCATCATATATGGGTTCATCTCGATATTGTTTGAAATTCGAGATGTCAATAGGGTAGAATGGCCTTTGTGGTTGGTGGTATGGTGGATTCGCGTACTCCATATTGGTGAACGGAAGAGTCAATGGAAATTACGAACAAACACACAAAGAAATAAGATAGACTAAAGAGGACCTAAAAATAAAAATAAAATCTTACTAGAACGGAATCTAGCAAGTAGACCTAATAAAAAGAGATTCTAACCTAGACAATAACTATTCCCCGGGCTGCGGCGCCAAAAACTTGATGAGTGGGAATCGCACCAGGCTTTACCTCTCAAGGGATCTTGAGAAGCTTACAACCCCCACCAGGCAGTGTACCTAATCGTTGTAGTATAGTATAGTGACAAGTACCGGGGGATTGATCGTTCAGCTAGGAATAGTGTCGCTAGGATTAGAAAACCTAAATACTAGTTCTAAGGATGAGGGATGATTATTTTTGTATTTTTATGTTTTTTAGAAAGCAAGTAAAAATCTCGGTTTTGAAGGATTTGGGCGGAATTAGTTGCTAGTCAACTAACCCAATACTAAGATGCAATCAAAATAAAATACTAAAAGTGAAAATAAACTAAATTATACTAAAGTTGTGAGCAATAAGTGGAGAAAATGTGTTTACTTAGATTTCACTACTCCCTAGACATCTTTTACACGTTAATTACTTGTTATAGTTGCATGGATGACGGATTGTATTCCTTAATACCATTCATGGGGTGGCGCACTTAACTCCCCAATTCTATGAGCTCTTATCTCCTCCTATGCCATGCCCAGCACAACCATAGGGATTATAAACAGTGGCTCATGCATTAAATACAACCAATAAAGACCTAGTGCACATCGGTTCATGTTTCCTAAGACGTTCAAGCATGTTACCATTTGGAGATCTGCCAGTTTTCTTAAGCCTAACATATATAAATCATTCATCCAAAACAATTATAAACAAGTAATCAACACATAATTAACATCTAGGTTTCATTAGATCCAAGCAAACACAAGATAGATCTAGCCTAGCATGATGGAATTAAGATAAGAACAAGATATAGACAACCAACACATAGACATATTGATTGAATTAAAAGAATACTTATCTCAATTACACATGAAAGGTATCAAGGGCTTAGAACCCTTGAAAAACCTGTAAAATTCGCACCAAGTTCGTACTTAGGGTTTCTCCAAAACTTCTCTCTTTTTAATGTGAAAATTAGAAAACTATATATAGGAAATAGGGTCTGACGGCGTCAAGACCAAATAGGTGACGCCGTCACCTCGCCGCCAAAATAATTCTCGGACTGCCTAGATCTACTTTTGACGCCGTCATGTGTTAGCATTTCCAGGCCGTCATGCATTTTCCTCTTGACGCCCTTCCTTGTGACACCGTCAAATCTGTACTGGGTCGTCATGGAAATTACTCTTGACGCCGTCAGGATGTTACTCTTGACACTGTCACCTACTGTTCCCAGCAAGGAAAATTAAGACTTTGGCGTTTTCTTCACTTTTATGCTCCAAAAACGTCCGAATTGCTTCCTTTTCCAGATTTCTCTCCCAAAGTACCTAAAATCACAAAAGGAACGATTTAGGGCAATATTTGATCAAATAAATTCAATTCCGGGCTTAAATGACCCCCTAAAAGTGGTTGTGAACACTGTTTTTATGTTGAACATGTTCCTTTGTTGTCATAAATGACACGCGCTTTGGACTATTCCTAGAGGCACTAGAGGCACCAATATGATGCGGTTTTGCAACAACACATTCCTTTTCCTTAGGTTTAGACTGTGAAGTGACTGGTTTTGACAAAACTTGTTTCTCGTCAACTTGGGAGGCAAACCACAATTTTGAAGATTTTGGTCGTTCAGATCTAAACGCAGTCGGTTGCCTAACAACACTTTGTTTCCTAAGAGGTTGTGAAGGTGGTTTTCCCAAGATTGATGGTTTTGCAAACTTAGTGTTCATACTGTTTCCTGTTAATTTTCTTAAATCATTTCTTAATGTCACAATTGCAAAACCCTTTTCCTGAAGTTGAGCTTTGAGTTCATCATTTTTAGCAATCAAAGAGGTTGTCTGCTCTACAGTCTTAGTTTTTGTTACTTTGATTGAGTCACATAGGTCTTTACACTGAACTTTCAAAGTCTCATTCTCCTTAAGTAATTTAGCCATTTTACATTCAATTTCATTAATGTCATGTTTAATTTTGGCTTCATTACTTTGCTCATACATATTAATTCGATCTTTCAAGTTGTTAATCGTTAAGTCCTTGGCTTGTAGCTGAGTTTTCAAATCACTTATCACAAAATATTCATGAAGTTCAGGCAATTCCGGATTCATACATGGTTTGCAAGTTTGAAGACTTTCTTCCTTTTGTTGTATTGATATTTCAAGAGAAATACAATGTTTTTCAAGTTGTGAAAATCTTTGTAAAAGTTGATTAAAAACTTCTTTTTCAACCATGTCCTTGTCCTTTGTTTTAGAAAACTCAGCCTTAAGCAGAGAACTTGAAGCATCATTATGTTCAGCATCCAGATCATTTTCTCCCCCTTTATGACACATATTTGTTGAATAAGAGACGGTAATACTGTTAGTCTTTTCCAACAGATTTGTGTCATAAATAGGTTTACTTTGATCAGCATGCTGATGTTCATTAGAGAGCATATTGTTTTGATCAATTAAGGGTACCTCATCTCCTAAACCAAGTTCATGACCCGGTCTGAACTCAGCATCAATATCATGTGTAGCACATGTCACTATATTGCCAGTAGTGTCAATCTTATCAGTTTCAGATCCCTTGCATTCAGTAATGTCTGACCCAACATCAGATGCTTTACCCAAATAAGCAATACCATCACATGATTGTACCCGAGATGCCTTCACCTTGTCTTCATACTTAAGTATGTGCTTTGCCCTTTCCTCAATGTACCCCTTAACTTTATCCATGTGTTCGAGTAATATGTCTCCGAATGTGTCAACATCAATTTCCGTGTGGTCAGCAAAACACTTCATAGTCATCTGACTCTCATAGTCATATATCATAGCGGATTTTGAATCGATGAACCTCTGCAGTTGTTTGTTGAGCACACAGAGGGCAGCCATGGGTCCAATATTGGAAGATTCTTCTTGGTCCAGTTGTTGTCGTAATTGATCTAAATTTAGAATCATTGTGTCTGTGAAAGTCTGAACATCTTGACCGAAGAGAGTTGTAAATGCACGTTCGAATCCTATTTTGAATCCAGTTCCCTCTAACAGTACCGAGAGGTGTGAATGAAGTAGTCGAAAGCATTCTATGTGACATTCCTTTGCATCATCGCATAATTTCCTTGACAGATGAGTCACATTCTCTTGAGGATCCGAGCACAAAGATTCCATTGCAGCATTATCAGGTACAAACATGTTAATTTGTTGTGAAGGGTCAGAAGTCTTATGTTGATCGATCATGTCGTACAATTTGAGTATCTCACATATGACTGAATCTGAAGAATTTGACATGATGTGGATGTGCACAGGATTTTACACTTCTACGATTTAAACCGAGAAATAGATTCTTTCGCGGTATTTTACAAAATCAAGAAGAAACCGTAAAACACCGAAGACTGGAGATGAACTTGATGATCAGTTGATGTTGTTAAGTTGTGATCTTGGTTCAGTTGATGCAAGTTTGGCCTCGAAAATTTGGTGAAAATTTGGTCTAAAAACTTAAAACCTCAATAACTTCACTCCAGAGGTGATTTGGGCCTCGAAAAATTCGTTTCACGCCTTTGTGGTGAAATGTCACAATATTCAGCCTGTTCCGGACGTTTTGATAGCTAATTCGCTGAAAACGGAGTTACGGTTCAAAAGTTATGGCCGTTTGAAGTTTTGACGTAAAAAGTCAACTTTGGTCAAACTGCAACTTTAGCAAATCGCTAGAAGAGGTAAACGCTAGTTGGAGGTAATCGCAATCTGAAGGTAAATGCTAAAATAACCGCAGAATGAGCAAACCGCAAACTAGAGTTAACCGCAGAATGAGTTAACCGCAGAATGAGCAAACCGCAAACCAGAGTTAACCGCAGAATGAGTTAACCATAGAATGAGTTAACCGCAGAATGAGCAAACCACAAATAGCAAATCGCAAGTCACAACAGTAACCGCAGAAGCAAACCGCAGAGACTTAACTGCAACCCACTAGAGTCCAAAACAGTCACTATCTTGCGATTTGTCCTTATACCCACTAAAGTAAACGCTAACTAGCAAATTGCAGTAACCAGTAGCTAACCGCAACCAAGAAATAAAACAGTAGAGCTAACCGCAGTCAAGAATAACGCCCCAAAATCAATCCCAACTTCAAATACACGTTTGATGTAGCATAACCAACTGAAAAACTATGTAGTACTAACACCAATGATCACAAAAGTACACCCATAACGTATCAAATAACACTAGAAAGAACAAACCATGATGTTTTCAAAGAAAACTCTTCTAACTCACAAAAACCACAAAAACCACACCAAATCCGAATATCCAAGGCCCTAAGATGAAACCTTGGCTCTTGATACCAATTGTAGAATATTCATAATCATAAACATGTATGGTTACTTGTGGTTGGATTGATTCAAGAAAGTAGAATAAGAAGATTTTAGAGAGAGAAAGAGTTGGGTGTTTCTAGAGAGAGAAAGAGATAAGAGAAAATGTAATAATAGATTAAGAATGAGAGAAGCACCAACCTTCTCCACATGTGGAGAGGGGTATATATAGTGTCTTACAAAAAAAGATGAAAACGCCCACACCCGGGCTGTGGATCAGGCATACAGTGGGGAAAGACCCGTCCTTCTTCCACTATGTTACCTAAACTAAACTAATATCTAACTAACTAATAAACTAACTACGAGCTATCATAATGCTATTACATCATTTAGGTGACCGATACTTTTATAGGAATATTCGTATTCCTAACATATAGAATGAATGAAACATAATAAGCATGAAAATGATATTGAGTAAGAAAGTGTATTAGGGTTTCTTACAACTTTTGGCCTTAATGAAAAGGGAAACTAGGACAAGAACTAGGAACTAGGACTTTGAGAAATCTCCACTCCTTTGAAGTCTCCTACTTCTTGTGAATATGTTTAGGACTTGTACTAATCTATTGGTTACTTAAGTAGCTTTAAACTTAAGGAATCACCAAAGATTGCTAAGAGTTAATGAAGATTTGCAAAGGACTAGAATTCTTGAATCTTGCTTAAAGGAAATGATCTAATGAGAGTGTGTTTGTGCTTTGTGCTTGGCATCTAAATGAGAAGACCAAGGAGGGTATTTATAGTCTCATGAGGAGGTGCAAGAGTAGTCAAAGATGGTTAGTCATCTTTCTTCCTAGCTAAGTATGGACATATGTCTCTAGATTAGCAAGACTTAGGACTTAAGGTTCTATATGTGTAATGATCTTGAAAGACTTCATTCTAAATCAAGCCAAGTGCCCTCATGACTCATATAAAATGCCACCTATGGCTATTTTGAGGATGTTAAGAGTTTTAAATAATCATCTTGCCTTTACGGAGTGAGTTTTGGTCCCGGTAATTGCTAACGGTAAGTCGTTAAGTCATGAAACTTAAAATCGGGTATCTTAAAAATATGAAACTTATAAATATGTTAGAACTTATTAATATAACCTATCTTAGCATATTTAATGAGTGATAAGTTCTATCGGGTTGCTTAAACGCTGTTAAAACTGGAAATGCGGGTCTAAAACGCGTAATTCGCGTAAAACGCTGAACTGGAAAACGTAAAATTCCAAAACTTTTGGAATTGTCGTAAAACGAGAGAAATTCATATTTCTATTGTTTATAGTGTTTTATGGACATATCAGGATGCTGGAATGACGTTTAAACCTAAAAGTAAATCTCGGACACGGTTTTGTGATTTTTGAAGAAATGATCCGACGAGTGTCAAACTCTCGGATTATCATTAAAATAGTTTAACTTACGAGAATATGAAATAAAAATTTCGGGAGTGAATAGTGAAAGTGAATAGTAAAAAGTAAATAGTAAAAATAAATAGTAAAATTTTCGGGAATAGAAATTAACCTGAAAATGCGAATTATTACAGACCCAGTTTAAATCGACCCATTTTTCGACAGGAACGGTTCAACCGGTTGAACCACCCGGGTCGAACCGGGTTTCAAAACATTATCCATTACATAAAAGTACAATGATTTATTTACATTGTATAACCAATTAAAAACAAATCTATCAAATTAAATACAACCAAATAAAACACAAACCGAGTTGACCCGGGACTCATCAAACCTGGCGTGTTGACCCAGTTTAATTTGACCCGTTTTTGACCCAACCTAGCAAGTTGACCAGGTTTAAATCGACTCATTTTTCACCCGGAACGGTTCAACCGGTTGTACCACCCAGGTCAAACCGGGTTTCAAAACATTATGTTTAATTCCCAAATCTTTAAACTTTTATTATTTTTCGTTTATAACCTATAATTTTTTTTATCAATAAACTATCTACCACTATAAAAATTCTCGTTGCTATGCATGGGTACTCGTCTAGTATAAATTAAATTAGATTTCCCTCTCACATTTTCAGTTGTCCCGCTCTAAGTTTTCTCCAAAAATCAAAATTATCCCCTCCATCCAACAATTTGAAAACCAAACAAAATAAACCACTATCATAATCCCCAAATCAATTCCCCATTAGATTTCCCTCTCACATTTTCAGTTGTCCCGCTCTAAGTTTTCTCCAAAAATCAAATTATCCCTCCATAAATCAATTTGAAAACCGAACAAAATAAACCACAATCATAATCCCCAAATCAATTCCCCCCACAACAAAACCAATTATCCCCCAAATCAGTTAATCCACAAAAAACCACACACCTTTAATCAATTATTCCACATATTTCCGGTTTACAAACCTACAACACCAGGAAAAAACACTAGTCTTGAATCTAATTATTATTTTTTTTAATCATCAAAGATCATACATAAAGATGATTAAATACACCTCACAAAAATACCGGATCTGGGAGAAACCAAACACACGCCACCAAGGTTTGAGTTTTATTGGTAAGATTTATCTTTTGATTTCGTTCCTTTTTTGGGGGTTTTAATCTCGTTGATTTTGGGGGTTTTAATTAACTGTTATGTTTTCTTGAAATTAGGGTTCAATTCATTTCATCCTTTAAGAAAGAATCATTAATGGAATGCGCTACCTGAAGCTCGGGGTATATGCTAACTCGGCGGATTGATACCAGTGGTGCTCGAAGTGAAACAATCATTATCATTAATGGAATGCGCTACCTAAAGATACAACATATTAATTTTTGGTTAGTTGTTTTATTTGTTAAAGAAAAGTATATAGTAATACTGTGAATACCTTTGGGTAGGTCAAGACAGATGGCGGTCTAAATGCTTCAATTCGGCTTCCTTTATGGCAAAAGCCAATCCTCTAAATCGTGCTCCCCATAAATGAAACAGTGAACTTCACCATGCACTTTGCAATATGTTGTCAAACATTTTAGCACCACTTGAAAATGGTGGAAAGGGTAACTGGCCTCCACCTTGTGTACACCCCGCACTTAACTTATGGTATGAAGCAGTTGCACGCATAAAAGTGCAGCTCATGCATTAGACAGATAAATATAGCAAACATATAGCTGTAAGTAAATGACCGTATCTTTTTATAATATAGAGTTTGCACTGCTTCTTTGCATAACCTTACTTGGTTCTCCTCGTATATTGAAATTATAACGTTTGCTTCTTGTTTCACCATGTTAGGTTACTTATGCTTTGGTGGCTTTGCTTCTCTGTCTTGGTGATCCTGTTGTATTTCTCAATAACTTTGATCCTCATATGGAGCAACTATACAAGCATCTTCGGGTAACATTAATTAGTTTAACTCGTTGTCTAGAGATACATTTGAACAGCACTATTTACAACCTTGTTTTGACCTTTTTCTATCATTGTGCTTCATTGGCAGCTCATGACATTGGCCATTATGTTCCAAAAGCAAAAGCTACAATTGAGTCCATATTGAGGTCATGCAATCGAGCTTATAGTCAGGCTATCTTCACGTCTTCAACAGCCCACATATGGACTACTTTATCTGGCAGTGGGGAGATGATGTTCGAGTACTTGGCCGTCCCTGTTGTGAAAGGGAAAAATAGTGAGCTGGAGAAGTCTGCTAGTGGGCTTTATACTACTAGTGTGGAGGTATCTGTATGTATTATAGATTGACCTATAAATGTATTATAGATTGACCTATAAATGTAATCCATGCTTCAGGAAGTCGAGAAGGATGTGAAAGCTAAGACAAAAGGGGAGGTCGGAGCTGCAAAGACACTTTGTTCTCCATTTGACCAGCTTGAACTGCATGAAGGTATTTTTTAATTAGAGGGCTTTTCTAATTCTGTTTGCGATACCCGTTAAATTCATACAGATTAATAACACTAAACTGTCTGCTCGTTTTATTCTACAACTGCAGCAAAATTGGTATTTGAAAGCAGATGACACATCAGACCGCTTTTCCGTCAGCTCTTGGTAAATTTATTCTTATCTCTTAAATGCAAGCACATGCACATATACATACAAATCAAACACATTCATCGATGGCAAGAAAGTATATTGTATGTGCTTCTAACTTTTGTCTTTTCTACTTAAAAGAGACGGAGAATATCCAGATGATGAGATTAGTACAAAAGTTAGTGCTGCTAGTGAAAGTTAGTACTGCTAGTATAAAGTGTGGACTGCTCAGAGATTAAGACTGCTCGACATTAATACTGCTAATGTATTAGTTACAACTGCTAGTTATAAGTTAGTAGTGTTGTTTCATATAGTTAGTATTGCTTGTATAGTATGATATGTATTAGTTGTTTATGAAAAAGATTATAGATACTTAGGAAAGTATTGTAAGCTAACTAGGACTCCTTGGTGTAAAAAAGGAGGTCCTAGGGTATAGAGTTATATACGAATTTTATATTTACAATTTTATTGTATTTGAATTTGTTTTGAAATATATTTGAATTTGTTTTGATATATATTGATTTCTTAAATGTGACTAAAAGATGTATATAGTCACACTTATTATCAATTTTCGTCACTATTTGCTTTATTCGTTGTGTGACTAAATGTTACAGAAGGCCACACAAACATAAAATTCACGTGGCCATTGGATGATCTATAGTCACACAAAATACACATTTCTTCACTTTAAACAGTAAACGGCCACACTTATTAACACTTTTGGCCACTATTTCCTAAATTGTATGTGACTATATACCCAAAACAAACATGCTCTGTGTGACTAAATATTACAAAAGGCCACACAAACATAAAATTCACGTGGTCATTCGATGATTTATAGTCACACAATTCTTCACTTTAAACAGCATACGGCCACACTTATTAACACTTTTGGCCACTGTTTCCTAAATTTTATGTGACTATATACCCAAAACAAACATGCTTTGTGTGACTAAATATTACAAAAGGCCACACAAAAATAAAATTCACGTGGCCATTGGATGATCAATAGTCACACAAAATACACATGGATGAACAACAAACAGCATATGGTCACACTTATTAACACTTTTATCCACTGTTTGTTTAATGGTATGTGACTAAATACCCAAAACAAACATGCTTTGTATGACTAAATATTACAAAAGGCCACACAAACATAAAATTCATGTGGCCATTGGATGATCAATAGTCACACAAAATACACATTTTTTCACTTTAAACAGCATATGGTCACACTTATTAACACTTTTGGCCACTGTTTGCTTAATGGTATGTGACTAAATACCCAAAACAACCATGCTTTGTGTGACTAAATATTACAGAATGCCACACAAACATAAAATTCACGTGGCCATTGGATGATCTATAGTCACACAAAATACACATTTCTTCACTTTAAACAGCATATGGTCACACTTATTAACACTTTTGGCCACTTTGTGTTGAATTGTATATGACTAACTCCAAAAAAACAACAGCCATTGTGTGACTAAATCATCACAAACATCACATTTATTGTATATTCATGTGGCCACAGGACGGGAAATAGTCACACAAAATACACATTTACTTGAATATATCATCTCAAATGTCACATATATTATATATTTATGTGGTCAAAGGCTGAAAAGTAGTTACTCTCAAAAAAACATTCGCGTGACTATAAAGTGTTTACGGTCACTGATAATGACTAATCCAACAAAACTTGTGTCTAATTTGTCACACATATTCGGGGTTTTGGTCACTCTTTTTCGATGGAAAAGGCCACGAACTCAACAATGTGACCATATGCCACCTACGGTGGCGGGACCTATGGTGACACACAACGAAAAAAACGTGTGTGACTATATGCATATCGTCATACATTTTTGGCGTGACCAATACAACTTTTTGTACCAGTGTTGGCTGAACCAATGTTAACAATAAAAACATGTTGGTTCAGTGGTAAACATTACAACAACATATAGGAGGTCTTGAGTTCGAATAAATGTACATATTTTTTGGTTAAAATTACATGGTCGAAATTTTAAACTTATATACGATGACATGGCAAACACTACTGATGACAAAGCGGTAAAAAGTGATGACAAGGCATTGACCGTGCTTATTTGGCATTAAATGGTCAAACGGCTCCTGTTGTATATATATATATATATATATATATATATATATATATATATATATATATATATATATATATATATATAAGAAAGAGAGAGAAAGAAAAAAGTGAAATAAGAAAAAAGTGAAATATTCGGTTTGTCTCAACTTAACCGAATTTATATTTTATAAACTAATCGATTATTCGTTGGCACATGTTATAAACCAACGATGTAAGTTATGTATTAGTAGAGATATCGCCACGATTTATTGTACTATATTTATGGATTCCAAGGGAGTTGGTCGTTATGGGAACACCAACTAAGGTTTGTAAATGATGATCAAGACATCATTGAGTCTAATTCATGTCTACCTATTACAGCATGAGTTTTCGTGTTAAAGTGCGAGTTAGTCTATGATTTGTGTCTTTTTCATGAGATGGTTGGGAAGTAATTAACCACACTTGTTAGGATTTAATCTATATGTTTGTTTATTTTATACACCAATTATTTCCCAAATGTTATCCTTACCCTTTACCAATTACTTTATTCATTGTTAGCTCTCGAGCATCTAGATAAAGTAAAGGCTTTGTGAGAATATCAAGTGCATGAATATGGTAGTGAGCATCCGAGTTTTTGACTAATCGAATGACGCGCTAGCGATCTAAGGTTCTACCTTAGTGACCATCCGTTGTTTGAGGAATTAAAGATTCACTCCAGCGATCGATTGTGTTTATGTAGGAGATGTTTGAACAAATCTAGATTTAACCCCTAAGCCTTATCATGATTAACCCAATTTTTTACTTTAGACTTGTCACTCCTTAGCTTTAGTGGAGGAGATGTGTATCCTCACCAAGCTTATGATAGAATATTCGTCATGACCAAGAAATTGAGCGAATTACTTAAATGGTACCACATAGATTAGTTGAGTGATTTGAGTGATTTCATTTTCCTATTCCATGAGGTGTTTGATTGTGCAATTGAGATTAAATGAATAAGTACTTAAATATAAAAATCCTAGATGAATGTTTAGGATACATTTTCATAATTTTAATCTAAGGTTTACTTGAGGACAAGTAAAGTTCAAGTGGGGGGATATTTGATGACATCAAATTACAACATATTATTAGCATCATTTATCCAATGTATATTGCTTGTTTTATATTATTTTATATTGGAATTGATACTTAATCACTTATGTTAGTTCACGGTTAGAACATACTTTTTATGGCTATTTTATGGGAAAGAGGATGGCATTTCCAGTTGTTGAATACTATGCTAGGAATAACTGGGCGAAACATGGCCTAAAAAGGATTATGATGAACTCCAAAGGCTTATTTTTCTTCAAATTTGATACATTGGATGGTGTAGAAGCTGTTTTGGAAGGTAGTCCTTGGATGATACGCAAATCTCCAATAATTCTAAAGAAATGGTCTACGGATACTTGTCTGCGTAAGGAAGAATTGACTAGCATTTTGGTATGGGTTAAATTGCATGATGTTCCTCTTCAATTCTTTGAAGAGGATGGTATTAGTTTGATTGCTACTTTCATTGGTAAACCTGTTATGCTTGATTCTTACACGACCTCTATGTATAAGGAATCATGGGGTAGAAGTAGTTTTGCCAGGTGTCTTATTGAGGTCAATTCTGAAGCTGATCTCGTGGAGGTTGTTACTATTGGTTTTCCTTCACTTTCTGGGGAAGGTTTTACTAAAGAGACTATCCATGTTGAATATGAATGGAGACCTCCCAGGTGCGGTATGTGCAAAATATTTGGTCATATTCATGATCAATGTCCTAAAAAGGTGGTGAGTCCTCCTCTTGTTTCTACTTCACATGTTGGAACTCCTACTGTGGTTCCAATTAATGATGGTTTCCAAACGATGGGTAAGAAAAAGAAGAAGAGTAAAGCCAAGTTTACTAATGGTAATCAGTTTGTTGGTCCATCGGTTACTCAGAATGTCAGATATGCGCCAAAGGCGGCAGCTAGTGAACCTAAGAAGGGTGCTAATACTATGGGTAATGCATCTAAATCGTCTTCTATGTTGAAGTCTACTGGTTCTACCTCTAAGGAAGGTAATATTACTACATCTAATTAGTATGTTGGATTGGTGAATGATGAAGATGAAGATTGAGAACATGTTGCACATGTGAATAAAGAATCGGCTAATCCAGTTACAGGTGAAAGTTCATCTTTCACGGTAGCTGCTGGTTAGCTTGTTTGTTCTGTTTCTTAAGTTGTAAATGCTTATGGCATGTCATACGCACTAGTTTTAGTTATTTTTTAAGCTGCTTAGCTGTCCACCTTGTTATGTAAGCTGTATCGCCTATGTAACGGGATGAGATATGGGACTTCACCCATATCCTTTGTACATAAATGTTTTTTGGAGTAATACATTTAGCAGGTCGTTTTTAACCTTTTACCAAAAAAAAATACTTAATCGCTTACTTTTGTAAATCTCAGTTATAAATAAGCAATTGGTGAAAGTTAGCTATTTTGGACATAAATTGGAACAAAATGGATCAAGTTGGAAAATGTCTACTGAACTGAAGGAAGATACGCTGTATCATTCTAGACGGATACACCATATACCAAGACTTAGACAAATAAGAAGACCATTGCCTGACTTTGAAGCATACGTCGTATGGATTTCTCCCATACGCCATGTATGGAACTTTGGTCAACGAGAAGATCTAACTTGCTTTGCCCATGATACGCCGCATGACATTAACAGCATGTGTCGTATCTACTTTGAAGACTTAACCAGATTTCCAAGATAAGAAGACAAGATGCACCGTATGAAGCTCAGTGATGCACCGTATCATATGGCGGTGTATGAATATTCTATAATATAATAATCTTGAGCCCCGCGCTAAGTTACCAAGATACGACGTATCACATTAATGGATGTGCCGTATCGACTCTGTTTCCAGAATGTATAAATACCCCATTCACATACAAGTTTTCAACACACAATACCTAGAAGAGGCAATGTCTGACGACACAAAGACATAAGCAGAAGGACGAAATCAGGGCCATAAGAAGGTCCTGCTAGTTCATAATTTCATAGGAAGTGTTAAGATCGTTTATAGCTCGAGGTTTGTTAGACCTCATCTAGGGATTACACAATAATAAAGATAAAGAACATGTACGCAATGGAATAAACAAAACATCTTTATTATTGCTAACAAGGTTTCTCGTCATCATCTCTACTCTAACGTACACCAAAGCCCCAATGCTACGTGATCAAGTGTAGCACGGTTACACTCTAACAGCGATCTAAGATCGTTGAGGCTTAACACTAATCAACAAGTCTAGGCGTTTACAATAACTATACGCCCTAGACACACACACACTTTTTCTGGACTTTACATCTTGTACGTACTCTAAATATCAATTTCCTGTATCTCTTTATATAATAGAGATACTAGGGTTACAAAGGATATTCTAGAATAATAAAAAGATATGAAGTAATCTTTTTCTTTCTTTGCAAGTTTCTTCCTTTGTCTCCATAAGTCCCTCATGTTTCACATGTTTTGTCTTATCAACTTAATTGTAATTCCCAACAATCTTCCCCTAGTTGATAATGACAAAACCAATAAGCATGAACTTCCCCTGAAGTTAGTATGTCATGAAACATGTGACTTCCCCTTAAACCATGCATATCATCAAGGATCTTCAAGCTGCAATCTTCAAAATATTCTTCTTCCCCTTTTTGTCATCATCAAATAGGGGACAAATGTATGCAACCTTGATCTTCACAACCACGAATCAATATAACACATCCAATTCATCTTTCCAATGTTTCAAAGTCGCCCACCATTAAGTTTTCCGCATCTATAAATGGACTTGAAACAAAAGAAATTAAAACCAGCAGTAGTAATAACAACTAGTAGTAGAAAAACCTTGATCTTCATAATCACCAACCAGTACCATACATCCAATTTAGTCCTTTAATGTCTTGAATTACCCACCATTAAGAACACCAAAACGCTTACTTATTAAATGAACTCAAGACATAAAAATCCCAAATCTTCAGTAAGAATACCAACGAATAATCATGAAAACCTTCACCTTGATGTAGCACATAAATGGTTAATCATTTTAATAATAAGCTTCCCCTGAAACCCATATGTTAACCATGTATTGAATGTAGACTCTATGTAATGATCACTGTTGAAGAAAACTAAGTATAACCAACTTGATGCTAAAGTAGAACAACCCAAACTTGTGTCTTATATCTTGTACTAACCACGTGACTCCAAACTTATATTAAACAGCAAATATAAGTAGACCGCAATCCCTTGACAAAATCCTCATCTTTAATGAGACACTGAGCACTACAATGTAACTCCTTTAAGTGATAGTTAACTAGATCTTCATCCATCCACCCCTTGACCTATGAAAACTAGATTTTGACAAGTCTTCGTCACAACCATAAAGCAAGAACAAGTTATCTTCAAAGTGTAACACCCACTTTGAGATATGATAAGAACACGCATCCGGAAACTCCACTTCAACATCAAATAGGTGATAAAAACCTTTCTTCGTAATCAATTTAATAATAAATAAGAACGAGCCTTGAAACTGTTTAAGCACCAATAAACCAAACGCCAAAAATCTTCTGGTGTGTGTCTTCTGTGTGTGTATTGGAACCAACTTGTTCCGAAACAAAAACCAAACGTCTTCCCCTCACGTTTGTAATTCATGCCCATAAAACCAAATAGCTTCCTTGTGTGTCTAACTTTTTCAAAAATCCAAACAATCCACAAACTGATTAGAATAATAAGAAGATACTATAGTCGTCAGTTGTGAATCATACCACCAATCGAATCAATAATAAGCAAACAAATTGACCAGGAAAGTGACTGATCCATATGCTTTCTTTTGCTTTGTAAAAGTGACCTCACAAGAATAAGTAAACATACTCCTAATCCAAAGCGTAGTCCTTTTTATATCTGCTAGACCTTTATCTTCATACATTTCTTAATCGACTCCATATTTCAATACCAGATCGGGACCAATCAAGCAACCGTGGAAACGTATAGGCATAGCAGTGGTAAAATAGAACTAGCAGTGGTAACGGGAAGGATAGCAGTGGGAATAATTAAGTGATGTAGTGGTAACGCGAAGCTAGCAGTGGAAATAAATAAGCTTGCAGTGGTAACTGATCAGTGGTAATGACTACTAGTCTACTACTGGCAGTGGTAACGTGTCTTCTTCAACAAGCTAGCAATGAAAAAAACTTTGCATTCATTGTACCTTCTTATCTTCTCCTTATTCTCGTATTCCCACTGATCACTAAAAACATCAACAAGTCCTTTTGTGAAAGCGGTACGAAGTTTTGAGGACCACAAACAATACAAAGTCGAGCAGTACCTATCCATTTAAATAAGCAACTGACAACATATGTAGAAAGTGACAACACTCGACCTATGTTGCATTAATTGTGAAGTACGAGGTATCATTATTAGACCATGACAGAAAGCGACAATTCATGTTACCTCTTGGAAACCGAAATCCAACCTATTCCTATTAACATGGAAATTTCAAAGCAAGAAAACTTTCAAAGCTAGGGTTTCCATCATACTCCAAAGCTGCTTCTTTTCACCAAGAACAGAACACAACGATAATCTTGATGTCATGTGTTATGTGTCCCTACAAGGGTTCATCGTCAATCATATGATTGACTCACCAAAGCTAGTAGAAACAATAATCATCACCATTCCTATTTCTATTAAAATTAGGGTTTGCGAAAACCCTAATAGCCACAAATTGAACCTTGCACCAAAAACAGAAAACATCGACCACATATCATCAAGTCGACACCAAGAGAACAACATCAGAATCGTCTTTTTTTTTTTTAAGTATAAAGACGACACTTTCTAGCCTTTAGTGACACTTTTTTGAGTCACTAAAAACCCTAAAATTTGAAACCATAACCTTTCCCAGCAGCAGTTTTCAACAATTATTATCTTTTTGTTGGAAGCTCAGATTGAAGATCCCTCCGGTGGAACTCTTCCTTGACATGTTGAGAACCTCCAGTAAAAATTTCAGCCCGATCCAACGGTTAACGAAGGAGATATCGCCGTTTGGAAACAGACCTGCAGTGAGTTTTGAAGATACGAACCAGTTACGAATATTCTTCAATTTTCGACAAACCAAACCTTGTTTAATCCCACGATCACGAGCCCCATGGCTCTGATACCACATGTTAAGATCATTTATAGCTCGAGGTTTGTTAGACCTCATCTAGGGATTACACAATAATAAAGATAAAGAACATGTATGCAGCGGAATAAACAAAACATCTTTATTATTGCTAACAAGGTTTCTCGTCATCATCTCTACTCTAACGTACACCAAAGCCCCAATGCTACGTGATCAAGTGTAGCACGGTTACACTCTAACAGCGATCTAAGATCATTGAGGCTTAACACTAATCAACAAGTCTAGGCGTTTACAATAACTATACGCCCTAGACACACATACACTTTTTCTGGACTTTACATCTTGTACGTACTCTAAATATCAATTTCCTGTATCTCTTTATATAATAGAGATACTAGGGTTACAAAGGATATTCTAGAATAATAAAAAGATATGCAGTAATCTTTTTCTTTCTTTGCAAGTTTCTTCCTTTGTCTCCGTAAGTCCCTCATGTTTCACATGTTTTGTCTTATCAACTTAATTGTAATTCCCAACAATATCTTGATGGATCTAAACACCTTGAACTTGTGTTAGATTGATACTTTGAGTTATATCACTAAGTATGCGGAATTTACTTAGTAACACTTAGAAGTTTTGATTGTGAGTAAGACAGTTGTTTATGAATAAGAACAATGTATGTAAACAAACGATTAGCTCCAATATTATTAATGATAATAATACGAGTGATCTTGATATCACTAGGGTTACACCTTGAAGCTCTAGAAAACGTATATCTAACCTTTAACCTAGGATCTCCTTTTATAGCACAAGGAGTCCTCTTCTATAAGATAAGTATAATGCTAATAGAATAAGATATACACAAGATCTATTCTATATATATCTAAACACGTTTCCTAACAGTTATCTAATAAGCAGTGGTAATATATGTTCTTGCAGTGGTAATGAGTTTCCACTGTAAGTACAATCTTCAGCAGTTGTAACATCTTCACTTAGCCGTGGTAACTGTTTGTATAATTCCCAACAATCCTCCCCTAACTTATGATTAATAAATCAATAAGTTTCTTCAAGTATTCAGGAAAAATGAGGATATGGGAATTCTTCCAAACACTTATCTTCTTCTTAACTCTTTATCAGCTCTCACACTTTGATCATAAATCCTTTGTAGCAAATCTTCTATGACTTCAGTTCTTTCCCAGCACCTAAGCTTCACTGACCTCATCACATCCAATACTCCAGCTCTCAATGGATATTCTTTCTCAGCCAGCATAAAAACATCAACTCCATCTTGAGTAGAAAAATGATGCACAGAACTTGAATCAAAGAACTTCCACAAGGTTTTCATATCATGAGCTTCAAATCTCCAATATCTATCACTTGGGTCAGGTTCATATAATCTTCTGAAGTGAACCCATAACTCCTTAGCTTTGACATCAACAAGTTCATCCTTCTTTGACTGATCTTGAACAATCCTCCACAAAGTATCCAAATCTTCTCTATCACAAGATCTAACAATATCTTCAAAATCTCTGCAAATACTTGTGACACTTCCAGTTCTGATGATCTTCCAAGCTACACCAAAACTATCAGAATAGATTTCCCAACCAACTACTGGATATTTTGTTTCTAGAGGTTCAATATTAAGAACATCAGTCTCTATGAACAACATATTTGTAACTTGCTCTTCTGTCAACTTGCTAGGACCCTCTTCTGCTTGAGATGATTCCTGAGTCTTCAATTTCTTTGCACCTTTTGATCCAAGACTCACTCCAGACCTTTTTGTTTTCATAACTATAGGTTCTTGATCCATTGGAATGAAATTACTATCTTGTCTTTTGATCCTGTAGTAAATACCTTCAATCTGATCATGTGACATTCCTTTGAATTGAGCCATCTTTATATTACCAACATGGCAACAAAAAGTCTTCATCTCAGCAATGATCTGTGCCTTTGTAAGTTTTCTTGGCTTCTTTTGACCTTTTCTAACATCCCCAATGATTTCATCAAGAGCCTGCTGATTCTTCATTTGAATAAAATCTTTAAGTTGAGCAGACTTTTGTTCTTCATTCAAGGTTGTATTTGCAATCAGTTCAGTAGCCTTCTTCCTGATTATTTGATCATTATTAATCAAGTAGTCAATCTCTTCTTCTGTAGGCACATAAGTGAACATAGGAGGTTTCTCATGCATAACCATTGGTGAAACACTTGAAACTGGTTCTGCCATTACAGCTTCAAGCTTATTCAACCTCTTAGCTTCCATAAAACTAGCAACTTCATCTTCTTCTAGCTTTCTCTTTCTTTCATACTCTGCTGCTTGCTCATGCTCTGCCAATCTTGCATCAAAGTCAATTTGAGCTTGATCTTTCTTAGAAATCTTTCTTGTTTGCTCTTGTTCTGAAGCAATGACAATAGCCTTTCCTTTGACTGATCTTATTCTGGCAGCTTCTTCCTCTGCAGTGGTAATTTCTTGAGTAGCAGTGGGAACTTTTTCACTTGCAGTGGGAATTGTTTGATCAGTGGGAACTTGTTCTGCTTCATTGGAAATTGGTTGAGCAGTTCCAACTATATCATCAAAGTGAAAACCAGCATCAGCATCCATATCTTCAAAATCTAATTTCCTCCCCCCAGTCTCAGCTACATCATCTTTTGCTTGAGCATTGTCAGAATCAGTGAGCTCAGCAAACTCTTTTTCAAAATTAGTACTCCTCCCCTTAAACTCTGCATCTGTTTTCCTCCCCTGTTTGGAAGAATCTCCCAAATCTTTAGTAGAACTTGCAGAGAATTCATCCTGAGGTGAAGATGATGAAGATAACACAACTTTAGCAGGTCTCTTTTTCTTGAGAGTCTCAACTTCAGTCTGCAATCTTTGAATCTCAGCCTTCAATTGATTCAGCTCTGTGGCATGTTGTTCTTTGGTCTGTGCCAGATCTTTCTCCAGAGCTTGAACCTGCTTGACTAATTTTGTACAAATGTCCATCAATTCAGGTAGTTGCACACTGCCTCCATCACTTCCAACTGTATTACCTGTTGGGAGAGGTGAATCATGAGGCATTGATTCAGGCTCTTCCCTAGTTGGACTAGGATTAAGCCTTGAACCACCACTGCTTATCCCTAAACCAAAAGGTTTAGCAACATGCAATGTTGAGATGAGAGAAGTTGGTTGTTTATACCTTCTCTCATAAGTGTGAGTTACAGCAGGGGTATGGTGAATTGGTGGAACAACAATATTGGGTGTGTGATGGGATACAACTGGGATGGTTGCATCTTCACCCTGTACTTGAGCAATTTTAGCAAGCATTTGAGGAAAAAGTAGATGAACCTCCCCATTCCAAAGATCTGAAGCCTTACTCATGTTTTGAAAAACTTTTGGCTTAAGACAGGAAGGCTCATAAATTCTATTGTGAGGTTGCAGTTGAAACTCATTTAACACTGCTTGCACAAACCTTGGATACATCAAAAATTTATATTGACTCTTTACATTGCCTTTCATATTATTAAAAATAAACTTTGAAAAATTGAAAGTCCTATCAGTTGCCAAACAAACCAAAGGATAAGCCATGGTTGATGCAAATTGTTCATAAGATGTTTTCTTAGGACTTAGGCAATGTAAAAGAGTGTGAATTAAAAATCTCCAATGGGGACAAAAACATCCTTTTCTGAAAGTTACTTTTTGTTCAGATGTATCATACCCCATTAAAGCAATATTAGTGAAAATTTCTGAATTAAGTAATGTGATGATACCATTGAGATCATCCAATTGGAGAATTCTCCTCAAGGATGACTCAGTAACATCAATAGTTACCCCATCCACTATGGCTCTTAGAGCATCCACAGATTCATGTGTGTCTCCCTCTGCAAGAGTTATGGACTCCACAGTGTTCCAGAACTGTTCGATATGAGAGACATAGATTGTGGGATTAACAGTTAAGGCATACCGTATATGAGTTGTATTTAGAAAATCCACAATCTGATGAAAAACAAGGCCACTCTTCTTGTTTGACTTTTGTAAGTAGGCCACTTGGTTGTGCTCCTCGACAAATTTTAGAATCGCCATGATATTTGTGAAAAAGAGAATAAAAGTGCTAGTAATCAAGATAAAAATCAAGCCGTATGATGATCAATTTATACTAATAGGGTTTGAGGAGGTTGCGCAATGTGAATTATCTTTAGAAAGAATTATCTTTGGAAAAGAATAATTTATAATAAGTAAGTAGATAATTCACATAAGATTTTACCCTATTAATAAGGAAAGACGGTTATATTTACAACGGCTAGTAAAAAATAGATTACTGACACAACAGTTGTAACGGCTAGTTCACCAGTGGAAAAATTACTCTTGCAATGGTAACTAATGAACTAGCAGTGGTAAAATTTTCACAACATATCAAAGAGCAGTGGTGAATAAAACATGAAAATTTGCTGCTCTTATCATAGTTTTTAGCAAACTACCAGCTATCAACGGATTTGATATGTCTTTACCATGAGTCGTTTGCTATGGACTAGCCAACTCTTGATCACTTGGAGTATGGTGAGTTGATAACCATATAGTTTTTGGTAAACTATCAACCATAAACGGATTTGATAAGTCTTTACCAAGAGCCGTTTGCTCTGGACTAGTTGATTCTTATGTGGATTAGACATGGTGAATCAATAACCATTTGTTGTGTGTCTATGATACACACCTTATAACTCCAATGACTCCAACAATATGGGTTGTATGCTGCAACACAAAGTAACTCTCAACTTAACCCATAAAAATTAACTCAAAGTAACTTTTTAACCAAGTTACTATTCAAAAATATCTTCCAAAAGTCAACCCGATAATAACCAAATTTACTCCACCAACCTACCAAAACAGGTAAGAGTAAATATTCTTCATTAATTAGAATTCGACCTTGACTTTGCCTATAAAAGGGGCCTTAAAAACCTTTATCTCTCATCAACAAACATCTTCAATAACACAAACCCTAAACATCATCATGAGTTGGTTTCCTTTAATCTACATCTCATCTGATGACACATCTGATGAGGAAATCAGTTACTGCTCTGACTCTGAAGAACTTTCAGCTGGATGGAGTGGATATTTTCCACCAAGTGCTGCAACAGCTACATCTTCAAGCATGAAGCCTAACAAGAAGATTTCAGCTATTCCTGCTCCATCTCTAGAGTTTTATTCAAGCTCTTCATCTGATGATGATAATGATCCAACCTTTGATCTTTCCAAAGAGCTTTCAAAGGCCCTCACCACAGCATTGACAACTGCCATAAACAACATGAAGTGGCCTGCTGTTGAAAAGCCTACTCAAGCACCAAGACCTCCCAAGTAAGTTCTGGGACTTGCTTGTCCAAGGAAACAACTTTCTTTTGATGACAAGAGAAAGAGGACATCCAAGGGCAAGCATGAGTATGAAGGAAAAGGAAAGAAACCTATAGAGTAGGTGTTAGGTTGTAGGTTTATGTCTTGTTATGGTTTTCTGTTTTGGTGACTATGTATTCTGAATGGTTGTGATGTACTTCTCTATAATATCAATAAAAGTACTCTTTTTCTTTCTGCTTTTATCACCAATCTTTCCACTGTTGTATGATTATTTCCACTGTGCTCTTGATAACTCTGCATACAAGTTAGTAGACAACCATACATACATATACAAACAATATTAGTACCTAAAAGTTATCCTGCAACACTGAAAAGTATTAGACATCAATAATTTATGGATTGAGCATTCCAATACCTGTTACCAAGTATTGAAATCTACCCACATCAAGCCCTTTTGTTAATAAATCAGCATAATTGTCATCAGTATGGATTTTGACAACATTAATAAGATTTTTCTCAAAACAATCTCTAATAAAGTGATGTCTAATTTCAATATGTTTAGTTTTAGTGTGTTGCACAGGATTTTTAATAATGCATATGGTACTACTATTGTCTATATAGATAATGGTGTTCATGAAATTGTACCCATAATCTAATAATTGATTCTGAAGCCAAAGGATCTGAGCACAACAACTAGCAGCTGCAACATATTCTGCTTCAGTGGTTGAAGTAGCAACCATAGTTTGCTTCTTGCACTGCCATGACACCAATCTACATCCAAGAAATTGACATCCTCCAGTAGTTGATCTTCTATCCAAACTTGCACCAGCATAGTCACTATCTGAGTATGTGATCAATTCCATAGGAGATTCTCTTGGATACCATAATCCTAGATTAGGATAAGTCTTCAAGTACCTAAAAATCTTTTCCACTGCTGTCATATGTGATGTCTTTGGAGTCACTTGAAATCTTGCACAAGCACATACAGCAAACATAATGTCTAGCCTTGATGAAGTAAGATACATCAAAGAACCAATCATAGATCTGTAAGTGTAAACATCAACATTAGCACCACTAGCATTCTTCAACAATAAATGAGTGGTCTTGTCAGCAGGGGTATTTGAAGGTTTTGCATCAGTAAACTTGAACTTCCTAATGATCTCAGCCACATATTTGTCTTGACTGATAAAGATGCCTTCTTTACTCTGTTGTACTTGCAGCCCCAAAAAGAATGTAAGTTCTCCCATAGAACTCATTTGAAATTCATCTTTCATCAGCTTCTCAAACTCTTTGCACATCTCTTGTTTAGTAGATCCAAAGATAATATCATCAACATATACTTGAACAAGTAGAATATCACCCTTGTCTTTCTTGATGAACAATGTTTGGTCAATCTTACCTCTATGAAACCCATTATTTAATAAATAATTAGCTAAGGTTTCATACCACTTTCTTGGAGCCTGATGTAAGCCATAAAGAGCCTTAACCACTTTATACACTTTATTTGGGTGTTGAGGATCTTCAAAGCCTGGAGGTTGAGAGACATATACCTCCTCATCAATAGTACCATACAGAAAGGCACTCTTAACATCCATTTGATAGACTGTAAAGCCCATAAATGATGCATAGGCTAAAAACAATCTAATAGCCTCAATCCTTGCAACAGGAGCAAAAACTTTTTCATAATCAATACCCTCCTCTTGAGTGTATCCTTGAGCAACCAATCTAGTTTTGTTCCTGATTACAATACCTCTTTCATCTTTCTTGTTTCTGAAAACCCATTTAGTACCAATGACCTTCATACCATTAGGCAAGTCACAAAGAACCCAAACCTTTTGAAGTTTAAACTGCAGAAACTCTTCTTGCATTGCTTCAACCCAGATAGATTCTCCTAGAGCCATATAGACATTTTTAGGCTCCACTTGTGAGAGAAAACAGAAAAACAAACACTCATTCTTCTTACTATGTTTCTTGGACTCATACACTTCACTTATGAACCCATGAATATCATCTTTCTTTGTCTGTCTTCTAGTCTTCACACCTGATTGAAGTTCACCAATAACATTATCAAGTGGATGCACTTTGTGAATTGAAGTCTGTGATGTGCTAGGAATATCATATGTTTTAGGCATGTTTGTAATCTCTACATCATCACTTGATGATTCCTGAGAAGTATGTTCCACATTTGGGCTGTCAGTGGAAACTTCTGGTGTAGCAGTGGGAACTGAGTTACCACTGCTAGAAGGAATTTCTTTATTCAGTTCATCAAAATTCACACCATTTGCATCACTTGGCTTTTCAGAATTGTCAACAAAGTCCCAAAGTGGCATAACAATTTGATCTTCATCATCTTTACAAGCTCCATCTTCATTAATGAATTCTTCTGATTCTTCAAGATCTTTGTCTCCTGTGCTTGAAGTAAGAGGTACATAATTCATTGTATTTGATAATGTTTCAAGATCAAATAGCCAATCTGGTCCTGAACCTGCCATGTTAGCTTTATTTTCAAGAAACTGAACATGCAAATTCTCTTCAATCTTCTTTGTTCTTAAGTTATAGACTCTAAAAGCCTTGCTAACCATGGAGTATCTAACAAAGAAGCCTTCATCAGACTTTTCTTCAAATTTACCCAGATGATCAATGGTATTTAGAATAGTAACATGACACCCAAATGGTCTCATAAACTCTAAAGTAGGAGGTCTTCCTCTGAATAACTCATAAGGTGTCTTGTTCTTAGTTTTGACCACTAAAACCCTGTTCTGAATGTAACAAGCAGTGTTAACTGCTTCAGCCCAAAAAGTCACTGGAAGCTTGGAATCAGCTAACATGGTTCTAGCAGCCTCAATTAGTGTTTTGTTTCTTCTTTCAGCAACTCCATTTTGTTGAGGAGTTCTTGCAACACTAAATTCTCTTTTAATACCTTTGTCTCTGCAGAAATCATCCATAACTTTATTCTTGAACTCTGTCCCATTGTCACACCTGATGATCTTTATTTTCTTCTCAAATTGATTTTCAACTTCAGTGATGAATGTCTTAAGGATGCCAGTGGTTTCATCCTTGGTTCTTAAAAAGAGAACCCATGTGAATCTACTAAAATCATTAGTCACAACAAGACAATACTTCTTCAAATTGATGCTGCTTACAGAAGTAGGACCAAACAAGTCCATATGCAGCATAAAGAGTGGATGATCAATAGAATTGAATGCTTTGGTCTTGCATGAAGCTCTGTGTTGCTTTCCTTTGAGACAGGCAACACAAGTCTGATCATTTTCAAATCTTTTCTCTGGTAGACCTCTGACAAGTCCATCTTTCACAATCTTGTTGATTGTCTTGAAGTTAACATGACCAAGTCTTCTATGCCAAAGCATTGATTCATCCAAAGTGGCTTTAGTAAGCAAGCAAGTAACATCATTATTAGCCACTATGTTCTTCATGTCAATGCTATACAGATTACTTTTTCTAGGGATTTTAAGCAAAATGTCACTTTCATCAGAAAGCTTATAATCCTTAGATAAGATATAGCATTCATCTTCTATGAATAGAACTCTATGCTTCTTGTCACACATCTGTGACACACTAAAAAGGTTGTACTTGAGTTCTTTCACATACTGCACATCTTCAAAATCAATGTTTCCAGCCTTGATTATTCCTTTGCCAGAAACTTTGCCACCAATTCCTCCTCCAAAGCTGACAAATTGTCCATCATAAGGTTGAAAGTCTGAAAGATAGGACTTATTACCAGTCATGTGCCTGGAACATCCACTATCTGAGTATCCTTGATCATTTGTAGTCTTTGAATGTTCCTGCACACAAAATAAAGGAATTAGTTCCTTTTGGGGACCCAAGCCACAAATGACTTGTATCTGCCTCGTGTATCAATATAATTATATCTAGCAAAGGTCATTGATACACCATTAGGATTGTTTGAGGTGATGGTTCCTTTTGGTTTCCATTCCCAACGTGCTGAGGCCTTAACAGCATTTCCCATATTTACCCTTTTCTTGTTAACAGACCCACCAGTGGTAACCTTTGGCCTTGCAGTGGTAACTGCTGGCTTAACAGTGGAAACTGCTGGTTTTCAAATTTTGGGTACCCACTTCTGATTATTGTTAACTTTCTTTTCAAAATTAGTCTTTTTCCCTGTTTGATTAGATTTAACAAAATTTGTGACAGGGGACTTGGGGCAAACTCTGTTTTTGTTACTGGCAGTGGTAACTGCTGGTCTAGCAGTGGAAATTGGTTTTATGCCAGAATGAAGCAAAACAGACCTAGGAATCAACTTGCTAAGTGGATTTGGGTGAGTTAAGTTATTTGAATTTTGGCCATTCACCCTTGTATTCCTAAACACTTCCCTTCTACCCAAGTGGTAGGTACAGCTATAAGACAAATGGTCAAAGCTACCACATATATGACAGGGTTTGTTATTGAACACAAAATCACTACCAAATTGCCTAGATTTAACATGAATCCAACTCCTCATATTACCCCTAGGAGTTGGTGACCTATTTCTGTACATCTCTGCATATCTAGTAGTGGGCCTAGTGAAATTTGGTTGTGACCTAGGCTTCTCTTTGACAACATCAGGAATACACTTTTTAACCTCCACTTTAACATTCTCAGGAACACTAGGTTTAGACTCAACATTCAAATTTTCATCTTTAAGAGATGAGTCACTAGCACTATCAAATATATCAACCTCAACCTGAACCTATTCAATTTCAACTGGTTTAACAAACTTTGGTCCATAGGTCATAGGTGGTTCCTGGAATTCTTCTAATCCTGTGTGAGCTAAGTCAATACCAGGAGGTGATGGAACACCTCTTAGAGGTGGTGGAACTGATTTGTATCCAACTCCTGATTTGGCTTTGTTCACAACTTGGGCTTCCCAAATTTTGTCAATACACTTGGATTGGTGATCCAGTGTTTGCTTAGTTATCTTTATATTCTCACTAGCCATTTTAACCTTTTCTAGTTCTTCTCTAAGAACCTTATTTACAGCAACCTGATAATCTAAGTCTCTTCTTAATACTGCAATATCATCATTGAACTTAGATTCATTTGCCCTATAATGCTCTAATTGAGTTTCTAAAACACCTAGGCCTCTTTTATGATTCGCTAAGTTATAATTAGTATGATTTAACTCTAGCAATTGTTCATCATATTGTGCTTTAAGTTTCTCATACTCTTTTAAGGCCTTACAAGATTTAGAACAAGCATTATTAATTTGTACCTCAGAGTCAGAAAAAGCCATTAGTGCAAGTTCTGTGGCAACCATTGCAGACTCTAAATCATCTTCCTCATCCTTAGTCATAAAGCTCCAATCAAAGCTCACTCCATCAATAGCCAATAGCCCCTTTGGCTCATCAGTAGTAGGTTCCTTCTTCTTGTCCTGCTTGTACCAAGTTGACCTGTTGTCAGAATTCCTTGGCTTTCTGCACTCCCTGGCAAAGTGCCCCTTCTTATGACAATTATAGCACTCCACCTTCTTTTTGTCAAAACCTACTGTTTCATTGCCACTGATGTTAATCTTTCTTCCAGTCTTCTTCCAAAACTTCTTTGTCCTTAAGCTTAGTAATGCCACTTGCCATTTAATGTCCATCTCCTCCATATCATCCTCATCAATTTGATCCAAATCCTCATGATTGAGAATTGAACCACCCACTTGACTTGATATAAAGGCATAAAAAGTAGTATCACTAAGTCCTGCAATCTGTCTCTTTGAGCTACCAGTGGAAACACTTCCACTACCAGTGGAAACAACAATATTAGCACTGTCATCATCACTATCACTTTCTTCATCTGAACTACTATCATCAAGAGATGATGATATGAGTGCTACACTTCCTGAACTTGAGCTTAATTTGCCAGCTTTCTTCAATCTTTGTTCAATAACCTTGAAGTTATTGTACAAATCATTAAGTTTCATGGTCTCCAAGTCTGGCTTATCTTCCCATACAGCAACATTGGTTCCAAACTCAGAGGGTAAGCTTCTTAAGAACTTTAGATTGAGGTCTTCCCTTTCCACCTCAATTCCAAAAACAGTGAGTTGAGTAACAATCTTTTGTAGCCTTGTGAAGATGCTATCAATAGATTCATTACTTGTTGAACCAAAGTTTTCATAAGTCTGCTTCAGTAGGGTCTTTTGAGTTTTCTTGGTGGAATCATTACCACCAAAAACATTGCAGATCTCCTCAAAAAGAGTCTTTGCAGTCTTGTATTTGCTGAATGCTAGAACTTGGTCTCTGGGAAGTGTCATCAGCAACAAACCTCTGGCCTTCAGATCATTCTTCATCTGAAGTCTTTCATCATTAGTAATAGGTCCAGTGTTGACCTTAATTACTTCCTTGCCACCAACCATCTCTGAAGTAGAACTTGGTTTGAAAGAATTTCCAACCATAATGATCTCCCAGAGTGTGTAGTCTTGGACCATAAAGAATTGTTCAATCATCAGCCTCCACATCTCAAAGTCATTCAACTTAAGCTTTGGAAGCTTAGCAGCAATGTTTGAGTTACTTGTTTCTGTCTCCATTGATTCTTCTGAGTGAACTAGAGTCTTCTAAATCAAAGTATCAAAGCCTGGCTCTGATACCACTTGATGGATCTAAACACCTTGAACTTGTGTTAGATTGATACTTTGAGTTATATCACTAAGTATGCGGATTTACTTAGTAACACTTAGAAGTTTTGATTGTAAGTAAGACAGTTGTTTATGAATAAGAACAATGTATGTAAACAAACGATTAGCTCGAATATTATTAATGATAATAATACGAGTGATCTTGATATCACTAGGGTTACACCTTGAAGCTCTAGAAAACGTATATCTAACCTTTAACCTAGGATCTCCTTTTATAGCACAAGGAGTCCTCTTCTACAAGATAAGTATAATGCTAATAGAATAAGATATACACAAGATCTATTCTATATATATCTAAACACGTTTCCTAACAGTTATCTAATAAGCAGTGGTAATATATGTTCTTGCAGTGGTAATGAGTTTCCACTGCAAGTACAATCTTCAGCAGTTGTAACATCTTCACTTAGCCGTGGTAACTGTTAGTATAATTCCCAATAGGAAGATTCGCTTAATTGTATTGGTACTCATTAATCATTTGGTTAGCGTGCTCTTTCTTTCATTAGAATACTTAATATACTTTCACTCATTAAAGATTAAATGATGTTTTATTGTTTTGCAATGCTTATGCGTATGTTTTGATTACTTTATTAGTTTATCGTGCCTTATTTGCTATTTGACTCGCACAATTACTTCATTAACATCATTTTCATGATTAATGTAAGCCCTAAAGGGTTAATTAATAAATAAACTAGTAATCATTAAGGTGGACTTTAGGCGGATTTCTGATTAGTCGTGACAGGTTTTTTCCGTTGTGAAGACTTAAACTGAAATCTAGGCATTTAGACTTGATCTAGCTATTGGCATGAGATACGCATACACGTAAGCAGCCATAGAGAAATAACCTAATTAGTACTCATCACATATAACTAAACAATTAGCGAATACATCTTTCTTACTATCGGCTTGACTTCTTATTTGTTATTTGTTTTCTATCTGTGTATGTGTGTCATTAGCCTCATTACTTTTATTTACAGTTTCACTTAATATACATATCGTGCCAGTCACTCAGGCTAAAACCCCCCTTGCATTAGATTAGGATTAATTAGAACTAACTTCACGATTAAAATACCGATAGACATTTAGGTGTTAACGTTCCACTCTTAGTGATCGAAACTCTACTTACCAACTAGGCTGCATTGATCGGGTACACTGCCCGTTAGTGTTTTTTATAGCTTAAGTCGGCTAAATATAAATTTAAAACTTGATAACATAATCCATACCTACAACGAAGATACATCAAAACATCAGTCCATTAATGCAAGGCCTTGAGGTGCGTAAACTTTGTAAAAAGTCTAACAAAGACATCCAACTACAACCTGGGAATAGCTCTTCATTAGCCATTTCAAACAACCCTTCCAAATCGTATTTTGTAGGACCCAACTCTTTTGGCGGCTCATTACTTGTTGAGCAATATTTGGCTCATTACTTGTTGATGCGTTATCGATGTAATTTTTATCCCTACGAATAACGTTGAGCACATTGATCATATCATTTGTGTCATCTACTACTAGCGGAGGAATAATCGCCGGTTCACCATGATGTACCCAATGAGTATAATGCTAGTAAACCCGTTATCATGTATGTGATACTTAATATCAATAGGTGTAAGCATATTCGAGTTCCTACACTTCCGACATGTCCAACAACAAATCCCCTATCATTTACGTGTTCTTTACACCTCTCGAAGAAGGCGTTAAGACCGGCTTTAAACTCAGGATCAGTATGTTTTAAACTATAATCGAAGCCTCATCAATCGACATAACAGCTTAGGTGATGGGTTGTGGTGGTGGTGAATGAAGTGGTGCTTTTGGTGGTGAGAAACAAGAGGTTTTATGGTGATGATCTTTAGCGACTACAATTAACACAAATATCACAATTTAAGAAAAAAGTTACACAAAGATATTCAAATAGCACAAGTATCAAAATGTACACAAACACATTCAAATACTAGAGTTTCACATAATATTACAATTAATGATGTAAAAGTTTTCAAAGGCGGAAATACGATTTTTTCTCCTAGTGTAACTATGTTAAAGACATGTTCGTAGGAGTAAAGGGAAAACACTGTCGAAATTTTCTCAAATAGAAAATCAATTATACGCATTCACATCCTAAATGAGATAAAACATTCAAAAAGCAGTTTCAAAAATGAGGACTTTCTAAAATTAATTTCTAATAAATTAATTTCGGACAGGTTACCTATGGGATGATTACATTAAGACGGAAACTTTCCGAAATTAATCACTATAATCCTAAACATCATTAACTCATTTAAACATTAACACATTATACAGTAATAAAAAACCAAAACACATCTTCACCATTTTATACATATTGCGCCACAAATATGATTAATCTTGAATCAATAATGTACATCATCAAACCAAAACAAAAAACACAAACCTAAATGCTATCATGAATTAATTTAACATTAACTAATTAAACATAAAGCAATTGAAGGCAAATGGGCAACAAGCTGCACCGCCAGCCCTTTTTGAATTGTTAAGCTAATCCGCTCAAAAACTACATTCATGGATCTAGGAGTTAATTTTTACTAACCGATACTTTCGCCAATCAATATACCAATAGTTACTTTCGCCATAATTTTAGTCATGAAAGACACTTTATACACAAAATTAATCAATGAACAAGCTACAACGCTACTAATTATTAAGTACATACTAATTATTAATTACATTAATTAGCTCTGATTTTCATAAATCATTAATATCATCATATAGTTGAATAAGGTGTAATAACATATTAGTAATTTTCAATCTTAGACACGATGTACCCAAGTAAAGTCCTCATAAATAGACTAAAAAACCTAATTTAACAAAGAAATATAAAAGGTTCTTTCGAATCATAACAATTGATTCAATTGGAAAAAATGAAGGTTAAAAATACAAAAGCATATTGTTAGCAAAAAAATAACTTTGAATGAAATAATAATTCATCTTTTAGCAGCTGGTGGTGGTGGCTAGGTCGACGACGGCAGTGGCACTGTGGTGGTGGGTGAGTCGGCGACGGCACTGAAACACAACCATACATAAAAAAAAAAAAATTAAAATACAAAAATAAATTAATAAAAATTAACAAAACAAACATAAACAAAATTAAACACATACCTTCTATAATGATGGAAAGAAAGAGGAAGATAGAAAGAAAGGAAAGTAGATAGAAGAATTGAAAGCGAAGAAGAAAAGGTGGTGCACGGTGATGCTAGTGTGGTGGAGCAGCCGGCGGTGCTGTGAGACGGGGTGGAGCAGCGGCGGTGGAGTGGAAACTAGATTTGCTTTTAGGCACCAATTGTTTAGCGACAACATTGTTACCTTTTGCAACAACATGTTGTCGCAAAAAGGTTAGGCAGTTTTTTTAAGTTTGGTAAGAATTTTAGCCCAAAATTTTATCGACGACATTAAACTTTTGGTGACAACATATGGTGTCACTAAAAGTTTTTCCTTTTTTTCTTTATTTTGGTATAATTATATAATAAATAAATTTTAATAATACAAAAGATTTTTAAAAAAATTTTAAACAATTATGATGTTCATTATACTAAAATTAGGGCCAAGCATATTGGACCGAAAACCAAGCCGAACCAACCATATTTGGTTCAGTTTCAGTTTTATATACTACATGTTTTCGATTTCAGTTCGGTTCGGTTTTGATACACAAGAGATGTTAAACGGATAAATCGAATGGTGTTAAACCGCAACAACGTTCACTAAAAACGTTAGCGCTTTTACATCAGATGATATCATTATACATGAGATATTAAACGGAAGAGTCGATATGATACGGTTATACAAGACATGTTAAACGGATTAGTCGATATGATATCGTTATTCAAGACATGTTAAACAGATGAGTCAAAGTGATATTTTTATACATGATATGTTAAACGGATGAGTAAATATGATATCGTTATATAAGACATGGTAAACAGATGAGTCAAGATGATATCATTTTACATGAGATGTTAAACTGGTCAGTCTAGATGATATCGTTATACATGAGATGTTAAATGAATGAGTCGACATGACCTAGTTAACTTAGAACCTGTTATGCATCTCGAATCATCCGTTTAACATGTTATGCATATCCATAGCATCTCGACTCATCTGTTTAACCAGATTTTTGACTTTGGTTATTAGAAATTACGTATAGGGATGACGTGCCATTCTTATTTCCCGAGAAAGCTTTCAAAAATGTTGACCGAGCTTAGCGTCAAACCGAACAGTGTTAAATCATAATAAAAGTCATTCCATTTGTCATTTCTGAATTTTTGAAATGCTTAATTACGTTTGAAATGCTAAATTGCTTTGGTATACGTTAAACCAACAAAGTAGTAAAATATATACGATTACATTACAAATCGATAAACGTCCAATATTAAAGCATATGAATTACATTACAAATTGATAAAAGTTCAAACATTAAAGCGTACGAAATACATTACAAATCAATAAACGTCCAACATTAAAGCGCACGAATTACATTATAGATCGATAAAAGTTTAAACATTAAAGCGTACGAACTACATTACAAATCGATAAAAGTTTAAACATTGAAGCATACAAGTTAAACCCAATCATATTTTCATGTCATTATAAAGGTCTTGAAATAGGGCAGCTGAATCAACTATGTGGTTCTGGGGATGCATACACATTTCTAGCAATTTCTCGAGTACCTTTATCTTTCCATTCAATTTGATGCAGTTTGACCACTCTGCATTTTCAGGACTCGATGTCGAAGGTCCTGAAGAGTAAGTTGGAGTTCTTGAAGGTCCTGCAGAATGAGTTGGAGGCGCTGAAGCTCCAGGAATCGGTCATTAGATGGAGTCGTTCATCTTTCCATAAATAATCACATCCAAATTCTCTTGACCGAGGTTTTTAAAGAGTAAAGAAAATTATTTTTAACAACTAATCAAATTATTTATATATTACACAAAAAATGTAATTGTTCACCTTTCATAAAGGACATGCATAGCATAGTTTACCACGGGTGTCACGTTGATGCGATTCTCACAAAACTACATCTCCTCGTCCACAACGACAAGCAAAAGCTTCCAATTGCACCATCTTCATGATAACAGTGTGTATGTTGCTAGTTGTGAGGATAAGAGTGAGTAATGTGTTGGTGGTTGTTCGGATAATATAGTATATAATGTGTTTGTGAGGATAAGAGACTTATATCTTCTTTTATTGAAGTTTTGGCGCCAATTTTGTGACGATAAGAGTTAACCTAGTGTCCATAAAGTGGCGGGAAATTTTGGCGCCAATTGTTTATTTTGGCGGGAAATTCTGTGAGGATCCGTTTAACATGTTATGTATAACAATAACATCTCGACTCATCCGTTTAACATTTATGTATATCCATAACATCTTGAATCATCCGTTTAACATGTTATGCATATCCAAAACATCTCGATTCATCCGTTTAACATGTTATGCAATCCATAACATCTCTACTCATCCGTTTAACATGTCATGTATATCCATAACATCTCGATTCTTCCGTTTAACATGTTATGCATATTTTTAACATCTTGACTCATTAGTTTAACATCTATTTATATCCATAATATCCCGACTCTTCCATTTAACATGTTATGAATATCCAGAACATCTCGACTCATAACCCTATACTACCCTAAAACACACAGTTATGAACTCTGAGTGTAAGCTAACCATAATCTCCTCATCGTAAACAATCGGAGAAGCCACGTGTCACCGTGCTCAAGTCGTAAACAATAACCTCTTCCTCGTCCAATCGTGACAGCACCATTTTTTTATAATTGGGTCCCACCTATTATAGTATTAGTATTAAATAAAAGCATTCAATTTTAATTATATATTAAATAAAAATATTATTATTTTAGTTATATATTAACTAAAAGTATTTAATTTTATTTATATATTAAATGAAAGTATTTAATTTTAATTATATATTAAATAAAAGAATTTAAATTATTTATACACAATTTAAATCATTTTACGTTACTTACAATTAATTTAAATTATTTTTAATTCATTTATAACATTTTAAAGTTATTTATAATTAAATTAATTCATTTTTAAATTAATTTTTAACATTTTAAAAGAATTTATAATAGATTTCAATCATTTTTAAATTATTTATAAATAATTAAAAACATTTTTCATTAATTTATATCATTTTAAAAAAATTCATAATTAGTTTAAATTATGTCTAAATTTTTAGTGACGACACTTTAGCGACAATATGTTGTCACTAAAAGTTTAGCCGGCAAATTTCCCCAAACACCAATTTCACCAATTTTTTTTACTCTGACCTTTTTTTTCTTCTTTTTTGTCACAAAACGAATAGCGACAACATATGTTGTCGCTAAAGATTTTAGCGGCAAATTTCCGTCCGATATTTTTTCATCACAAAACTTATAGCGACAACAATCATGTCGCTAAAGATAAAAGTCAAAGTCAAAAACTTGCGAAAATATATTTTGTCGTGTAGTGCTTCTTTAGCGACAAGAGTGTTGTCGCTACATATCAAGATGTTGTCGCAAAAAATTTGTTCAAAATTTAGAACCAGGAATGCCTCTATTTTGTTGTGTAGTGATTCTTTTATGACAACATGCTATCAGAAGAGGAAAAATTGTTGTTGCGAAAAATTTTGGTCAAAGATGGAAACCAAAATATCACTTTTTTGTCGTTTAGTGGACTTGTAGCAACAACATTTGTTGTCGCAACAAAATTCGTCGCTATAAGTCCAAAATGGTGTAGTGGATGCAGTTCTCATTTCTTTTATGTCTTCTTCTCTCTAATCTAATACACATCTTTCCTTCTCTCACTACTCTGTCTCTCTCTCTACATTATACCATGCCTAACAACTATTTCGAGCTTCCCTGACCACCCGAGCACGTTTAAGATCTTGATACTATTTGTTTAAACCTTATTTGATGAATACGGTAATTTCTAGTCCTAAAGTAGTATATCCATGTAACAAATTAATGAAATATTTGAACTAACTTGCTCTTATATGTCTATTCTTTTAGTCCTAAAGTAGTACATCTATGTAACAAATGACTGAAATATTTGAACTAACTTGCTCTAATATATACCTATGCTGATCTACAGTAACTTGAATTTCTCTTATATATTAACATGCAACAAGAACACACCGTCTTACCGTTGAAATATGAAGACCGCATTACTTCTACCGACATATCTATTGTTAGAATATAAGTATCATGACAATCATACAAATAGGTAAACACATATGCGGAAGCGTAGGAACATCTATAACACATAAGAGATTAACATAAATTAAATAGGAACGTACCGTGGTGATTCTAGCCCGAACAAGAATCAAAAGCAATTGTCTTTAACAATATGAAGAACCCTAATTAGGGTTTATATGAATTAGGGATCTATTGATTAACCCCTTACCGTTTTGTTAATCGATTCAAGATGTAAACAAAAGTTTGTTTACACCACATTCTTATACACACGTACTAATACCGAATTAAAGTAATGCTAGTTTTAATATACACAAAACAATATTTTGTTTTAAAAACAAAACCATTCAACCGAATGAAATCACCAACAATTGTGATCCAGTAGTCAATCGCATAAGTCAACAGAAAAGTGAAACATTAAATGCACACTATACATGTGCATGCATAATATGCATGTATACCAACCTTTTGTGATCATGCTTGTCGATAGTTACAAAGAAAGAAAAACAAAGATATGTTGTTTAAGTTTTTGGATTTTAACGTGTGTACGAGTGCTCCAAAAAATAAACCATTAACTTTGTTTTTATAGGATACAAAACTTAGGGAACAAGTTTAGGGTTCTTCATTTTTTATCCATGGTCCTTATCTTTGTATGTTAGTCAATTTTCATCAATTACTAACATTCTTTATTTGTTTTGTGTAATTAATAATTAAATATAACTATTTATATTAAATTATTAAACTTTAATTCTCATACGTAAAGTGTGCAATCCTGTGGTCTCGAGTTCGATTCTAGACATATACGTATTAATATTTATCCACAACTCTAACAGCTCCCACTTGGATATCTATTAATAGTATAATGACATTAGTTAGCGTCTAGCAACACGCCAATGCCCCTAGATCAACTCGAGCTAGGTTTCCTGGAAAAACCTTTAATGGTTCATCATTATTATTATCATCCTTTTGTTTCTAATACCACGTTAATAAAGATATGGATCTTAGTCATTCTTTAATTAACAATTCTGTTTCTCGTTGTTTATGATTGAACAAGATTACCAAAACATCTGAACGTATTTCAGATAGACTTTGGGCGTGCGCACGCATACATCTTGTCAACCCTACGAGGGGCCCAGCAGTATTAAACTTCAAAACGAATTTGAAGGAACAAATTCTTTCTTGATTACAAGAATAACCCATGGACTTTGTAACAATTCTGAAAACAACCCTTATGGCTTCCATTTACGGTAAGCGGTAGATTGCTCCACAAAATGCACTACATCCATGACACTTATTTGGTATCTCAAGTCTGAGGATAACAATTTCATGATTTACTTAATGACAAGATCCATAAAGTAAAATCATGTAGTTGGGATAAGTCCTATATTCAATTCATCAAACATCATGTGAAATTGGTATGTCAACGCATCAATATACTTTCAAGTATATTCTAACCAATACTCAGATTTGTCTTAGTTTAATGATATTCCCATATCATTAATTGACAACGGAAAATTTAGAATAACATAAGTTATTCACGGATTTAAACATGCAAATATAGGACACAATTTATTATTAATGAAAACAAACGTACTAAGTACTTCAATTCATTATAAATAATAATTGTTTAATGTCCTTTATCCAAATACTAAATAGATCAATGCATGATAATTCTAGTTAATGAATTTTGTCTCAAGTAATGACTTGTTGACAATTATGCCTCAAGTAATAATAATCATACTTGTTGACAAGGCATTATTCAACTAACTTTGATCTATCATAATTTTGAGAATACTTATTTCAAGAATTTTAATTAGCAAAAATTCTTGTATGTGTATATCCAACTATCTTGATATAGTTACACATAATCTTTCATAAATGGTGTGATATCCTCAACCACCAATTTATAACAATCAATCTTTCAAACATTTTAAAGTTTAAGTATTCTAATTCTTTAACGTATAATGCAACTCTGCTCTTTGTTGAGCACAACTAGTTCACATGGCTAAGGATAAAATCCTTCCATGACTAGTTATCGAGTGTCGTCTCAATTTATACAGTCATCATTGTATACAAACAACAATATGCTATTGAAAATCCCGTAACCTAATATCCATTGTGTAATGTTTAGGAGCTATTCCAGGTTTGAGGATCATTATTCTAAGTCAAACATATTTCTTTAGAATATTCATTACACAAGATATCAAATATTGTTAAATCATTAAGCATTTAAGCATGATGTAACAATAATACGATGCACATGAAAATCCTTCAGTCATACTTAGATTTATATTCATGTTCTATCTTTCCAAATATGTATATCCATTTACTAAATGATATATCATATTCTATTAGAATTTATTTACCGCACATGTTTATTAAATAATAAACTTTAATTCCAAGGTTGTATACTTTATTTTCTAAATCTTTCACTTAAAGTTTCATTTCAAACTAAATCTTAACATTTTACTTATATGGAATGTAACTTCTTATATGTTATACAACATATATGATTTAGTAAATCAAACATAATACTCCCACTAGCTTTCAGGAATACTTAGAAATTACCTTATTTTAATTATAAACCTAAACATAGATTTAATAATTTATCATAAGAATAATCTCCTAGATGCATGCATTTATCCATTCATGGATTATTGTACTTTGTACACTTCTAAAGATTTTCTTGAATTCATAAACTCCTTTTGATTACCTATCGTCCTCGCTCAAGTAATCATTCAAGAAAGAGTTTTTGATATTCATTGTCAAATTTCATATTCATATAAATATGACAATTACAATCTTTGTATCTTTAATGTACTTAGGAAAGAGTATTCAATCATAGTTAATTACTTAAGTATGATTAATAATCTTGTCATAAGATATGCATTAAGATATGTGTACAATTTTTGTTCATATGATTTTAACACAAAGATTTAAACCACTCGGGTTACATTATCTTTGAATAAACTCATCTTCATTCTCTAACTATTAAGAATTAAGATAAACCAAATTTTCAAAATTTTTGAATATCTTTATGAACAGCATCTCTAACACTCATAGTATGAGTAATTTACCCAATTCATTATTTTGGTAATACTACATCATATAATCATCAGCATATTAATTAAATATCAGAGATATCCAAGTGGATCTATGAATGATAATTCCATCATCTTGAGGTTTATCATTTACATGTTGAACTTCATCATGATTTTTACTAGTGTGTTTCTAGAAGATTATGTATCTTGTAATTCTATCTTTTCAAGATAAAATACTCCCACTTGCCTTTAGCATTATATAGAATATAAGTACTTAGCAATTAGAGCAACAATCCAATTTTCTCTTTTAGGACATTACAAATACACATTGATAGTTCCTGATATTCTTTTGTTAACAATCCTTCTTATAAGTAGCTTAACAAATTCAGAACTTCAATTTAAGACTTAATGTAATTCATCACATTTCATAATTCAATAACGTCTTATTAATCTTCTAGGAGTCTAATTGAGTATATTCAAGCCATACTCAATTTCTAACCTTGATAACTTTTGGAAGAAAAGAAGATGTAGTTATCTTGAACCAAACACTACAACAAGAGTTTGATTTCTTAACTGAACATACTATAACCTAGTATTTCATTAGAACTCATATTGTAAGACAATCTAACAATATGTAAGATAACCATATATCTTTTAGCTTGTCTATTTACCAACTAAATCAACTTAATGGTATAATAGTATTTTCAAGCCAATTGCATGCTTTATAACCCAAGTACTTATTAATAAAGTCACTTCATGTTTATGTCTTAGAAAGAAGACATAAACTGTTATAATCCCACTACACGTTATTAATCATTGATCAACTCAATGACTTCTTGTATATGTCTTAATTAAAAGACCATAACAAGCTAACGTCTTACTTTATTACAAGTCTTGTAATACTTTAAAAGACTTCATGTTTATAACTATACAATAAAGTATAAACATGTATAATTAAAGTAATCATGAACACCATCATTTGGTTTCAATAATATTTTCAAGTTAATATTATTTATGTCATTCTAAGAATACATAATTATTGAAGTAGTATTATATTACTTCATGCATTTATGTCATTCCAATAATACATAAATATTAAAGTTGAAGTAGTATTGTTATTGACACATGTTCTAATAGATGTCTAATTTAGAAACAGTAAATTATCCATGTTGGTCTCACGCATACATGGAAATTCACCTTGTTGTTAATATTTAGCATGCGTCTCACGTTTACTAAATTTCAACACCAAGTGTTTCTTAGATTAGATGTGTATTAATCATATTGGAACTATAGTCTCTTACTTTGCAGTTAAGAGAGTCCGTTAAATCATATTCTCATGTGTTGTACCTTGCACACAATGTAAATTTCTCCCACTTGTGCATGGAACAACATCATGTACCACATAAACAACACGCACGCATTTGTTAATGTGAACAATATGATTTGTGTCATTAACATAACTTAGTAGATATAGAGTTTACTCAATCAATCAAGGAAACGTACATGACTATCCTTGAAAATATTAGTGTCTATATTTGGAAAGTAATTATCTTGAGATATATTCAAAGATAATCTAAGTTACAATCAAGACAATAAGTCTTGTAACTCCCACTGAATTAGAGAACATTATAATAATCCCTTATTCAACCATAAGAACACAATAATCCCACTGAATTTGACAACATTGTAAATGTTTCATTAATCAATGAAAGGAAATAGTGTACTATTTACTTTCCTACATCTTTTAAGAAAACCCATTCCAACAATTATATATAGGTTCTAAAAGAATGAATTCTACTACATAAATGTGATTCATCACATTCCAAACTTTTAACTTGAAAAAACTGGGCATGCAATTTCTTCCTGCATTGATCTACCATTCCAACAATTGTATGTAGTATCATTTAAATGGTCAAATCAAAATAACTAGATAAATTAATCTAATTCATCTTTTACCATTATGCAGTAATCAGTCTAGCTTCTAATTTAATAACTCATAAAGTGCAAATAATCTTACTATTAAATTTTGCTATGAGTTATGTATTTAGAATTTAGACTATTCTAATCATTCTATGGAAAGAATAGGATTAAGTCTCACACTTCTCCTAATGGAAAGAAGACTTGGTTTATTCTTTTAATAAAATTGACTCTAACCAAAAACCCAAACGGGTGTAGATCAATTAAAAGAATAACTTACGTTTACGGTTTTAATGTTGCATTAATACATTTAAAAGAATTTACAAAATTCAATTTTAGTATTTTCGATAATTTATATTTCCAAGAAATATAATACCCTAGGATATATTCATATAACCAACATATTTTCTTGAAAATCTAGGATCCAACTTTACATAGATTCCACCACATCAGTTGATCTGCTAGTGGTGAAAGTATAAAAGATGGTAATCTGTCGAACAATAATTGGCAAACACTTTTCCAATTCCTAGATCATTATGGGATTTACATCAAATCTATTCATCAATTTGTCATGTAAGCATGTTTCATCCCATCTCATGCCTTAAGTTCTAGGTCTCACGCATCAACTTAATTAAGTCGTCTAACTTAGAAACTGCAAATTCTCCATGTGTGTTCTCACTCACACTCGGAAATTTACCTTGTCATTAATTCTGGTCTAGGTCTCACGCATGCCCAAAAATTAGCTTCAAGTATTCCTTATAGTTAGATGGCATGTAACTTAAATTTTTAAGGGTATTTGGTTTGATGTGAAAATCAAAACATGTATAAAGATGCATGCACTCATCTTTATAACATAAGTTTTCAAAAAAAAACTTTTAATTTACCAATTCGTGAAATTAATACACAAAGTTTTACTTGAGGTTTAATAAATCCTAAGATGACTTTCTACAATTATGATTTTAAAAGTAATTCATTTAAGACATATTCAAGATTGTGATAACCAAGGCAGACTCTAAGGCTCTTTTCTAAGCCTTCATATCACGGTTATGAATCAAGTCTTAAAAGAGTTAATTTTTAAAAGCATATTTGCACAAAACATCAATCAAGCAAAAGTTTATGGATTCAATCTCAAAATCATGCAATAAAGTATGAATCTTGCTAGTCTCGCCTGGGAGCTGATTACCGTGTGAATCGGACCACTAGCGGCACATAAGACCTTGCAAGATTCAATCTTTATCACTTAGGGTTTCACCATTATTAGTCCGTATTATTTTCTTTATGAAAAATTACCCTTTTATTGCTTACAAACGTGTCCAACAATTAAACAATAAAACAAGTAATAAAGACAAATCAAACCAACTAATAACATAACAATTATAAAGGTGAAATAATTAGCCACATGCAATCTTTTTAGAAAAGATCATAACATAATCAATTCAAGGTTTTTATATGCATATAATTAACTAGGGCCTTCACCTCTTAATGGAAGTGAGCCACATACATTGACAAGTCAATTGCGTAGGCCAAAGCTAATCACATACCACATAGCACATAATTGATTTTAATAATTATGGGGTCTTCCCCAATATTAGATCTATCTAAACATGTGAAAAAGCTTAACAATTAATAAACAATTAATAACCCATGACTAACATGCATGTTTCGTCACGGATCAAAGCATAACAATTACCAATTAGGTCAAGGATACACCCAAATAACACATAAACATGTAGGCAACCTAGGGTTTCTAATCCAATTAATTAATAAAACCACAAACCCTAATTAGGGTTCATGGAATAAATCAACCCTCCCCCCCCCCCCCCCCAAAAAAAATTAGGGTTAGGGTTTCGAAAAAAAATTAAAAAAAAATAAAACCCTAGATCCAAAACATGTATCTAAAACAATCAAAATTCGTTTTTTATGTGTTTTATGTAATCAATTACATGTTATAGCAAGCTCGTGATACCACTGTTAGAATATAAGTATCATGACAATCATACAAATAGGTAAACACATATGCGAAAGCGTAGGAACATCTATAACACATAAGAGATTAACATAAATTAAATAGGAACGTACCGTGGTGATTCTAGCCCGAACAAGAATCAAAAGCAATTGTCTTTAACAATATGAAGAACCCTAATTAGGGTTTATATGAATTAGGGATCTATTGATTAACCCCTTACCGTTTTGTTAATCGATTCAAGATGAAAACAAAAGTTTGTTTACACCACGTTCTTGTACACACGTACTAATACTGAATTAAAGTAATGCTAGTTTTAATATACACAAAACAATATTTTGTTTTAAAAACAAAAACATTCAACCGAATGAAACAAATCACCAACAATTGTGATCCAGTAGTCAATCGCATAAGTCAACAGAAAAGTGAAACATTAAATGCACACTATACATGTGCATGCATAATATGCATGTATACCAACCTTTTGTGATCATGCTTGTCGATAGTTACAAAGAAAGAAAAACAAAGATATGTTGTTTAAGTTTTTGGATTTTAACGTGTGTACGAGTGCTCCAAAAAATAAACCATTAACTTTGCTTTTATAGGATACAAAACTTAGGGAACAAGTTTAGGGTTCTCCATTTTTTATCCATGGTCCTTATCTTTGTATGTTAGTCAATTTTCACCAATTACTAACATTCTTTATTTGTTTTGTGTAATTAATAATTAAATATAACTATTTATATTAAATTATTAAACTTTAATTCTCATACGTAAAGTGTGCAATCCCGTGGTCTCGAGTTCGATTCTAGACATATACGTATTAATATTTATCCACAACTCTAACATCTATGTCTTCTGGTTTCCGTCCATTACTATGGTGCAAATGGATATGATACTATTGAGAGGGCTTTAAGAGTTAAACATCTTCGAAGATCACTCATGGATCATGCCACCAATAACGATCACAGAGGTGAATACACATACTCACCAGTCTATGTGGGTCCACAAGATGGGTTGAAGGATGCAGACAAAATATCAGAGTTGCCAGGTCAGCCAGATGGAATCGACTTTGACCAATACTCAGGGTATGTGACTGTTCACCCCGACAATGGAAAACCGCTCGTTTACTATCTTACAGAGTCACCAATCAACTCTTCCACCACTACAACAAATGGGTTAATTTTACACATTTATTGGGACACATATACACAATTTAAAGTGTGTACAATTATTGAGTCCACGCTTAATTGTAGCGTGTCAAATATGGGCGTCACAAAAAAAAGAACACAAATTAGCGTGAACAAAATGGAAAAGTATACACTAAAAAGCGTGTAGAAAATTATACAGGTATCCACACTAAAAAGCGTGTAAAATATTTCCTCACACTAAAAAGCGTGTACAAAGTAGAAACTTTCTTGTGCATACAAGTACACTCCTACAAGCGTGGACAAATCAACACAGACAAAACATATATAAACTACTACTCAATATTGATATGGACCTTTAATTTCTAAAACAAATATATATATAACTATATACAGAAATCAACACAGAAAAAATATATATATAAACTACTCATAATACAAGCTGAAGACAAGTAAACACTCAGAGTACAAAGGAAAATGCAAAACAAATTCAAGTTCACTTTAGAAGAAAAGAAGCTAAAATGAGATGCTACAGTTTTTGCTATGGATCTTGCTAGGAATTATCCTAATTATTTTCACTTAAAATGCACTTATGATATTTCTGCAAATACATCACGTGCTTGATGGGGTAATAGCATCACGTGTAGAAAGTCAAATTATAAGTCCACTCTTTTCAAACCGTGGAAAAAAAACCGTGCACAAACTCACTTTTTGTAGTAGTGCACTAATCCTCTTCTGTTGTGGCTCCAAGGAGGTATCATTATCTTCATTTTCCTCATTCATATTCAGTAACTAAATAGTCATAAATCTGGCAGGCACGGGCTGTTCTTCGTTGGGCTATGGGGCCATGATGGAACTTGGACCATTTCGAGTCAATGCTGATCGTGAAACCCTGTCACGTAACAAATATGCTTGGAACAACCGTAAGATATTAAATACGAAGCAGATATAGAATGTTTTATGAAGAGCGGGTGATAATTGTTTCTCCTCACCACCTTTGCAGTTTCGAATGTCCTATTCTTAGAATCCCCTGCTGGAGTTGGGTTTTCTTACTCAAACATGTCTGAAACTGGAGATGCAATAATAGCAAATGATTCATATGCATTTCTATTAAATTGGCTAGAAAGATTTCCAGAATACAAAAAAAGAGATTTTTATATCACGGGAGAAGAATATGCAGCGCATTACATTTCTCAGCTTGCATATTCAATTCTTCAAAAAAAACAAGATCGCTAACCAAACTGTTATTAACATTAAAGGAATTGCTGTAAGTCTCAATCTGTTTCCAATTTCTACTCTATATATATATCTGTAGTCTTGTAGACTAATAGAACTGACATGTTCATGTTGATATTTATCAGCTGGGAAATCCATTAGATGATTATGGGACATCAGAAAAAGGAACGTATGAGTATTTGTTGTCACACGCCATCATTTCTGATGAAATCCATGAAGGACTTGGATCTCATTGTAACTTTTCTTACGGTGGAAAAAGAGGAAGTGTGTGTAATTACTATAGAGAGCAGGCAAAAGCTCTTTTAAGCAACATCGAGCATAATGATATCTATGCGCCTTTATGCTCACCATTAGCCAACAGCACTCCCTCGGTAAGATTTGAACGAAGTTCGCATAAATGCCACCTCAACAAAAATACTAACTGTACACAGTTTAAAAACGTGTTAAAAAATTACAATTTTTGATACTTTGAAATGTGTATAAATTTGCTACAATCATAAGCGTGTAAATTTCAAAGAAAATAGTTTTGTAAAAAAAAAAAAAAAAAAAAAAAAAAAAAAAAAAAAAAAAAAACGCTCATCACTAGTTTGTATAAAATAAATTTGTCCAGATTAAAATGTGTTTAAATCACTTTATCACTCAACTTTTTCCACATTAGAGTTAGTGGAAAGTATGGGTGTGACAAGCTAATTTCACACTTATAAGTGTGAGCAGATTTAACATTTTTTATAAGTGTAAACTTTTTTTTCTTTACAATTTTGAATGTACGATTGGAATGATTGTTTTTATATCTCCACGCTTATTATTGTAACAATGCTATACACATTAATAATTGTAAACTATTTAGCCAAATTTTAATTACTATTTAAAAGTGTGTAAAATTGTGAAGAAATGACGTATTTTTTGCAGTGATATATCAACCTATATATACAAGTAAGATTCATTGAAAAATGAAACTACATCAGCAACGATCTGTTTTTTATTTTTTATACTTTTTTTTTATTTATTTATTTACTTTTTTTTTTTTTTTTTGTTGCGTTGCACAACTTTATAAATTAAAAAAAATGATCTTTTTAATGATTAAGTTTCATTAACTCAAAAAATCAATGCTTCTTATTTAAAAAATATATATATATATATATATATATATATATATATATATATATATATATATATATATATATATATATAAAATGGAAATTTTTTTATAAAAACTTTTATAGAGATTTAGTTTCATTAAATCAAAACTTTATTTTTTGTACACACAAGTTAGAGAACTTTGGTCCAAGTTTAAATTTTTATAAAGTTTTTTTATGCACAAAAAATAAAATTTTAATGCACAAAAAACAAACCATTGATGAAAGAAAATGTTAATTTACATATGTTATGCACATTACAATATTTTTTCATCAAACTTATATATTTCTAGAAAAACTCTGTTCACAGCTTTTTTATCTGCCAACATCAGGTATCTTTTAGATGTTATTGGAACATTTTAGGAACATTTTTTAAATCCTTCTTACGCTTCACATGACAGCATATATTAATTCTTAAAGTAAAAGGGAGTTGATAATTACACGGACCAAATTACTATATCCACAGAAATTTGCTGTCATTTTACTTTTGTGCCCTCCTATACATTAACCTTTTTATTTCTTATTGATATTTTCCTATCTTATCTGCTAAACGTCTAAATTCTGATGGACTCACCCAACACATACTGTTGCAGGGCCCACCGTCCTGGTTCTCCGTCAACACATAAAATCACATTTGAAAATTACACCTATCTATAGAATCTTTTCTTGATGGTGCACTCGCACATCTATATTTGGCTTATTCATATTCACATTTGAAAACTACACCTATTTGAAAATCACCATTTATTTGATAAAAAAAAAATATGAACAATTTGCATAGAAGCGTTAGTTAAACCACGAACTAAAACCAAATGTAACATATCTAATTTTCGAGACGCGACAACACCGTAGCTAGCTCCATATCCACCATTGTAGCATCATGAGTTAAAAGCTCCATGTGCAAGTTACAATAACCCGCTCTATCATTTCCTTGCGTTCACGGAATTTCATTCCATTCCCAGAAGCCCAAAACTGATTAGATGATTTCTTCTAGGTAGATGCGAATCAGCAAGTTCCGATAGTGATTGGAGAACGTAAATGCAAACAATGATTTTGCATGAGCGATTTACTTTTTCATCTTAAGATTTTTGTCTAAAGGATTGTATTGATGATGGGGAGTTAGCACAGGGAAAGACATGGAATTAGCAGTGAATACCAACCAAAAAAGTTGGATAAAAGCTGAAATGTATATAGAGGGCACAAAAGTAATTTTACTTGAATTTTCTGTGGATGAAGTAAAATCATCCGTGTAAATATCACTACCCAAAGTAAAGGGAAATAAGTAAAATAACACTTATATTGCAACACGTGACAACATATTGATGTAAATGGACAAACGTAATCACACATCCTTCAATTTTTTATGAAAAAGCACAAACTTTCAACGGCAAAAAACACAAGTGTCTTCTGCATAAACACAGTTTTTTTATAGAAGAAAGTTCAAAAATACATAACACGATGGTTTTGGAGTATCAAAATGCACAGCATATTAAATTAAATACTACAAGGCATAACTAACTTTGTATCTAGCTTCTTGCACAAAATTGTATATTAACTTTAAAGATCGTATAATTGCTTGTATAGATCTTAACAATTAGGTTTTTTGTATCTAGCTTCTTGCTAGTTTTTTTCTATTTTTTATAAAATTCGGCGTTCAAAAAAAATAAAATAAAAAGTCATAACTAACTTTCAAATTTTATCTCAAAATACATGACGTGAAAGCTTTGTGGCGTTGAAGCATGTTTGTCGTGGTGACTAGGTCGTCTTCTTCAGCAGAATTCCAACCAACACCAAATTTTTAGCGAAAAAAAGAAATCAAAATCATCTTATTTTCTAAATGGATAATCCCCATCATCAGTGGCGAAGCTTGGAATTTTTAAGTGGAGGGTCGGGATCTAAATTTTTTTTTCCTAAGGCTATATTTCAGGTATACCGAAATTTTCGGAGGGTCGAAACCGAATATACCGAAAATTTTCTATACGAAAACTATATACCCCCTACATCACAAAAAAAATTTCGGGGGATCGGCGCCCCCCCCCCCCCCCCCCCCCCCCCCCTTAAAAGTTGCGCCACTGCCCATCATAGGCCTAAATAACGTAATTCTTTTTAGTATGAAACTCAAAGGACCCATTCCATTAAAAGTGTCTAACCTGGACGTTGCGGTGATACATTCTTTAATAAAAATTTATGATATAATAACTTAAAATTATGTTACTATTACTTTACTTTATTTGCACAAAAAATATTACGTTACAGCGCTATATTATTTGATAAAACTTTTATAATATAATCACTGTAATGAGTAAAACATCTATAAAAACTCTTCCATAAAATAATATTGATCATTATAATGAGTCTATGATGTATATAATTCAAATATTTGCAATCATTTTGACTTACTACTCAAAAAAGATGAAGTTGATTTTAAAATTTTATTCTTTATTTTTTAAAAAATAAAAGTTAAAATCTTTGCAATATTAAGCTCATTTTATTTGAAATTGAGAGCCTTTTAATATATTGTATACTTTTATAATAGTTTAATAGATTTTTTTTTTTAAATCGTTCGTAATTCAAATTCATTGCAACATTTGGCTCATTTTATTTCGATTATGAAGTCTTTCTTATTGGTATATTTTTTTTAAGAAAATTGTTGAATATTTAATAGATAATTGATATAATAAAGTTAGTGATATAAAAAATTGTAAAGAGTGAAAGTTTAAGCTAGTTTTTGTAATTTGTTAATTTAGTTGTGTGTTTTGAATTTTTTTTTGCAAAAGCCGTATATTAAAGTTCGATATTTTTTTATAAAGAAATACTGGGCTCATTTTCTTAACAATTTGAAGACCTTTCTAACAGTTATTTTTATTTTTCTATTTTTTTAAGAAATCGCTAGATATTTGCTAGATATTTAATAAATGTAATTTGTTATATAAAAAAACTGTAATAGCTAAAATTACATAGTAATTGTCGTTAATTGTCACATAGTTCAGGAGAATGTTTTGATATTTTTTTCTACTATACGACGTTGTTTTGTTTTGTTTTTCTACTAAACTTCGTCAAACTACCACAAATGTGTATACTATACACAGACGGAACTTGGGTTAATCTTTTGGGAGAATCGAGTGCTATATCCTTTAATTTAGGAGGGTCAAGGCTGTATTTTCTTTAAGCAAATATAAGTAAAATCTGAAGTTTGTACTCCCAGATGTGACTCTGTTCTTGAGTTTTTATTTGGAGAGAAAAAAGAGAAAATGAGAGGAAATGAAGAAGTATTTATGTTCTTAAGCTTTTATTTTTTATTTTAATTTATTTTTATTATTATTTTTTTTAAGAGAAGAGAATGAGGAAGGAAATTATGCCAAATTTCTTTTTCAATCTTCTTCTCAAATTGGAATGATTTTGAGAAAAGATTTTTTTTCTTTTTTTTTTTTCATAATTTGATTAGATTCTTTTTTTTTTTTTTTTTTTTTTTTTTCTTTTCGACTTGGGAATCAAAACAAAGAACTAATGCTTTTTCCCCACTCTTGTTTTCTCTCGTTTTGCCCTTGCCATTTTTCCTTTCTATTTTACATCTCAGGAACACTAACGCTCTGTTCCCGAGTATCAAACGAAAGGAAGAGAGATGGAGTGGGAAAAACGAGTGAAGTAAAGAGGAGAGGAATAAAAAATATTTTTTTTTTTATCTTGTGTTCCCGAGTTGGAAAGAAAAGAGAAGGAAGTAACAAAAAAATAGCTTTAGAATCAACTTCACTCCATTTCATCCCAATTTGGGAAGTGAATTAGGAAAGTAATTTTGATGTAATTACTACCCTTTACTTTCCTCTCCCCTCCTAAAAAATCTCTGGATCACAAAATTTTTTTTATTACCATCGCAAACCTTTCCTTTTCACTCCAGAAAATAAACTCGGGAACAGAGTGTAAGGTACGTCCATGTGTATATGTTTAATAACTTAAAAAACGGGACAATTAGTTTGTAAATTGTGAAGGTTATTTAAAACCACACGTGTTCACTTTCTCCTCCAGAAACTTCAATCTCCCATTGTATATATATTTACCACCACCCTTTTAACAGTCATTCACAAAACACGTTTTTATTACAATTTACTCATTTTTACGGCTCTTGACCAATCACACACACACGCAGTTTCATTATTATAATTTACTCTTGCATGCTCTTGCAAAACACGTTAGCTAACCATGTGGGCTGATTGCAATTAGCGAGGGCTACGTACCTTATTGTGGTCCATGCATCTCCTCATCGTGGGTTGTGGACTTGTGGGCATTTTACAATCGAAAATTACGAATAATAGTAATGTCACATCATTATAGCTCTTGACCAAATGATATTTTTTTTTACTCGGTACGGGTTAGCCTTTGTCGGAATTTCAAGGTGACTGGTGGTTTCTGATGGTGGCTGCTGGTTGTGGTCCGACGAAGTGTATGATTTTATGTGGCGGTAGTTGCGGTGGTGGTCTTCGCCAGAAAATATGACACTTGTCTGGCTGGAAATGTAGAAAAATGCCACAGTAGCCGGAAAAAAAATGTTTCTTACCTACTAAAAGACTAAAAGGTAACAGGTCAACAAATTAGTGATATTTAGACGCATTTTAAAGTAGGTTATGCATATCGGTAATAGAATTAGTCCACTGTGCATATTGGTACACCAAAGCCACCATGATATGCATTTTTAGACTTTTCCCCTTTTTTATATTGACATCGAACTCACATGCTTGAAACAGATATCAGGGTTTGACCCATGCAGCGAAACATATATCCATGCTTACTTGAACACTCCGGCTGTGCAGCAGTCGCTTCATGCAAAACCTGTTAATTGGGAACATTCCAAGTAAACACTAACCCTTCATAGTTTCAAAACATTTAACATGTACTGATGTACATCATATTGATCAGTATGTTGGTCTCGTTTCACAGGTTTTGATGGAAGCAAGTTTTGTTCAATATAATAGTTTGTATTAACCATGATGTGTTTATGAAACTGTGTTTGGATAAGTAAATAACAAAACAATGTAACAGTGAATGGAAATAAAAAGACTTATATTAAAACGATTCGACCTAGACTATATATACATGTTGAATCAACACACCCTTACAATGTTAACCATTGTGTCGATTCACAAGTTAACCGTTTATAACTACCAACTAGAATAACTGACAAACTATAACTGTTTTCCTACAAGGCTTGTTTGGGTTAACATATTCGACCCAAACATTACACTGCCTTTTGACCCATACATAATACAACTTAATAACATAAATAATTGTCTTAATAAAAAACATTAAAGCATTATTCCAGTTTCACATTCTCCCTCCTAATGCTTGAATGCATGCTTCCATGTCCTTCTTGGTTCCATCTTCATGTGATGATGATAAAATCATCACTGCTGCTGCTAGTACTTTCTTCTTTTCCATCATTTGTTGGTTCATAGTTGCTCCTATTCTTGACTTCTTCCATGATCACATCTTCCTTCATAGTCATGCTCCTCTTTCTTGGAGTTTCATCTTGCATATCTTGTACTTCTGCATCAACCTGTGGTCCAATGATTTCTGCATGATCACTGCCATCATTTACCTCCACATCTGGTTTTCCGTGCATCCTCTTTGCATCTTCATAGTACAATTTCACCATGCCAATGTATTCTCTATACATTTCCTTGACTGTATCTTGATTTTCACATGCTAATCCTAGCAAACTTGCAACTTGTCTCCATTTGTTACTGAATGTCACATTCATGTATCCACCCAGTGCATCTACAAACTTATAAAGCCCCAACAAATCTATTCTAATTACCCCTACACTCGGTGGTAATTCTCCTAGCAATTCTTGTTTCAAATATACCGTGTAGAACCATTGAATCATTTCCTCAAATTTGCTTCTCAATATTTCCCAATTTCCATAAACTAACTTATCTATTTTAATCAAATCTAAGAAAGCAATGAATCGTTGGAAAGTATTTACCTTCATGTAGTATAGAGTTCCATTCATACTTAGATACTCACTATCCACATAATCTTGTTCATCTTCCTTGTCCATCTTCAATTCCTCCATACCTTTGATCAAAGAGCATTCTTCATCAAGATCCAAAGATCTAAAATACCCATCTAGGAACCTACTATGGCTATTCTTGATGCTTTCTTCATCTTCCTCTTCTATGATGGTTTCATCTTCAACTGCTTGTCCTTCCATATCATCAAACATGTATCTGACTTTACAATTGTTGCCTTCATAACTTACCACATAGCCTTGCTCTTCCAATTGATCTAAACTGAGTATATTTAGGGTAATTTCAGGGGTGTAAAGCACGTTTGACACTGTTATTAATCCTTCCTTTGTTTCCACATAAACTTCTCATATCCCATAGGAAATCAAAAACTTCTTTTCCCTTTCTTCTGTGCCTTCAACTTTGAACCTCTGGATCATTTGTTTAAACAGGTTTTTCATAGGACTCATGTGTCTTTAATAGACACTACTGACATACCAAATGTTGTCCCAATTTCCTTTATCTGACCCTTCCACCATGAAGTCTGTGACAACATGCACACACTCCGGTTCATATTTGAAGTTTTTATACACTTCAGGCTTCTTTGTTGTTGTGGGAATCATATCAATTGTTTCCTTTTTCTTTGTATCAACATCTTTTCCTTTGTTTACGCATTGCCAATACACATGCCCTCTTTTTTTGCAAACATAACAACGTGCACGCTTCATCTTCTTTGACAACCCACTGGTTTCACCCAATCGATTGAAATTCCTTTCAAATGGTGGTTTTGTGTTTTTCAGAGAGTTGTAAGAGACAACTTGTAACTGTTTTCCCTCAAGGGAAATATGTTTCTTATGTTTTGACCATTTTTGGGTGTTTGGGTTTGTTTGTCATTGTAAGTAATGTTTGTCAAACGTGTATTTGGTAATCGTTTGAACTTGCTTCCCCCATGGATCAGAACATGCGCTCTGATACCACTGTTGGTCTCGTTTCACAGGTTTTTATGGAAGCAAGTTTTGTTCAATATAATAGTTTGTATTAACCATGATGTGTTTATGTAACTGTGTTTGGATAAGTAAATAACAAAACAATGTAACAGTGAATGGAAATAAAAAGACTTATCTTAAAACGATTCGACCTAGACTATATATACATGTTGAATCGACACACCCTTACAATGTTAACCATTGTGTCGATTCACAAGTTAACCGTTTATAACTACCAACTAGAATAACTGACAAACTATAACTGTTTTCCTACAAGGCTTGTTTGGGTTAACATATTCGACCCAAACATTACCCTGCCTTTTGACCCATACATAATACAACTTAATAACATAAATAATTGTCTTAATAAAAAACATTAAAGCATTATTCCAGTTTCACACAGTATTCTGCCTTTTTCTAATAAATACAGTTGAAACCTAGTTGACAACTGGACGGACATGCCGTTTACCATCTTACCTTGGATTAAGGATTTAATGGAAAGTGGAATCCGTGTCTGGTTCTACAGGTACATACAGTCATTGCTCTATCCGATGTCTGTGCTTTTGGATGCTAAACCATCTTAAACGTACTTAAAACTACAACTCATTATAATATGCAGCGGAGATACAGATGCAAAATGTCCATTCACGTCAACAAAGCTTTCAATAAAGAACCTTACAACATCAGTAAAGACGCCATGGTATCCATGGATGTATGAAGGCGAGGTATAAATCTTTTTCTTGAATCTTATTGCTAAAAATTGTAACAATACACAACTAAATGATTCATGGAAATCCATTTTTGTTATTCAGGTTGGTGGATATGTGGTGGAATACCAAAACCTAACATTTGTGACTATTAGAGGAGCAGGACACACCGTCCCAAGTTACCAACCAGGTCGTGCATTTGAAGTATACGCTTTGTTCTTGGAGGGAACGCTACCATGAAAAATTCCAATATATGTGTTCCTATACCAATGGTTGACTAAACCTTAACAATAGCGAGTTAAGATTGATCTTCAGTTAATTTGGTTTAAGTTATAAATATTAGGGAGGTGATTTTCACACTTCTCAAACTGATTGGAACACTCAAATTTAAAGTGTTTTGACACTTATACCCTCATATCACTTTACTCATTTTCACCTTTGTAAAGGTATAATTGTCAAGACACTCTAAATTAGAGTGTTCCGATCAATTTGAGAAGTGTGCAAATCACCTCCCTAAATATTATGGCGAGTCTTTAGGACAACTTCATTTGAATGTTGAATACTTTTAGTCGCAATTGGTTTTGTGTATGCTCATAAATGGGCTTAATCTACACATGCATTGATCCTATCTACTTAACTGATTTTGTTAATGACTTGTGTCTGATATTACATGTGGAAAATTTGAAAGCTACTACATGTGGAAAATTTGAAAGCCACCATGATAAGATCAGCACAAATAGTAATCAAAATCAAACATCTAGAAGAGTTTTATGCATGAAAAGCAATGAACTATAAACCAATTCCCAGTTATGGTAACATGCTGCTAGAATGATTTAAAATAGTGTTCGACTTTCAAAGTTTGTGCAGTTCTTTTTTAAATTGGTAAAAGGATTTTACATTGATAGGGTTGTGATTACTTGTTATCCTTCTCATTTTTATTATTATTCTCATTTGATCCTAACTCTATATTGATAAATATATTACTTAAAAGACAGTTTAAGTATATAGGATATGGGTGTGTTCCACAATTCTTTCTTACGAAGATAAGCGGATAACAAAGTTTATTTATTAGAAAATTTCAAAGGGCTGAAGTTTAGTTACCAACTCTAGTGCAAGTGGCTAAGACCCAAACATTCGCTGTTTCATTTACTTGATACATCATTTGGTACTAAAGCCATTGCCTCGAATCATATTGATGGCTGATGAACAACCACGTGGTCATGGAGGGCATCGAGGGGGACGAGTACGTGGTCAACCTCGCAGAGGTGTCGATGGCGGTAAAGAGGTTACCGCATCGTCAGGACCAACGAGATCTCGAAATTGCAGCACAAGGAAGACGAATCAGGGAACTAGAACGTCTACTTGCGGCTGCTAGGTTAGATGTACATCGTGATATCAATCACGAAGTCGACGGTGTTTCTAATAGTGACGATGGAGAAGATTAGGGATTGGATATCGACTCAGCGAGTAACGAGGATGAAGACGTTAACCCATGGGGGGGGGGGGGGGGGGCTAATCGTCATCATCGAGATCATGGCTTTAGATGGGGACGGTTAGCACATTCTCAGGACCTTGGCATGAAAGTCAACATCCCCGTTTTCGAAGGTAAACCTCATCCTGATGAATTCATAGACTGGTTACATACTGTGGAACGAGTTTTTGATATTAAAAATTTGAACAATGAACAAAAAGTCAAGTCAGTAGCCATAAAATTGAAAAAGAATGCTTCTAGTTGTTGGGAACATGTGAAGAAACAACGCGTTAGGGAAGGAAAACCAAAGATACTCGGTTGGTACAAGATGAAAAAAAAATTGATGGCCAAATTTCTTCCTATTAATTATAAGCAAAAAGCTTTCATTGAATATCATAATTTTAGACAAGTTAGTAGTATGTCGGTTGAAGATTCACTGGATGTGGTCCAACTCCAACAGTTTTTCTCGTATAACGATGTGTGTCGATTGGCCCTGAAGGTAGAAGCACAATTGAAGAAAAAGATCAGTAACTCTCAATTCCCAAAACGTGCTATGGGGACTGAAAACGGTAAACGGGTGGTTGGGTTAAACCCGATTAGAAATTCAGGTACTGGTGCAACTCATAATCTGACTCAAATTCAAATCAAAATTCCAATTCAAGTTCTAGCAGGGGAGGGTTTGCAACTAGTAAGCATTGTTCAAGTGTCAAGGTCTTGGTCATTTTGCCGCTGATTGCCCAAACCGTCAAATTGTTACATTACTAGAAGAAGATTTTGGTCCTGTGTTTGATGAATATAGGGATGTTGTCACAACTCGTAATTTCCGGTCATTTTTCTAAACCTCGACAATTTACTATTCACAAGTTACTATTCATCATTTACTATTCATCGATCACTATTCATCGTTTTTGAGGTCAATTTGACATTCCGAGACATATTCAGAAATTTTACTATTCACTTGACACTATTCATTTCCGAGAGAAAACCACTATTCACGTGCATTATTCATGTCATCGTAAATTTTGTTTACGAGTGTTCAAATTCGCGTAACCGTATTGGTTCAGGAGCGAATTCATGCATTATTGTCAGGGACATTTCATACGGACTAGAAATAGTCGACATATCATTATTAGGGCACTTGCATACTATTCCACTCGTAGGATAATTAAATTTATACTTTTGGTACGATTAACGATTTACGTACGTTTATTTTAAATAAACGCTAATACGCGAACTATAAATGTGTCTAACATGTCCGACACTCCCGACTATGATCCCAATGCATTTTTATACTCATTTCTATAATATAAAAACTATAATGTTAATTTACCCGGTATTTTGGAAATTTAACCATTACGTATCGTACGTTTAACTTAATAACGACGGTTTTCACCAAAATTAAACGATAATCACCCTAACTCTCCGTACTTGTACCTGACATATTTTTACAATTTTTATAACTTTATTATGACCCGAATAACTTCAATAAAATTTATTTTTAGTTAACCCGGTACCCGACTAAACTTAAAACTAACTAAACTACACATTACCACTAACTTTTCCTAATTAAACCTAGACCAATTCCCCTTTTTCCCTCCTTTTAGGACCGGCCACCCCCCCCCCCCCCCCCCTGGTCTTCAAACTTTAATATCTCACCAACCAAATTTATTGTACACCTAACTATTGTCTCCTTGTATATATTAAACTTTTTTCACTCCTTTATCACCAAAAATCACTTTTACTTGTGCAAGATAATTTTTTTCTCTCTTTTCTCTTGGTGTAATTCGAACTAAGGTGATCAAGGAGCAAGGAGTACAAATTTTACAAGATCTTGTCATAAACTAGTTTATATAATCATCCTTGTTAGAGTTTTGAAATAAAAACTCAAGGATTAGTAGGCTTTTTATCATCTAAACTCTCTAAACCATCAAGTAAGTAAACAAACTCATTTGTATGATTTTTACAAGTTATTATTATGTTTATATAATTTTCTTACAAGATCTTATACATGCATCAACTTGTACCACTCCATTGTTGTATATATTAACTTTGAAGCCCTAGAAATGGAAACATATGAAACTCTTGTTAGACCTAGTGGAGTGATGATGTCTAAGGACCCATGACACCCTAAGAAGGTGTATGGTAGGATTAGATTAGCCTTGTGGTGTTTGAAAGTGGTTTGATGGAGGATGGAACTAGTTTAGAGACTTGAAAATGGTTTTTGAAACTTTTGATATACCTACTGTCCCTATTTTAAATTCGTGGGAAAATCAGTGGGTGATGACTAATTTTTGACCAAAGATTTAGAAAATACATTCAAAAACGAAACTTTAGGCGAAAGAACGGATTAAAACGAGTTTATAACGAAGGAGATATGATTTTTGCAAAATTTACGACGAAAACTATTTCTTAGAAAACTGCTTGCTGATTGGCAGAATACGACGGGTATTTTGAGGCATTAAACGTAACCTAGAGGAGCCGAGTTGTCAAAAACATACTAGTATATACAAAGACGAATCCGTGGACATAAAGAACAAGGAAAACGAGCCGAAAACGACAAAGTTATCCCCATTCTAACATCGTCAAACTATATATATATATATATATGGACACAAATAAAAATAATAACGTACGCGCTAAACGGTATATTTTCTAGTAAATATTACAAAGGACTATTTTCTTATCAAATGAATACGTACGACCCGAGAGAATACTTATACGACTTAACGACATATTTCAAGGTTTTCAATACAAGGAATTTAACGCTAACACTTTTTAACGAGATAGTACGACAAGTTATATACTCCTATATAAGGACTTATTTTTCCTAAGTATGGAAACCATTTTTCTACGACGATAACTAGTATTTTCAAATTACGAGTGGTATGAGTATCATGTGCATGTGCATTCATTTCAATTCGGCTTGATCTAAGTTAGATCATGGTTATTCATTTAGGTTGCGGCTAGTACTCGCGCCTCATTGTCCTGACTACTTTTACCTCATTGCACCATCTTTGTATCATCACTTCGAGGTGAGTTCTCATAGCCCCGTTTTAATTCTATATTTTAATTTCAAATCCCACGGGGGAGAATACATTGCATTACTTATTTTTGTGTACATGCCTAAGTATAAAATTCATACATTGCTTAAGTTGTCTTATTTACCACGTCTTGAAAAGTCCCCTTTTATTATCATGGACCGTTAATTTCTGGTACTAAGCGGGAGTGAGTGGATAGATCTATCGAGGGTGACGCCTCCATTCGTGTTTGGGTTGCTCCAAATGGGACGAATGCATTTCATGTCTTTATTATTAGAGTGTCTGGTAAACACTCATTGGGGCCAAGTATCGTCTAGCTTCGGGGTCATGAGCTTAAGAGCCAATGTATATACTTTCCGGACATCCTATTTCATGGCATTACTTATGGCATTTGTACACTAGAATTTACTTCTAAACCTATGATTATTCACCAACTTTATGTTGACCGTTTTTCGCAATGTATTTCTCAGGTTGTTAAGGTAGCTCATGTGCATACATTTGGACCTTCATGGAGTCGCGGAGTCGACGCGTCTCACTATATTTTCTGCACTTATGAAACGTTTGATCTTGTTGAACTTATTCTAACTGTTTTGGCAAACTCTTTTGGGACCTAAGCTTTGTAAACTCTGAATGTTTTAATGATCAAACGCTGTATTTTCTAAACGACACTTTAGGTCGTTCAATATAACTGTAAGTATGGTGCTATGACAGTCACCCCAGGTATTCCATTCCGCTGCCATTCAGGTATTTTGGGGGTGTGACAGATTGGTACCAGAGCTAAGGTTATAGCGAACTAGGATGTATCTTGGACCCTAGACTATAACCACATCATCATAGCATCTCATCATTTCATCATAGGTGCATATTCACTATACATGTTGCTTTACGCACACACTGTACGAGTTATTCATACCCATACTCATATATATATATATGATTATATTGACCTGGTTCACAAGTGACATGTCTTCAGATACCCACGCCGTTATCCTTTCGTCAGATTCCGACATTGAAGATGCCTTGTCATCTTCCACTACCATTATACCACCAGTTGCACGTATACCACCGTTAGCACTATTGAATTGTTATAGGAATAAGGTTTTCCTATCATTCAGCCTATACATAGAATGCCGTTTGGTAGAGTATTCAGACTTAATTCTAATGGACTTATTAGGATGCTTATTACAAGGGAGATAGCATGTTTTCTTTCCTCCACTAGTAGGACGCTTACTACTCAGGTACTACCACCACCGTCAGTTACTTATTTCACTATTGGTCGTCCCATAGTGCGTACTTCAACTTTACCTCTTGGATATCGCGAGATAGCGCGAAAGAGGGTAGTATCCCATTCACTATTATCACCATTATCTCCTAACTCATCACTAGGATCTCATTGTCATCAATGTTATCCTCATCCTTTGGAATACCACTATTGTCATTTCCCTTTTCCATTTCCACTTGCCACGAATTAGATAACACCTTGTGGATAATACCAAGATTACGGACTCAACAGGAACATCTGCAGGTTCCTCAAGAATGGCTTAGAATCTACACTATCTAGGACTTGATCGATGCACAACTTCAGACACTACTTCAGGACTATCTCGACCTTATGATGCCATAAACCTGATTTCACCTAGAAGGACTACAGGAAGTCTTTAGACTAGACTTATATCTTTACTAGCTGTTACTATTTTCCTAGCCACGAGAGGTGTGGCATAGTTATAAGAAACTTGTAGTATTTTGATTGATGTACGAACGGAATCACCAAGTATTGACTCTACTATAGGGGAATGGTTGTGCTATCTATGATATTGGCCCATATAGACCAAAACCTTCATGTATTATATTCATGTGTTATGAATATGATGATTGTTATTACCGATAAATTCTCATGGACTCTCACGATTTGATGGAAATAGATTTAAGCAAACCACTCCAAGCATGACGCAAGCCGCTGTTGGACAATTCATTGCCAGGAACGCAACTACCGCCCTCACCAAGGAACTTACTCACGTGGAATTTATGGGCTGTAATCCCTCCTCCTTTAGCGGAAATATAGACACAAAAGAATTTCTCAAATGGTTCGAAGAATTAGAAACAATCTTTCAAAGTGGTGACTGCCGTAAGGAAGACAAGGTTAAGTTCGCCACTTGCACTTTTCAGAAGCATGCCCAGAAATGGTGGACTAAGTATGTCCAGGTAGTAGGAGTTGATGCTGCTTACTCACACTCTTGGGAGAAACTAAAAAGGATGATGAGTTTGAAGTTCTGTGTGAAAAGCGAATTACAAGCAATTGAACAAGAAACACTAAACCTTACCATGGAAGGAGATGATGTTGTCAAGTATACTGCTTATTTTTATGATTTTGCTCGACTAGGCTCTGCAATGGATGAACCGGAAAGCAAGAAACTCGAAAGGTACATCGGAGGACTTTCTCCTGAAATTCGTAGGATGGTCATCGCATGTGAACCCAATACCATGTCTGAAGCTATCCAGATGGCAATCGAAACAAAGGAACTCATAGTTCGCGACAAGACATCGGGAGACAATAATGACAACAAGAGAAAATGGGTCGGTAATCAGGATGCTAATGCTACTCAACGACCATTTAAGATACAACAAGTGGTGGAGACCTTTACTGCTGGGTCAAGCCAAAAGAAAGGATATGTAGGAAAATTACCCGAGTGCAATAGGTGTCAGTTTCATCACAAAGGACGTTGCCCGGAACCATGTGGCAACTGTAAGAAGATCGGACACAAAGCCAAGGATTGCAAGACTCCCACCCTCACAAAGCATCAGGAACTCACGGTAATCTGCCGTGAATGTGGAGTAGTGGGACACTTCAAGAGTGAATGCCCGGTGTTGAGAGACCGGAACTGGAGGAGGCAGTTCATGTTTTAAAACCATAGTTCGAGCCCTCTAGGGTTGTACTTTCTTTTGGTACTTTCCATAAGTACGTTGATGTAACCTAGTTGTATTAAGCACTTTCCTATCCAATGTAATGACTATCTTTTGTTACCTCTATGATAACCATAACTTTCGTTTACTCCGCTTTCTATCCCAATCGTTCAATTTTCAATCGTCTCGTAACATTATGTCATTGCCTTATTAGAGATTAGGCCGATTTAGTATTTGACGGACTAGTAGATTATTACCATTCCGTAGTATTTACCCATGTATCCAATAAACCATTCCACGAGTTTTATTTCAAACTATTTTACTACCTTATGGAGAAATTGTTTTTATCAAGTTTCTAAAATAAGCCGTTTTGTTACCATACTATAAACTGATTTTTCCGATACTACGCCAAATATTTACTATTATTACGCGAAACAATTTTTATATTACTTTGAAAGGGAATATTTAGTATACCATTTTTAATAACAACGCGTTGAACACCATCTAAAGCTTTTGAGAAAAATAATATTATTTTGATTAAATCAAGCATCGCATCATTAGTCCTCAACTATACATAGCCTGATCACCTATGTATACTTCAGGAAAGATTATGCCATGAAGGAAATAGTTACTTTATAAAGTATTGTTAATAACAATCTTCATCCAAAAGCGTTTTTAAACAAATAAACTCTTTTATGAATATTTCTTTCTGACAAATTTTCTCTGGATACTTACCCCACCTGTCACACACTTAGTCATTAAGTTAGACTTTCCATCGACTTCTTTAGGAGAGACTTCCCATACTAAGTACTAGGAGGATTCCTTGATACAAGAAAAGCAATAAAAGGGTTACGAAACTACTAACCTAGAATAGAAGTATACACCAAGGCAATTTATAGCTCAATAACAGTTCTAAGATGCCACTGGACCATCCGACCCACCATCTCTGACCTAGTTGTCTGATTTTATTATTCAAAGGTACTAGCTAGACTGAGCTACGGGATCAAACACATTGTGAAGGTACGCTAAGCAACACCATGGGAATAAACCAAGCCTCCTAACCGATACTGTAAAGTGTTTTGAGTTAACATGGTCTCATCCATACGCAAACTTCCCTGCAGTGAGTTCACGACAAGAATGATTGATTCGAATTATGGATATCGATATAGATTCCCCTAAAGCATTATGTTCTTTAGAACTTCTGGATAACCTCACCTATACATCGAGAAAGGCATCAGACTCAAGAGTATCTCCCCAGCTACATGTGAAGACAATACGGAAATTCATCGACATGGTATCAATTGAAACCCTCATATTGCCAACATGATAACAATTTCAACGATAAACCATCTCAGGACTTAAGTTGGTTGAATACCTAGACTTGTAGTTTTGTCGAATAATCGCCAATAGGCATTTTCTAATGTCAGGAACCGAATATTAGACACCTATGCATTTATGCGAATATTTCCGATCCTACTATTTTATCCTTGTTAGTATTTTTACTTTTAAATGAAGTGGATTTCAAAATTTTGTCCATACAAATCACATATCTCGTGGAAAATAATTTTGAATTGCCTATTTTGAATAAATACGACCCTTTTTAGCCAGTATTTACTTGAACCATTATACAATGAGAAATGTTTAAACATCAAACTTTGGTAAATAGTTCTATTCACAACATGTTTGAAAACCGCGTCACATTTCATAACTATTAAATTTTGAATCATCAATAAAGCTAATATTGAGTATACCATTTGTTCCATTTTCTAAAATTGTTTATTCAGAAAAAGATTTCGACCAAAAACTCGAAAATCGCGAGATAAATTTGGAAACAAATCACCATACTATATCGCTTGTGCATTTAGGGCTTTGTGACTTGACAATAAGGAATATTGGAATAGGTGATGAAGGAAATTAGGAGGAACATCATAGAACGATTACAAACGTCAGTAATGGAGACCAAGCACAGTAGGCAAAGAATGACACATGTCTTAGCAATCCATTAGACCAAAACCCAAAGAATCAAATATTGTTAACCGTATTCTATCTTCTTCGTATAACGCCGTGTTCGAAAGACGTAACGTTGTGGAATTAGTCACAAGATTTATCGTACCGTTTCAATTATTCCTGATAAAGGTGATTGAATCACCTTGGACTTCTAGCAATCATTTTAAGATTTCCTTCGGAACCTCATAAAGATGTGAACACCGCCTATCATCCTCAGATCGATGGCCATAACGGGAGAACGATTCAAACATAGGAAAGCTATACTCAGAATATGAGTGATTGACTCTAGAAATGGTTGGACTAACCATTTACCATAAATTGGATTCTTTTACAACCATAGTTATCGCGCGAGCATAGAGACTACACCATTTGAGGCACTTTATGGTCGAAGTACCAATTACCCGTTTACAAACTGAAATCGGAAAGTTAAAAATTCACTGGTCTAGAACTAAACCATGGAACAACAAAGGAAATTTCACAAGACAAGAATCGGTTACAAGCAACGAGAAACTGGTAGGAGTTATGTTGGTACATGACGCACATCATACGGATTGGGTATCCTTGAACAAGCAAATTTACTAGATTCACGTGAAAGAACGAACTAAATTGAAAGCTTTGCCTTGGAGAGGCATGATACGATTTTGGTAACACGAGAGATTGAACTTTTAAGTATATTGGACCATTTCAGATTCATGATAGAATCGACCAGCTGACATATAATATTTGAGTTCTGACAGAGTTCAGCAACATATATTACCCATATTACATTATAAACCTGAAGAGACACTGATCATCTATTGACGAACCAAACTCGGAAAAAGCCAAACTCACTATTCCAATAGGCATTCATGAAATAACCAGAAATTTCCTACAAGTCGAGAATCAATTACAAATTCTATAAGTTGTAAACCCTTAAAACTTCAAGTTGGTAGCCAGATCACGTTGAAAGTTCTGCCTAGGAAAGGGCATGATATTATTCGGAAGGATTTGTAAAGTTTAAAACCGATATACACTGGACCATGTAATAATTCAGACAGAGTAGGCCTAGTGGCCTTCAGACTTGAGCCTTGTTAAAGAACAGCCGGATTACACAACTATGTTTCACCTATTTGAATCCAGGAAATGACTTTCAGATTAGTCAATCATAATCCCATTTGGAAGGGAATCCAACCTTGAGACAAACGTAAACTTGGTAATAGAACCATTAGAATGCATGGACCGTGAGGTCGAATGGTTGAAGCAAAGTCAAATTCCTATCGTGAAAGTTCGCTGGAATTCTTGAAAAGGACCCGAATTTACTTGGGAACGAGAGGACCGAATGCAACTCAAGTATCCACGTCTTTTTGACCAAATATACTTCAGAGACCAACCAAAACTGAACTTCGGGACGAAGTTCCTGTTAGAAGGGAAGACTGTCACAACTCGTAATTTCCGGTCATTTTTCTAAACCTCGACAATTTACTATTCACAAGTTACTATTCATCGATCACTATTCATCATTTTTGAGGTCAATTTGACATTCCGAGACATATTCAGAAATTTTACTATTCACTTGACACTATTCATTTCCGAGAGAAAACCACTATTCACGTGCATTATTCATGTCATCGTAAATTTTGTTTACGAGTGTTCAAATTCGCGTAACCGTATTGGTTCAGGAGCGAATTCATGCATTATTGTCAGGGACATTTCATACGGACTAGAAATAGTCGACATATCATTATTAGGGCACTTGCATACTATTCCACTCGTAGGATAATTAAATTTATACTTTTGGTACGATTAACGATTTACGTACGTTTATTTTAAATAAACGCTAATACGCGAACTATAAATGTGTCTAACATGTCCGACACTCCCGACTATGATCCCAATGCATTTTTATACTCATTTCTATAATATAAAAACTATAATGTTAATTTACCCGGTATTTTGGAAATTTAACCATTACGTATCGTACGTTTAACTTAATAACGACGGTTTTCACCAAAATTAAACGATAATCACCCTAACTCTCCGTACTTGTACCCGACATATTTTTACAATTTTTATAACTTTATTATGACCCGAATAACTTCAATAAAATTTATTTTTAGTTAACCCGGTACCCGACTAAACTTAAAACTAACTAAACTACACATTACCACTAACTTTTCCTAATTAAACCTAGACCAATTCCCCTTTTTCCCTCCTTTTAGGACCGGCCACCCCCCCCCCCCCCCCATGGTCTTCAAACTTTAATATCTCATCAACCAAATTTATTGTACACCTAACTATTGTCTCCTTGTATATATTAAACTTTTTTCACTCCTTTATCACCAAAAATCACTTTTACTTGTGCAAGATAATTTTTTTCTCTCTTTTCTCTTGGTGTAATTCGAACTAAGGTGATCAAGGAGCAAGGAGTACAAATTTTACAAGATCTTGTCATAAACTAGTTTATATAATCATCCTTGTTAGAGTTTTGAAATAAAAACTCAAGGATTAGTAGGCTTTTTATCATCTAAACTCTCTAAACCATCAAGTAAGTAAACAAACTCATTTGTATGATTTTTACAAGTTATTATTATGTTTATATAATTTTCTTACAAGATCTTATACATGCATCAACTTGTACCACTCCATTGTTGTATATATTAACTTTGAAGCCCTAGAAATGGAAACATATGAAACTCTTGTTAGACCTAGTGGAGTGATGATGTCTAAGGACCCATGACACCCTAAGAAGGTGTATGGTAGGATTAGATTAGCCTTGTGGTGTTTGAAAGTGGTTTGATGGAGGATGGAACTAGTTTAGAGACTTGAAAATGGTTTTTGAAACTTTTGATATACCTACTGTCCCTATTTTAAATTCGTGGGAAAATCAGTGGGTGATGACTAATTTTTGACCAAAGATTTAGAAAATACATTCAAAAACGAAACTTTAGGCGAAAGAACGGATTAAAACGAGTTTATAACGAAGGAAATATGATTTTTGCAAAATTTACGACGAAAACTATTTCTTAGAAAACTGCTTGCTGATTGGCAGAATACGACGGGTATTTTGAGGCATTAAACGTAACCTAGAGGAGCCGAGTTGTCAAAAACATACTAGTATATACAAAGACGAATCCGTGGACATAAAGAACAAGGAAAACGAGCCGAAAACGACAAAGTTATCCCCATTCTAACATCGTCAAACTATATATATATATATATATGGACACAAATAAAAATAATAACGTACGCGCTAAACGGTATATTTTCTAGTAAATATTACAAAGGACTATTTTCTTATCAAATGAATACGTACGACCCGAGAGAATACTTATACGACTTAACGACATATTTCAAGGTTTTCAATACAAGGAATTTAACGCTAACACTTTTTAACGAGATAGTACGACAAGTTATATACTCCTATATAAGGACTTATTTTTCCTAAGTATGGAAACCATTTTTCTACGACGATAACTAGTATTTTCAAATTACGAGTGGTATGAGTATCATGTGCATGTGCATTCATTTCAATTCGGCTTGATCTAAGTTAGATCATGGTTATTCATTTAGGTTGCGGCTAGTACTCGCGCCTCATTGTCCTGACTACTTTTACCTCATTGCACCATCTTTGTATCATCACTTCGAGGTGAGTTCTCATAGCCCCGTTTTAATTCTATATTTTAATTTCAAATCCCACGGGGGAGAATACATTGCATTACTTATTTTTGTGTACATGCCTAAGTATAAAATTCATACATTGCTTAAGTTGTCTTATTTACCACGTCTTGAAAAGTCCCCTTTTATTATCATGGACCGTTAATTTCTGGTACTAAGCGGGAGTGAGTGGATAGATCTATCGAGGGTGACGCCTCCATTCGTGTTTGGGTTGCTCCAAATGGGACGAATGCATTTCATGTCTTTATTATTAGAGTGTCTGGTAAACACTCATTGGGGCCAAGTATCGTCTAGCTTCGGGGTCATGAGCTTAAGAGCCAATGTATATACTTTCCGGACATCCTATTTCATGGCATTACTTATGGCATTTGTACACTAGAATTTACTTCTAAACCTATGATTATTCACCAACTTTATGTTGACCGTTTTTCGCAATGTATTTCTCAGGTTGTTAAGGTAGCTCATGTGCATACATTTGGACCTTCATGGAGTCGCGGAGTCGACGCGTCTCACTATATTTTCTGCACTTATGAAACGTTTGATCTTGTTGAACTTATTCTAACTGTTTTGGCAAACTCTTTTGGGACCTAAGCTTTGTAAACTCTGAATGTTTTAATGATCAAACGCTGTATTTTCTAAACGACACTTTAGGTCGTTCAATATAACTGTAAGTATGGTGCTATGACAGTCACCCCAGGTATTCCATTCCGCTGCCATTCAGGTATTTTGGGGGTGTGACAGATGTGAACGAAGAGAACATTTCTGATAAAGAGGAAATCACTTATGCCGACTCTGGAGAAATGCTAGTGGTAAGGCGAGCTTTAAGTACTATGACAAATGAAGATGAATCATGGTTGAGGCATAGCATTTTCTATACAAGGTGCACGTGTGAAGGCAAAGTATGTACTATAATCATTGATGGAGGTAGCTGTGAAAATGTAATTTCTACTACAATGGTTGACAAGTTAAGTTTGAAAAACGAAGAACACCCTCAACCATACAATTTATCATGGTTCAAGTAGGGTAATGAAGTGATGGTATATAAAAGGTGTCTAGTGAAATTTTCTATTGGAAAGAAGTATTCTGATCAAGTGTGGTGTGACATGGTTCCCATGGACGCTTGCCATGTTTTGTTAGGCAAGCCGTGGCAATTCGATCGTAAGACTAAGCATGACAGATTCAAGAACACCTACACTTTCGAGAAAGATGGTACTACTTTTTTTCTTGGCCCATCTGATCTTAGAAAGGAGACGAAGAACCATTTCCTATCTCAAGCTGAATTTTTAGCAGAAGTAAATGAGGCTACTGATATGTTTGCTATAGTTGTAATGGAGTCAAATGATGGTAGTGATGATGTTCCCACTCAAGTGGCACCAATTATTGAAGAGTTTGCTGATGTTTTTCCAAATGAGTTGCCACCTAGACTACCACCTATGCGAGACATCCAACATTGTATCGACTTTGTACCAGGGGCTGTTTTGCCTCACAAAAGTGCCTATCGGATGAATCCCAAAGAGCATAAAGAGTTATAGAGGAAAGTTTAGGAGTTGTTAAAAAAAGGGTCCATTAGAGAGAGTATGAGCCCCGTGTGCGGTACCGGTATTATTAGTCCCTAAGAAAGACGGATCGTGGCGAATGTGTGTTGATAGTCGAGGTGTTAATAAGATAACTATCAAATACCGTTTCCCAATTCCAAGGTTCGATGACCTTCTTGATCAATTACATGGGGCAACAGTATTTTCAAAGATTGATTTGTGTAGTAGGTACCACCAAATACGAGTTCGTCCCGGTAATGAATGGAAGATGGCATTTAAGACTAGTGATAGCTTGTATAAATGGATGGTGATGCCTTTCGGTTTATCCAATGCCCCAAGCACCTTCATGCGCTTAATGAATAAAGTATTTCGCTTTTTTATTGGTAAATTTGTCGTTATTTACTTTGATGATATTCTGGTGTTTAGTCCTACAAAAGAGCTCCATCTTAGGCAGGTTTTTGAGGTTCTAAGAGCCCAAAAGCTACACCAACACCAAAAAGTGCCATTTCCTTACTGAAAAGGGGGTCTTTTGGGGATATGTTGTGTCTAAAGATGGTATTCAAATGGATCCGGCCAAAGTTGAGGCCATTATAAGTTGGCCAACACCAACAAATATTCATGAAACTCGTAGCTTTCATGGTTTAGCATCATTTTATCGGTGATTCATTCGTAACTTCAGTACCATAATTGCACCCATCACTGAATGGCTAAAAGGAAACACATTTTATTGGACTCGAGAGGATAATGAGGCATTCGAGTTATTAAAAAGAAAGGTAACTGAGGCTCCCGTGTTGACACTACCTGGTTTTGAGGAAGTTTTTGAGGTCCATTGTGATGCTTCAGGGGTGGAAATTGGAGGTGTATTGATGCGTGGGAATCGCAACAGGCTTTACCTCTCGAGGGATCTCGAGAAGCTTACAACCCCCACCAGGCAGTGTACCTGATCGTTGTAATATAGTATAGCGACAAGTACCGGGGGATTGATCGTTCAGCTTAGGAATAGTGTCGCTAGGATTAGAAAGCCTAATTACTAGTTCTAAAGGTGAGAGATGATTATTTTTGTATTTTTTTATATTTTTTAGAAAGCAATTAAAATATCGATTTTTGGAAGAGTGGGCGGAATTAGTTGCTATTCAACTAACCCAAAACTAAGATGCAATCAAAATAAAATACTAAAAATGAAAATAAACTAATTTATACTAAGGTTGTGAGCAGTAATTTGAGAAAATGTGTTTACTTAGACTTCACTACTCCCTAGATATCTTTTACACGTTAATTACTTGTTATAATTGTATGGATGACGGATTGTATTCCTTAATACCATTCATGGGGTGGCATACATAACTCCCCAATTCTATGAGCTCTTATCTCCTCCTACACCATTACCCAGCACAACTATAGGGATTGTAAACAGTGGCTCATGCATTAAATACAACTAATAAAGACCTAGTACGCCTCGGTTCATGTTTCTTAAGACGTTCAAGCATGTTACCATTTGGAGATCTGCCAGTTTTCTTAAGCCTAACATATAAATCATTCATCCAAGACAAGAATAAACAAGTAATCAACACATAATCAATATCTAGGTTTCATTAGATCTAAGCAAACACAAAAGAGATCTAGCCTAGCATAATGGAATTGAGACAAGAATAAGATATAGACAACCAACACATAGACATATTGATTGAATTAGAAGAACACTTATCTCAATTACAATGCAAGGTATCAAGGGTTTGGAACCCTTGAAAAACCTGTAAAGGTTGCACCAAATTCGTCTTTAGGGTTTCACCAAAACTTCTCTCCAATGTGAAAAACTAGAAAACTATATATATAGGAAAACAGGGGTGACGGCGTCAAGAGCAAGGGTGTGACGCCGTCATCTCGCCGCCAAATTCTTCCTCGGATGGCCTTGATCTACTTCTGACGCCCTGTGCGACGCCGTCATCAACTACGGTATTTTATTCTTGGGACTTTGACGCCGTCAAGAACAACTCTTGACGCCTTCATGTACTGTTCCCAGCATAGAATTTTGAGACTTTGCCGTTTTCTTCACTTTTATGCTCCAAAAACGTCCGAAATGGCTTCTTTTCCAGAATTCACTCTCCAAGTACCAAAAATCACAAAAGGAACGATTTAGGGCAATATTTAATCAAATAAATTCGGATTCGGGCTTAAATGACCCCCTAAAAACGGATCATTTTTCGCCTCATCATATACCCTTACACTTGAGATTTGCTTGTCCTCAAGCAAATGCGCTTTTATTCTACTCAAAAGACAAGTTAGGGGTCATTTAACACTAATATAAAAGTAATTACAACAAATAATCGTTCCACTAAAGACCAATAGACAAGCACGGAGGTCATACACTAGCACCTCACAAATAGTGTTTAGATACTCACATCTCTCGGGTGTAATAAAGTGTAAATTACAATATGGAAACGGAAGATATCTCTCACTACCTGTCATAGCAAAATAGATTACCATAGGCTTGGGAAAGGATCAAACCTCCACCACATGGCGTAAGCACCTAGGATAAACTATCAAAGAGGTCTTTTAAAGGGTTGTAACATTAGGTATAAGGATATGAATTACACGGTTTTGTTGGATAAAGGAAGTTTTACTGGTGGCGAGTTAGCAATCTTGGTTAATTACATGTACAATATGGCGTTGCTAAGCCAAGACTAGACTCGACTTAAGCTAACAAATGAAAAATAACTAACAACATAAAATGAAACGGGATGGTAGTCCGTATTTTTTTTTTTTTTTTTTTTTTTTTTTTTTTTTTATTGCATACACTCTTACCCAAAATAATACATCATAGGGGATGAGAATTCCCCTTACACTTGAATCTTTACATACTTTACATTAAACTATTCTAATGACTCGAATTAAGAAAATCAAAACACTTGGAGCACTTTTAAGATTAACGCACATATGGGGGTAATAATATTATGTTCTTCCTCATTACTCCATAAAATAAGTACTTACCCATGAGTCCCAATCGTCCCAAAACAATATGTACAAGGATATGACTCGACTTAGCAACCATGTAATCAATTAGATAGTTAACTTAGGGTTTAACAAATAACAATAATGCACTAAAAATGAGCGCATACACGGAAGGCTAAGGCGATTTGGTTGTACATTTAAGTGGGGTGTAACAAATTCTTCCTTTAAGTAAAATGCTTAAAGTTAGAAACGAAAAGATAGGCTCGGAGGGGTGTACTAGGGGTTTCATGTACTAAAAATGAGTACAACGCTAAGGGTGTGGGAAAAATTAGTTGACTTAACTAGCCAAGTAATATGACTTAAATGGTCAAGTAATTATAATACAGGTTTAACAAAAGGGTGATCCTAATGCCTCTTATCATGTAGTAAATCCTACCACACGAATGTAGTCTCACTAGCGGTCTCGGGATGCATCACTAACGCAAGTTCTAGAATCTAAATGCTACCAGTACACTCATAAGCACTAATAGTAAATGCTTTTCCTATCAAATCTAAAGGCGAACCTCACATTTTTGGGTGGAAAATTTTTCTGAATATACGGTTATGTGCTAGTCATACAATCTCCTATCCATGAGACGCTTGCTATGGCTAAAGTTTCACTCCTAAATGTTGTAAAAAATTTTAAATTTCGCGCTAAAATTGCACTAACAAGTATTTCTCATAGTTTTATTACACATCTACTATCAAACAAAACAAACTCAAGCGAAAGTGCATATGTAAGGTATCATCTTTTTACCCTCCCCTTACACTTAAGATGAACATTGTCCTCAATGTTCAAGTAAAGAATTTAAAAGTGAAAAAGTAAAGAGAATGAAATCAATACTCCCCTGATTCGCTCGGTATGGATTATAGGTGGCCAGGTTAAATCTTCTTCCAAGAAAACGAACAATCAAAGCTTCCCTTCTAGAATATAAATCATCTTCTTGTCATACATAACTTGTAAATCCTGACAAAAAATAGACAAGACAACCTCACGTAAAATCGGCGGCATCCTATATAAGTTACTAAATCCTAGAAAACAAGATAAGATATAATGCTTGTGGAATGAAGTTTGCAGATTTCCTGGAGATTATAAAACTTAATAATTCACAAAAACCATAAGACTCCGTTAGAAAAACAAAACCGGTAAAATTTCCAGATTTTAACTCCTGACGCTGTCAAGAGTAATACTCTGACGCCGTCAGAATAGACCTGCAGAAATTCTTATGTTAAGTTTCCGGAAAATTTCTGGAAAAACTTGGTTCTACTTCCTGGAAAATCCTGCAAAACTTCATTATGACTCAATACAAGCATTTGACTCTAACAAATACGAATATACATGTTCATTTAATATTGTGGAGAATCATGATCAGTTTGTTTCTTGAAAACATATTTGGGGTTTCCCCTTACACTTATCTTTTGCAAAAATACTTTTAGGTTGGAGTTAAGACTAGGCCAAACAACATAGTAAAGTATTTCCACATTTTAATTGAGAAACATGATCAACCAACAATAAAAATAAAGCATGCATACGGAAGCAAATAACAAACAAACAAATAAAAATCACACAAAACATGGGTTGCCTCCCAAGAAGCGCTTTTCTTTATTTACGAGTCTTGTAGCTAGACTCAAGGTCATGGGTTACTACGTGATTCCATCATTGGTTCCACTCTCTAGGTCGTCTTCTAAACTAGTATCGCTTTCATAGTGCAAGTACTTCGGATCTTCGAATTCGAAAACATCTTGTCGATACTTAGAACCAAGCTTACTAACATTCTTAAAGAATCCACATGATAAATCAGAAATATTTCTACCCTCTCCTAATATCTTCATCACACAGGATAAGTTGGGAGCTTATCATATCAAGCCCGTCACAATCTATTCCCTTAAGGTCTTTTCTCTTGTATGGCGTTTGGTATGAAATCCTCCTAATCCCATCAGTGAAGGTCATGATTCCGTTCAAGTCATCCACTATCAAATTAGTGATTTCACAAAAGGGTGCTCCAAAGACGACTTGTGATAACCTAGGGTCGACATAGTCCTCTATGTTGTCCACAATCGTGAATTCCATAGGGAATGCCATATTTCCTACGAACACCTGGATTTCATGATCCTTACCAACCACTTTCTCTCCCTTGTAAATCATCCCCCATCTGCAGATATGGTTATAGTGAAACAATGACATAAAATTCTTTGGCAGGAATACATTAATGTATATGTTATCGAAGTACTTATGACCGATCATGCAGGGGATTTTGAGATTATTCGGATCACGTCGTCTTATCTTCCCCAACTTTCCATCCTTTGACCCATATAGATTCCCCTCAAGAGAGGGACGATACTCGTACACCTCCTCACTATCCCTACGAAAAATTAGCTTCCTAACACCATTGGTGAGTACTACACTACCATCTTTCTCATCAAGGATTGCTCCCGATTCATTGATAAATGGTATCCCAAGGACAAGGTGGGTTAGCGTTTGATTGGTGAGAGAGTCCACGTCATCAACCACGGTGAGGTCAGTATTGTAAACAAGCTCTCCAATCCTAATTGATAAATCTTCTATTACTCTCTCGCACGCAATGTGCTCTGGGAAGGTTTTGTGGTATAGGGAAAGGGGGATTATGTTGACTGGGAAGCTAGGATCTATATGACTATCGGTCAAGAGCTTTTCCTCAATGGTACAGGGGATCTTGAAAACTTTAGGGTTACTTTCCTTAGTCTGATTGCTACCCACACTAATAACATCCTCCATTTTTCTCTCGGATTCTTCTATAATAGATTTACCCAAAATGGTTGGATCTCTCTCATGCTCTTCCGATTTCTCTTTCCCTTCATCCGGTTTGCCGGATTCTTGCGCGGTGTATTGCTCGGGTGAGTCGGTAGGTTTCCTTGCCGAAGCATGGTCAACCCTTGAGGTCTCATCTTTCGCCGTCTGACTGAATTTGTTAGTTTGTTGTTGGGTTGGGTTGGATGTTGAAGCAGATATTGTGGTGATGGTGTTTACGAAGTGGATTGGTCCAGGGGAGTTGACAGGTTCTTTTCCGTTAGGAGATAGATGTTTGAATAACTTGCTAGGGCTTTTTATTTTTACAGGGGAGGCTGGTGGGCTCATGACGGTAGCAGATTTAACCTCATCAACGTGAATGGGCTTATTATCAATATGCTCTTTGATAGCAGTCAACAGATTACAAATCTTGTTGTTTACATCAGACTGCTGTTGTTTAAATTTGGCCTCGAGCGTAGCGAGCTGTAGTTCTTGAGATAGAATGAATTTTTTTAAAGTATCTTCACAGCTTTGCCTAGGAATGCCTTGTGATGGAAAATGCTCGGACCAAGTGAGTGGTGAGGAGTCATTGAAGGATATGCTTCGCGTTTGGTACCTTCTAAAATCAGGTTTATCCTTCCATGCCTCATAGGCTTCGGCAGAAGTTCGAGGACCCTGACCTACGTGTGATGATGTGAATTCGTTATAAGCACGTTTTGGAAGTTCCATGCAGTTATGGGTCTCATGAGGGCCATTGCATAGTTTGCATGTAGAGGCGATTCTGCTTACTTGGCTTGAAGGTTTATGAGCTTCGTAAGACTTCATGAGAGACTTGACTCGACCTTCAAGTTCCATGATCCTACGGTTGGGAGTGCTAGAATTGTTCGAAGGCAAAGTATTGCCTTGACCGTTTCGTTCAAATCACTGGGATCATTCCAACTTTCGTTGTCATAGAGAGCAAGATCTTCTATGAGTTCCCATGATTGTTCCGCACTAAGATCACGTAGCTTACCACCGGCTGATTGGTCAATGGTTCGCCTCGTGGAGATGTTGATATGGTCATAAAAAATTTGGACTTGGAGCCAAAGATCTATGTCATGATGAGGGACTTTTTGGAGTAAGTCCTTGAAACGAGTCCATGCTTCATAAAGAGATTCATTTTGACGTTGTTGGAACATCAAGATGTCATTCCTAAGCTTAGTAGTTCTCCCCGGTGGGAAAAATTGAGCAAGGAAACGAGTGGTGAGATCATCCCATGTGGTGATGGATCCCGCGGGTAAACGCTCAAGCCATTGACTAGCTTGATCCCGTAGAGAGAATTGGAATAGGCGTAAACGGGTAGTCTCTCTAGTTTCAACACCTAGGTCTATGGAATCTACGATTTTGAGAAAGTCCTTAAGATGTTGGTTTGGATCTTCGAAACGAAGTCCATGGAATGCACATCCGCTTTGCACCAACCGGATGGTGTCGGATCGCAAGGGGGTTACATTGGCTCCGGTGAGCTCAATGGTGTTTCGGTAGCCTTGATGGCTAGGTCGGGAGTACTCTCCTAAGGTTCGGGGCCTAAGGGGTTCTAATGGTGGGTTTTGTTGTGGTGGGATGACGGGTTCAAAGATGTTACCACCTTCCATGATGTCAGATGGTAAAGAGTTACGAACAAAGGCACGAAGAAATAAGATAGACTAAAGAAGACCTAAAAAATAAAAATAAAATCTTACTAGAAAGGAATCTAGCAAGTAGACCTAATAAAAAGAAGTTCTAACCTAGACAATAACTATTTCCCCGGGCTGCGGCGCCAAAAACTTGATGCGTGGGAATCGCAACAGGCTTTACCTCTCGAGGGATCTCGAGAAGCTTACAACCCCCACCAGGAAGTGTACCTGATTGTTGTAGTATAGTATAGTGACAAGTACCGGGGGATTGATCGTTCAGCTTAGGAATAGTGTCGCTAGGATTAGAAAGCCTAATTACTAGTTCTAAAGGTGAGGGATGATTATTTTTGTATTTTTTTATATTTTTTAGAAAGCAATTAAAATATCGATTTTTGGAAGAGTGGGCGGAATTAGTTGCTATTCAACTAACTCAAAACTAAGATGCAATCAAATAAAATACTAAAAATGAAAATAAACTAATTTATACTAAGGTTGTGAGCAGTAATTGGAGAAAATGTGTTTACTTAGACTTCACTACTCCCTAGATATCTTTTACACGTTAATTACTTGTTATAATTGTATGGATGACGGATTGTATTCCTTAATACCATTCATGGGGTGGCATACATAACTCCCCAATTCTATGAGCTCTTATCTCCTCCTACACCATGACCCAGCACAACTATAGGGATTGTAAACAGTGGCTCATGCATTAAATACAACCAATAAAGACCTAGTACGCCTCGGTTCATGTTTCTTAAGACGTTCAAGCATGTTACCATTTGGAGATCTGCCAGTTTTCTTAAGCCTAACATATAAATCATTCATCCAAGACAAGAATAAACAAGTAATCAACACATAATCAATATCTAGGTTTCATTAAATCTAAGCAAACACAAAAGAGATCTAGCCTAGCATAATGGAATTGAGACAAGAATAAGATATAGACAACCAACATATAGATATATTGATTGAATTAGAAGAACACTTATCTCAATTACAATGCAAGGTATCAAGGGTTTGGAACCCTTGAAAAACCTGTAAAGGTTGCACCAAATTCGTCTTTAGGGTTTCACCAAAACTTCTCTCCAATGTGAAAAACTAGAAAACTATATATAGGAAAACAGGGGTGACGGCGTCAAGAGCAAGGGTGTGACGCCGTCATCTCGCCGCCAAATTCTTCCTCGGACGGCCTTGATCTACTTCTGACGCCCTGTGTGACACCGTCATCAACTACGGTATTTTATTCTTGGGACTTTGACGCCGTCAAGAACAACTCTTGACGCCTTCATGTACTGTTCCCAGCATAGAATTTTGAGACTTTGCCGTTTTCTTCACTTTTATGCTCCAAAAACGTCCGAAATGGCTTCTTTTCCAGAATTCACTCTCCAAGTACCTAAAATCACAAAAGGAACGATTTAGGGCAATATTTGATCAAATAAATTCGGATTCGGGCTTAAATGACCCCCTAAAAACGGATCATTTTTCGCCTCATCATGTATTGAGTCAAAAAGGGGGTCCAGTAGCTTTTTTTTGCGAAAAGTTAAATGAGACAAGGCGGAAATGCTGATAAGGAGTATTATGCAATAATTCGAAGCCTAGAGTATTGGCACTATTATCTCATTTCGAAAGTGTTTATTTTGTACTTAGATCATGAAGCGCTAAAGTGCATCAATGGGCAACACAAGTTAAAGCCGAGACACACCAAGTGGGTCGAATTCATGCAAACGTATACTTTCTCAATCAAGCACAAGGCTGGAACTTTAAACAAGGTTATTGATGCATTGAGTCGAAGGCATACACTACTATCGGGCATGCAAGTTCAAACCATTGGGTTTGAAACATTCAAGAAATTGTATGTTGATGATTCTGATTTTGCAGGAATATGGAAGAAGTCTCAAGATAAACCTTACCCACCATTTATCATTCAAGACGGGTTTCTTTTTAAAGGTAACAGACTTTGTATACCTAAATGTTCTTTACGGGAATCAATTATAAAGGAGGGTCATGGAGGGGGTTTAACGGGACACTTTGGAGTGACTAAGATAGTGGCTTGGTTAAGCTATCATTTTTATTGGCCCAGAATGGAACGTGATATCTCCAGGTTTGTAGAGAGGTGTCGAGTATGTAAAGTAGCTAAGACTCGAAGCACAAATGCAGGTTTATACCAACCGTTACCTATACCAATAGCCCCGTGGGTGGATGTAAGTCTTGACTTTGTTTTGGGGTTGCCACGTACTCAAAGGAATAAGGATTCAATCATGGTGGTAGTAGACAGGTTTTCAAAAATGCCGCACTTCATTCCTTGCAACAAGACTTTTGATGCATCGGAGGTCGCATGTTTGTTCTTGCAAGAGATTGTTCGACTACATGGAGTACCGAAGACCATGACATCAGACCGAGATGTAAAATTTGTGGGACACTTCTGGTGTACTTTATGGTGGAAGTTGGGGATACAACTGCAGTTTAGTTCTTCGTACCACCCACAAACTGATGGACAAACCGAGGTCATCGACAGAAGTTTGGACAATTTGTTACAAATTTTAGTCGGAGAGAACCTGCGACAATGGGATTTAGTGCTACCACAGGCTGAGTTTGCTTACAACAGATCACAAAGTCGCACCACCGGAAAGACTCCATTTGAAGTGGTAAACAACGTCAATCCAATTACCCCACTTGACCTCACACCGACACCTACTCCAACACAGTTAAGCTATAACAGGCTCAACAAGTACAACAGATCCACTCACAAGTTCGAGCTCACATTGAAAAACAGAACCAAAAGTATAAAGAGCGTGCAGATACTCATCGCAAGAGAGTTGTATTTAAAGAGGGAGATTTGGTATGGATTCGACTTGGGAAGGAGCAGTTTCCAGCTGGTACGTTTGAAAAGTTACAAGCACGTGTTGATGGTCCGTTTCGGGTGCTCAAAAAGATCAACGATAATGCATACAAGATTAACTTACCTGGTACGTACAACGTCTCCGCAACATTCAATGTGGCAGACTTGTCTCCTTATGTCACCGATACAGAAGACAACAAAGTAGAAGAGGATGAGGATATCGAGCAAGATTCGTAGGCGAATCTTTTCCTAGCAGGGGAGTATAGTGCAAGTGGATAAGACCAAGCAGTTGTTGACTTCCCATGGTCTGATGACATGTTCAATGTGGGTTAATTAGTTTTCATGGGTAGTTTTATTTATGTTTCAATGTTCCTTTTATTGTATTGGTTGTTTGTTATATAAAGCCTAGTAAGGACATGTAGGAGGCAGTTGTTTTTAGTTTCAATATATCAAAAGATAGAGAAACCACTTTTCTCTTCATCTGCACTTTCTTGATTTGCTCTTGTCCACCATCAAACATTCGCTATTGCATTTATCTGATACATCAAACTCTTTCAAATTTACGCATTCCAAAATCTATCATTATCATTCGTACCATTCCTTCTCATAAACAAATTTGCTATCTCTATTTGTTCTTTTGTCCCTTTTATTTAATTTGATTTTCTTATTAGTTAAATATAATTTTTGAACTATAATTTAGAGGGATTGGGAATTAGCCAATTTTAAACTGTTGTTTGAATCATGCTCTTATGCTCTCTGTTGCTTTAATAAACTATAGCTAATGGTAGGATTTGAAACTTGATACAATGATACAATACTATATAATTGATTTGTCATTAAAAAAACCTTAACTCAAAACATTATTTAGTAAGGCAAAAGTTCTTTATAGATACAACTTTTATCATATAACCCATCAATCAATCTTATCCACTCATTTTTTTTTTTATCAAAATAAAAACAAAATAAACTTCCACCCTTTTATTAAAACTTAAATATCTTGCAAACCGTAAATCGTCAAGCTACAAAAATAATATCATCGCGACGAGAATTAAATTATCTTTCTATAGACATGTATTGTTATATACTTTCGACGAACTTTTTTTTCTTTTGATAACTTTTTTTTTTTTCAAATTTTCCGCCCAGAAAAATCATATATGATTTGTAAAAATCATATATGATTCTTATTATTCTTACGAATCATATATGATTTTTCTCGGCGGAAATTTTTTAAAAAAAAAGTTCGTCGAAAGTATATAACAATGCATATCTATAGAAAGATGATTTAATTCTCGTCACGATGGTATTTTTTTGTAGCATGACGATTTACCGTTTGCAAGATATTTTGTTTTAAAAAAATGTGAAAAATAAAAATGAGTGACTATAATTGGTTCATTGGTTCTATTGCAAATATGAAATCTATATTGATCTCATATCTATTTAGTAAATTAGCCCTATAGTTGTGTTTATGGGGCCTCTTTCGGAAAAATGGCACATGTCCCCCAAAATCAATGGAATTGGTGAGATCAATATAGAAGTTATATTTGTCATATAACTAATGAACCAATCATGGGCATCTATATTTTATCTAACTTAATAAAATAAAATAAAATAAAACTATTTTTCAACTTTTTAAAACAACATATCTTGTAAACGGTAAATCGTCAAGCTACAAAAAATACACTATCGCGACGAGAATTAAATTATCTTTCTATAAATATGCATTGTTATATACTTTCGACGAACTTTTTTTAAACGATTTTTTTTTTTAAATTTCCGTCAAGAAAAATCATATTTGATTCTTAAAAATCACATATGATTTGATTTTTACAAATCACATATGATTCTTACGAATCACATGTTATTTTTATAAATCATATATGATTTGATTTAACGAATCACATGTGATTTTTACAAATCACATGTGATTTTTCTGGGTGGAAATTTTGAAAAAAAAAATCACATGTGATCTTTCTATAGATATGCATTGTTATATACTTTCGACGAACTTTTTTTAGACGATTTTTTTTTTTAAATTTCCGCCAAGAAAAATCATATGTGATTCTTAAAAATCACATATGATTTGATTTTTACAAATCACATATGATTCTTACGAATCACATGTTATTTTTACAAATTATATATGATTCGTAAAAATCACATATGATTTGATTTAACGAATCACATGTGATTTTTACAAATCACATGTGATTTTTCTGAGCGAAAATTTTGAAAAAAAAAATCGACGAAAAAAAAAGTTCGTCAAAAGTATATAACAATGCATATCTATAGTAAGATAATTTAATTCTCATCGCGATGTTATGATTTTTTTCGCATAATGATTAACGGTTTGCGAGATATTTAATTTTTAAAAAAAGGTGAAAGTTTTTTTTTTTTTTTTTTTTTTTTTTTTTTTTTTTTTTTTAATTTGCTAAGATTGGTTCATTGGTTTTATGACAAATATGAGTTCTATATTCATCTTTTGCCCTCAATGGAATGGCTCTGGTCTTACATCTCAGCCCGTTAAATAAACAAAACTACATCACAATAAAAACCAATAAACTACATTTGACTAAAGATTAGCAATAAACAGTACTAAACATAGACCATGATCTTCAGATCAACCATCTTCACTCGCGCCTTCATCATCCGTGTCCTCCTCCACGTCCCCGTCATCAGTAATAAAAAGGATTATTAGACATAAAAACAAAGAAACTCATTATTATATGCTCAATACCGGTATTTTACCCCTAAAATCTAGGACCCTTTCCCTGGCCATTCCCGTGTAACTAGACGAGTCTCGCCAATTCCACTTTCAACAACAGTCGCCACCAAGTGATGATTTGACATAGTCAATCCCCTAAGAATAGAAACGAGAATTTAGACTTTGAAACAAATAAACTTGAAACAATTTTCTTCTTCTATTTCTTATCCTCCAAAGCAAAGTACATATATATCTATCTATTTTTATCTAATAAAACACACTTTTTAGTCTCTCCCTCAATCAAATTTTTCCAAAAATATTATGTCCTGACATTGCGACACGTGTACAACCAGTTTTTGAATGAGTTACTATGAAATTGCTATGTGAAAGTTAGGGCACGTTTGGTAGGGTGAAATTCAGAGAAATGAAATGAAGTGCAGAAATCAAATCACATAAATGAATTCTCACAGAAATTCAGTATAAATTTCAGTGTTTGGTAACACCAGAGAATTGACTCAAGAAATCAAAATTATTATTATTATTATTATTATTATTATTATTATTTATAAACCATCACTTTTATTAATAATAAATAGGATTTTACAAGAAATTGGTGGGGAGCCGAGAAACCAACTGGGCCCCCACACCTCTAGCAATAGCGAAACCAATCCTATTAAAAATATGAACGGCAGCCCGCGCTCCAATGTCTTGAGTCGTAGAAAAACGTCGAATACGCTTTAGAAGAGTTACTGCATCTTTCTCAAGTTCTCCAAAAAAGGAGAAAGAGAAGAGGAGGAACCCATATCCGATATCCACACATTTGGCCTCATATTTGATACGTTTACGATGTGCAGCTTCAATAACCGCACGACCTGGCCTAAAATCAATCATACCAGATTGCGTCAAAGGTGACGACCCCGTAAGATCAACACAAATATTCCAAAGGTAAAATAGATTAAATAAAATAGAAAGTTATGTACAAGAAATAGCACAAAAGATAGGAAATAAGCAGCCCATCTTTTGCCTAGGAAACAAAAACCATATAGAATTTGGACAACCCCAAATCTAAAACAAAAACTGCAAACATGTCCATAAAACTACAAATAACAAAACTAGCTAGATAATGACCAAAAGACAATTTCCAAGGCAAATCCCAAAACCACCATTCATAGCAAGCAGGCAAGCTTAAAACTAAAGACCAACACATACTCTGAATACATGGAAAAGTACAAAGGATTCAACCAAAGTACCTCCAAACATCACCATATGTGAGAGCCCCTAGTAAACTAACATTGCTAGAACTGATGAGAAGAAATTTGCCAATCAGAACAATCTTGTGAAAATATATAGTAACAGCCATGACATTCCAAGTAGCAGCCCAAGAACTCTTCATATAGCTTGATAACAATGCTCCAGATTTCACCTTGCATACAGATTAATCTAATACCAACTGAAGCATTCATAAGAAATGGTGACTCATCAAGAATCAACATCACCCAAAAATATCCTATCTCGTTAAAAAAACCTTGGCAAATAAAAAACCCTGTGGGAAAACTTTGCATAAGGAAAAAGAGTATAGGAAGTGAAAATGTTGTTAGTCCAGGAAAATGCATGTATAATCTTCATAAGTGCAGCAGTCCATAACAGCAAATGCAAAACCAAGACCTGAACATAATCAAAACCAAGACTGAAAACCAGCACAGAAGTTAAAAAATAACCTCTGTAGTACATAATCTTCTGTCCAATACTCCTCATTATCCAAAACAGAAATCCAGCGCAGAAATTAATATTCAGTTCTGTAGTGCATAGCGTGCTATACTCCAAACATCCAAAAAGCAGGCCAGCGCAGAAGCTAATCCAAATCTCTGTAGTGCATAGCTGATTGTTACCACAACCATCGCCCCGATCAAACACTTGGTTACAGCTCCACAACCTTGTCCCCAAGCAAAACCAACATACCCATAATACACCAAAAACAACATTTATTATTATTATTATTATTGTTGTTGTTGTTGTTGTTGTTGTTGTTGTTGTTGTTGTTGTTGTTGTTATTATTATTATTATTATTATTATTATTATTATTAATAATTTTTCATTGAAACCAAGGAAATTACATGAAATTGGAGGGGAGTCTGGACACAATCTGTGCTCTCACTCCTTTTTGAATACACAAACTAACTCGATGAAAAATGAAAGCACTGCTCTTAACGTTGTTAGAGTGGCTGCTGGCAATAGTCCCGACACGCGAAAGTGTATTCAAAGCTTCCACATCCATTTCTCCAAACGTAGAAAAAGCGAAAGGGACGAACTTGTATCCATTGTCTTCACACTTGGACGCATACTTCTTCATTTTCTTTTCCACAGCGTTACTCAAAGCAGCCTCGGGAGCCCATGACGTCACCCCAGTCCCAGCAAACGGAAAGACCCCAGTCACATCCAGACATGCGTCCTTACCTTGGAACCAGTTAAATAATAGCACATCTGCAGGACGTAATTCTCTCCCTTCCTCTGAAATCCCATTGGAGCCTCTTTACGCACCATGTACACCGTATGGACCAGTGGGGGATCACGCGGTCCACTGTGCTAGCGAAGTGGGTGTTAAGTTTAGGCATAATTTGGTGCGTGATATATTATTTATTTATTTATTTATTTATTATTATTATTATTATTATTATTATTATTATTATTATTATTATTATGGGAGAATTCATTTCCATCACTTTGTGAGTGGAAATCAATTCTCCACCTTTTACAAAGGATCCATTTTCAAAGAGTTGTAATTCTTCACTTTATTTTTTCATATGTGTACCAAACATTGGAAATGATTTCATTTACATTTCTCTCATCTCAATTCCTTCTACCAAACATACCCTTATGGTGTATAAAAGAATCTGCCTTAAAAAAAAATGCTGCATTAAAATACTTCTCACATTTTTAGCAAGGTCAATTAGAGCATGCCCATCCGTAACACAGGTTATAAGTTAACGCAGTGCCACGTCAGCGCCACATCAGCTTTTCCACTTTAACTTTAACTTAGAAAAAAACACACACAACAATAACTCAGCTTTAACTTAAATATTTTCAAATTCTACCCTCAACTAAAACAAACAATTCAATTAATAAACCACATAACATTAAAACTTAATTTCTTACAATACAAATTATAAAAAACTTAAAATAACAACAACAACGATTAACAGAAAAAAAAAAAATAAATAAATAAATAAATAAATAAATAAAAACCGAAACATAAGAAATTAAACCATACGAATTAAAACTACTTATTCGTCGTCTTCGGAATATTCTTCTTGTTGTTGTTGTTGGTGTTGAAGACGTTTCTGCCAAACATGCTCCATAAGATCTCGTTGGAGTTGAGTATGCACGCCTGCATCGCGCATTTCCCTTGTCTTGCGCCTCTGCGTATCACACCTGTCGATCCACCTTTCTTGACTCAAATGTGGTGCCGGATCTACCCACATTCTTTTATACTCGCGGAGTGTAAAATTTTGATCTTTTAGAATCATGTTATGCAAAATAATGCATGTATACATGATTCTTTGTATCTTGACAATTTCCCATGCACGTTTCGGTTGTTGTAGTATACCCCAACGTCCTTGAAGCACGCCAAAAGCACGTTCGATATCTTTGCGTGCACTTTCTTGCTTCCTTTTAAAGTAGCTATGTTTCTCATCAGTCGTTGCCGAGAAAGATTTGACGAAAGTTGCCCACTGCGGGTAAATTCCGTCAGCTAGGTAATACCCCTGTTCATACCTTCTTCCATTTACTGTATATGGTGCCCTTGGGGATTCATCAGCAAGAATGTTGTCAAACAAGTTAGAGTTATCTAAAACGTTAATATCATTATTTGCCCCTGCCATACCAAAAAAAGCATGCCAAATCCACAAATCATGTGAAGCAACAGCTTCAAGCATTAACATTGGGTATCTTTTATCACCCCTACCAAATTGCCCCTGCCAAGCTACCGGACAATTTTTCCACGCCCAATGCATGCAATCAATACTACCAAGTATACCCGGAAAACCATGTTGACGCTCATGCAATTGATAAATATGTTGCATCTCGGACCATGTTGGTGTTCTTAAAAACTCATGCATAAACAAATCCATAACACACATGTTAAAATTATCAAGACAAAGACGTTGAGTAGACTCACCCATTTGCAAATACTCATCGAACGCATCTGGGGCGGTGCCATACGCCAATTGTCGTATCGCAGATGTACACTTCATAAGTGGACTAATACTCGCTCGACCCGTACAATCGATTCCTGTCTTAAAGTATTGAAAGTGGTCTGGAATAACATCGGATTCGTAAGACTCAATACCGTTCACTATTTGCAAAAATAGTTTCCGGCTCATACGAAACCTCCTACGAAATTTATTGTGCTTATACTTACAACCTTCAACGAAATAGTCGTTTTTCAAACGTTCTTCAGCAAGCTCACGTTCACGATGTATGTTGGTACGGGGCACATGAGGATGAGCTTCTTCTTTTTCTAAGCGTTGCTGTAGCTCGTACGCTTGAAACCATAAACTGTATGTCTTCTTCGTCATCAAGGTCTGACCAACTCGGATCAAAATCGTTATTTTGATTTGGATTCATTATGAATGAGGAAGGTTTTTTTCTTATAAAGGAAGTATAAAAGAGTAGAAAATTAGTAGTGGATGTGTGAAAAATATATATGTATTAAGTTGGTATTTATAGTTGTTTTAAATGTTTTAAAAGTAAGTTTTGGGTGACTTTTAAAAACTAGCCGTTTTTAATTATTGAGGGGGTGAAAGTGAAATTTTTTTTTGAAAAAAAACGGCTATAAAATGGAACGTTGGAGGGGGTAAAACAATTTTTTTTTTTTTTTATTCAAGTTTCAGCTTCAACGCAGCGTTAGCAGGCTAACGCGCAGCGTTAACGCGCCTCTAACGCTGGAGGACACAACCATAACGCAGGTTAACGCCGGGCAAAACTCACTTTAACGCATGTCCTGCGTTATGGCTGGGCATGCTCTTAGCAATAAATAACCGTGTTATTAAGTTCAAAAGGTAGTAAATATGAGTGCGTTTTAATTTTACTAACATTCTTATGTTTGTAAATTAACGATTTGTTCAACTAACAATTTTTTCCAGATCACGAATATTAGAAAGGAATATATGCAGTTTTTTCCCCGCTGATCCACATGTTCACTTTCTTCTCTGTCTTCTCTATTAGCACTTGCTTAAGAGGTTTATTTATTTATTTATTTATTTATTATTTTAAAGGCTACTTAATAGGTTTATATCGTATGATCATTTAAGTTACAATTCAAATTAATCAATTCAATCTAAGTATCATTAATTCGTTAATGATTGTTTTTGTAGTGAACCCATGTCTTTAGGTATCCATATTTGATTTCAATTGGTTTTAATCTATTTTGGCTACAAGATAGTTCACCTAATTGTTTCCCATTTGCAAATCATGAGGTGTGTTCTATTAGAGTTTGCCATTGTGGACGTATAGTTTGGACTGGACCAGGAATGGGCCAGGCCCGGCAGACAGCGGCCCACTCTATGCCTAAACCCTATTCCTTGCCCTATAAATATATGGCTGGGATTCCCTTCTTAAAAACACAACACAACAAAACAGGTTACTCTAAACCTAACTCTTGTATGCTATATCGCATCAATACTAACTTGACCGTTGGAGGTGGATCCCGGGGCTACGGCCTCGGGTCCACTCTTGACGAGTTCTCTTTGTTGACAGGTCTACTCAGGGCTCGAGAAGACGAAGAACGGCACAGGGAGAGTCGTTGGATCCAGACCGCGCCATATTATGTATCAACAAGATGGCGCCATCTGTGGGACCTGACTACGACAAGTTTCGTGCTCTCACATCACCGGAAATCAATCATCGAGTTCCAAAGCCGGTAACCTTAAAACTTTGTATTTTTTTTGTTGCACTTTAAAACCCGGCCGATGCAGTATTCATGCGTTAAGATATGTTATCTTTTAAATATTCATAAGATTTTATGTAAATCTTTTAACTTGGTAAACACGATTTTATCTATAGTCGCACTAAGTCCGCATGATCGGACCTACTTTATCTTTTCGCCGCGAATTAATTCGCGCACATAATGTTTTTATGGTTGGTATGCTTGTTTGCACGTTTGAACAGCGCAGTCACGATGAATCTACCCGCGTTAGGCCGTGCGTTCGGACATCTTCGCATATCAGCTACGAACAGGCACCACGATGTTAGTCAATTGTCATGAGCGCACTGGACAAAAGCTGTGGTCATGTTATGTTCATCTGCGATCATCCTAACACGTTCGGGTCTATGTGGTCACGATACATCCATCTGCGTCTGTGCGTGCGATTGAAACTATTAGTCGCGGTCACGGTGCGATTGAAACAACAATTCATTATTTATGTAGTTTGTAAAACCTCATGATAGGTGTAATTCGCACTACTACTTCTCTTATGTGTTAATTTCACATGCTATGTGCTATTTATTGCTTCACGCTAATCTTTTACTTCATTAGGTTTTATATGTTGCGATTCGCGGCATATACTTTTAATATTTGCATTAAGTGTTTTTCAGGATTTGAATAACTAAGTTTAATGCTCCTACAAGAGTAGCACCATCAAACTTGGGGGGCTACCAGGGTATATAATACCATTGTTTCTGTACGTGTCACTCAGGGGAGACGTCCTCTGTCGATTGTAAAGACGGATGTAATGTTCGCACCTCCTTGTCGCACACAGCATGAACCTTTGCCACAGAAGCATGTCCTCTGTCGCACTATGCTGCATCGCTACTGGTACAAAAGGTACGCCCTTACCCAAGATGCAGCATACGAGATCCACCTTCACCATTGTGAGACTCTCACAATCGCAATGTTAGTGTTACCCCAACTATAAAACTACGTGTTCTTCTTACGGGGTCTTTACTGTCACACGGTGGCGGGAAACCTAGCATATGCGCATCCCTTCCCGTCATGTAAGAACGGGTGTTACTCAGGTCACCGTGGACGCGCCTACAAGGTCGCGGATTTGGATATAGTCTAATGGGCTAAACAGGACTGCGCCATGGACAACCAGTGCGCACTGTCGCATTTGGGCTGAGCAGTATAGTCCGTCCCATGTGCACACCTTAGTTGCGCACACATGGGCCACTGATTTGATCGTTTTAGTTTAGGTTTGTGTTTCCAAAGAAATAATTGTGAAAGTATTTTCCCAGGTCGTTCTCCCAACGAAAATTGAATGGAATCGTGAAATTCGATTGCCAAATCGTGTCGTGAAAAGTGGTAAATGTAAAAAATGCGAATGAGAAATTCAATGAATAGCAAGTAAACACAAAATATGCAGAATGTACAAGCTAAATATGCACTAAAGTTAAAAATGTAAAAACGGAAATGCAAACGCGATTATTTAAAACGTAACGTACGAATTAAAACGTAACTTTTAACGAAAAATGATCCTACAAAGATGAAACAATTTTCTAAAAATCTTAAACTACTAAAAAGAATTTTCAGAAAAAGAAAAATATTTTTTATTGACTTTTTATTTATTTTCTATGAATTTATTTATGTTTTTGTATTTTTAAATGAATTAAAAAGAAAGGAAATTAGAAAAATAAAAGTGAAAAATACAAATTTAATTTTGAAAAATCTAAAATATCATAAAAGAATTTCCTAAAATATTTTTGTATTTTTTTTGGTTTTTTTCTGATTTTTATATTGATTTTTATTGACTAAAAAAAATTAAAAATAGAATTTAAACTAAGAAAAATTAAGAAAAATAGTAAATCAATTCAGAAAAATCTAAAAAAATTACAGAAAATCTAAAATATTAAAATGAACTTGAGTAAAAATTTTGAAATGAAAATAAGTTGCAGAAGTGCTTATTGGGCTGAAAAACAACTTATTTTAAGTGCTTATTTATAAGCACTTGAAACCAAACTGTCTGAAACTGATACAGAGGATATACAGAACTCAACTAAGGACAAACCAACTGAAATCAGGCCATAATTCCAAACAGAACACTCAAACAGGACAAATAAGCAAACTATATAAGCACTAGATTAAGCAATAGCATACCAGAAAAAGCTAGAGGCTGAGATATAATGTAAAACACTAATCCATACTTAACAATGTTCAAATATAGCAAACAAGCTCAATTTAAAAGTCAAATAGTGCACTAACAGAACTAATGTGCATTCAGCAAAACATGTGCTAGGGACCCAATTGCAGAAGCTAATAAGCAGCAGATATAAGCTCAAAACTGAAATTTCAAGGGGGCAAAAGCTTAACTAACCTACGAAAATCTCTAAAATCCAAAAAGCCCTATATGTAAATATCAATTGCTAACCTAGAAATGCCTTATATCAGATGGCAGAAAACAGATATTCAAGTAAACTAATGCAAAAAGTTGACTAATTAGATTCACTATTGGTTTGACTAAACTGAATTTTAATGTCCTAAGCTGATCACTAGGTGTATAATGAACATGTTTTAAGCATAAAATTCATAATCTCAAACATAACTGCATTGAATCAATTAGCCCAGCAATCATAGTTCACAAAAACATAAGCAGTGAATTCATTAAAAGCTATTTTTGACTTTTATGATAAAACCTATCAATTTAAAGCAACTACTAACCTATATTATCCTAAATGAGACTATGTGTGCAGAATTTACCACAACTAATCAACAACAAATCCTAGTAACTAGCAGATCCAAACACCCCTATATAGGCATAAACACTACAAAATTCAGAATTATGCTAAAACTCAGTGAACTAATGATAAATCTAGATGCAATTCTACTAGCAGAAGTAAATTCAACTACTGAAACAAACAACAAACAACGACAACTATCAGCAAAAGCTCAATATCACAGATTCACTAATATCAAGTCATTTAATGAACTGATGTCACTTCTAAACTAACAATAGCATAAACTGATCATTAATAAGACTACAAACTACTAAAACCAGCATTTAACTAATAGTTATGAGCTAATAATTCATAATCTAAACTACTACTTATGAAAATCAGAGTTAAACTAGAAAATGTAAGATGAGACTTATAACTACAGTCCCTAACTGAAATAGAGTAAAGTCTAAATTAGGCCTATCTTTGAATAGGCTCAATTCAACACCAGAAACCATGGATCAACCACTATATTACCCAGATTCATCATGAATTTACCCTTTTGACTTTCGTTGACTGCTAGTACCATTTAATACAGAAACAAAATGAAAGAACTAGTTACAACCTTTGATTAAGCTTGAATGAGCTTATGGAAACAATGAAATGCAAGCTTGAAACAGTTTTGAAAACAATAGGTGATTGGAAATCAACTTGCTAGGAATTAGAAAAAAAAAACTATTTATGTAACAATTCGCATTTTCAGATTAATTACTATTCCCGGCAGGTCACCCAAGCCTGTACTACTCTCGCATGAGCACGCTTAACCGTATGGGCGATTAACCGTTAGACCACAAAACGCGTTTCTAAGACAATTTGAGTTTTCAACTTATTAGAAAAAGTCAACATATTTTTCCCTCCTCCTTTGACCAAAAATCATTCTTTGATTTTATAAGTCATTCCTTGATTTTTAGGCGTGCGGTTTTAGGTCTAAAAGACATTTAACACCAACCGACACTAGACTGAGCCCAGCCTAGACATTATAAGTCATTTTAAGTCATTATTATCCTATTAGAAAAGTTACATTTTACTTTTCTCAATTTTACGCAACTTTCGTACGTTTTACGTATTACGCGTTTTAGACCCGTGTTTCCAGTTTTTAGCAGGGTTTTAGCACCCGATAGAACCTACCACTCATTTTATATTTTATTATGGACTATATTGACATGTTTAACCATATTTATAAGTTTCATATTTTTAGGATACCCGGTTTTACGTTTTGAGGCTTAATCATTTACGGTTAGCGATTTACGGAGTCAAAACTAGCTACATACTTAGGATAATACCATCAAAAGTCCACACCTTGTTCTCCAAGTTCTTCAAACCGCCACTAGGGGGGGGGCATTCACACTTGTGGCATCATCTCATGACTTTAGCCATTGGATCATTTTTATTTACAACTTTGTCTCCAAGTTTATGTAGTTTCCTAGCCACCTTCCTAACCTCCTCATTCTTACTATAAATAGAGAGCTCATTTGCTTCCTTTCTTCACCACAAAAACGCCACAACCTTTTATCATAGCACCATGATCCTTTGATCTTCAATATACAAGTTACACTACAAAGTTCAAGGCCTTAGTATTCTCTACCTAGTTCTTAAGTTTGTTTGGTGATTCCATGGTTGAATTAGGAGCTACACAAGGTGATTAGGGGCTGAAGTTAATGGGTTTTCACAAGGTCTATATCAAGGCTAGCAAGGGTTACAAGAGTTATGGTGAAGGGTTTACAAGCTTAGGTTTAGTGTCCTAGTTCTATACTTGACTTCCTTTCTTTAGAAAGCCAAAAGTTGTAAGCAAACCCTTATACACTTTCTTGCTCAATATCATTTCATGCTTATTATGTTTCTTTCATGCTATATATGGTCTTTGTATTGTGTTCATGATGTTTAAAAATGGATAAAACAAGTATTGGTATACATATGTTAACTTATGACAAGCAAACAAGCAAACTAGTGATTTTTATGGAAAACCACGACCACAATAGTATAACTTTGATATTTGACACTTACTTACTGTTAAAGAGGACTTAACAAGGAAAACATAGCAATTTGAATCACCCAAAACGAGTACACAAGTCAAAAGTTATGACCATAAGAAGTTAGCGACACCAAAACGCCGAAACTGCCCATAACCTCCTGTTTGCATTCTGCCAATTTGAAAGTCCCACTTCTGCTCCGATTCATCAAAAAGTTAAAACACGAAAGTTGTCCGGAACGACGTTTTCGTTCAGGAACAAAGAAGCTCGAGCCCTGAAAAGGCTTTCCGAGTGATATTTTCTTCAAATTCTTAACAGCCCATTTTTAGACCAAAGTTACTATATAATGATTATATTTAGATGAGACCAAGAGGTCTAATGACCTAAAGCCAAGACCACAACCATGGCTAAAGCCAAGGTTGAGTCTCAAGACCATGGTAACAATGACCAAGGTCACGGCAAAGCCACGGCTAAAGACCATATAACTATTAAAGATCACAAACTTATATATATGTTATCAAATACTACAATAGTAGGGAGCCTCATGTGAGGAGTTCATTGAGTAAGCCGTCGAGACGAGTTGTGGATTTACGAGTTAAAGTGTCCTGGCTCCTCGAACGTTTACTCCATGACTTCTGAATTATGTCGGCCCGAACGGTAGTAAGAGATATACAACCTATACATGTTTCATAGACCATTTATATTCAAAGACTTACACTATATACTAAAGTACTACATCATGAACATTATGCAAGACATATATTGGCAATTCTTCGTATTCTTAGACGTTACTCCAAACCTAAGTCGCAACGTTCTATTATAGGCTGCTCTTAGAGACTTTCGCGATTCGACTACCACTTTCATTTCTCATTACATAGACTTAAGGTGAGTCATAGCCCCTACTCTTTTCGTACTTGTTTTAACTCTTGGGGGGGATACATGCTCAACTACTTGATTACTTGTACAAATACTTGATCGCATTATACTTGATTGTTCTATACTTGATTGTCTTATACTTGATCGCATTATACTTGATTTCATACATACATGATTGTGTTATACTTAACTGCGTTATACTTGATTGTGTTACTGCCAGTGGCTCCAGATTAAGTTGCTGGATGACCATTGAGACTTCCGGTGGCTCCAAATTAAGACCTTGGATGACCATTGAGGCTATTGATACATCCTAACATTTGCGAATGTTGGATACATCATAAACGTGAGGTCTTCGGAGATGAAGTGTAGACTCACGACTAATTGCTTAACTGTTTTGATGAACTTATACATGTCTTTATTATAAAATATTTGTAGCAGTGGGTTGTGAACACACAGGTTACAAGTCTCTTATGGCGGGACTTGTAACTGAGTGGATTCTCGATGCCTTTGCTGTGTGATCATTCTTTTAAGGTTTTTCAACTATTTTAAGACAAACTCTATGAACTCACCAACCATTGTGTTGACACTTTAGCATGTTTATCTCAGGTTAGTAAGGCGATAGCTAGTGCGTGGAACTTAGAGTCAAGCTGCATACTCTGAAGACTTACGCTTTTATCATTTACCATTCAAAACATTTTGTATACATTTATGTATCATACTTTGGAATCTCATGTTTGTAACTTTGAATTCATTAATCGAATGGTAACTTTTCAAAACGTCTCATTTAGAGTTCGTTTTCTATAACTTCTACTTTGTATTATGAAGTAGCACCCCTGTGACACAGTCTTCCGCTGCGGTATTTTGGGGGTGTTACAGATTGGTACCAGAGCCTTGGTTATAGAGAACTAGGTTGCATTTAGTGCCTAGACTATAACTGCTATATACGTTGGGACCTTCCTCTTTATTTGCCTTACACACAATACATACACATGTGCTTTTTGGTTAGACGTTTGCTTAGTTCCACGCTGTTAGACGATGTGACTTTAGTATTATAAGGAGCCCCAGAGATTAGCCGAGTCATTAGAAACATGGAGCTCAGTAATAACTAATTAGTTAACTTGATCTTGTGACAGTTCTTGTTTGATGAGACACAAGATTTGAGTTAAATAATATTATTGCTTAGCTTTAGGGATTTGATGACTTGATTATCTTACTATCGGCCTCAGAAGGCGGATTTTGTGTCGAAAATTCTTAAGTAGGATGATTTAGAATCTCCTTATTTAAATGGATTGGGACGCCTCTTCAGTTAAATAAAGAAATTGTAAATCACCGAACCATAAGTTTATGAGACCTTACTTGCATAAATTTGGACGCTTCTTTATGTAAGTAATGTGTTATAAATAAATGGGCTTATTCACAGCCGATACAACTCCTTAACCAGAATCTTAGACGAATCAGAGTAAACACCACTATATTAGAAATCCCGAATTCTCTTAGACACACCATAAGTAGTTAACATCAACTAAACTTCGGGACGAAGTTTCCTGAAGGGGTAGAGACTGTAACAATTCGCATTTTCAGATTAATTACTATTCCCGGCAGGTCACCCAAGCCTGTACTACTCTCGCATGAGCACGCTTAACCGTATGGGCGATTAACCGTTAGACCACAAAACGCGTTTCTAACACAATTTGAGTTTTCAACTTATTAGAAAAAGTCAATATATTTTTCCCTCCTCCTTTGACCAAAAATCATTCTTTGATTTTATAAGTCATTCCTTGATTTTTAGGCGTGCGGTTTTAGGTCTAAAAGACATTTAACACCAACCGACACTAGACTGAGCCCAGCCTAGACATTATAAGTCATTTTAAGTCATTATTATCCTATTAGAAAAGTTACATTTTACTTTTCTCAATTTTACGCAACTTTCGTACGTTTTACGTATTACGCGTTTTAGACCCGTGTTTCCAGTTTTTAGCAGGGTTTTAGCACCCGATAGAACCTACCACTCATTTTATATTTTATTATGGACTATATTGACATGTTTAACCATATTTATAAGTTTCATATTTTTAGGATACCCGGTTTTACGTTTTGAGGCTTAATCATTTACGGTTAGCGATTTACGGAGTCAAAACTAGCTACATACTTAGGATAATACCATCAAAAGTCTACACCTTGTTCTCCAAGTTCTTCAAACCGCCACTAGGGGGGGGCATTCACACTTGTGGCATCATCTCATGACTTTAGCCATTGGATCATTTTTATTTACAACTTTGTCTCCAAGTTTATGTAGTTTCCTAGCCACCTTCCTAACCTCCTCATTCTTACTATAAATAGAGAGCTCATTTGCTTCCTTTCTTCACCACAAAAACGCCACAACCTTTTATCATAGCACCATGATCCTTTGATCTTCAATATACAAGTTACACTACAAAGTTCAAGGCCTTAGTATTCTCTACCTAGTTCTTAAGTTTGTTTGGTGATTCCATGGTTGAATTAGGAGCTACACAAGGTGATTAGGGGCTGAAGTTAATGGGTTTTCACAAGGTCTATATCAAGGCTAGCAAGGGTTACAAGAGTTATGGTGAAGGGTTTACAAGCTTAGGTTTAGTGTCCTAGTTCTATACTTGACTTCCTTTCTTTAGAAAGCCAAAAGTTGTAAGCAAACCCTTATACACTTTCTTGCTCAATATCATTTCATGCTTATTATGTTTCTTTCATGCTATATATGGTCTTTGTATTGTGTTCATGATGTTTAAAAATGGATAAAACAAGTATTGGTATACATATGTTAACTTATGACAAGCAAACAAGCAAACTAGTGATTTTTATGGAAAACCACGACCACAATAGTATAACTTTGATATTTGACACTTACTTACTGTTAAAGAGGACTTAACAAGGAAAACATAGCAATTTGAATCACCCAAAACGAGTACACAAGTCAAAAGTTATGACCATAAGAAGTTAGCGACACCAAAACGCCGAAACTGCCCATAACCTCCTGTTTGCATTCTGCCAATTTGAAAGTCCCACTTCTGGTCCGATTCATCAAAAAGTTAAAACACGAAAGTTGTCCGGAACGACGTTTTCGTTCAGGAACAAAGAAGCTCGAGCCCTGAAAAGGCTTTCCGAGTGATATTTTCTTCAAATTCTTAACAGCCCATTTTTAGACCAAAGTTACTATATAATGATTATATTTAGATGAGACCAAGAGGTCTAATGACCTAAAGCCAAGACCACAACCATGGCTAAAGCCAAGGTTGAGTCTCAAGACCATGGTAACAATGACCAAGGTCACGGCAAAGCCACGGCTAAAGACCATATAACTATTAAAGATCACAAACTTATATATATGTTATCAAATACTACAATAGTAGGGAGCCTCATGTGAGGAGTTCATTGAGTAAGCCGTCGAGACGAGTTGTGGATTTACGAGTTAAAGTGTCCTGGCTCCTCGAACGTTTACTCCATGACTTCTGAATTATGTCGGCCCGAACGGTAGTAAGAGATATACAACCTATACATGTTTCATAGACCATTTATATTCAAAGACTTACACTATATACTAAAGTACTACATCATGAACATTATGCAAGACATATATTGGCAATTCTTCGTATTCTTAGACGTTACTCCAAACCTAAGTCGCAACGTTCTATTATAGGCTGCTCTTAGAGACTTTCGCGATTCGACTACCACTTTCATTTCTCATTACATAGACTTAAGGTGAGTCATAGCCCCTACTCTTTTCGTACTTGTTTTAACTCTTGGGGGGGATACATGCTCAACTACTTGATTACTTGTACAAATACTTGATCGCATTATACTTGATTGTTCTATACTTGATTGTCTTATACTTGATCGCATTATACTTGATTTCATACATACATGATTGTGTTATACTTAACTGCGTTATACTTGATTGTGTTACTGCCAGTGGCTCCAGATTAAGTTGCTGGATGACCATTGAGACTTCCGGTGGCTCCAAATTAAGACCTTGGATGACCATTGAGGCTATTGATACATCCTAACATTTGCGAATGTTGGATACATCATAAACGTGAGGTCTTCGGAGATGAAGTGTAGACTCACGACTAATTGCTTAACTGTTTTGATGAACTTATACATGTCTTTATTATAAAATATTTGTAGCAGTGGGTTGTGAACACACAGGTTACAAGTCTCTTATGGCGGGACTTGTAACTGAGTGGATTCTCGATGCCTTTGCTGTGTGATCATTCTTTTAAGGTTTTTCAACTATTTTAAGACAAACTCTATGAACTCACCAACCATTGTGTTGACACTTTAGCATGTTTATCTCAGGTTAGTAAGGCGATAGCTAGTGCGTGGAACTTAGAGTCAAGCTGCATACTCTGAAGACTTACGCTTTTATCATTTACCATTCAAAACATTTTGTATACATTTATGTATCATACTTTGGAATCTCATGTTTGTAACTTTGAATTCATTAATCGAATGGTAACTTTTCAAAACGTCTCATTTAGAGTTCGTTTTCTATAACTTCTACTTTGTATTATGAAGTAGCACCCCTGTGACACAGTCTTCCGCTGCGGTATTTTGGGGGTGTTACAGATTGGTACCAGAGCCTTGGTTATAGAGAACTAGGTTGCATTTAGTGCCTAGACTATAACTGCTATATACGTTGGGACCTTCCTCTTTATTTGCCTTACACACAATACATACACATGTGCTTTTTGGTTAGACGTTTGCTTAGTTCCACGCTGTTAGACGATGTGACTTTAGTATTATAAGGAGCCCCAGAGATTAGCCGAGTCATTAGAAACATGGAGCTCAGTAATAACTAATTAGTTAACTTGATCTTGTGACAGTTCTTGTTTGATGAGACACAAGATTTGAGTTAAATAATATTATTGCTTAGCTTTAGGGATTTGATGACTTGATTATCTTACTATCGGCCTCAGAAGGCGGATTTTGTGTCGGAAATTCTTAAGTAGGATGATTTAGAATCTCCTTATTTAAATGGATTGGGACGCCTCTTCAGTTAAATAAAGAAATTGTAAATCACCGAACCATAAGTTTATGAGACCTTACTTGCATAAATTTGGACGCTTCTTTATGTAAGTAATGTGTTATAAATAAATGGGCTTATTCACAGCCGATACAACTCCTTAACCAGAATCTTAGACGAATCAGAGTAAACACCACTATATTAGAAATCCCGAATTCTCTTAGACACACCATAAGTAGTTAACATCAACTAAACTTCGGGACGAAGTTTCCTGAAGGGGTAGAGACTGTAACAATTCGCATTTTCAGATTAATTACTATTCCCGGCAGGTCACCCAAGCCTGTACTACTCTCGCATGAGCACGCTTAACCGTATGGGCGATTAACCGTTAGACCACAAAACGCGTTTCTAAGACAATTTGAGTTTTCAACTTATTAGAAAAAGTCAACATATTTTTCCCTCCTCCTTTGACCAAAAATCATTCTTTGATTTTATAAGTCATTCCTTGATTTTTAGGCGTGCGGTTTTAGGTCTAAAAGACATTTAACACCAACCGACACTAGACTGAGCCCAGCCTAGACATTATAAGTCATTTTAAGTCATTATTATCCTATTAGAAAAGTTACATTTTACTTTTCTCAATTTTACGCAACTTTCGTACGTTTTACGTATTACGCGTTTTAGACCCGTGTTTCCAGTTTTTAGCAGGGTTTTAGCACCCGATAGAACCTACCACTCATTTTATATTTTATTATGGACTATATTGACATGTTTAACCATATTTATAAGTTTCATATTTTTAGGATACCCGGTTTTACGTTTTGAGGCTTAATCATTTACGGTTAGCGATTTACGGAGTCAAAACTAGCTACATACTTAGGATAATACCATCAAAAGTCCACACCTTGTTCTCCAAGTTCTTCAAACCGCCACTAGGGGGGGGCATTCACACTTGTGGCATCATCTCATGACTTTAGCCATTGGATCATTTTTATTTACAACTTTGTCTCCAAGTTTATGTAGTTTCCTAGCCACCTTCCTAACCTCCTCATTCTTACTATAAATAGAGAGCTCATTTGCTTCCTTTCTTCACCACAAAAACGCCACAACCTTTTATCATAGCACCATGATCCTTTGATCTTCAATATACAAGTTACACTACAAAGTTCAAGGCCTTAGTATTCTCTACCTAGTTCTTAAGTTTGTTTGGTGATTCCATGGTTGAATTAGGAGCTACACAAGGTGATTAGGGGCTGAAGTTAATGGGTTTTCACAAGGTCTATATCAAGGCTAGCAAGGGTTACAAGAGTTATGGTGAAGGGTTTACAAGCTTAGGTTTAGTGTCCTAGTTCTATACTTGACTTCCTTTCTTTAGAAAGCCAAAAGTTGTAAGCAAACCCTTATACACTTTCTTGCTCAATATCATTTCATGCTTATTATGTTTCTTTCATGCTATATATGGTCTTTGTATTGTGTTCATGATGTTTAAAAATGGATAAAACAAGTATTGGTATACATATGTTAACTTATGACAAGCAAACAAGCAAACTAGTGATTTTTATGGAAAACCACGACCACAATAGTATAACTTTGATATTTGACACTTACTTACTGTTAAAGAGGACTTAACAAGGAAAACATAGCAATTTGAATCACCCAAAACGAGTACACAAGTCAAAAGTTATGACCATAAGAAGTTAGCGACACCAAAACGCCGAAACTGCCCATAACCTCCTGTTTGCATTCTGCCAATTTGAAAGTCCCACTTCTGGTCCGATTCATCAAAAAGTTAAAACACGAAAGTTGTCCGGAACGACGTTTTCGTTCAGGAACAAAGAAGCTCGAGCCCTGAAAAGGCTTTCCGAGTGATATTTTCTTCAAATTCTTAACAGCCCATTTTTAGACCAAAGTTACTATATAATGATTATATTTAGATGAGACCAAGAGGTCTAATGACCTAAAGCCAAGACCACAACCATGGCTAAAGCCAAGGTTGAGTCTCAAGACCATGGTAACAATGACCAAGGTCACGGCAAAGCCACGGCTAAAGACCATATAACTATTAAAGATCACAAACTTATATATATGTTATCAAATACTACAATAGTAGGGAGCCTCATGTGAGGAGTTCATTGAGTAAGCCGTCGAGACGAGTTGTGGATTTACGAGTTAAAGTGTCCTGGCTCCTCGAACGTTTACTCCATGACTTCTGAATTATGTCGGCCCGAACGGTAGTAAGAGATATACAACCTATACATGTTTCATAGACCATTTATATTCAAAGACTTACACTATATACTAAAGTACTACATCATGAACATTATGCAAGACATATATTGGCAATTCTTCGTATTCTTAGACGTTACTCCAAACCTAAGTCGCAACGTTCTATTATAGGCTGCTCTTAGAGACTTTCGCGATTCGACTACCACTTTCATTTCTCATTACATAGACTTAAGGTGAGTCATAGCCCCTACTCTTTTCGTACTTGTTTTAACTCTTGGGGGGGATACATGCTCAACTACTTGATTACTTGTACAAATACTTGATCGCATTATACTTGATTGTTCTATACTTGATTGTCTTATACTTGATCGCATTATACTTGATTTCATACATACATGATTGTGTTATACTTAACTGCGTTATACTTGATTGTGTTACTGCCAGTGGCTCCAGATTAAGTTGCTGGATGACCATTGAGACTTCCGGTGGCTCCAAATTAAGACCTTGGATGACCATTGAGGCTATTGATACATCCTAACATTTGCGAATGTTGGATACATCATAAACGTGAGGTCTTCGGAGATGAAGTGTAGACTCACGACTAATTGCTTAACTGTTTTGATGAACTTATACATGTCCTTATTATAAAATATTTGTAGCAGTGGGTTGTGAACACACAGGTTACAAGTCTCTTATGGCGGGACTTGTAACTGAGTGGATTCTCGATGCCTTTGCTGTGTGATCATTCTTTTAAGGTTTTTCAACTATTTTAAGACAAACTCTATGAACTCACCAACCATTGTGTTGACACTTTAGCATGTTTATCTCAGGTTAGTAAGGCGATAGCTAGTGCGTGGAACTTAGAGTCAAGCTGCATACTCTGAAGACTTACGCTTTTATCATTTACCATTCAAAACATTTTGTATACATTTATGTATCATACTTTGGAATCTCATGTTTGTAACTTTGAATTCATTAATCGAATGGTAACTTTTCAAAACGTCTCATTTAGAGTTCGTTTTCTATAACTTCTACTTTGTATTATGAAGTAGCACCCCTGTGACACAGTCTTCCGCTGCGGTATTTTGGGGGTGTTACAATTTAGAGCTTAAAAAAGCCTGACAGATCAAAGAAGGAAGCTTAAAAACAGGTTTAATAACATTTGAAAGCTAAAAAGTGGATTGAAACAGGGAACCTTTAGAAGAAAACTGAGATAATATTGATTAAAAAACAATTACAAAGTTGAGTTACAATGAAAATAAGCTAAGAATTACACTATTTAAAACAGAAAGCTTAAGCTAAAATTTCTACTAGAAGCTAAGAATTACTCAGGTTTTGGGGGTTTGACCTTCGGGTTTTATTAAAAAAAAAATTGGATCCGGGTTGTGGGTAAAGAGGGAGTGGGCTTGGTTAATAATTTTGGGTGTGGGATAGTATAATTGGATTGGGTTTAATAGGGGTTTGACAGATTTTAAGTTTATTTTTGTAAGGTTTCATTTAGACAAAAATAACAAGGAGCAACTTTGTAAATTTTGAATCTTCAAGGACCACTTCTGCCATTTCTTCAAAAATAAGTCCAAGGGCTTTTTCTGCCATTAAATAATTCTTGAAGGTTGACCTTTGAATTTTTGAGCATATCTTTGATCCGAACATGAAAAATAGCTTTCCTGACCTCGGCTTTAAACTCTTTCCAAAATCTCGTGCTCGTGTTGTCGTGTTTTCTGTGATTTTTTCTTCCATTTCTCAAATATCCGTACCTGCACATGCAAAAACACAAAAACAAACATATTTGGCATTTAAGGTCGGGTTTTTGGTCATTTAGGTCCGATTTTGGTCGAATAAAAGGTATGTAAATTAATACACACCAAAATCCCCCAGACTAAGGTATTGCCGTGTCCTCACGCAATGTGATCAATTCACGCTTTTGGGATAAATAATTTTATACTCTTTCTACTAACTTTGAAAAGTAGCAAGGAAGTTCAAAAGAGATTACAAAATCATTTATTCCCGTAAACGCCCCGTTTTCCAAAATTTATTCTTTATTCTACTTTTTATTTCTATTTTTGGACTTTTTACACTTCATACTTGTGATGGTTTGTTGAACTTTCATTATTTTGCAATAATTTTTAGGGTCAAAGAGTAGAAACACTTCTCATAGAAAAGTGACCATACAGATAAAAATCGTCATCCTTGATTTTTCACAAGCCCCCAAACTAAGCGTATAAACGAGATCACAGCTTATCTACAAGTTAGATGCTAACGCTACTTATAAAAGTTACTTGTGGAAACCTCTTACTCCCATGTCCTAAGTTTTGTATCTAAAGATTTTATTTTTGTTGAGAAATGAATTGCTTCATATTTTCTCGTTTCAATACTTTTAAGTCCGATAGTGATACCAAGTTTAAACGATAAGTAGTTTTTCATTTTCTCTCAAGAACCACTGCAATAGAAATTCGGTCCACATCAAGGAATTTGGGTACATTCAATATCATAGATAAGTTGCGGAGTACTACACGTGCACCTCATGTGTCCAATTCAGAATCATCCACATGCACCTCACGCGCCAACAACTTATTTACATTCAAGCTCTTATTCATACAACTTTCAACTTTCACTTTTTTCATTTTTCACTTTTTTCTTACTTTACTTTTTTTTTTCAACATCAATGGAAGCTTATCGGGTAGCTCCAAAACCACATACATAATCAACTTTTGTCTTTTGATTTTTTTTTTTTTTTTTTCATTTTTGCTCTTATTTTTGATGTTCCTTGATATGTACCCAACTTCTAAAGCAAAGATTCTTTTAAGAAAATAAAGAACTAAATATTATCCAAACCTAAATACCACTAATTAACCTAGAACATCTATTATATATCGGTGACGTATTTTATGGGAGTAAAAAGCCACAAGTACCTTTCATGAGCTCTAAAGAGAACCACTACTCCACGTTTTGCATCTAACTTCTAAATAAACTCTATCATTTCTCGCTCTTCGCAATTTAAGATTCCAAGTAATGAACCAGCGAATACTTAGCCGATAATCAGCCACGCATATATAAAGTCAGATACGGAAACTTGCAAATTCTAGAAGAAGAATTTGCGTTTTCTAGCTTATGATGTAAAAGACTAGCGAAAGCTTTTAAGCTGCGCATGTATAAAGTCAAGTACGGGAACTTGCAGATTCTTAAGAAAGAATTCGCATTTTATAGCTCCTGGTGTACAAAACTAGCACAAGCTTATGTGATTATCATTGGTTAAGGGACAAGCTAGGGCTCAACACGCCCGGTCAAGTCAAAATATTTATTCCTACTCTCGCCAGCTGGAAAGTCAACAAGGTGTCAAAACACTTATTCAAAACTTTATTATATTTTTGCACAACTTTTCTCATTTTTTTGTGCTTTTTCATGATATTTTCATTCATTTTTCTTCAAAATTTTTCAAACTTTCAATTTTTTTTCAAATTTTTAGGAAAAACGGAGTTGTGAGAGTTCACAGCAAAGTACAAGGTAAAAATCAGATCGAAAGATCACCCCCCCCCCCCCCCCCACAGACTAAAACGAAACATTGTCCACAATGTTTAAAAGGCAAGGGTTCTCCTACATAAATCTAAGGTCGTTTATTAATTATGCCAAAAGATAAATGTTAGTCAATAAGATTAGGATATATGGATGAGCAACGAATGATGAAACTCGAAAGGAGACAAAACAACGAGCACGAGAGTCTTCATTATTCGGGCAAATACCTGGACATAAACAACAACAAGCACAAAACACGAGAATGGAAGAGGTAGCCCTCCTCACGTCACATTAGAAAGAAAATAGAAATTTAAGAAGATGAATGATAAGCATGAGGTGCCTCCCACGAAGCGCTTGTTTTTGTTAACAGGGTCACATGAGCTTGACTCGATCCCCGAATTAATTTGTCCTTGAGGAGAGCAGATGGAACGGACACCCGGCACGAAAGATGGAGATGCCGGGGTCATAAACGGTATCCTCACTCCCGGTGGAGTGGAAAGATGGAGAAATAATGGGATAAGTGAAGAAAGGGTGAAACACACGGATGGTAAAAGCATAAACATCATTCGAATCATGGGTGGGTAAAATATCAAGCACAGGATCATCATGATCATAAGTCTCGTCCACCACTCCAAAAATTTCTTCATTCGTATCTGATTCTACATCCAGTGGTTTCACAGGTGGACGAGAAGACGGTAAATCAAAGAGAATCGAGTCGGTATTAGGAAGTAAATCACCATTACGAATTCTTCAGTAAGCACGTTTCCTCGAAGGTCATTTTCGTCATTCTCTATACCCGGAGAAGAAATGATATGAGAAAGTTCGTCGGAAAACTTCTCGTGAAGAGAATCAATCAAATTATGTGAATCCTGAACCTCAAGTTCTATTTCGGACTCATCACAAGGAATATCGAAGATTGGATTATCAAGAGTCAATTCCAAATCGAAATCAAATAACGGATTTGTGAAAGTCATATTGAATGTTTCGGAAACCCTTGGAACAAGGTCATCAATATCTTTAGGATGATCGAATTCAACTTCGTTTTCTACATTACTCTCTTCTTCTAAACTGACAAGCTCAGAAGGTACTTCATCCACGTAATCGATGTCTCCACAAGATAAAGAATTATCATCGTCAGAATCGGAGAACATCTCAACACGATCATTCGGATTATCAAGATGATTATTTTCAACAAATTCAAAATCACCGTTAGAAATTTCCCCGGACTCACTTGGGATTGGGACGAGGTTCTCAACACTAGACTTATTGAATTCGTCCGATTCCGTTGCCGGATTAGTGTTTAGATGCTCGTCCCCCATTTTTATAGAGCCCTCGGGTTCTATGGGAGAAACATCGGAAGTTTTATGAGGATTAAGAACAATCGTAATTTTCTCATCATCGTCGTCAGAATCATAGTAAACAAAATTTTTAAAAGGATTAGACGCTCTCTCTTCAGCAAGTAACTCTGCAATAGACTTTTCACGAGGCTCGGGAGTATAAGTTTCACGATTAGCCAACAACTCTTTTATCTTCTCGATAACGGATTTCATTTCAGCAATAAATTCCATCGGAACTTGCAACTTGTCGGGAATTTATGGGGGTTGGTTAAAACCATGAGAATTGTAACACAAATTAGGTTCATAATAAGAATTTTAAAACGATCCCCCACAAGTTTCAAAATTTGATGAATTTTGGAATGAATTACCATTAAAATACGGTTCTTGCTCATAAAAGTTTTGAGAAGGAAGATTAAAATCATTTTGAGGATAATTATCAAAACTCGTATAAGACGTTTCAGCACTCGGGGCGTCGCACATACAATTCGTGTATCCATATTGATTACAAAAATATTACCCACATGGTAATCCTTCGTCCAAGGATTTCCACAATTAAAACAAGTGAACGGAGACGGCGGTGGAGTTGGATAGTAATCGGGATCGTTTTGAAGGATTGCTCTTTGAACATACTCGGGAGAATTACAAAACCAACAAACTCCATCATGAATATCAATACCACATTGTTCGCACGTACACCAAACACATGAACCTTCAAAGAACGGTTCTCCACACTTAAAACAAATCGGATCCATAAGAATTAAACATATAAGGGAGAAAGTGAAAGAATTATTGGTTTAGAGGGTTAAAGAAGAAGAATCAAATGATAAGAGGATAAGAAGATTATTTTAGTTTTTCGTATCAGAAAAACAAATCAAAATAAAAGTGAAAATCAAATATGAAAAAGAAAAATATTTATGGATTTTTATTATTTATTGAAAAACAAATCTCAAACTTTTATTTTCTTTTTTCAAACGTTACGTTAATCGTAATCGTTTCCTTCAGAACTACTCGCGACGAAATGAGAGAAAAGAATTTTCCCGCTTAATCGGTTGTTGAATTGAAGTAATCCGATAAACAACTAATTTCACGTTTTTCTTATGTTGTAAGGCTTATTTGGTTTACAACGCCCTCCCTTCCACGGGAGAGTCGAGTCTGTAACTTTATTTTCGTATTTTTGTAAACACTTTAGGAAAAGTGTTCTTGATTTTTCAATTTTTATATTTTTATAGAAAATATATACAAGATAGAGGAAGGTTTATCAAAATACGATTTTTCAAAACGAATATTCAAAAACTCACTTCAACCTTCCCCGGCAGCGGCGCCATTTGATTTGATCATTTTAGTTTAGGTTTGTGTTTCCGAAGAAATACTTGTGAAAGTATTTCCCCAGGTCGTTCTTCCAACGAAAATTGAATGGAATCGTGAAATTCGATTGCCAAATCTTGTCGTGAAAAGTAGTAAATGTAAAAAATGTGAATGAGAAATTCAATAAATAGCAAGTAAACACAAAATATGCAGAATGTACAAGCTAAATATGCACTAAAGTTAAAAATGTAAAAACGAAAATGCAAATGCGATTATTTAAAACGTAAAGTACGAATTAAAACGTAACTTTTAACAAAAAATGATCCTACAAAGGTGAAACAATTTTATAAAAATCTTAAACTACTAAAAAGAATTTTCAGAAAAAGAAAAAAAAATTTTTTTTGACTTTTTATTTATTTTCTATGAATTTATTTATGTTTTTGTATTTTTAAATGAATTAAAAATAAAGGAAATTAGAAAAATAAAAGTAAAAAATATAAATTTAATTTTGAAAAATCTAAAATATCATAAAAGAATTTCCTAAAATATTTTTATATTTTTTTGGCTTTTTCTGATTTTTTTATTGATTTTTATTTATTAAAAAAAATTAAAAATAGAATTTAAACTAAGAAAATTTAAGAAAAATAGTAAATCAATTCAGAAAAATCTAAAAAAATTACAGAAAATCTAAAATATTAAAATAAACTTGAGTAAAAATTTTGAAATGAAAATAAGTTGCAGAAGTGCTTATTGGGCTGAAAAATAGCTTATTTCAAGTGCTTATTTATAAGCACTTGAAACCAAACTGTCTGAAACTGATACAGAGGATATACATAACTCAACTAAGGACAAACCAACTGAAATCAGGCCACAATTCCAAACAGAACACTTAAACAGGACAAATAAGCAAACTATATAAGCACTAGATTAAGCAATAGCATACCAGAAAAAGCTAGAGGCAGAGATATAATGTAAAACACTAATCCACACTTGATAATGTTCAAATATAGCAAACAAGCTCAATTTAAAAGTCAAATAGTGCACTAACAGAACTAATGTACATTCAACAAAACATGTGCTAGGGACCCAATTGCAGAAGCTAATAAGCAGCAGATATAAGCTCTAAAATCCAAAAAGCCCTACTTGTAAATATCAATTGCTAACCTAGAAATGCCTTATTTCAGATGGCAGAAAACAGACATTCAAGTAAACTAATGCAAAAAGTTGACTAATTAGATTCACTATTGGTTTGACTAAACTGAATTTTAATGTCCTAAGCTGATCACTAGATGTATAATGAACATGTTTTAAGCATAAAATTCACAATCTCAAACATAACGGCATTGAATCAATTAGCCCAGCAATCATAGTTCACAAAAACATAAGCAGTGAATTGATTAAAAGCTATTTTTGACTTTTATGATAAAACCTATCAATTTAAAGCAACTACTAACCTATATTATCTGAAATGAGACTATGTGTGCAGAATTTACCACAACTAATCAACAACAAATCCTAGTAACTAGCAGATCCAAACACCCCTATATAGGCATAAAACACAACAAAATTCAGAATTATCCTAAAACTCAGTGAACTAATGATAAATCTAGATGCAATTCTACTAGCAGAAATAAATTCAACTACTGAAACAAACAACAAACAACGACAACTATTAGCAAAAGCTCAATATCACATATTCACTAATATCAAGTCATTTAATGAACTGATGTCACTTCTAAACTTACAATAGCATAAACTGATCATTAATAAGACTACAAACTACTAAAACCAGCATTTAACTAATAGTTATGAGCTAATAATTCATAATCTAAACTACTACTTATGAAAATCAGAGTTAAACTAGAAAATGTAAGATGAGACTTACAACTGCAGTCCCTAACTGAAATAGAGTAAAGTCTAAACCAGGCCTATCTTTGAATAGGCTCAATTCAACACCAGAAACCATGGATCAACCACTATATTACCCAGATTCGTCATGAATTTACCCTTTTGACTTTTGTTGGCTGGATCACTAGTACCATTTAATACAGAAACAAAATGAAAGAACTAGTTACAACCTTTGATTAAGCTTGAATGAGCTTATGGAAAAAATGAAATGCAAGCTTGAAACAGTTATGAAAACAATAGTTGATTGGAAATCAACTTGCTAGGAATTACAAAAAAACTATTTAGAGCTTACAAAAGCCTGACAGATCAAAGAAGGAAGCTTAAAAACAGGTTTAATACCAATTGAAAGCTAAAAAGTGGATTGAAACAAGGGAACCTTTAGAAGAAAACTGAGATAATATTGATTAAAAACCGATTACAAAGTTGAGTTACAATGAAAATAAGCTAAGAATTACACTATTTAAAACAGAAAGCTTAAGCTAAAATTTCTACTAGAAGCTATCCTAAGCTAAATTTACCCTACTCCTACTCCTATATCTAATAGCTCCAAAATGTGGAGAGGAGTCTCTATATATAGCCGTGAGGTGAGGAGCTGGGTAGTTTGGAAGGCTCTAGATCTTTTATCACGTCCCTTGATTAATTGCCTCATCATTTGCTATAATTACAACCCTTGGATCAAATTCCCACGTGTATCTACCAATCATAATGCTTCATAAGGCCAGCGTGTCATTCCCTTGGTATTACCCCCATGTGTCAGGCGTGTCATAATCTTCTAGAAACCCATTTAATTATACGGGTAAAAAGTGTGAGCAGGGTAATTGGTTTGAGGAAGATATACAGTAAAAGCGCGCTTGGTTTTTATAATTGTAATTTTGACTCAAGTTTTGGGGGTTTGACCTTCGGGTTTTATTAAAAAAAATTGGATCCGGGTTGTGGGAAAAGAGGGAGTGGGCTTGGTTAATAATTTTGGGTGTGGGCTAGTATAATTGGATTGGGTTTAATAGGGGTTTGACAGATTTTAAGTTTATTTTTGTAAGGTTTCATTTAGACGAAAATAACAAGGAGCAACTTTGTAAATTCTGAATCTTCAAGGATCACTTCTGCCATTTCTTCAAAAATAAGTCCAAGGGCTTTTTCTGCCATTAAATAATTCTTGAAGGTTGACCTTTGACTTTTTAAGCATATCTTTGATCTGGACTTGAAAAATAGCTTTCCTGACCTCGGCTTTAAACTCTTTCCAAAATCTCGTGCTCGTGTTGTCGTGTTTTCTGTGATTTTTCGTCCATTTCTCAAATATCCGTACCTACACATGCAAAAACACAAAAACAAACATATTTGGCATTTAAGGTCGGGTTTTTGGTCATTTAGGTCCGGTTTTGGTCGAATAAAAGGTGTGTAAATTAATACACACCAGCCACGCCGTCAAGGTTGATTGGGCCTACGTGGCAATTAACAGAACTTAAGTCTAGCATAACATAGCCATGCACTATGTCACACTAGACTTGGGGGGCTTGTGGACGTATAGTCTGGACTGGGCCAGGAATGGGCCAGGCCCGGCAGACAGCGGCCCACTCTACGCCTAAACCCTATTCCATGCTCTATAAATATATGGCTGAGATTCCCTTCTTAAAAACACAACACAACACAACAGGTTACTCTAAACCTAACTCTTGTATGCTATATCACATCAATACTCACTTGACCGTCGGAGGTGGATCCCGGGGCTACGGCCTCGGGTCTACTCTTGACGGGTTCTCTTTGTTGACAGGTCTACTCAAGGCTCGAGAAGACGAAGAACGGCCCAGGGAGAGTCGTTGGATCCAGCCCGCGCCAGATTATGTATCAACAGCCATGTGATTTTTGTTATGACTTGTCTCCATTTTCCTTCTCTGTTTTCATTGGAACCATTTTGCATATTTGTTATGAAAAGTAAAACTGGAATTATTACAGTTGTTAGAGATACAACAGTGCTCGTGCTTGGTAAAATTCATAAATGAAGCGTCATGACGATCCTTTACAGAAAGTACTTCTTTACTTTGTTGATGCTCACTGTATGATTTACTTACATGTTTTGAAATTCACTCTTTACTGTATGATGCTCACTGTGGAATGGAATGCCCAGTGTAGCCAGCGCGTATCAGACGAGTAGGTTTTTTTTATTTTTTTTATTTTTATTTTTTTTTACAAGTACCATAATGGTAAATTTGAAAAATTATGCGTCTATTATATGACTTAAATTCATATGTAATTCTGGTCATTTTTTCAATAATTATTTTAATTTGGTTATTAGGATGAGAAACTACATCACCAGGGTTGTAATTAGGGTATCAGTAGGGTTGGGTTCACCTGACCCGAACCTGAACCCAATAAGGCTTATCGGGTTAGGTTAAATCGGGTTGAAAAATCTTGTCGGGTTGTTTTGGCCCGAATCTGATAACCCGATAGTGTTATCGGGTTGGGTTAGGGTTAAATAAATGATGCTATCGGGTTATCCGGTCAACCCGATAAGACCCGAAAATCAATATATTTTTTTTTCTCCTAAAATTTTTAAAAGCTTAATACCAGTTACCATAATATTTTGTCATGAATCGTTACTTAAAATGTATTAGTTGCAAATGAATGGTACAACAACAACAGACAAGGCAACAACTTAAGTGTAATTAGTTGCAAATGTATTAGTTGCAAACAAAAAAAAATCATTACACAAAATGAGACAACAAATACATTGTGGATGGTATAACTTTATCTTAAGATAACGACTTTCGCTCAATAAAATGTATCCTAATAATGGTTAATCGAAAAGGCTAAACAGGTCGAAATTAATGTACACTAACATTGTCTCTGAACTGTCTCCATGAAAAACTGATTTAGTAACTTGATCTATAGTTTTGCACATTTACTCCAAGATACTAGTCCCATTTGATTAGGCCATTAACGTTTTTTTTTTTTTTTTTTTTTTTTTTTTTTTTCCTTTTTGTAGAAGATTCCTGGTTCAATAAAGTGTCACTTATTGTAAAAAGGATGGATGAAAAAATTATGTTTCTTTTTTTGCTTAATGAATGGCTTAAAATAAGCAGATTACCCTTTCATCCAAATAAATATTGAACTGCAACAACCCAAACAACTTCACAGTCAATTTCCAAATTCACCAATTGCAACTTTTGTGAAGAACCAAAAATCATAAACAAAAAAAAAATTGTTCAATTTGTTATACACATAAATTCACGTTTAACAATGACCCCCCCCCCCCCCCCCCCCCATTTCAATTAAACCTTAATCCGATTAAATTAAGAAAAATTAAAAAATACCCGATTTCAATTAAACAAAAACCAACCTCAAATCCACAAAAACGCCCAATTTTTACCACTCCAATTTAATGGGTTCTGATATGATTGATCTAGTGGAGATCTTTGAAATTATTAGTGAAGTTGATGTTTATAAGTGGGACCCAGAAAAGCTTTGTTGGGAAGATGAATGAAGTGGAGGAGATATATGTTGAAGAGCAGATGGAATGAAAAAGATGGAGAAGAGCGTGTTATGTCCTAGATGGGGAAGCCACTTCTTTTTACTCTCTTTCATAAATAGGATTAATGTCTATAATAAGTTAAAAAGAAACATCCATTTTTCCTGTTTCCATCTTGTTTTGTTTCTATTTAGGACATTAAGCCAAAAAGAAACAGCCCCTAAGAGCATTAGGTGTAGGGCTCGCCGTTACCCTCGCCGTCCGACATGGCAAAATCAATGGCGAGCCGAAGCTCGCCGCTACACCACAAACCCCTCGCCGTTCCTCTTTGTTGGGCACCTCCCCGTGGCCACGGCGAACCAAAAAAGCTGACAAAAGTGAATGTTTACGTTGGAGAGCGAGGTGGAAATTGAAATATTACCGTTTGGTTTACAACGGTAATGTTTGTTTGTATTTTTTTTCTCTCCCTACCCTCTTTTACATAAACACTATAAATACTAACCTCCTTTTCACTTCTCTTCACTAGATTCAACAATCTAAACTAAAAATTTCTATATCTCTGCTCCTAATCAAAACAAAAATGTCTCAAAACCCGAACGAATGAGGCTATTTCACGAACCTCCTAACGTCAAACCAACGTCAATACGGGTGAGCCTCAAACTCTTCTATTACCTCGTCTCAAAGTCCAAACCCTTCACCGCCATACGGTTCACAACCATTAAATCCGAATGAAATTTACCGTAACCAACAATAAGCGTTTCAACAAGGATTCGCAAGTCAACAACAATTCAATTCGTCGCCACAATTTTATAACCCGAATCAACCATCCACTTTTCCTCCATCACAACCACCACAACCATCACAACCATCTCAAGGTACGTTTAAAGTACCTAAGGCACGATCACCGCCCAAAGGCCGAGGAAAAAAAACCAAAGCCCAAAGAGGAAAAAACGTCGTAAATTTGGACGCGGACGATGACGATGACTTGGAAGAAGCTGCTCATACGCGTGCGCGAAAGTTGTGGTCCAAACAAGAAGAAACGATTCTTGCGGAAGCATGGATAGAAATTTCCCAAGACGAAGATCTGGGAAATGACAAAGAGAATGAATTCTTTTGGAACGAAATTCATGCACTTTTCAACGAGCGGACTACTGAAGACCCTCGAACCAAAAACATGCTATCCGGTAAATGGTCGAGGATCAATGCCGACTGCCAAAAATTCAACGCTATTTATAAACATTTAGAGCGTCGCAGTGGTGAAAATGATCATGATCATGTCGAGAATGCCAAAACAAACTTCTCACAACGTTTTGGACAGAGGGGTTTCACTTTGGTTCACGTTTGGGAGATCCTGAAACGCTATCCGAAATAGGATGCTGAAGAACCTCTAGACATTACATGTCTTGAGGATATGTTAGGGCCGGACAAACGACCTCGTCCCGAAAGAAACAACAGGCGACCCAGAAAGAAACAAAAGTCGACGGAAACGTCGAGTTCGGCGAGTTCCGGTGGGAGTCAAACGAGTACTTTTTCGGGACAATTATCCGAAAAGTATAATCAAGCAAAAGACGCTCAAACGGCTTGTTACGAGGCGCGGAGGAAGAGGGACGAAAAGGCGTTCGAGAAAGAAGCTGCGGCGTTGGAGTGGCAGGATATGCAGATGCTAATGCTCGATCCAAACACGGTTACTGACCCGGTTAGAGCCGAAGTAATTCGCAAGAGACAAGCAAGAATAACTCAGAAATACCAAAGTCTCGACCGCGAAGATGACGTATAAAATGTTTAATTTTCATATTAGTATCGTATGTTTTTTTTCGTATCGTATTTTCTTTTCCATATTGTATGCGTGTTTTTTTTTCTCATATCGTATTTTCTTTTCCGTATTGTAAGTTTTTGATTTGATGAAATAAAATTAGTATGTTTTGTTATTTTTTAGTATTTGTGAAATGAATTTAAATTATTTAATGAAATGAATAAAAAAATAAATGTGTAAGAGGTGGGGCCCTAATGGAGAAGTTGAAGTTTGTTGTTTGGTGAGGGAGGGTTTGTTGTGGATAGTTGAAGTTGAGGTATTTGGTGATGTGACAGGAGTGAGACCGAATGAGGAGGCTTTCCTCCCCAACTACACCTAATGCTCTAAGTTTGCACCATAAACTGCCACATGCATGCCAGTTGACAAATACTTAGATCATTTTGGTTTGACAGTTCCAATATTTATCATCTAACACTGTTTAGCTATCCTGTCATTTACAATATTTACCTGCATTCTTTTCCCTAGTAACGTTTTTTGTTTGTTTATATCATAATTTATGTTTGATCATCACACTTGTAGAGCACTTGTAACAGTAATATTTCATTACCTTTGGTAATAGATTTGTCAAATTTATTTATTTATTTTTTGTTTGAGCACGAAGAAAACAAATATGCGACAAAGAATTACAATATACGGAGTAATTGGATTTATCATATAACCCGACAACAAATATGCGACAAAGAATTACAATATAGTTGGATTTATCATATAACCCGACAACCCGAATCACCCGACCCGATTGACACCCGAACCCGATTACCCGATTTCTTATCTGGTGGGGTTGCAGGTAACTTTTAAAAAATTCAAAACCCGACTCAACTTAACCCGACCTGATAAACCCGATAACACCCTGACTTGTAATACAAGAGATTTATTTGTGTAGAATAGGCCCCTTTATTATCACACTAAGATTAAGACCATAAGCTTCAACATATATTGTCCGAAAACGTCCAAAAAAAACTAGCATTTGTCGCCATAACTGAAGAACAATCTTAACATGCTGTTCTTTATGTTTTAATTAGCTAGTTAGCCGCTGGTAGTATTGCAAATGTGTGAATTGTTCAAGGAAGCTTTCCCTTCAAGAACGAAGTGATGAATGCATACGCTCGACCAGGCTGGTAACTTGGGACCGAGTGTCCTGCTCCTCTTATTGTCACAAATACTAGGTTGTTTCCGTATCCCACAGCATATCCACCAACCTGAGTAAGATATTAAAATATATCTTAGTTGTGTCTTATCATAGGATAGAACAGAAGTATTCTACCTCGCCTTGGTACATCCATGGGTACCATGATGCCTTCACTGATGTATTAAGTTTCTTAATTGCATACCTAGTTGACGTCACTGGGATTCTCGCATCTGTATCTCCACTGCAAATATTTTATGATTTGTTGATTTAAGATGTTAATTGGCTTAGCATCCAAAAGCACACAGAAAGGCTAAACCAATGAATGAACAAACGAACCATTATTTAGGGTCCGTTTGGTTTGTAAATTAGTTTAGGATTAAGATTTGAATCTGGATTATGATTTATATTTTAATTTGATGGAAGAGAAAGAAAAAAATATATTTAAAGTTATTTTATATGAATTAAAAAATATTTATATAAAGAATGAGAAGAGCGAGATAGAAAAAAATGAGATGGGTCACATGTTTGTCAGAAAACTAAACATACTACCCATCTTTACTTCAACCATTAAAATTTGGGAAGAAGTCCAATCCAAATCCAACCACCTTAAACAAACAATTGATTTTCATTTTCTAACTCTAACACATAAGTACATAACCTAACCCCACAAGCCAAACAAAACCTTAAATCTTGTTACCTGTACATCCAAACACTAATTCCACTCGCCATCAAATCCTGAATTACAGGCAACACTGTCCAAGCATTGTCTTTCCAGTCAAGTAAATCACTGTATTTTTATGCACCATGCATGTATAAATAGTAAGCGAGATACATGTATGCGGTGGCGGACCCGAATCAAGAGTCATCAGGTTCATTTTATGAAATGTACCGAAAATCTTAACCCAAAAGTTAAGGACTATGTTCATTTTAGAAAAATCGATATATTTAACATAATTTTACAATATGCAAGAAAAATCCATGGATTCCCCTATTGTTGAATAATGATTAAAAGAACATTAAAGTTAGTAGTCTATTGGTTTCTCTTCAATAGAGTCTAAGTTGTCAGTTGAGTCTGTTTGTGTTGACTAGTAACAGGTAACTTTTTATCTTCTGGTATCTTTAAGAGTGTGTGTTATGGTATGCAATGTTTACATACAATGCAATCAGTAATAAAGTCTTTTGCAAATAGCCTTTGTCCATTGTGTTAATACTCACTCTCATACCAACACGTGCTTGCACCCCGTGAAACCCCCTTGTCCGCCCCTGCATGTGTGAAGGAGTTTCGGTTCGTACAGTACCTGCAAGATTTCCATTCCATCTCTTTCACATGAAGTGACTTTTGCACCGCAGGAGTATTCAAGTATCTACTCATATAGTTTCCGGAGCATGGATCAAATCCTGACTGTTCTAATCATGTTAATTACGTGTGAATGGTTTTATACAGATACGTCTATGTCAGAGTTGGATAAATTTTCCACTGATTTTATTGAGTATAGAAAACAATTATATATAAAAAGATACAACACAATTGTAGGCAATATACAAGGAAAGTTATAACTGCTTTGACTAATCAAATAAAGCTAATTAAGGAGATGATTTTTCTCCGATCCCCCCCCCCCCCCCCCCCCCCCCCCTCTCAAGCACACGAGTGGTGGTCGAACGCGTAACAGATCACGAAATGTCTCAAAAAGAGGTCTTGGCAAAGGCTTTGTGAAGATGTTGGCCACCTTAAGCATGGTAGGAACAAACTTTGTGTGCAATTTACCAGACAACACGAGCTCACGAACAAAATGATAATCAATATCAATGTGTTTGGCTCGTCGGGGTGCTAGGATATTGACTGAGGAAGATGGCACTTAAGTTATCGCACTATAATGTGCAGTGGGACGGTCAGACGGCAATGCATTTAAATCACGCAATAAATAAGAGATCCATATAAGTTCTGCAGCGGTGTTGGCCACAGCTCGCTATTCCAACTCATAACTAGATCTCGAGACAGTGGGTTGATTCTTTGCACTCAAAGATATGATATTTCCACCAAAGAAGATTAAGTAGAGTGACTTGTTTCAAGGCAACGTGCCCGGTTGGCATCAGAGTAGCCGATGAGCATGGATTTTTTAGGACACGAAAAATGGAGACCATGAGTAAGGGTACCTTTGACATATCGCATAATCCTTTTGACTAGCGTAAAATGCTCATCTGTTGCCGAATGGAGGAATTGACTAGCTTGATTGGCTGCGGATGAAATATCCGGTCGTGTTATAGTCAAATACTGTAGGGCTCCAACAAAGGATCGGTACAATTAAAGTAGGATCCTGAAAGGGATTGCCGCTCGTGGTAAACACACTGTCGGTAGCAAGAGGTGTCCCGACATGTTTTGAATCAAGAAGACGAGCTCGACTTAGAATATCATGAACATACTTACTTTAGCCGAGAAACAAACCATCAGGTGTATAAAAAAACTTCTAAGGCCAAGAAAGTAACTTAATTTGCCTAAGTCCTTAATAACAAATTCAGTTTCTAAAAGAGTAATGAAACGTGTAATGGAAGGCTCATGATTTCCAGTTAGAATTATTTCATCGACATACACCAACAAGTACAAAAGACACGAGCCGCGATGAAAAAAAAAAAGAGCGATGTGTCAACTTGACTACATTTTAAGCATTGGTTGATCAAAAAAGAACTGAGTTGTTGAAACCAAGCCCGTGGAGCTTGTCGAAGTCCATAAAGGGCTTTGTTTAAACGACAAACATGGTGGGGATGGCATTGTTCAACATATCCCAGTGGTTGTCCATGTATACTGTCTCATGAAGACGACCATTTAGAAACGCATTCTTAACATCAAGTTGATGAAGAGGCCATCGATTTGTGACTGCCAAAGAAAGGACAATACGAACCGTGGTGGCTTTAACAACGGGGCTGAATATATGAGAGAAATTGAATCCCAGAATTTGTGTAAAACCTTGCGCCACAAGTAGGGCTTTATATCGATCAATGGTGCCATCGGCGTGATATTTTGTCCGAAATACCAACTTGGACCCGACTACATTTGTATTTTGTGGACGTGGAACAAGAGTCCGCATATTGTTTTGATTTAGTGGTTGAATTTCCTCCGTCATTGCTTGACGCCAGTGTTGATGTTTGGAAGCCGATTTGAATCCTTTAGATTCCGTGGCAGGAAACAAAGCCACATGCAAATATTGTAGGAGAAATGGCAAGGGGAGATCGAGAATATGACGAGGTGTGACAATGCCTGCTTTACTCCTAGTGGTCATTGGATGAACAGGTGGTAATGGGGAAGACTGGAAGAGGGTAGTGGGTGAGATGTTAAAGGGGAATTTTGGGTGGTTGGTAGAGATTGTGCAACAGAAGGCAGTGGGGAATTAGAGTGTAGAATTTGGAGAAGGTGGTGAAGAATTTTCATGCAAACAAGAGGAGCATGGTACGTGAGTTTGGGATGAGGTGGAGGATTTGGTAGATAAAGGTTCTATTGGATCTGATGGAAGGTTAAGTAATTCATCTGAATAGGAGTGCAAAAATAAAGTGGCAAGATTAGTGGTGGTGGTTGTTCTTGCAAAAGGAAAAGAGGTTTCATCAAATCTTGCGTGATGAGTTATAAATACCCGATGAGTGTTAGGATCCAAACATTTGTATCCTTTGTATATTGTGCAATAACCAACAAACATACATTCGGTGCTACGTGGTGCGAGTTTGGGTTACGAATAAGGCCGTAGCTAGATAAGGGAACACTCGACATCCAAACACTTTGAAATTGTTATAGTTTGGCGTACTGAATTAAATAGGACTTCAAAAGGAGATTTGTTTACCAATAATTTGGATGGGAGAGGATTAATAAGGTGGGCTGCTGAAGAAAAAGCATGAACCCAAAAGGTGGCAGGAGCAATTGCACCAAATAACATGGCAAGGCCGGTTTCTGTTAGATGTCGGTGCTTTCGTTCCATACGTCCATTTGTTGTGGGGTGTATGGACACGACATTTGATGATGAGTACCATTATCAAGAAATAATTTTCGAACTCTAGTGTTCAAGAATTCGATGCCCCCGTCACTTTGAAAAACCTTTAGTTTGCAATCAAATTGTGTTTGAGTAAACTTTAAGAAGTTTACTAATACTTCGAATAAACTCGACTTTGTTTTTAGAGGATAAAACCAACAGAATCTCGAGTAATCATCAACAAACAATGCATAGTATCGATAGCCATCAACAGAAGTAACGGGAGAAAGTACCCATAAATCAAAATGAATTGAACCATATCAAGAACATGTAAAGATCGTTTATCATTTAACTGAAAGGGCAAACGATGTTGCTTTGAAAGTTCACAAGGAGAACAAACACTTGGTCTTAGTAAAATAGAAGTAAGATGCAAATAACCGTGTTTATTAAGAGCAGAAATAACATCAAAGGCAACATGGCCAAGTCTTTTATGCCATACTTCAAATGAAGCTTGAGTAGGAGAAATAGGCAAGAGCTTGAAAACCCGGTTGCAAAACATAAAGTCCATCCTTATGCGTTCCTGTGGCTAGAATCTTTTTGGTGTTCAAATCCTGAATAGCAAAAGAAGTCCCAGAGAATACAAAGTTAACCGGGTAATCATTAGTAATTTGCTTACCGAAAGGAGGTTTTTTTTATATGTGGAACGATAAGAACATCCAACAATTTTAATTTTTGGTTATTTCCAAAAAAGACCTTCTCATTGCCACAATAAGGAACGGATGAATCAAGGGTAGCCGAGGATGAAGCCATATGAGCCGTTGCACCGGAGTCCACATACCAATCCAGGTGAGAGTCATTTATATTGCACTCGGCATTAAATTCTTGAGCTAAGTTTGTAGCCGAATGGGAAGATTTTGGGCATAACTTGCTAAATCTGGGCATGATGAAGCATAATGACCATCAAGACGACAAAGTTGGCAATGTGGCTGTCATCGTCCACGACCCCGAGAGGAAGATTTACCCCGATAATTAGGCCGTCCAGATCTACCCTTTCCACGAGAATTTTGCTGAGAATGATGAGTAGTAAAGGCAACGGGAGATTGAAGGGGCAGAACAATGTAATGATGAAACAAACACTTCGTGACCTTCCGCCTGAGCAACAAGATCACGAAAAGAAGGTCGTGGTTAGACAGCTTGGTGAGCAATAGAGAATGTTTCAAAGCCGCCCCTAAGCCACACAAGAACCAATGGCTTTTAACCGGTTGCCCAAGTTGATCACAAATAGATTTTAACTTTTTGGCTAAGTCAGAGCTATATGAAAGATTACACTTCTTTAATTGATGCAAAGAGTCTTTAAGATTCTGAGATTGCTCTAGAGTGTCATGGCTATAAGCCGACTCTAACGCTAGCCATACTGCACGAGAAGAAGTGAGACCTGTCACTTCTGCCATTGCAAGTAGCACCTTCTTATCCAATTCAGCCCAAGATAGATAGGGGGGATTTTGGATTTCGTTATTGTTCTCCCTAATTGTTTTTGAAGAAGCGGGATACGAGCCTTCAACGAAACGCATCCAGTTTTGATGAAGCAGTAGGGGGTTAATCTGATTTCGCCGAAGGCGATAGTTTGACGAGGTTAGTTTTATGGTGAGCATATGAATGATGGTGTTCAGTGGAAGAGAAGAATCTGTTGAAAAAGTCATCTTTAAGATTTAAGAATGAAGATGCATGAAGGGGAGGCAAAAAAGCAAATTAGATAGAGGATTAGGGTTAGGAGAGGAACGTGATTAGGCTGATACCATGTCAGAGTTGGATAAATTTTCCACTGACTTTATTGATTATATAAAACAAGTATATAGACAAAAGATACACAACAATTGTAGGCAATATACAAGGAAAGTTATAACTACTTTGACTAATCAAATAAAGCTAATTAAAGAGTGATTTTTCTCCAATAGTCTATAATAGATCAAAACTTACCGAAGGTGTGCTAACTTTTCCTGGTACGCATAAGGGAGCATAGATATCATAGACGAAAATGTTGCTTTTAGCAACTTCTACCTGCTTTACATAGTATTCACACAGGCTCTCCCGGTAAGCTTCCTGAAAGCAGTTGGAAAATATTCCTCTATGAATTTCATCAGAAATGATAGCGTATGCCTGTAAATAGTCATATTTTGCTATGTATTGTGTTTCGCCATCCACATATGCATTTCCCATCTGTAATATATGAACATGAAGTCATGGACATGTCAAATATTTAGCAATTGTTTAAAAAATGGTAACAGTATCTATAAAACCCTTCGCCTTTAAAACTAAAAGTTGGTACTAGTTTCATACTTACAACAATTCCTTTGAGGTTAATGCGAGTTTGGTTACTGTTCTCGTTGTTTTGAACAATTAATTTAGAAAGTTGAGGGATGTAATGCCCTGCATAGCTTTGTCCCGCTATATAAAAATCTCTTGGTTTGTATTCCGGAAACCTTTCTAGCCAATTTACTAAAAAAGTAAATGAATCCTGTGCTGTTTTTGCGTCCCCAGTTACATAATCTGAAGAAGTGTTTGAGTACGAAAATCCAACTCCAGGCGGGGATTCCAAGAAAAGGACATTTGCAACTGCCAAGGTGATGATTAACCAGTTATATAGGTATTCGTTTATTAGCTTTCTTAGTTTGCTTGGGTTAAATATTTGCCTCATATTTATTTTTATACCATTGTTCCATGCATATATATTACGTGAAAGGGATTTTCCATCCGCATTGACTCGAAATGGTCCAAGTTCGGTCATGGCCCCATACATCGAAGAGCAGCCTGGCCCTGTAATGATTTGTAACCGTTTAACTACTCAATTTGAATGCAAAAAATAAATAAATGAAGAATATCTACCTCCATTGAGCCACAGTAGAAGAGGATTAGTCGAAGAGTTGACTGGTGACTCTGTTAGATAGTAAAAGAGTGCTTTCCCATGGCCGGGGTCAATAGTCACATAGCCTGAGTATTGGTCAAAGTACGTTCCAGCTGGCTGACCTGGCAACTCTGATATCTTGTCAGCATCCTTCAACCCATCTTGTAGACCCACATAGACCGGTGAGTATGAATACTGGTCTGTGATATCTTTGTTGCTCACTTGATCCATTTCTAATCTTTTAAGACGTTTAAGTTTTAAAAACCTATCGAGCATATCGTATTCGTTTTCACTAGAGCAGTGCACAGAAACTAGCAGACTAAAATGAATCAACAAAAGTAATGGAATCTTCATTATTCGTAGCCAATGCAAGCTATCTGATGTTTAATAATATATAGAAGCCTTTATACGTATTTAAAGAATACTTGTGGAGTTATGGGAAGTAACCATATCTATTCGTGTTGCATGTGAGAAAAAGTTTGTTCAAGATGTGTATTTATAAGAGGAAGTTGGTTCAAACATTTTAGTTCTTTGTTATTTAGGTATACTAGTTTTGGGATTAACAGTAACGTATTCTTATAGAAATTTAACATACTCATAGATGCGTTTTCACAACTAGGTAATGAGTTACTATAGTTCACTTTTAATACATGTTTTTTTAGAAAGCCTAACGATTTGGAACCTCATACCAAGTGTGATTAGTTAGAAAGGAATCACTATATGCTTATATATTTCTAATTAAAAAAAAGTAAGATAAACTTATACATATACAAGTATTTAGTAGCTACTGATTACATTAAAAGGTTTTTTTCTTCTTTTATAATATAATAAAATATCAAGAACTATTCATTAGACTATTATCACTTAGTAATTAAATGAATAAATAAACACCAAACTATAAAACACAAAATAGAAAATATGTAAATATAAGTAAATATTGAATTTTAGTTTCAATCATTAAATAAACAAATGGTGTAAAACCTACCGGTTTTTTAGACTACTTCAATCGATTGGACTGGTAGAACTAAAATAAATAGATCAATCGGTTTGATATTCGATGTACGCAATATATAACATGTATATCATTATATCACACTGTGAATGTTCACTTCTGAAAGAGTTTAAATATGTTGTTTTGATAACTATGAGCCGATGTTACTATTCTTGTTTATCACACATTCACTGTATACTTATTTGTAGTATTTTTGTATTTGAGTAATGACTATGAAATACTCAATTAATGTGATTGTAAAAGTAATAACACAATCTTTGGAGCATTCTCTAATGGTATCTCTTCCTCACCGCACACATCTATTTCCGGTCAAGTATGACTTCCAAAGAAATAGGTCATAGGTTCAATCCCATCTTTTGGCTAAAAGGTTACTGTAAAAAGTGCCTATTGCTTAGGGGTTGTGTCCTTGGAAAAGGTAAGTCAACGCCCAAAAAGGGTACATGGGGTCAAAGTTTCTCTGCTGATTTAAACCTGTTAGAGAAAATAATCACACAAATCGGTAAGTGCAAACTATAAATGTTTAACTTGTAAAGTTGAAGGATTACTTTCAGCCATTCATTCTAATGATCTAACTCAATAAACGACACATGTCAAAAAAAAAAAAAAAAAAAAAGAGAGAGAGAGAAGTTTTGACGCATCGGGTTGTACTTCTCAGGTAGCAATGTAATCAGCTTATCGTGTTTAAACTCACTCTGTATGTTAGTTTATTGCTTCACACTTATCTTTTTGTAAAATACCTTTATATGTAATTAAGACGAAGTTAAAGACAAAATAAAGCATTTTCAGAAATTTATTCACAACATGAAAGTTAAACAATAATGAGGAAGCATATATATGAGACAAACAAAAATAAAAACAAGCAAACAAACAATTAAAAAGCTTGGGTTGCCTCCTAAGAAACACTTGTTTTTGTTTGAGTCATGAGCCTGACTCTACTCTTATTTAACAGATATAAGGGGTTTTCCCTACACTTAAGATTAAATGCGGGTGATAGTCGCGATACACACCCTTAGGGTGGAAATATGCCACGTGAGGTGAAGGGGGCATGTGAATGGCTTCCTTAATCCTAAAACTACTCGGACTATATGGGTTGATGGGTGGGTCGGTTCCTCTTTTGTTTCCTAGACTTACATCTAAGGATGGAAAATTGAGTAAGGATTGAGGTTGAGGTTCCGATTCATCCACTGTAGGAACTTCCCTAGAACTAAGAGAAAGGTTATCACTACAAGTATTCAAACATATATCCTCTATTTGTGTTTGGTCCAAGGGTTCTACATCTTTGGGGTTCCTATAGTCTCTTCTACTTCTACCGGGTAAGTCACGGGTGGTGTGTATGCATCAAATGATGGTAGGACTTGTGGGGTACTTTGTGGGCTTGGATTATTCACCTCATCCTCCATCGTATCTAGATCACCTATGTGCTTATTATGTATTTTAGTGAAATCTAACCCCCACATACACCTAGGTATCTCAACTCTAACCTTTTTATCCCCAAACAAACTTCTTGCTTGCTCCTTCAAACTTGTTATTAATTGATCCGTAATGATGTTTGTTCGGATGTCCCATTCATAATCGTTTTGAGCTAAATCGTCAATGATTTCTCATGCTTCTTCAGCATTTAATTCCCTAAATTTTCTATCTGCTTCATGGTCAATGTCCATTTGGGTATAGTGGCTGATACGATGGTAAAATATTTGAACTTGGGACCAGAAATCAAAGCTATGATGAGGCACTTTTTGGAGTAAATATTTAAAACGAGTTCATGCATCATAAAGAGGTTCATATTGATGTTGTTGGAACATCAAGATGTTATTTTTTAGTAGAGTGGGATAGATTTCGTGGTGTGTTGTATAGTGGATTCGCGTTCCCCATAATGGCTAACGGAATAGTTAATGATTTTTTTACGAACAAATGAAACAAAGAAAAAGATACACTACTAGAAAGCTAACAAAAGAAAAATAAAAATCTCACGTGATAGTAATCTAATGAGTAGACCTAAACGAAATAGAAATTTAAACCTAAACTATTTCCCAGCAGCGGCACCAAAAACTTGATGCGGATTATTGTAATCCTCAATGAGTTTTACAATCCTGCTAAGAAGTGTGTCTAACCGTTGTAGTCTAGTATAGGCAAGACAAGTGGGATTGATCGTTCTCTAGGGAAATAGTATTGTGAACACCGAAGTGTATGATGTAGTTCTAAAGGTGAGGCAAAATTCTTTTTGTGTTTTTATATTTTTTAGAAAGCAATTTAAAATCTCGGAGTTTCGAAGAGTGGGCGGCTTAGCTACTAATTAACTAAACCAAATTAAACTAAATTAAACTAATAAACAAGAAAAGAAAAGTGGTAACTCTTATGATAGGAGAATGTATTCACTTAGACTTCCTTACTCCCTAGTTATCTCTTATTGGTTAGTCGAATTGTCACGTACTTGTCTAATTGGTGCGTTGTATTTCATATTATTATTCATAATGATGTGCCAAAAGCCCTAACTCTATGAGTGTATAAGTTTTCTTTAGAAAACCCTAGATCTACAAGTGACAATTAAGCAATCTCCTTAGGATCTGGTAATATCTACAAGCCGCAATAGATATTCTAGTGTTATACCTGGTGGTGGCTTTCACAGTTAAGACTCCTAAAAATGCAAGATTCTGCTTAAGGCTAAGGAAGTTGATCGTTGATCACACTGACCAATAGAAGCTTAAGTCTAAGAGAGTGAAGTTGGAAGCCTTGGGATACCACCTGGACTGAGTAACTCTGGTGTACTTTAATTATCCTTTTGTTGTAGCTGATAGGACCTTTGTAACTGATGAATAAATGTTGTTTTATGTTTATCAGTGTAACTTAGTTGTTTTCTAGTATTTTCAGTGTAAGAAGAAGACCTTTGCTCACTTACACTGAATAAAACACTTAGGCTATATTTATATCCAAATAGGGGGAGATTGTTGGCTCCATTCAGTACCCAAGTACTCAAACTAGGATTTGAATTGAAAATACCCTAAGTGTTATATATCCGTAAACATTTACCATGTCACTGAATAAACAGTCACTTAGTGAGTCATCTTCAGGAAGCTCAGGACAAGCCTAAGAAGAAAGACTTTCCATTCAGTGAGGCTGGACTTAGTGAATTATACTTGTGCCAAAAAAGAAGGTGATGGGTTCAATGAGTGATGACAATAGCTCACTGAACCCCAAGTCTCCTCAACAATTATGATAATCGAATACATAGAAGATTAAGTAAAGGCGGGATAAGGCGTGATAAGTTTGAAGTGAAAAGGGAGAGTCTTTATCAAGCAAAGGTCAAACTTACCCTGAATGGCTAAGGCCCAGAGCAGTGTCATCATTGCCATCCAAAAAGCAATATTGTCCCATACTCAAAATAGAACATTGTAACAAAGACAAAATACGCAGGTATTTTGTCCAAGCTAGCAGATGACATCTTTGTCTTTATTGTAATGGTTTTCCACCATACATGTGTATAAATAGGATCATAAAGTAGGAGTAAAATTAAAGGTTCCAGTTTGTGCACTAAATGCTTAGACATTCACAAACACTTTTACTCCTCCAAAGACAACTAAGTCCCTCAGGTTAGCTCAGTTGGTTAACATAGTTTTACTTAAGCTTAGCTTAAGTTTAGAGAGGAGATTACACCATACTTGTCTTTTCAATCGCAAGTGTTGTTCCGCAAACACTTTGGGTACAATTATTTGTTAATTGCAAATAGAATTAAACATTGAAAAACCTCTGTGTCTATTTTACTTTATGTTTTTCTTTTATTAACAAAGTGTTTCATTACATTACTTAACTACGGAACACAATTAATTTTATAGTTAAGCTAATTGTGTAAAGGGAACAACACTACCAAAGAAAACCCTTTTTTAGCACTCAGTTTTAGTGTTAGATACCCCTAGTTTAACTTTAAGAGCCAATCTTTTTGTTTCTTAGCCTAGCCTTACCCTTTGTCAGAATTCTAAACAGTGGTTGTTTGTTATGTTTTGGAAAGTTCTAATTGGTAGTTTATTCGCTCTAAATTGTGAGTATTGTGCCATTTTAATGAAGATAAATAGTGCACGCTTCGTATTTGTTGTGTTGTGAGCTTATATAAAGTGTGAGGGAATTATTGATATGTATAAATAACATTGTTTCACAGACTTTTTCGACTTACATTTTTCGTTTAAAACTAATTTCAACAAATATCCCCATGCTTATCCATACCTTATTAAACCAAGTCACCTCCACCACCATCATAATCGTATCATTAGGATCAGACGCCTTAATCATATGCACTCATTCCCCAGCCTAAAGCAAGACATAAATATGTAACGTTAGAACCCCGAATAAAACACATCTTTGATATTAGTACCCAGCGCTTACGCTACATCAGTTTTTGTTTTGTTTCCTGTACAAGCATATGGTAATTTAATGAATCATTTCTAAGCAATTGAGTGTATTTTCCTTTACTCTATTACATCATATACAAGTGTGAGTGAATTATACTTTCCTTACTCGTGAGGTGCTTAGTCGTGTTATCGTAGCTCAATGATCTCTTGGATACTAACTTGCGTTCTATTATCTTAAAAAATTCAAAAATATATTTTATGAAGTTCTTTTCGAATTACTTTCTTTTAAGTTTGTTTGAGGGCAAACAAAGGTTTTCGAATTACCACCCGTGCACGTTTAGGATCTTGATACTAGTTGTTTACACCTTATTTGATGAATACGGTAACTTCTAGTCCTAAAGTAGTATATCTATGTAACTAATTAATGAAAATTTTGAACTAACTTGCTCTTGTATGTCTATGCTTTTATTCATAATATCTATGTAATAAATTACTGAAATATTTGAACTAACTTGCTCTTATATGTCTATGCTTTTAGTCCTAAAGTAGTATATCTATGTAACAAATTACTGAAATATTTGAACTAACTTGCTCTTATATACCTATGCTGATCTAACTTTAATTTCACATCTTTCACTAACTTCTTTAACATGTAACAAGAACACACAGTCTTACCGTTGAAATATGAAGACCGCATTACTTCTACCGATATATCTATGTATTCTGGTTTCCGTGCATTACTATGGTGGAAATGGATATGATATACTTGAGAGTGCTTTAAGAGTTAAACATCTTAAAAGATCACTCATGGAACATGCAACCAATAACGATCACAGAGATGAATACACATACTCACCAGTCTATGTGGGTCCACAAGATGGGTTGAAGGATGCCGACAAAATATCAGAGTTGCCAGGTCAGCCAGATGGAACGGACTTTGACCAATACTCAGGGTATGTGACTGTTGACCCCGACCATGGGAAAGCGCTCTTTTACTATCTTACAGAGTCACCAATCAACTCTTCAACTAATCCTCTTCTGCTGTGGCTCCAAGGAGGTAACATTATCTTTATTTACCTCATTCATATTCAGTAACTAAATAGTCATAAATCTGGCAGGCACGGGCTGCTCTTCGTTGGGTTATGGGGCCATGATGGAACTTGGACCATTTCGAGTCAATGCTGATCGTAAAACCCTGTCACGTAACAAATATGCTTGGAACAACAGTAAGATATTAAATATGAAGCAGATATAGAATGTTTTATGAAGAGCGGGTTATAATAGTTTCTCCTTACCACCTTGCAGTTTCGAATGTCCTATTCTTAGAATCCCCTGTTGGAGTTGGGTTTTCTTACTCAAACACGTCTTCAGATTATGAAACTGGAGATGCACAAATAGCAAAAGATTCATATGCATTTCTACTAAATTGGCTAGAAAGGTTTCCAGAATACAAAAAAAGAGATTTTTATATAGCGGGAGAAGAATATGCATCGCATTACATTTCTCAGCTTGCACAATTAATTCTTCAAGAAAACAAGATCGCTAATCAAACTGTTATTAACATCAAAGGAATTGCTGTAAGTCTCAATCTGTTTCCAATTTCTACTCTATATATATCTGTAGTCACGTAGACTAAATAGAACTGACATGTTCATGTTGATATTTATCAGCTGGGAAATTCATTGGATGATTATGAAACATCAGAAACAGGAACGTATGAGTATTTGTGGTCACACGCCATCATTTCTGATGAAATCTATGAAGGAATTATAACTTATTGTAACTTTTCTAAGGGTGCAATAAGAGGAAGTGAGTGTGATCACTATACAAAACAGGCAACAGTTCTTTTAAGCAACATCGAGCACAATGATATCTATACGCCTTTATGCTCACCATTAGCCAATAGCACTCCCTCGGTAAGATTTGAACCAAGTTCGCATAAATGCCACCACAACAAAAATGCTAACCGTACACAGTTTTAAAACGTGTAAAAAAATTACAATTTTAGACACTTTTAAATGTGTATAAATTTGCTACAATCATAAGCGTGAAATAATCTAAAAAAATAGTTGTATAAAAAAACACACACACACTCATTAGTGTGTATGAAATAAATTTGTCCACATTAAAATGTATTTAAATCACTTTATCACAAAACTTTATCCACATTAGAGTATGTGGAAAATGTGGGTGTGACAATCAAATTTTGATGCATGTATTAAAAAGAAGATTGATGCACAAATATATACTTATAAAATTTTAATGAGCAAAAGTTTTATTTACGAAATTTTTTTCATCAAGCTTATACATTTATAGAAAAACTTGGTTCAAAACTTTTTTATTCTCTCCTATCTTTTTTAATTTATTGGAACTTTTTACGAACATTTTTTTAATCATTCTTACACTTCACATGACAACATTTATATTTTTTTTTTCAACATATATATGTTGGAAAAAAAAGATGACAACATATATATATATTTATTCTTAAAGTAAAATAAGTAAATAACACTTATATCGCAACACGTGACTACATATTGATGTACAAGTGTCATACGTAATCACATATCCTTCAATTTTTTATAAAAAGCACAAACTTTCCACGGTAAAAAACACAAGTGTCTTATGCATAAACACAATTTTTTTTATATGAGATAGTCCAAAAATACATAACACGGTGGTTTTAGAGTATCAAAATGCATAACATATTAAATTAATGACAACTATGATACATTTAGAGGCCATTAGTCCTAAATTAATTACTACAAGGAATAATTAACTTTCAATTTTTATCTCAAAATACATGACATGACGTCTCTGTGGCGTTGAAGCATGTTTGCCTTGGTGACTAGGTCATCTTCTTCAGCAGAATTCAGCCAACACCATTTTCCTAGCGGAAAAAAAAAAAAAAATCAAAATCTTCCCACTTTCTAAATGGAGAACCCCCATCATAGACCTAAATAACATAATTCGTTTTAGTACGAAACTCATAGGACCCATTCCATTAAAAGTGCGTAAATATGCCTTAAATATGGCCGTATGTTGCGGCGATAGATTATTCGATAAAAATTTATGATATAATAACTTAAAATTATTTTATCACATTACTGTTTTTGCACAAAAAAAGTTACGTTGCAGGGCAATAATATTGGATAAAACTTTTATAATTTAATCATTGTAATGAGTAAAGCATCTGTAAAAACTTTTCCATAACCTAATATTGATTATTGTAATATGTCTACAATGTATATAATTCAAATATTGGCAATCTTATTTAAAAAATGAGAAGTTGATATTAAAATTTTAATCTTTATTTTTAAAAAAATGTAAGTTAATAGCATTGTAATATTGAGCTCATTTTATTTGAAATTGAGAGCCTTTTAATGGTATATTTTTTATAATAGGTTTAATAGATTTTTTTTACAAAATCGTTTGTAATTCAAATTCATTGCAATATTTTGTTCATTTTATTCAAAATATGAAGTCTTTTTTATTGGTATATTTTTTATAAGAAAAATGTAGAATATTTATTAGATAATTGGTATAATAAAGTTAGTTATATAAAAACTTTAAAAAGTAAAAGTTTAAATTAGTTTTTATAACTTGTTACATAATTCAGCGTTGTGTTTTGAAATTTTTATTGAATTTTTTTAAACAAACTTTAGGGTAACTTTAAACTTATTAGATAGATTAAAGATGTGTTTTGAAACTTTTTATTTATTTATTATTATTTTTCAAAAGCTATTTATTAAATTTTGAGATTTTTATAAAATTGCACATAAGTAAAAAGCATTGCAATGGGCTGATTTTGTTGGCAATTTAAAGATCTTTCCAACGGTATTTTTTTTCTTTTTAAAAAAATCGCTGGATATTTGACAGATATTTGATTAATATAATTTGTTAAAAATAAAAAATAAAAAATAAATAAATAAATAACGATTGTACCTGCTGAAAGGCTAAAAGGTAACTGGTCAACAAATTAGTGATATTTAGACGCATTTAACAGTAGGTTATGCATATAGGTAATAGAATTAGTCCACTGTGCATTCTGGAACACCAAAGCCACCATAATATGCATTTATAGACTTTTCCCTTTTTTATATTGACATCAAATTCACATGCTTGAAACAGATATCAGGGTTTGATCCATGCAGCCAAACATATATCCGAGGTTACTTGAACATTCCTGCTGTTCAGCAGTCGCTTCATGCACAACCTGTTTATTGGTGTCATTGCAAGTAAACACTAACCCTTCATATATAGTTTCGAAACATTTAACATGTACATCATATTGCTCAGTATTCTACCTTTGTTCTATTAAATACAGTTGGAGCCTGGTTGGCAACTGGAAGGACATGCCGTTTACCGTCTTACCTGTGATTAAGGATTTAATGGCAAGTGGAATCCGTGTTTGGTTCTACAGGTACATGCAGTCATTGTTCTATCCGATGTCTGTGCTTTTGGATGCTAAACCATCTAATTAACTTAAAATTACAACTCATAATAATATGCAGTGGAGATACAGATGCAAAATGTCCGGTCACGTCAACAAAGCTTTCAATAAACAAACTTAAAACATCAGTAAAGACGCCATGGTATCCATGGATGTACGAAGGCGAGGTATAAATCCTTTTCTTTAATCTTATACTAAAAATTTGTAACAATACACACCTAATTAATGATTCATGGAAATCCATTTTTGTTATTCAGGTTGGTGGATATGCGGTGGTATACCAAAACCTAACATTTGTGACTATTAGAGGAGCAGGACACACCGCCCCAAGTTACCAACCAGGTCGTGCACTTGAAGTTTACGCTTCGTTCTTGGAGGGAACGCTGCCATGAAAAATTCCAATATAGCTGTTCCTATACCCATGGTTGAGTAAACCTTAACAATAATTGATCTTGAATTAATAGGTTCAAGTAATAAATATTATGGCGAGTCTTTGGGACAACGTCATTTGAATGTTGAATACTTTTAGTCGCATAAATGGGCTTAATCTACACATGCATTGATCCCTTCTACTTAACTGATTTTGTTAATGACTAGTCGCTGATATTACAAGTGAAAATTTTGAAATCTACCATGATAAGATCAGCACAAACAGTAATCAAAATCAAACATCTAGAAGAGTTTTATGCATGAAAAGCAACGAACTATAAACCAATTCCCAACTATGGTAACATGCTGCTAAATTGATTTGAAATAGTATTCAACTTTCAAAGTTTGTGCAGTTCTTAAGTTTGACATGATGCAAAAATGATTTCAGAAACTATGAAAGTTGAAATTATTATTTGCTTGTTCTTGCAATAGATATTTAACCAGGCAAGCATTTATGTTTTTAAATACAGATTATTTAATATTAGTTCTGTTTTCTCCGATACACCTAATCCATCAGAAATTTGGGTTAAGAATTACGAATTTATATCATTTTCACAAATGTATTGTCTCTCGTACTGAAGTACGTTCACCATATCCAAGCTAATAACAATGTCGAACTCGTCGTCCTAGCTCAATTAGGTGAGCTAAAATATGCAATTAAATTACCGAGTTTCGGATGCTACTAATGAGAGAACTTTGCACACTGACTAGAAGTTGTCCGGGAAATTATAGTTTTTAAAGTCCCTAGACATATATAGAACAAGGAAAATGAATGGACGCATAAGGGTTTGCAACAATGAAAGACAGTTAACCGTATACAATAGACAAACTTCTTCGCAAACAGCATCTAATTTCTTCCACGCTGAATAGGTATATATCAGGAAAGCCAAGACAGTTTTAAAGGCTTTTGAAGCGTCACTCATGCTTGTTGTCTTTCCATCCGAATAACACAATGTTTGAACTTTAGTAAGTGGGCAATTAAAGTCATTCGAACTGATTAAGTTGGAACAAATCTGAGGGATTCCCAACTACAGTTTTTGCTTCTCAGAAATATTAAAATAAAATTAAAAAAAAAAAAAAAAAAAAAAAAAAAACTAGGAAGAAACAATCGATCATTCAATAAAACCCAATCAACAAGAATCAAACAAACCCCAAAATTTCTATCCTAAAAGAAAGGGAATGGAGAGGGAAGTAACGCTATTACGAAGAAGAAGAAGAAGAAGAAGAAGAAGAAGAAGAAGAAGAAGAAGAAGAAAAGTGATTGAGTTTATCTTCTTTCCTCTTCCTCCCAAAAGTGGGAGGAACATATTTAACTAGAAAATGGCTTGATCTTGTTTCCGGTTCTTTTCATTTTCTTTTATTTTCTCTCCTTAAAAAACTTTAAGAACACAAATAAATTTTAACTTATTCCTAAATCATTTCCTTTCTCTCCTAAATAAATTTTGAGAACACAGCGTAAGTGAGGGGGAAAGTAGTGAATTTTGCTCCCAACATCACCCACCCATTTTTTGAATGATTTTGAAGAGAATAAATATCTATGTTTCAAATGAAACAATATACCCCTTTTTTTATCTTATCATCTTGTTCAATAATATTCAACCTACTGAATGAACGAAAAATGCCCCAAGAATTTTTGTTTTCTTTTTTATTTCCATCACTTTTCCTTTCTAAAAAAAACTTAAGAACACACGGTATGTGGAGGAAAGGGAAAACATTTGTTTTAAATTTTGACATAAACTCCCCTTCAACTCATACATTTTATTTCTATTTTTGCTTAAACCAAATATCTATTTGTTAACTCCCTTTTAAAACAAGACATATTTGATTAATGATGAGATAATTGGTCAAAAATGTATCATACTTGACACTTTCTGTTACTGTATGTAGCATTTTTTTTTTAATAAAACACAAACTTTTTGAACTCTGCTATTGTATGCATTTGTGCATGTAAAATGACATTTTTACCTTTCGATGTCAATAGAATATAAGAGTAAAATGGTAATTTTACACGCACAAAATACACAGAATAGTATGAATTCAAAAAGTTTGTGTTATAATAGCAAAAGAAAAAAGGGGGACACTACACACAATAACAAAAAGTGACAAGTCAGATATATTTTCAGGTAATTATCCCATTAATCATGTATGGATAACATATAACTTTGACATCAATTAAGCATCAAATAACTACTTTATATTTTCTTTTGTTTCTCTTTCCTCCTTGAAAAGAAATTACATTTTGTGTTTTTTGAGAAGTTTATTCTAGAAATTTAAAGTCTAAAAATCTTGATAGTCACCAAGATATCAAAGATAGAAATCATATATGTATAGTGTGTTAGTGTGTGTAAATGAGAGAGAGAGAGAGAGAGCAAGTTATAACTTTTTGTTTATTGATATGGAAAATGAGAGAACAATTGATAGTTTACAATGAGATACAATGAAAATGAAACACTAAGGGTGTGTTTGTTTTTGTCAAAAACATCTGAACCACATCTGACGTCTGATCAGTCAGATGCGGTCAGACGTTTCAGTTGTTTGTTTTTTGTTCGAGAGTCAGACGCGGTAAGAGGTCAATCATCTTACTCAGTCAGATGTGGTGGTAACATCTGATCGCCTCTTACCCGATATGCCCACCACCGATCTTTGATAAAAACATCATATTTATCTAGGTCGAAACCACAACAAACCCACAACATCATCTTTGGAAGAATAAATCACCAAAGGTGTTGGTTCTGATTTTCATGTTGTTGAAGAAAAAATTATCAAAGACTTGTGTTCTTCATTATTTTTGTGGGTTATGGGAAAGAAAAAGGGTGTTATTGTGATTTGTGATAGTTGTTTGGATTTGAAAAACAAGGATCTGGTTCTTTGTTTTCAAAGAGAGAGAGAGAGAGAGAGAGAGAGAGATCAAGATATGGTGACTGTCATTTGATTTATTTGTGAAATGAAGAACTAGTAGGTGGCTGCGACATAACAAATATGTCTAGGGCAACAAACTTGAATATTTAAGGTTGTGATGACTGATAAGTGGGCTGAGTTTACATTGGTTTGTGTGGGCTGAATTTGGAATTGATAGTTTTTGTGTCAATTATATGTTTTGGGCCAAGTGATAATGTAGATTCAATCGTAATCTTATTTGAGTTGAATTTTCGTGGTTGTTGAATATAGCTACCGAGCTATTTTCCGTCAAATCAAGAAAAAGAATGTTAACCGTAACACGTTTATTGAAGAAGCGCAAACTGAAATCGTAGTTAAATTTTAATTAAAACTACTTATTTATCATATTGTTATAATATATACTTAAAAAATGAACAATTAAAACCATTTAGACATTTATAAAAAAACAAACAACAATATTTTATTCAGATTCAGACTTTATAGTCAAATCTTACCAGTAAGATGTGGTAGTCAGATTCAGACCTAAAACATCTTAACGAAACAAAACACCTTAAATCATTATTTATAGTGATGTGATCAAGTTAAGAACTGGTTTCATAGCTTGACATTTTAGGTATCTACTTTAAATAAAGATGATTACTTCCAATTCTATTGATTTCCCATAAGTAATCAACTTTTGACCTAAAACGTTTACTATTTTATTTTTGTAGTTATAGATGTTGTGTGTGTTATAGAATGTCTATCTCCGAAGATAACTTCAATGTAATACATTTTAAATTGGTAGACAATTCTTTCTTTGATCACTTGATTAGCTTTTATCAATTTATCTCTTTCGTTCTTTAGAAGTTATGAAAATTTTGGTTGTTGATCATTCTTCGTGACCTTTAGCATGATTTGAACTATGATTAACTTTAGAGTGTTGGAAGAGTATTTTTCAATTTCTTTAATATAGAGATAGACAAAACCGAACTACTCGGGTTCTTTGATAACCGTAAAAAGATGTATATCTGCAATCCCTAGCTCTTGATTGGATCTTGTATAACTTTCTACCCTAAGCTGAAAATCATTAGTATGACTCAAAAGGATAAGAGAAAGAAGATATCCTTTGATCGACCGACTCATAAGCGATCATCTGAATGAAAGCCTTCCATGAATTGTTTTTGTAGTAGCATAAAATGTCTTCTAGATCATTGAGTTAATCTTGTACTGTGATATTGTGATGAAGTTTGAAAAACAATATCGTGACTTAAGCTTGCACTAGCTTGTGACTAGAATATTGTGGCGACACCGAGACTCTTTCACAGACGATGTCACTAAATACCGTATACTCAACCTCGTGAATATATGTAATACGCAACTTCTTGACCTAGTCTCAACCTCATGAGTCAGGTAATACGAATCACGTATTAACCATAGTGAATAGCCACCCTGTGATAAATGAAGACCTAACTTATGCGTTTTATAAATCACGTGATCGAGAAAGCTAGTTAGCCAAGTCCTATCACGTGCGGGTTCCTTATGTAACTAGTACAAAATACCAACCAAGGAATCTTCGTGAGACATACAACCAACAACCAGCTTCACTCGTGAAGTCAATAAGTACACTAACTTCACCCAAAAATAATAATAATAATAATAATAATAATAATAATAATAATAAAAAAAAAAAAAAAAAAAAAAATCTAACACAATCTCGTAATAAAGACAATCTCGTGACTCAAATGGATAGTTGACCATCCTCCTGAAATACAAACTATTTCAACATGTGACACAACAAAGATACTCACCTCGTGGCCTATCTCGTGTGCAACCAATTAATCTGGTGACCAAGTAACCTCACAATCAACTAAGCTCGTGAGAAACAAACCTCGTAACTAATCACTTGAGAATCTGACCTTGACCAATCTCTTGATTACGAATCTCTTGACCATTGACCAATCTTTTGATTACCAATCTCTTTACCGATCCCTTGGTTACTATTGAGTCAATCTTGTAACACTAATCTATACACGACCTCGTGAGGAACACTTATAGCACAACCTCGTGCCCAAGTCAGAACGAACCTCTTGATTAAAATCAAGTTACTAACCTCGTGAACAATTTCGTGATAGAAAGTGAAAAATAATAATCTCGTGATAGCAATCTCTTGACATACGTGTATGTACCAATCTCGTGACTACTTGATCTCTTGAACCAATTTCGTGTCTAGTTGATTTCTTTAACCAATCTCGTGACTAGTTAATCTCTTGGACCAATCTTGTAATACGTTGATCACTTCGAGTTAATACATCCAAGCAACAAACCTCACATCAAGATCACTAACAAATTTGTCAAACTGATTCCCAATGGTTCGAAATATAAAGAACACCAGATCACGTGAGACATACAATGATACAAGTGTCATATTAATGGAAGCAAGCAAAGTAACCTTGTCAATTCGATCATATCATATCAATGTAAGGTGATTACATACTGGGACCACTATGAAAGCATGAGATACGAAAAGATGGCACCACCTTTTTCGGGACAAAAAAAATACAAAGTCACGAAGACCACGAGTGGTGAGTCTGTGACAGCACCATCACAAACGGTTATCACTACATCCTGTCATTTCACGCGTGAAGCTTAAAAAAGAAATCAATACGATGGTGAAGACAATTTGATTAAAAAAATATATCTTTGTATAAGTGCATGGTAAAGAAGTTGGTCACCAATACAGTAATAAAGGTAGCGATAGCGGAATGCAAGATTTACATTAGCCTTTTTATTATGAGTTTTGCTAACAAGTGTCCACTGGACACAAGTTAATGTGTAGTTAATAAACACAAACTTTTTTAATTTACTAAAAAAAATGCATTAAATACACATTAAATAAAGTGATAAATTACTATATTTGAACATAATTTGCTCTTAAATGAACTAAAACATACTACCTCCGTCTCAAAATTATTGTCCACAGACAAAAAATACACAGTTTAAGAAAAACATCATCATTACAGCTTTGTCATTATTACTTTTTGCATAAAGACAGTTTTACCCTTAACCAATTAATTTGCAACTTCTTTAAAGTTTGTAATAATAACCACGAATGAGGGTAATATGGTAAACTTGATTTATATTCCCTATCTATTTATGGAAGTGGACAATTAATTTGAGGCAACTGAAAAAGAAAAGATGGATAATAAATATGGGACGGAGGTAGTACCTTTTATCAGGACCGGTGTTAGGATTGAGGATAGATAAACAATGGCAAAAGTATAGTAGCAGCAGCAGAAGAACGAAACAAAAGCAAACCAAATATCAGATTAGGAATGGGAGTATATGGGGTATGAGATCAGAAGTATTAAAACAAAAAGGTACTGATGTTTTATTAGATGATTCGTTCTATATCATACAAGTTCTGTTCTACACTAGTTATAATAGTCACTAACCGACTTTAAAGAAGTCTCCTGATACTTCTACAACTAGAGCACTAAAATTACCAAAACGCCCTTACAAAACAAGATAAACTACATAGTACCGAAAATTACTAAACTACCCTTAGGAGTATAAGTCACAATGTCTAACAATCTCCACCTTGACTTTAGCTCCTAAGTAACACTATATTTCCAATTATCGATATTGAGCAAATCCAAACAGTGACGAAACTTGCTCAAAGGAACCGGTTTAGTAAACACATCCGCAGGATTGTCTTGAGTGCCAATCTTCTTCACTTTGATTCTTCTTTCCGTACGAATAAAGTGATAACGAACATCTATGTGTTTAGTCCGGTCATGGTATACTTGATCTTTAGCCAAACATATAGCACTCATGCTATCGCAAAACACGGTCGCTTGATCTTGTAGGAAACCAAGATCTTCAATCAAACCTTTCAACCAAATTGCTTCCTTCGCTGCTTTCGTTAAATCCATATACTCGACTTCAGTAGTAGATAAAGCTACTGATGGTTGTAATGTAGCTTTCCAACTTACAACCGAATTTCCAATGGTGAAAACATAACCTGTCAAGGATCTTCTAGCATCAAGATCCGCAGCATAATCCGAATCTGAGTATCCGGAAACTAAATATTCACGTTCACCACCGTAAATAAGGCCAACATCAGATGTCCCTTTCAAATAACGAAAAATGCGTTTCACCGCATTCCAATGCTCTTTTCCGGGATGAGCCATATATCGTGACACAACACTCATCGTGTGAGCTATATCCGGCCTTGTGCAAACCATAACATACATCAAACTTCCAACAGCACTAGCATAGGGTATTCGGGATATATACTCTATTTCTGCCTTACTTTGAAGAGCACAAGCAGTAGATAAACGAAAATTTGCTGAGGAAGGAGTATTTACCGATTTTGCCGAACTCATGCCAAAACGGGAAATAATCTTCTCGATGTAACTTTTCTGTGATAAGAAAAGCTTACCAAGTTTTCGATCTCGAATGATTTCCATGCCCAAAATCTTTCGAGCTGCTCCCAAATCTTTCATATCAAATTCTGTGTTGAGAAGAGTCTTCAACTTATTAACCTCCTCTATGTCTTTAGCAGCTACAAGCATATCATCAATGTACAAGAGTAAGTAGATAAGTGATCCCGACGCCGCCTTTTTATGCTAGACACAACAATCATAAGCACTTCTAATAAAACCATGCTTTACCATAAACCTGTCAAATCTCTTGTACCATTGTCTCGGCGACTGCTTCAAACCATAGAGAGATTTTCGGAGCTTGCAAACGTAATCTTCTTTACCTTGAACAACGAAACCTTCGGGTTGGCTCATATAAATTTCTTCCTCAAGGTCACCGTAAAGAAATGCAGTCTTTACATCAAATTGTTCCAACTCCAAGTCGTGATGTGCTACCCTGGATAGTAACATCCGAATAGATGTATGACGTACCACCGGGGAGAAAATCTCATTGTAATCGATTCCCTCCTTTTGGCTATATCCCTTCACGACCAAACGTGCCTTGAACCTAATGATGTCCGAAGCCGGTAAGCTGATTTTCTTTTTGAAAACCCACTTACAATCAATAACTTTTCTTCCATCAGGTAGTATCACCAATTCCCATGTATTATTCTTCTGAAGAGATTCTATCTCTTCACCCATAGCCGCAATCCACATATCAGATTCTTTAGAAGTAATAGCCTCTTGATAAGTAGCCGGTTCAAGAGACTCCACCTCTTCAGCTACTTGCAATGCGTATGTGACAGAGTCCTCAAAACCAAATCGACTAGGAGCTTTTGCATTTCTCCGAGGTCTATCATGGGCTATAGACCTATCTTGCTCATGTTCCAAATGTGGTGAATTTGGTTGATCATCGACATCAACTACTGGTGAAGTAACATCGTGGTTCATATCTTCTGGAACAACGTGCTCTACCTGTTTAGGAACATCCTCCACCTTTTCGGAAACACCCTCTTCAGGCTTCAATTCATGTGGATCTTGTTTTATGCGAAACAAGTAATCCTCATCAAATGTCACATCTCGGCTAAGAATGACTCTTCTTTCAGATGGTGACCAAATTCGATAGCCTTTAACCCCATCACCGTATCCCAAGAAAATTCCTTTCTTGGCTCTCGGGTCTAACTTTCCTTCACTAACATGATAATAAGCGGGGCATCCAAAAACACCAAGCTTCGAATAATCCGCGGGCTTTCCAGACCAAACTTCAATCAGAGTCTTACAATCAATAGCGGTGGCAGGAGACCTATTGATTAGATAGCAAGCCGTATTGAGTGCTTCAGCCCAAAAACTTTTATCTAATCCGACATTTAACAGTAGGCATCGAGCTCTCTCTAATAGATTCCTGTTCATTCATTCAGCTACCCCGTTTTGTTCAGGAGTGTAACAAACCGTATAATGCCTAGCAATTCCTTCATCTCTGCAAAAGTCATCAAATACTCTTGAACAAAATTCCAAACCATTATCAGTGCGAAGACGTTTGATCTTTCTTCCAGTTTGGTTATCAATCAGAACCTTCCAATTCTTAAATTTCTCAAACGCCTGACTCTTGTGTTTCATCATAAACACCCACGTCATTCTTGAGAAATCATCAATGATTGAGAGAAAATATCGAGCACCACCAAGAGAAGGTACTCGAGAAGGCCCCCAACAATCCGCATGAAGATAATCAAAAGTCACCTTCGTTTGATGAATTGCCTTCGAGAAACTCACCGCTTTTGTTTCCCGATGATACAATGCTCACAAAACTCCAAGTTAGCCACCTTGTGACTATCAAGTAGTCCACGTTTGCTCAATATGACCATGCCTTTTTCACTCATGTGACCAAGGCGCATATGCCACAACATCGTCAAATTTGAATTACTTTTCTCTGAACAAGATACAAAAGCAGAACCTGTGATCGTTTCACCCTGTAAATTGTAAAGAGAAGAAGTACCTTTTATTGCTTTCATAACCACTAAAGCACCTTTCGAAACACGGAGTACACCATTCTCACTAGTGTATTTGAAACCTTTCGAGTCCAGCATACCTAGTGAGATCAAATTCTTCTTTAGATCTGGAACATGGCAAACATCAGTAAGAGTTCTAACAACTCCATCATGCATCTTAATTTGAATTGTTCCAATGCCAACAACTTTTCACGGTGAATCGTTACCCATGAAGACATGCCCGCCATCAAATTCTTCATACGTTACAAACCAATCCTGATTGGGACTCATATTAAAATAACAAGCATAATCCATAATCCAAGTGAGAGGATCACTTGATTTGATCACACACTAAGAGGTGTTGGACCTTTGTAATGTGTAAATATGATACTTTGAGTGAATATGATTAAGTATGCGGAATCTACTTAACCACGCTTAGAATGTTTATTGGAAATGGAACTGTGATGCTTGTGTTTATTTAACAAAGAACAATGAAAGTATTTCACCAAACGATTCAATATTATTCAGAATAATACGAGTGATCTTTACTATCACTAGGGTTACAAAGACCTTGAATCTTGTGTTTTGTTCTAATGTTTTTCTTTATGTATATCTCTACATATGTATGTATTTTCTGCACACTTAAGATATATCTAAGATCTTCCTTTTATAGTCCAAGGAAAGATCTTTTACAATCTATATGACTCATCTTTATTACTAGCTTATTACTAAACTTCATTCTAGCTAGATGATGACTTATCATGTCAGTCATTAAGATACAACATGTATCTAGGATTACAACTCACTTGGAGTGTTCAATTTGATGACTATAACAAAGATATTATCTTGTATATGAATCAGTAGAATAAGTCGTACTTATCTACACAGCTGTTGTATGAGTCATAGTAGTATCAGCAGAATCCATCAGCAGAAACACCTTCAGTAGAAAACGTTCTTCAGCAGAATCCATCAGTGGAAACGTGCTTTGTGCTTTATCAGCAGAAACATACTTGATGTATTTCCTTAAACCTTTATGCTGATTCTTCTGATTATTTAATTCCCAACAATCCTCCCCTAAACATGTGAATTACATTCAAACATGTTTTTCTGAATTAAATAAGGACTTTGTGAAGATCTTTCAAACACTTGATTGTCAGACTGTTGATCTGAACTTTCTTCTCTTTTGAGTGATTGAATGTTTTTCTCTGTAACTCATCTGCTTTCTTTTCTTTGCTCCAATCTTGGACTAAAAGATGGTGCAATATTCAACTTGAAGAATTATAAGAGGCAATGATGTTGTGTATCTTTGATGCTTGTTCCAAGAAGTAGAAATCATCTTTCAGTATGTCTTTGGAAGTGATGAACAAACGTAGTGAACTGAACTTGAAACCTTTCATCTTTTGATCTAGATAGAACTTTCTCCTATCAGCTCTGTTCTTGTTCTTTATCAGTAGAAACCATGTCATCATCTTGTATGTTCTTATCTTTTCCCTCTTTTTCATTGGATAATCTTCCTTTAAAGAGCTTTTGTGACCTCCCCTGAGATTTATTTCTCTCTTGAGCAATTTCCTCCCTTGTTTGGAAGATCTCTCACAATCATATCATATCATCTGATCTAGCAATTTCCATGTTTTCAGACAATTTGTACATGAAGCCATCAATTCCTTAAGAGTTTAAATGTTGCCCTCATCACTTCTAGGTATGTAACCTCCTATGAGTGGTGGATCACTGAGCATTGACTCATAATCCATCATTAGATGATTTTCTGAGCCTCTTTGAAAATCATTTTTAAGAAATATTTGACTTAGCAGTATGAACATGATTTTATGATAAAAAATCATACTGCTTCTAACCATTTTGAAGGGTTTAAGTGTGGTAACTAACACTTAAGCAAAATTTCAGTTTAAAGCAACCTTTGGTTGTGTGAGAACCAATGTTTTCAGTTATAAATAACTGCCTGTGTACAGATAAACCTATTCAAAAGGCTTTCTTTACAGGGTTTCCAGCTCGTGGCATTTGTTACCTCTAACACAAGTGTTAGATTCACTTTTGCTCGCTGTTCTTTCTATCAGATATCCGTAGATTAGTCACATTATACTTAAGAGTATAAAATGATAGAAAGTGAGTTGTATCAGTTATTTAACTGATCAACTAAATCATCAATTCAATGTGAAACATCATAATCAGGTTCCAAGAAAGAAGTTTTAAGGAGTTTTGAAATCCCAAACTCTTTCTATCAGAAATCTATTATATCAGCAGCAATGATCAGCAGCTATGATCAGCAGATTTCACTTGAAATAGCCTTTGAGCTCAAACATTCATACCTGAAATTGTTAGTCTAAAACCAAAAGAACAATGTACAAAGTACTTGTCTTGAATTAGAATAATCATAGAACTAACTGTATGAAAAACTTTTAAATTGGTAATAGTAGTTTTAGAAGACAAAGTTAGATGCATTAACAAAATCTATATACAAGAACACGTTATATTGAAAAAAATTTAAAGATTAAGCATTCCAATACCTGCTACCAAGTACTGAAATCTACCAGCATCAAAAGCTTTTGTAAGAAGATCTGCAAAGTTTTGTTCTGAAGCAATTTTCATTACTTGATTAACCTCTTTTCATTGCAATCTCTAATAAAATGATGTCTTATTTCAATGTGTTTTGTTTTAGAATGTTGCACTGGATTTTTAATAATGCAAATTGTACTACTATTATCAATATGAATAATGGTATGTAAGAAATTGTACCCATAATCAAGAAGTTGGTTTAGAAGCCATAGAACTTGACCACAACAATTTGCAGCAGCTACATATTCAACTTCAGTTGTTGAAGTAGCCACCATTGTCTGCTTCTTACACTGCCATGAGATAAGTCTACACCCAAGGAATTGACATCCTCCTGTTGTTGACTTTCTGTCCAAGCTAGCACCAGCATAATCACTATCTGAGTATGCTACCAAGTCAAAAGATGACTCCTTAGAATACCACAGACCCAACCTAGGTTGACCCTTGAGATATCTAAAAATTCTCTTGACTGCTGTTAAATGAGAAACCTTAGGAGTTACTTGATATCTTGCACAAGCACAAACAGAGAACATGATATCAGGTCTTGATGATGTGAGATACATCAAAGAACCTATCATAGATCTGTATGTGTGTACATCCACATTAGTTCCTTCTACATCTTTAAGAAGTGGCTTCTCAGGATCCATTGGTGTGCTTGCTGTTTTGGAATCAGCAAATTGAAACTTTCTAAGAATCTCTGCTACATATTTGTCTTGACTAATAAAGATTCCTTCTCTTGATTGTTTAACCTGCAGACCCAAAAAGAATGTAAGTTCCCCCATAGAACTCATCTGAAACTTATTGTGCATAAGCTTCTCAAACTCCAAACACATCTCCTTCCTTGTAGATCCAAAGATGATATCATCCACATACACTTGAACTAGCAAAAGATCCTTCTTATGCTTCTTGGTGAAAAGTGTCTGATCTATCTTGCCTCTTTGAAATCCATTTGAAATTAAGTAGGAAGCCAGTGTTTCATACCAAGCTCTTGGTGCCTGATGTAGGCCATATAGAGCTTTAACAACCTTGTACACTTTGTCTGGATGGTCAGGATCAACAAAACCAGGAGGTTGTGAGACATACACCTCCTCTTCAATAGTACCATATAAGAAAGCACTCTTGACATCCATTTGATAAACTATGAATCCCATAAATGAAGCATAAGCCAAAAAGAGTCTAATGGCTTCAATCCTTGCTACTGGAGCAAAAACTTCTTCATCGTCTATCCCTTCTTCTTGTGTGTACCCTTGAGCTACTAATCTAGCTTTATTTCTTATCACTATGCCCCTTTCATCCCTTTTATTCCTAAAAACCCATCTAGTGCCAATTACCCTTACACCACTTGGTAAATCAACTAGCACCCGTACCTTTTGAATCTTAAACTGAAGAAGCTCCTCTTGCATAGCCTCCAACCAGCTTGAATTCTCTAGGGCTTTATGAATATTTTTTGGTTCATCTTGTGAGAGAAAACATACAAATAAGCAAGAGTTTGAAAACTCATGTTGTTTTGAAGCATAAAGGGCATCAAGAAGCCCTTGTTGATCTGAAGACATCAATTGTTGTCTTGTCTTCACTCCTGATTGTACATCTCCAATTACATTGTCTAGGGAGTAGACTTTGTGAATCCTTGAGTGTGGAGTAGAAAGAACTTGATAATCAGGTGGAAGGTTGTTGAAATCCACCTCATTTTCTGAGTGATTTGCTTGTGTTTCTTCTGATGGTCTATCAGCAGAAACATTTTGCTCATCAGCTGGAACGATTTGCTTATCAGCAGAAACAGCAGTGTTACTTCTGACTTGAAACTCTTGTTCCTTAGTTCTATCTTCTTTGTATTCATCTTAAATATCTTCTTTAGATTTACCAGAAGAAGATTCACCATTTATTGAAGTTGAAACCACACTTTTATTTGTCCATATTGGCATTATCACATAATCTTGATCTGTCTCCTTCTCTAATCCTTCTCCATTTGTTGCATCAGCAGTTTGTGAACCTGAAAATTCATTAGTTTCTGCAACAAAAGGCACATAATTCATTGATTTGGATAGAGATTCAAGTTCAAATAGCCATTTGGGACCTTGACCTTCTACATTGGTTTTATTTTCCAAAAACTTCACATGTAGATTTTCCTCTACTCTTCTAGTTCTCATGTTGTATACTCTGAATGCTTTGCTATTGATAGAATATCCAACTAAGAATCCTTCATCTGCTTTTCCATCAAACTTTCCAAGATGGTCTAAGGTATTCAGAATTGTCACATGACATCCAAAAGGTCTAAGAAATCCCATTTCAGGAGTTCTACCTCTAAAAAGTTCATATGATGTCTTATTGTGAGGTTTTACAACTAAAACTCTATTTTGAACATAGCAAGCAGTGTTGACTGCTTCTGCCCAAAAAGTTATAGGCAACTTAGAGTCAACTAACATAGTTCTAGCAGCTTCTATTAGTGTTCTATTTTTCCTTTCAGCAACTCCATTCTGTTGTGGAGTTCTTGCAACACTAAATTCTCTTTTAATACCTTTTTCTTTGCAGAAATCATCCATAACTCTATTTTTAAATTCTGTCCCATTATCACATCTAATGACTTTTACGCTTCTGCTTACTAGGTTTTCTATCTCTGTAATGAAGGTCTTAAGGATGCTAGAAGTCTCATCCTTAGTTCCTAAAAAGAATACCCATGTAAATCTACTAAAGTCATCAGTAATAACTAGACAATATCTTTTATGCAACAAACTTCTAACATTTGTAGGACCAAATAAGTCCATATGCAGCATAAACAATGATTGATTGATAGAGTTAAAAATTTTGGGCTTACAAGTGGCTTTATGTTGTTTTCCTTTAAGACAAGCAATGCATGTTTGATCATTTTCAAATCGTTTTTGAGGTAAACCTCTTACCAAACCATCTTTGACAATCTTATTTATGGTTTTGAAGTTAATATGACCAAGCCTCCTATGCCATTTCATAGATTCATCCAAAGTGGCCTTAGCAATAAGACAAGTAAGAGAATCTTTTGGAATAATTTTCTTCATATCAACACTGTACATGTTGCCTTTTCTTGGAATTCTAAGAAGTGCTTGACTTTCATCAGGCATCTTAAAATCAGAAGAAAATACAAGACATTCAGTGTCAGTAAAGAGAACTTTGTTCTTTTTGTCACACATTTTTGAGACACTAAAAAGATTATACTTAAGCTCTTGCACATAGTACACATCTTCAAAATCTAGTTTACCGGTTTTAATAGTACCTTTACCAGTAATTTTTCCTCCAATTCCTCCTACAAAGGTAACATAGCCTCCATCTACTGATTGAAAATTTGAGAGATAAGACTTGTTGCCTGTCATGTGCCTTGAACATCCACTATCTGAGAATCCTTGATCTTCAGTATCTACTGATGAATGTCCCTGCACATAAACAAAGGAATTAGTTTTGTTTTGGGATCCAAACCATTTCTGACTTGGATCCGCCTCTTGCATCAATGGGATGTAATCTTTTGAGAATTGTTGATGCAACATTGGATTTAAGAATCCAACATGCTGAGGCCTTAACAACATTTGCCCTATTTCCCTTAGCAGTGATATGAACTGTTTGGCTATCAGCAGAAACTGATGGCTTTGCAGTTGTATCTTTTGTTTTCCAAACTTGTTTTTGGAATACTGCCTTTGTTAGAATGGGTCTTTTAACAACATTTAATGCATATTTGAAAGTTGTTTCAGCACTTTTAAGTGTTGTTTTTGGGTAAACAGTCAGATATGGTCTATCAGCAGAAACCATTTTCTTTTCAGCAGGAACAGTTTTTGCTCTATCAGCAGGAACTGCTTTTGTGACTGTTTTGGGTTTTGATTTTTTAGAATTAGAGTGAAAATGAGATTTAGGTGTTTGCCTTTTGTAGTTCACTCTAATATTTGTATACCCATATACCCATTGGTTGCAGAAAGCTACAAGATGGTCAAAACTACCACATGTGTAACAAGCTTCGTTATCTCTTTGTTGGAGAGACTTGAGACTATACCAATTCCTTTGGTTACCTCTGGGCTTGTTTATGGTTCTATATTGTTCACAATATCTTACTGGTTGCCTAATATGTTTAACTTTGTTTTTAGGCTTTTCAGTACTGTGTTTGACTATCTTAGGAACACTTGTTCCTGCTTTCTTAACTACTTCAGGTTTAGACATAACCTGTTTAAACTTTTTATCATCAGATGTTGAGTCCTCAAAGATTGGACCATCTGACTTTCTACAAGAACATACCTTGTCCTTAGAAAGTGAGGTTTTACATAAACTTTCACTTTCTTTCAAAGGTTCATTATCAACTAAATTAGTCTTTGGTTGAACTCCATATTTGAATTCAGGTAGTTGAAATTCAGCTAATCATGTGTGTTCTAGGTCAATTCCTGGGGGTGAAGGAATACCTCTATATGGTGGAGGAACAGATTTCTATCCAACACCAGACTTAGCTTTATTTATAACTTGACATTCAATTAAGTTAGTCACACCCTTAGATGCATAATCTAGTGTTTCTACACTCATTTGAATATTCTCTTTAGCCTTACTAAGCCTATCTACTTCAGCTTTTAAGTTACTAATGTCATTATTTTTAAACATTATTTCTCTTTCAAGGAGAATTTTGATATCAGTAAAGGTAGATTCATTTGTTCTAAAATTTATGACTTGTTCCTCTAGAGTAGCTATACCTCTTTTATGATTAGTTAAGCTATGAGTTGTATCAATTAATTCTTTCCTTTGATTCTCATAACGTTTGGTTAAGGTTTCTAAACTTTTAAGAGCAGAACAATTATTTGAACAAACTTTATCAGATTGTACCTCTGTAGAGAAAGCCATAAGAGCTGTCTATGGAGAAGCTTCTTCTTCATCAGCAGTAAAGCTCCAATCAAATCCTAATCCATCAATAGCTACCATAGCCTTTGGATTGGTTGATTCCCCTGTCTTGGACTTGCTTCCAAAACCTCTATTCTTGCTATCTTGCTGTCTTGGCCTTTTGCATTCTCTTGAGAAGTGCCCCAACATATGACAGTTATAGCATTCTATCTTTGACTTGTCAAAACCAGTAGTATCATTGCTGCTGATGGTGAGTTTCTTCCCCGTCCTCTGATAGAATTTCTTAGCCCTCATGCTAAGAAGAGAAATTTGCCATTTTAGGTCCATCTCTTCTAAATCATCATCATTGATTTCTAGAAGATCTTCATGAGTAAGCATGGACCCATTATTCTGACTTGTGAAAAAGACACAACAAGCCTTTTCATTCAATATACCAAAGGTACTGCTTGATGAACTAGCAGCACCAGCTCCACTATCAACCTTTTCATCTTTAACTGGGTTTGAGATACTAGGAGATGACATAAAAGCCATGTTCCCATTATATGAACTAGAGACACCAGTTTTCTTTACTTCTTGTTCCACAATTTTAAAGTTGCTATACAAATCCATAAGATCCATAGTGTCTATGTCTGGTTTATTTTTCCAAACAACAACATGCATAGCCCACTCTTCTGGTAAGCTTCTCAGAAATTTTGAGTTTAAATCTTCTTGAGGTATGTCAACCCCAAGAACAGCAAGTTGACTCACAATTTTCTGTAGCCTTGTAAACATGTGGTCAAGAGATTCATTCATGGTTGATGAGAAATTTTCAAACTGCTGCTTGAGAAGGGTTTTCTGGGTCTTCTTGGTGGCTTCATTCCCTCCATACCTTGCAACAATTGCCTCAAATAATGACTTGGCATCTTTGAATTTGCTGAAGTTTATAAGTTGATCATTTGGAATGGTCATCATCAGCATACTTCTAGCCTTGAGGTCATTTTTCTTCTTTATTCTTTCATCAGCAGTTGTAGGGATAGTTTGAACAACTGTAATTTCCCTACCTTCAACTGTTGATAAAGTGGTTGTGGGTTTGAAAGAGTTATCATCTTCAATGATTTCCCAGAGAGTGTAATCCTGCACCTGGAAAAACTGTTCTATTCTTAACCTCCACAATTCAAACTCATTCTGTTTGAGAACCGGCAACTTTGCAGCAACATTTGTTTGAACATATTCTGTGTCCATTTCTTCTTCTTCTTCTAAATCAAAAGTATCAACCTGGAAGCTCTGATACCAACTGAGAGGATCACTTGATTTGATCACACACTAAGAGGTGTTGGACCTTTGTAATGTGTAAATATGATACTTTGAGTGAATATGATTAAGTATGCGGAATCTACTTAACCACACTTAGAATGTTTATTTGAAATGGAACTGTGATGCTTGTGTTTATTTAACAAAGAACAATGAAAGTATTTCACCAAACGATTCAATATTATTCAGAATAATACGAGTGATCTTTACTATCACTAGGGTTACAAAGACCTTGAATCTTGTGTTTTGTTCTAATGTTTTTCTTTATGTATATCTCTACATATGTGGTAGCGTAGGGATTGCACCAGGCTTTACCTCTCAAGGGATCTTGAGAAGCTTACAACCCCCACCAGGCAGTGTACCTGATCGTTGTAGTATAGTATAGTGACAAGTACCGGGGGATTGATCGTTCAGCTAGGAATAGTGTCGCTAGGATTAGAAAACCTAATTACTAGTGCTAGAGATGACGGATGATTCTTTTTGTATTTTTATATTTTTTTAGAAAGCAAGTTAAAATCTTGGGTTTGAAGGATTTGGGCGGAATTAGTTGCTAGTCAACTAACCCAATACTACAGTGCAATCAAAATAAAATACTAGAAATGAAAATAAAACTATATTAAACTAAGGTTGTGAGCAATAAGTGGATAAATTGTGTTTACTTAGATTTCACTACTCCCTAGATATCTTTTACACGTTAATTACTTGTTATAGTTGCGTGGATGACGGATTGTATTCCTTAATACCATTCATGGGGTGGCGCACTTAACTCCCCAATCCTATGAGTGCCTACTTCACTCCTATGTCGAGCCGGCTAAGAAGCTCCTAACATGGGATCATTAGAATTTACTCATGCATTAAATACAACCAATAAAACCTAGTGCACATCGGTTCATGTTTCCTAAGACGTTCAAGCATGTTACCATTTGGAGATCTGCCAGTTTTCTTAAGCCTAACATTGAAATCATTTATCCAATACAACCATAAACAAGTAATCAACATCTAGGTTTCATTAGATCTAAGCAAACACAAGATAGATCTAGCCTAGCATGATGGAATCAAGACAAGAACAAGATATAGACAACCAACACATAGACATATTGATTGAATTAAAAGAACACTTATCTTAATTACACATGCAAGGGTTCAAGGCCTGAAAACCCTTGAAAAACCTGTAAAATTCGTAATAGGTTCTGCCTTAGGGTTTCTCCAAAACTTCCTCTTTTTAATGAATGAAAATAAGAAAACTATATATAGGAAATAGAGGCTGACGGCGTCAAGACCAAATAGGTGACGCCGTCATCTCGTCGCCAAAATAACTCTCAAACTGCCTTGATCTTCATCTGACGCCGTCATGTATTAAGCTCTTCCAGGCCGTCACGTGTTTAACTCTTGACGCTCTTCCTTGTGACGCCTTCATGTTTGTACTGGGCCGTCATGCAATTTTCTCTTGACGCCGTCAGGATGGTGCTCTTTACGCCGTCACCTACTGTTCCCAGCAAGGAAAATTAAGTCTTTGGCGTTTTCTTCACTTTTATGCTCCAAAAACGTCCGAATTGCTTCCTTTTCCAGATTTCACTCCCAAAGTACCTAAAATCACAAAAGGAACGATTTAGGGCAATATTTGATCAAATAAATTCAATTCCGGGCTTAAATGACCCCCTAAAAGTGGTTCATTTTTCGCCTCATCATATACCCTTACACTTGAGATTTGCTTGTCCTCAAGCAAATGCGCTTTTATTCTAATCAAAATACAAGTTAGGGGTCATTTAACACTAATATAAAAGTAATTACAACAAATAATCATTCCACTAAAGACCAAAGACAAGCACCTCACAAATAGTGTTTAGATACTCACATCTCTCGGGTGTAATAAAGTATAAATTACAATATGGAAATGGAAGATATCTCTCATTACCTGTCATAGCAGAATAGATTACCATAGGCTTGGGAAAGGATCAAACCTCCACCACATGGCGTAAGCACCTAGGATAAACTATCAAAGAGGTCTTTTAAAGGGTTGTAACGTTAGGTGTAGGGATATGAAATACACGGTTTTGTTGGATATAGGCAGTCTTTACTGGTGGCGAGTTAACAATCTTGGTTAATTACATGTACAATATGGCGTTGCTAAGCCAAGACTAGACTCGACTTAAGCTAATAAATGAAAATTACAAAAAACATAAAATGAACATAGAATAAAAAGGAGGGATGGTAGTCCGTATGTTTTTTCTCTTTTTCTTTTTCTATATTTTTTTTATTTTTTATTATTATTATTATTTTTTTTTTTGCATACACTCTTACCCTACCATCCAAAATCATACATCATAGGGGATGAACATTCTCCTTACACTTGAATTTTTACATACTTTACAATAAACTAATCTAATGACTCGAATTAAGAAAATCAAAACACTTGGAGCACTTTTAAGATTAACGTACATATGGGGGTAATAAATTATGTTCTTCCCCATTACTCCATAAAATAAGTACTTTACCCATGAGTCCCAATCGTCCCAAAACAATATGTACAAGGATATGACTCGACTTAGCAACCATGTAATCAATTAGATAGTTAACTTAGGGTTTAACAAATAACAATAATGCACTAAAATTGAGTGCATACACGGAAGGCTAAGGCGATTTGGTTGTACATTTAAGTGGGGTGTAACAAATTCTTCCTTTAAGTAAAATGCTTAAAGTTAGAAACGAAAAGATAGGCTCAGAGGGGTGTACTAGGGGTTTCGTGTACTAAAAATGAGTACAACGCTAAGGTGTGGGAAAAATTAGTTGACTTAAGTAGCCAAGTAATATGACTTAAATGGTCAAGTAATTATGATACAGGTTAACACAAGGGTGATCCTAATGCTTCTTATCATGTAGTAAATCATACTACACGAATGTAGTCTCACTAGCGGTCTCGGGATGCATCACTAACGCAAGTTCTAGAATCTAAATGCTACCGGTACACTCATAAGCACTAATAGTAAATGCTTTTCCTATCAAATCTAAAGGCGAACCTCACAAATTTGGGTGTAAAATTTTTCTGAATGATACGGTTATGTGCTAGTCATACAATCTCCTATCCATGAGACGCTTGCTATGGCTAAAGTTTCACTCCTAAATGTTGTAAAAAATTTTAAATTTGGCGCTAAAATTGCACTAACAAGTATTTCTCATAGTTTTATTACACATCTACTATCAAACAAACAAACTCAAGCGAAAGTGTATCTGCAAGGTATCATCATTTTACCCTCCCCTTACACTTAAGATGAACATTGTCCCCAATGTTCAAGTAAAGAATGTAAAAGTGAAATAAGTAAAACAAATGAAATCAAATACTCCCCTGATTCGCTTGGTATGGATAATAGGGTGGCCAGGTTAACTCTTCCTCCAAGAGAATGAACAATCAAAGCTTCCCTTCCAGAAAAATAATCATCTTCTTGTCATACATAACCTGTAAATCCTGAGAAAACAAACAAAGCAACCTCGCATAAAATCGGCGGCAATCTATATAAGTTACTAAATCCTAGAAAACGAATTAAGATATAATGCTTGTGGAATGAAGTTTGCGGATTTCCTGGAGATTATAAAACTTAATAATTCAACAAAAACTTTAAGATTCCGTTAGAAAAACAAAACTGGTAAAATTTCCAGATTTTTACACGTGACGCCGTCATGAGCAAGCTCATGACGCCGTCAGAAGTGACCTGCAGAAATTCTTATGTTAAGTTTCCGGAAAATTTCTGGAAAAACTTGGTCCTACTTCCTGGAAAATCCTGCAAAACTTCATTATGACTCAATACAAGCATTTGACTCTAACAAATACGAATACACATGTTCATTTAATATTGTGGAGAATCATGATCGGTTTATTTCTTAAAAACATATTTGGGGTTTCCCCTTACACTTATCTTTTGCAAAAATACCTTTAGGTGGAGTTGAGACTAGGCTAAACAGCAAAGTAAAGTATTTCCACATTTTAGTTTAGAAACATGATCTACCAACAATAAAAATAAAACATGCATACGGAAGCAAATAACAATCAAACAAAATTAAACCACACCAAGTGAAGAATGTCACCATAAGCACATTCAATTATTTCAAATAAACGTAAACATAAAAATAAAATTGTTCAAGGCCAACAGAGGCCGCATCCTAAACTATTACAGTACCAATTGTTTCAAATTACACAATCATCAATAAATTGTTCAGAAATAACAGATATCAAGAGAGATCACTGAGGAGTATGACCAAAACGGTAGTCATAGCCAGGAGGGAGGTGTCCTGTGTACCCGTAGGGAGGGTAGTCTGTCTCACGACCGGGGAATGGGTCAATCTGCAGGTGAGGCTCAAGCTGATCACGGGTGGAGAGGTGCTGCATCTGGCGAATGGTGTGATCATACATCCAATCAAGGCCATGCGTCCACCTGACCCATCCAGGCCCTCTGGTGTGCCTGCCAGTCTCCCCGACTCATGTGTCGGTAGTAGTCAGCTGTCCCCTCCTCATAACCCTGAAACTGATGCTGCTGGGGCACTCCCTCATCATCATCATCATCATCATCCTCATCTTCAGGTCCCCCTGCCACGTACCAACCATAGGACCCATCTGCCAGCTGCATCACGATGCTCATCTGCCTGAGGGATTTAGCCCTCACTACCCTACAAGCCCCACAGTCGCTCAAGTATCCCATGATCGGAGGAGTAAGAAGATCATAGGAACGAGCCAACCGGATCACGAACATCCCCCTATACACCTTATCGATATCCCTCTCACCCACACTGGTCCTCAAATAACTAGCTACCCAAAATGGGATGTTGCAGTAGACACCCGCTGAAAAGATGGTGTACAGGTAGAAAAGATCCGAAGCAGTGACACGGTGAGTGGTGCCATGACGTCCTGACAGGCTGTATGTGATGCATCTGTGGACCAACCTAACTATGGGGTCCCTGATGGATGCTGCCCCAGTAGTCGAGGTGTAAACCCCGTCCCCAATGGTCGGCCAAAAAGTGACACACCTCATATCACTCCTCATAGTCTCCCCATGCAACAACCTCTGCATAAAACCTCCACCAACCGCCTCCTCCCTAGTATACAACCCTAACCTCCAACCAAATTCAGTAACCGAACATGATCGCACCTCCCCTCCTAACCTAAAATAGATAGTGGTGCCCCCATGTCTGTCCTAGCCTCAGCCTGATCAAAATGGAAGGTCGCAAAGAACTCCCTCACCAACTCGCTATACACTGTCTCCCTAATCCTAAACAACCTCTCCCATTGAGGACCCGCAAATCCATCAGTGTGGATCCTCCCCAGAAACGCAGCTTCCAACCCTCGGGACCTAAGAAACTCCCAATCAACCACGGCCCCAGCATCAATGTGGTGGTTACAAAGTTCCGCATATTTGGTGGTGGCGGCAACATTGTCAAATTCACCCCAACTATGGACCAATTCTCCATAGTTAACTCCTTGTGACCTGGAAGAGCTGCCACGATGTTGTCGAGATCGCTTGCTCATTTTCCTGGAACAAGATGAAGAGGGCGGAAATAATTAGAACGAGAATTTTAATTGATTCAAGCTGTCAGACACATCTGACGCCGTCAGGAAGGAGGTCCTGACGCCGTCAGACCTAGCAGAATCCGAACCATGCAATTACGAGGGAAAATCAATTTTCAAACTCTTAACCCATTACCCAAACGCTCCTTTAATCAGAAAACATGGGTGGGGGGTCAAAAAATCCGTGGCATGAATGGCTTTTCCTAAACTAACGCATGATTCGAGTGGAATAACATCATCAAAGGGTAACCCCCATGTTTACAAATCACCAAATGGATGGCATTACGATTTATCAATGATGGGTCAAAAATGGGGTTTCGGGCGAAAGGGGTTTTCAAAATTGATTGATCCCAAGGACAATTGATCGAAAAAGAGTGAAGAAAAACTACTTACCGAGTGGAGATTAGTCGCGGAAGACGTCGAATTGGAGGGTGAAGATTCGGAGTGGTAGCAGCACTTTGGGTGAGATTTGTGGGGTATGAGTTGAAAGTGATGGAATTTGGGTTATTATTGCTGATTTAGCGAGGTGACGGCGTCAAGAGTTATCCCCTGACGCCGTCAGATGCCCGTTTGAGGTGAGAAATGGAGTAATTTCACATTTAGTCCCTGCACTTTGTGTGAATAACTAAACACAAGTAAAACCATGAGTAGCTATTCCATTAGTGAAGTCCACCAGGGTCGAACGTTTCATTACTGTCACGGAAAGAGGTGTGGTTGTAGAAAGGAGTGGGTGATGTTTTAAGTAAGTTGTAACCTTCGCACGGGTCACTGGTGTGTACAAAGAGGTGTTGTTCCATAGAGGGTTTCAAATATGTGGTGTTTTTGAGGTGTAACCCCTTCACACCGGGTTTAAAACCAAAAGAACGTCTCTTGCACAAGTTTGGGAGCGTGGTTTGCAAGCATCCAACAAAAATGTTATGAAATTGTGAATTCTTCTCTTCCTGAGGATGCTCACAAAAGTGGGAGGTGATTGACGGTGAAGCACTTGGGGAAAATTTCTCGTTATCCTCTTGGTCAAACACTAAAGGAGTTGAAACCTCAAAGACTTTTTCGATTTTTCTAGGTGCGGAATTTTCTTTGATCTTCTCTTTGATCCTTGATATGAATTGGTCTGCTAAATCCATAAAAGCATTGCGAGTGCTTTCCATGCGTGCTTCTAGGTGCTGGATTTGTTTTTCCTGATTATTCATGAAGGTTACCATTATCCCTTCGAATTCCTCTTGTCGTGAACGTTCAGGAAAATTATGGTTGATAACCGCATTCCTACGTAAATTAGGATTCCACACGGTTTCAGTAGCAGGTTTCTCAATCCTCATTAATTCTTTTACCTGCTTCTCGATACTTCCTAATAACTGCTCTTGGGTGGCGTGTGCGTAGTCAAGTTTTCCCTTGCTTGGAAACATTGGGTCCTCCCATCCTTCTTCTTCGTATTGTGCCAACCCCTCAAGAACTTTACAGCATTCGTCAATGCTAAGTCTGTTTAGCCTGCCCTTGGCTACGTAATCTATAGCTCTCCTTGTTTGATAGTTAACTTTATCGTAAAAGATTTGAATCTGGAGCCATGGTTCGATGCCATGATGAGGGACTTTTCAAAGCAGGTCTTTATATCGAGTCTATGCTTCGTAAAATGTTTCATTTTGATGTTGTTGGAACATCAAGATGTCATTTCTAAGCTTAGTAGTTCTCCCCGGTGGGAAAAATTGAGCAAGGAAACGAGTGGTGAGATCATCCCATGTGGTGATGGATCCCACGGGTAAACGCTCAAGCCATTGGCTAGCTTGATCCCGTAGAGAGAATTGGAATAAGCGTAATCGGGTTGTCTCTCTAGTTGCAACATCTAGGTCTATGGAATCTACGATTTTAAGGAAGTCCTTAAGATGTTGATTTGGATCTTCGGAACGAAGTCCATGGAATGCACATCCGCTTTGCACCAACCGGATGGTGTCGGATCGCAAGGGGGTCACATTGGCTCCGATGAGCTCAATGGTGTTTCGGTAGCCTTGGTGGCTAGGTCGGGAATACTCTCCTAAGGTTCTTGGCCTAGGAGGTTCTAGTGGTGGGTTTTGTTGTGGTGGGATGACGGGTTCAAGGATGTTCCCATCGTCCATGATGTCGGGTGGTGAAGAGTTATGAACAAAGACACAAAGAAATAAGATAGACTAAAGAAAACCTAAAAATAAAAATAAAATCTTGCTAGAAAGGAATCTAGCAAGTAGACCTAATAAAAAGAGATTCTAACCTAGACAATAACTATTCCCCGGGCTGCGGCGCCAAAAACTTGGTAGTGTAGGGATTGCACCAGGCTTTACCTCTCAAGGGATCTTGAGAAGCTTACAACCCCCACCAGGCAGTGTACCTGATCGTTGTAGTATAGTATAGTGACAAGTACCGGGGGATTGATCGTTCAGCTAGGAATAGTGTCGCTAGGATTAGAAAACCTAATTACTAGTGCTAGAGATGACGGATGATTCTTTTTGTATTTTTATATTTTTTTAGAAAGCAAGTTAAAATCTCGGGTTTGAAGGATTTGGGCGGAATTAGTTGCTAGTCAACTAACCCAATACTACGGTGCAATCAAAATAAAATACTAGAAATGAAAATAAAACTATATTAAACTAAGGTTGTGAGCAATAAGTGGATAAATTGTGTTTACTTAGATTTCACTACTCCCTAGATATCTTTTACACGTTAATTACTTGTTATAGTTGCGTGGATGACGGATTGTATTCCTTAATACCATTCATGGGGTGGCGCACTTAACTCCCCAATCCTATGAGTGCCTACTTCACTCCTATGTCGAGCCGGCTAAGAAGCTCCTAACATGGGATCATTAGAATTTACTCATGCATTAAATACAACCAATAAAACCTAGTGCACATCGGTTCATGTTTCCTAAGACGTTCAAGCATGTTACCATTTGGAGATCTGCCAGTTTTCTTAAGCCTAACATTAAAATCATTCATCCAATACAACCATAAACAAGTAATCAACACATAATCAACATCTAGGTTTCATTAGATCTAAGCAAACACAAGATAGATCTAGCCTAGCATGATGGAATCAAGACAAGAACAAGATATAGACAACTAACACATAGACATATTGATTGAATTAAAAGAACACTTATCTTAATTACACATGCAAGCAAGGGTTCAAGGGCTGAAAACCCTTGAAAAACCTGTAAAATTCGTAATAGGTTCGGCCTTAAGGTTTCTCCAAAACTTCCTCTTTTTAATGAATGAAAATTAGAAAACTATATATAGGAAATAGAGGCTGACGGCGTCAAGACCAAATAGGTGACGCCGTCATCTCGCCGCCAAAATAACTCTCGGACTGCCTTGATCTTCATCTGACACCGTCATGTATTAAGCTCTTCTAGGCCGTCACGTGTTTAACTCTTGACGCTCTTCCTTGTGACGCCTTCATGTTTGTATTGGGCCGTCATGCAATTTACTCTTGACGCCGTCAGGATGGTGCTCTTGACGCCGTCACCTACTGTTCCCAGCAAGGAAAATTAAGTCTTTGGCGTTTTATTCACTTTTATGCTCCAAAAACGTCTGAATTCCTTCCTTTTCCAGATTTCACTCCCAAAGTACCTAAAATCACAAAAGGAACGATTTAGGGCAATATTTGATCAAATAAATTCAATTCCGGGCTTAAATGACCCCCTAAAAGTGGTTCATTTTTTGCCTCATCAATATGTATGTATTTTCTACACACTTAAGATATATCTAATATCTTCCTTTTATAGTCCAAGGAAAGATCTTTTACAATCTATATGACTCATCTTTATTACTAGCTTATGACTAAACTTCATTCTAGCTAGATGATGACTTATCATGTCAGTCATTAAGATACAACATGTATCTAGGATTACAACTCACTTGGAGTGTTCAATTTGATGACTATAACAAAGATATTATCTTGTATATGAATCAGTAGAATAAGTCATACTTATCTACACAGCTGTTGTATGAGTCATAGTAGTATCAGCAGAATCCATCAGCAGAATCTTCAGCAGAAACATACTTGATGTATTTCCTTAAACCTTTATGCTGATTCTTCTGATTATTTAATTCCCAACACCAAGCAACCGATGCACCTTTATGATGCGTGGGATTGCGACCACACAAAAGGTTTTACTTCTCAAGGGATCTTGAGAAGCTTGCAATCCCCACCAGGCAGTGTATCTGACCGATGTAGTATAGTGTAGTGGCAAGTACCGGGGGATTGATCGTTCTCTAGGGGAATAGTGTCGTTAGGATTGAAAAGCTACTCTAATAGGTCTAAGGGTGAGGGAAGATTCTTTTTGTATTTTATATTTTTTAGGAAAGCAAGTAAAATCTCGGGTTTGAAGGAGTGGGCGGAATTAGTTGCTAGTCAACTAACCCAAAAACTACTAATGCAAATGAAATAAAATAAATGAAAATAAAATAGTTGTGAAAACTTATATGGAGAGAAATGTGTTTACTTAGACTTCACTACTCCCTAACTATCTTTTACCGGTTGATTAGTGTGTTATAATTGCGTGGATGGCGGATTGTATTCCTTAATACCAGTCGTGGGGGTGTGTACAAACTTCCCCAACTCTATAAGCTCCTACTTCACTCCTATGTCGAGCCGGCTAAGAAGCTCCTAACATGGGATCACTAGAATTCGCTCATGCATTAAATACAACCAATTAACCTTAGTACACCTTGGTTCATATTTCTTAAGACGTTCAAGCAAGTTACCGTATAGGAGGTTAGCCAGTTTTCTTAAGCCTAACATCGATAAACATTCAGCCAATACAATTAATAACACACCAACAACCAATAATTAATAGCTAGGTTTCATTGGATCTAAGCAAACACGAAGAAAACCTAGCCTAGCATGTTAAACAAAAGACAAGAACAAGATAGAATCAAACAACACATAGACATATTGAATGATTAATTAATTACTTATCTTCAATCAAACATAAAAGATCCAAGGGTATGAAACCCTTAAAAAGCTGCTGAAAATCGTCTAGGGTTTCTCTCTAAAAAGTTCCACACGAATGACTAAAAATTATGAGAATATATATAGAAAATCAGATCTGACGGCGTCACGTTGTAGCCTTGACGCCGTCACCTCGCCGCTCTTAGGGTTTCTTGATGACCTTCTTGACGCCGTCCCCCTTTAATCCCGTTCTGGCTTATCAAGGCTTGACGGCGTCACATCCAATCCTGACGCCGTCACATGTACTATTCCAGCTGATTTGGCACTTTGTCGAATTCTTCACTTTTATGCTCCAAAAACGTCCAAAATGCTTCCTTTTCCAGATTTCTTCTCCAAAGTACCTAAAATTACAAAAGGAACGATTTAGGGCAATAATTGATCAAATAATTACGAATTCGGGCTTAAATGACCCCCCAAAAGCGGTACACTTTTCGCCTTATCAAATACCCTTACACTTGAGATTTGCTTGTCCTCAAGAAAATGCGCTTTTATTCCAATCAAAATACAAGTTAGGGGTCATTTACTACTAATATAAAAGTAATTACAACAAATATTCGTTCCCCTTCAATCATAATAAGCACGGAGATTACATACTAGCACCTCACAAGTAGTGTTTAGATACTCACATCTCTCAGGTGTCATCAAAATAAATCTCATAAATGAAAATGAATAATAACTCTCACTACCTGTCATAGCAAATAGATTACCATAGGCTTGGGAAAGGATCAAAAACCTTCTCTACTGGGCGTAAGCACCTAAGATAAACTATCAAAGAGGGCTTTACAAACGGGTTATAATGAGGTGTAGGGATATGATAAACACGGATTTGTTGGATAAGGGATAATTTACTGGTGGCAAGTTAAAGATCTTGATTAATCACATGTACAATATGGCGTTGCTAAGCCAAGACTAGACTCGACTTAAGCTAATAAAAAACAAACAAAAACATAAAATAAACATAAAAAGAAACGGGATGGTAGTCCGTATGTTTTTTCTACTTTTCTTTTTTTCTCATTTTTTTGTATTTTTCTTGATTTTTCGATTTCTTTTTTCATACACTCTTGACCTACCATCCAAAATAATACATCATAGGGGCCTCGGTTCTCCCCTTACACTTGAACTTTTACATACTTTACAAATAACTATTCTAATGACTCGAATTAAGATAATCGAAACACTTGGAGTACTTTTAAAATATTTAGCACATATGGGGGTAATAATTGGTGCTCTTCCCCATTACTCCATTACACTAGTACTTTACCCATGAGTCCCAATCGTCCCAAAACAATATGTACAGGATATGACTCGACTTAGCAACCATGTAATCAACTAGATAATTAACTAAGGGTTTAAACAAATATGTTGTCACAATAATGCACTAAAGGTGAGTGCATACAAGGTAGGCTAAGGTGATTTGGGTGTACATTTAAATGGGGTGTAACAAATTCTTCCTTTAAGTAACCGGAATGCGCTATTCAGAATTTCTTCCTTTCGGTCTTTCCAATCACCTAAAGTTAGAAACGAAAAAAATAGGCTCTGGAGGGTGTACTAGGGGTATCGTGTACCAAAAATGGGCACAACGCAAGGGCGTGGGAGAATTACTTGACCAATGTAGTCAAAGTAAACATAACAAAATCACAGGTGTAAAACAAAGGGTTAATCCTAATGCCTCTTATCATGTAGTAAATCTAACTACACGAATGTAGTCTCACTTGTGGATTTGGGATGATCCTAACGCAAGTTCTAGAATCTAAGTGCTACCGGTACACACATCATAGCATAAATACTTTTCCTACCAATTCTAGGGGCGAACCTCACATATTTGGGGTGGAAAAATTTTTTAGTGGTACGGTTTTGTGCTAGTCATATAACTCCTATCCATGAGACGCTCATTAAGACCAAAGTTTCACTCCTATATGTTGTAAAAAAAATTAAATTTGGCACTAAAATTGCCCTAACAGGTATTTCTCTCAGTTTTATTACACACCTACCATTAGACAAAACAAAAATCAAGCGTAGTTGCATTCTCTAAGGTATCGTAATTTACCCCCCCCCCCCCCTTACACTTAAGATGAACATTGTCCCCAATGTTCAAATAATAAGATGTAAAAGTAAAATAAGGTAAAAGAATGAGATCAAATACTCCCCTGATTCGCTCGATGGATAAAGTGGTAACATGGTTAGATCTTCTTCCAAGAAAATGAACGTTCAAAGCTTCCCTTCCGAAATAATAAATCATCTTCTTGTCCAAAATAACCTGTTAAGCCTGAGAAAACAAACAAGAAAACCTGCATAACATCGGCGGGATGAATCTGAATAAGGATATAATGCTTGTGGAATGAGTATTTTGCAGATTCCTGGAGTTTATAAGTTAGAGATTTAATAAAAACTTTTATGATTCCGGAGGAAAGACAAAACTTTCAAAAATTCCAGAAAACTGAGCCTGACGCCGTCAGCCTGGAGCTTGATGCCGTCAGATGTGATCTGACAGATTTTTCATGTTAAGTTTCCGGGAAATTTTTGGAAAAACTCAATTCTTAATTCCTTGAAATCATGCAAAATATCATTATGACACGATACAAGCATTTGACTCAAACAAGTACTAATATGTATGTTAATTTTATATTGATATGATTCATGCTTCTTTGTTCTTATAAACTGATTTAGATTTCCCTTACACTTATCTTTTGCAAAATACCTTTATATGTAGTTAAGACGAAGTTAAAAACAAAATAAAGCATTTTCACAATTTAGTTTGAAACATGAATCAATAACAATAAAAATAAAACATGCATACGGAAGCAAATAAAATCAAACAAACAAACACACGAAACTTGGGTTGCCTCCCAAGAAGCGCTTTTCTTTATTAACGAGTCTTGTAGATAGACTCAAAGTCACGGTCATCTAGTATCGCTAATGCTCACGTATCCGAGTGTGAGCCATCTAATTGTTGCCTCATCCTTCTTATAGTCCTCACTTAGCTCTAAACATCCTCGATAATATCTTTTATTCTTTTCATGTGGATATTTAAGCCCTTTTCTAATATCGTTCTCACTTAATATACCAAATGGAGGAAACCTATTACATTTCTCAATAGAAAAGTCTTTATACCTAGGGTGTGCACGGGGCATTTGATAAGTGAAATCCTCGTCCCCGTCTGAGAATGTAATTAACCCTTCCATGAGTTTTTCATCTAATTTGGTTAGCCTTTTGAAGGGCTTCCCAAACACAACTTGAGTTAAGTTACTATCAATAAACTCTCCTAGGTCATCCATAACTATAAAGTCAACTAGATAAACAAAGCTCCCCACAAACACATGCAATGTTTTTGTCCTAGCAACAATATTGTCCCCGTTATATTCAAACTCTTTTACCATGATTTTATTGTATTCAGCACGCGAGATTATGTTCATGGGCAAAGATGAGTTGAGGTAAGCGTCAAAGCTCCTAAATCCAATCTTACAAGGGAACTGCATGTTAAAGAGGCTGTCTTTTTCAATTTTTGTTCTAGGGTCAACACACCTAATAGGATAAGCCTCTTCCTCTCTCCTAACATCATTAACAACCTCACCATCACCTAGGTCCTCATCGGAATCTGAATAATAAAAAGGTCCATTTTCATGGTCAGTGTCGCGGTCAGATTCATCCATCTCAGAATTGTTGCCAAAGTGGTGGTTGGGTGAAAGGTTGTTGTTTTCTACAATAGGGGCAGGGACGGGTAGTTGAAAGTTCCTACGGCGAAACACACGAATAACAGGGATCAAACGATCGATATTACTCATGATATGGTTACAAGAGATTACGAACAAAGGCACAGAGAAAAAGATACACTAAAGAAATCCTAGAAAAATAAAATAAAAATCCCACTAGAAAGGAATCTAGTGAGTAGACCTAATAAAATAAAAATTCCAACCTAAACAACAATTATTCCCCGGCAGCGGCGCCAAAAACTTGATACGTGGGATTGCGACCACACAAAAGGTTTTACTTCTCAAGGGATCTTGAGAAGCTTGCAATCCCCACCAGGCAGTGTACCTGACCGATGTAGTATAGTGTAGTGGCAAGTACCGGGGGATTGATCGTTCTCTAGGGGAATAGTGTCGTTAGGATTGAAAAGCTACTCTAATAGGTCTAAGGGTGAGGGAAGATTCTTTTTGTATTTTATATTTTTTAGGAAAGCAAGTAAAATCTCGGGTTTGAAGGAGTTGGCGGAATTAGTTGCTAGTCAACTAACCCAAAAACTACTAATGCAAATGAAATAAAATAGTTGTGAAAACTTATATGGAGAGAAATGTGTTTACTTAGACTTCACTACTCCCTAACTATCTTTTACCGGTTGATTAGTGTGTTATAATTGCGTGGATGACGGATTGTATTCCTTAATACCAGTCGTGGGGGTGCGTACAAACTTCCTCAACTCTATAAGCTCCTACTTCACTCCTATGTCGAGCCGGCTAAGAAGCTCCTAACATGGGATCACTAGAATTCGCTCATGCATTAAATACAACCAATTAACCTTAGTACACCTTGGTTCATGTTTCTTAAGACGTTCAAGCAAGTTACTGTATAGGAGGTTAGCCAGTTTTCTTAAGCCTAACATCGATAAACATTCATCCAACATAATTAATAACACACCAACAACCAATAATTAATAGTTAGGTTTCATTAGATCTAAGCAAACATGAAGAAAACCTAGCCTAGCATGTTAAACAAAAGACAAGAACAAGATAGAATCAAACAACACATAGACATATTGAATGATTAATTGATTACTTATCTTCAATCAAACATGAAAGATCCAAGGGTATGAAACCCTTAAAAAGCTGCTGAAAATCGTATAGCGTTTCTCTCTAAAAAGTTCCACACGAATGACTAAAAATTAAGAGAATATATATAGAAAATCAGATCTGACGACGTCACGTTGTAGCCTTGACATCGTCACCTCGCCGCTCTTAGGGTTTCTTGATGGCCTTCTTGACGACGTCCCCCTTTAATCCTGTTCTGCCTTATCAAGGCTTGACGGAGTCACATCCAATCCTGACGCCATCACAGGTACTATTCCAGCAGATTTGGCACTTTGTCGAATTCTTCACTTTTATGCTCCAAAAACGTCCAAAATGCTTCCTTTTCCAGATTTCTTCTCCAAAGTACCTAAAATGACAAAAGGAACGATTTAGGGCAATAATTGATCAAACAATTACGAATTCGGGCTTAAATGACCCCCCAAAAGCGGTACACTTTTCACCTTATCACTTTATAATCAACTACTGAGAATACCACATCGCGTTCCGAACTCGAGTCGCCATTAGCCACAGCCGCTACCTGACCTTTTTCCTTCAGTTTAGAACAGTTGTACTTCCAATGGCCTTCCTTTTTGCAATAATTACAAGCATCTCGAGGATTTTATCCTCGAGGTCTCGACTTCGATCTATCTTTATATCTCCCTTTTCCTTTACCTCTCTGTGTTCGATGTCTACCCCTATCATGGCCCCTATCATGACTTGTAGCTGATAAGCCGACGGGTTGAGATTCCGAAGTTCCCGAAGCTTGATGATGAAGCTCTCGGGAATGCAAAGCAGATTGAACATCTTCTAATGTGATGGTTTCTTTACCAACGACAAAGGAATTTACAAAGTTCTCAAATGAGGGAGGCAACGATACTAGAAGAATAAGAGCCGCATCTTCATCATCAATCTTGACATCCACATTTTTTAAATCCATCAAGATTGAATTCAATGCATCAAGATGATCTTTTAATGTTGAACCCTCTTTCATTCGTAGTGAAAACAAACGTTGCTTCAATAACAACTTGTTAGTCAACGACTTTGTCATATAAAGCTTTTCTAATTTATTCCACACACCACTAGCCGTTTCGTCATCAGCAACCTCGTAAAGAACCTCATCAGATAAAGATAGCAAAATGGTGGAATGGGCCTTTTCATCTTGTGAGGCATATTTTGCATCAGTCATATCAGCCGGTGTGGAAAACTAAAAGGGGGTTGAATAGTTTTACGTCTTTTTGGTTTTATAAAAGCTTTGTTTCAAAATTGTTGATTCGAGTGTATGTGAAATCTACTCTTGTACAATATATATATATATATATATATATATATATATATATATATATATATATATATATATATATATATATATATATATATATATATATATATATATATATATATATATATATATATATATATATATATAAACTAAGTAGCAAAGTAAATAAATAAGTAAATGAGAGATATAAAGATCGAACCGCGAGACAAGAGATTTATAGTGGTTTGGCTACAAGGACACCTTCCTTGCCCTACTCCACTCCCCGAGAATCTAACTCGAGAGTTTTCTTCACTATGTCAACAAGCTCCCTTATGGCGGAGAAAACCTTACACACCACAACATAACTTCTTCACAACTTCTACACAACTACTTCACAACTTCTTCACACCTATTTCACAACTTCTTCACACCTAATCACTACTTAAATATACTACCTCTTCTTAACACCTCTATTTCTTTCACACTTAAATTACTTCACAACTTCTCTATCTACACATCTTACTAACCTAACTTCTTATATAAGCTTCTATCTAATATTCACAACTTATACACAAAATAGATATATATGTGATGATGCACAAACAACTTGGATGTGGAGGTTACAACAAGTTGTAATACTTCTTGTCTTGATGAGTTGAAGTATTCTTCTCTTGCACTTTAAATGTTGAAGCTTGAATCACTTGGAAACAAAAGCTTATGATTATATGATCAAAGGATTTTAGAGAATAGAAATGGAGATTAAGATCAGAAAGTTTTAGTGCAAAAGGTAAGGAAAAAATCCAGGGAATGTCCAGTATTTATAGGGAGAAAAATACTGTATAGGAGCGTGGCCGGTCCCCTTAATTCAGGGGCCAGTCCCCTTAATAATTAAAGGGGCCGCCTAATAAAATTAAGGGGGCCGTCCATTTCAAACGTTGCACAATTTTGTCATTTTGTGGGGAATGTTTTTCTGGACCATTTTTGCCATTTTTGGTTGAAGATTTGAATTCATATATTTATAATGATTTAAACATATTCTTTTATTTTCAAAAATGATTTTGTAAAAGATATAAAATGTTTTGTGACATTTTATAAAAAGTCTAGTGTTTAAGAAAAAATGTTCCTTTGATCATAGAATACAATAAACACTTTGTTTATTCATACCTTAAGTGATTTGGATGCAAAGTGAATATTTATCACTAAATACTTGTTTACGTCATGATTTTTAGTTCAATGGGCTTACGTTTTGTGATTATCAAAACATAGAGATATCGATGAATGTTAATAATGTTTTTAGGCATTATTTATATCAACAATCTCCTCATTTTTGATGATTACAAAACCTTAAACTCATGAAGCCTAAAAATTAATTTTTAGACAAGTATTTAGTGAGTTTATATTTACTTCTCTCCCTTTTTGTAGAATCAAAAAGGTTATGCCAACTATCTTCATAAATGAAATTAGACGGGTAGAAAACTCCCCCTTGATGTGTGCTCCCCCTCATTTGAGGGCACCAAGTAAACGAGCTATGGAATGCTTGGCTACAAAAAAAAAAAAAATATGTGAAGAGTACAAGGCATATATATATGCAAAGCAAGAGTAAAGCAAACATGATAGCTATATTGTAAAAACATCGAAGATGATTATAGAAATGAACACCATTACAACATTCAATATACTTGAAGCATATTGATTACAATACAATTAAATAAAAGAAACAAAATAGTCTTAAATCACCAAAGAGAGCTCTTGGACTTGCTTGCAACCCATGGTTGAGTGTTTTTATTTTGGTTGTGAGGAACATAAGCATAGGGCTTAGTTGTTTCATGAATAAGGATATGGAGTGGGGTATAGAGTGTAAGAGGTGGATCTAATGATGTTGTATCGTGTTACGGGTGGTATTGGATGAGGACGAGTGAGAAGATATTCAATCCAAGAGATATCTTCACTCAAGTAGAGGATTTGTTTTTGGAGGAATATGCAACAAGGGCAAAAGTGGGTGTGGTTTGTAACTTGATCCAAGTTAAGAGAATGAGGTAGGCAATTTGCATAGGGTGATGATGGAGGTTGCCCTTTGTTGTGTTGTGCAAGATGCATAGCAAGGAGATCACGTAGATTATGGATTTGGTTGATTTCATCACGGAATTTTTTTTTTCTGTGGCAATGTGGAGAGAGTCATTTGTTTGGAATGGATGAAGAGGGGTTGTGTAATTTGAGGTGAAGTTGTTAGAGTTGTAGTTTGATGGTTGGCCAAATTGATATGGATCAATGTAGTTGGCTTGAGGTTGAGATGTGTAGTTTGGAATGAAGGAGGATGTTTGGCCAAATTGAGATGTGGCTTGAAATGGTTTGTAGAGAGGATCAAAGGAATGTCCTTGTGGATTAGGAGTGTAATTTGGGAAGTAAGTGGTTGGAGGTGTTGATTGAGTACCAGCTTCATTGGTTATGATGGATTTGTTTCGAGGGCTTTTTCTACGCCAAACGGGTTTATCTGTCATCCTTGCTAGCCTTGAGTCTTTTGGTTTTGGTTTGTTTGGAGAGGTCAAGATGAGATGAATGGAGATTTTGAAGAATGGGGTATTTATAGTGAGAGATTTGTGTGATTATGGATGGATAATGTTTGTTTGGGAGATTAGGACAAAATATGTTTGTGAATTTTGGGAAGTGTAGGATAAAATGGGCTAAAAAGCAGAAAAGATTCTTTAAACCAGACCATCAGATGGCCGGTCCCCTTAATTATGGGCCGGTCCCCTTAATAATTAAGGGGGCCACCTTACATAATTAAGGGGGCCGCCCATCTGGTGGTTTCCAGATTGCCAGACATGGGTTTTTGGCAGAAAATTTCAGAAAGGTTATGTTTTTGGGTTTGGTTTCAAGCAAGTTCAACTCTTTGAGGCAATTTAACATGTAATATATTCATAATTTATCATGCATGCAAAAACACTTAAGTAAAAGAACAATTAAGCAAGAAATTTTACCTAGTGGAAGCAAGTAAAGGCAAGGGCAAACAATTCTACTTAGTGGAACTTATCTTAGAGCAAGGGCAAAGGCAACTAGTGAGTGAGAAACTAGTGATGGAACAAATGTGACAATATTGTTTGCGACTTTGTCCTAGTGTGTGCCTATATGCAACAAATGTGGAGATGTGATTTTTTCGACTCCTAATGCAAAGATAAAGATATCCTAAGAAGCAATCCAAGTTCTCCTTGATTCGATTTTTGCTCAATTCATGAATGTCAATGGTATATATTAGATTATATATTTTGACAATTCAGGTCAGATTTCATGCATGATTTTAGTAAATGTTTTTAGTATTATTCAACAATGCAAGAAAAAAAAATTGTTTTCATGTGTTTCCTAGACGTGAGAATAATTTCAAAGAAAAATTAATTGGGTTTTATAGAAATGTTTATGCAATAAAATGTAGTTTCCCAATCTTTTATTTTGTGCAAAATAGATTCCTAGACTCAGATATGAAGAGGTGAAAGGAAAATAAATTTTATGCAATGAGGAAGTAATATAAATGCAATGAAATTTAGTCTATTTGTTCCATCATTCCTAATTCTAAATGCAAGTGGTTAAATAGTTCACGCTTAAGGGGTTTAGTGAATATATCCGCAATGTTATCTTCCGATGCAACCTTTTCTATAGATATGTTTCCCTTTTGTACATTATCCCTAAGGAAGTGGTGGCGTATTTCTATATGTTTAGTCCTAGAGTGTTGAACCTGATTCTTACTTAAATCTATAGCACCTTTGTTATCACACATAATAGGAACATTTTCTAACCTAATGCCATAGTCTACGAGAGCTTGTTTCATCCATAGTGCTTGTTGACATGCCTTTCCAGCGCTTACATATTCGGCTTCGGTGGTAGAAATAGCAAGAGCGGTTTGCTTCTTGCAAAACCAAGATGTTAGGCAACTTCCCATAAACGTGCAATTACCGCTAGTGCTCTTTCGATCCACGTAGTCTCCCGCATGATCCGAATCCGCATAGACAATGGTTTCTATGCCGGATCCCTTAGGATACCATAATCCTAAGTGTATAGTGCCTTTAATGTATCGGAAGATCTGCTTAACCGCTTCTAGGTGAGAGGTTTTGGGATCCTCTTGAAAACGGGCACAAAGGCAAACACTAAACATGATATCGGGTCTACTTGCCGTTAAGTATAGTAAACTACCTATCATTCCTCTATACTTAGTGTTATCTACGAACTCACCTTCTTCATCTTTTGTGAGTTTCACTTCCATAGACATAGGGGTTTTCATGGGTTTTGACTCTTCTAGGCCAAATTTCTTAAGCATTTCCTTAATGTACTTAGATTGGTTAAAGAATATTCCATCTTCTAATTGTTTTATTTGTAATCCTAGGAAGAAGTTTAGTTCACCCATCATACTCATATCAAACTCATCATGCATGATTTTGGCAAATTCATCACACATTTCTTGACAAGTTGATCCAAATATAATGTCATCGACATATATTTGAACAATGATGAGATTTGGGTTTTTCTTTTTAGTGAAAAGAGTGTTATCTACCAATCTCATGGAATAATCATGTTTAATAAGAAATGTTTTTAATCGATCATACCAAGCTTTGGGGGCTTGTTTGAGTCCATATAAAGCCTTCTTGAGTTTATAAACATAATCAGGTTTTGCGAAGTCAATGAATCCCGGAGGTTGTGCCACATAGACCTCCTCATTGATAAAACCATTAAGGAATGCACTTTTCACATCCATTTGAAATAACTTAAAATCTAGGGCGCATGCATTGGCAAGGAGTATTCTAATAGATTCTAATCTAGCTACGGGGGCATAAGTTTCGTCATACTCAATTCCTTCTTGTTGATTATAACCTTGGGCTACTAACCTAGCTTTGTTCCTAGTTACTACTCCATTTTCATCCAGCTTATTCCTATATACCCACTTAGTTCCTATGATGGTCATGTTCATTGGATTTGGGACTAGTTCCCAAACATCATTCGTCCTAAATTGATTTAGTTCTTCTTGCATGGCCATAACCCAACTTTCATCCTTTAAAGCTTCATTAATATTCTTAGATTCTATTTCTGAGAGGAAACAAAAGAAGTTATTTTTATCTTGGGCTTGTGATCTAAGGGTTCTTTGATTAAGGTTTCCTATTATATTATCTAATGGGTGTGATTTAGATTCCTTAATATTTACTACTTCGTTTTCTTCTAAGTCTATGTTTTCAATATCATTTCCTAGGGGTTTTGCTTTACTAACCTCAGTAGCTTCTTCTTCAACTAGGTCATCATCTTCTAAAGGCAATGTTTTAGGAGGTGGTGGTGTTTCATCAAATGTTACATTTAATGATTCTTCTACTCTCATAGTGTGTCTATTAAGTATTATATATGCTTTACTATGTTGTGAATAACCTAGAAATATTCCTTCGTATGATTTTGGGTCAAACTTAGTAAGGTATTCCCTAGTGTTTAAAATATAACATTTACTTCTAAATACCCTAAAGTAGCTTAAGTTAGGTTTTCTACCTCTTAACAACTCATAAGGAGTTTTTCATAAAATTCTCCTAATTGATACTCTATTAATTATATATGTCGATGTATCTACGGCGTGACACCAAATTTTTTGTGGAATGGATCGTTCATTTAACATTGTTCTACTCATTTCTTGTACTGACCTATTCTTTCTTTCTACTACGCCATTTGATTGAGGAGTACGAGGAGCGGAGAAATTGTGAGATATTCCATTTAAATCACAATATTTCCGAATTGTACTTCGTTATCAAATTCCCTACCGTGGTCCGTCCTAATAGATACTATTGTGCACCCTAATTTATTTTGAATCATTTTACTAAATATTTCAAATTTTTCAAAGGCTTGGGTTTTGTCACTTAGAAACCTAGTCCACGTGTATCGTGAATAGTCGTCTACTATTACTAAGGTATAACGGTTTCCTCCATAGCTCTGCACAGCGGATGGGCCAAATAGATCCATAGGTAATAATTCTAGGCACCTAGTAGTGGATACTATATTCTTAGATTTGTGACTTGCATGAGCTTGTTTTCTAATTTTACAAGCATCACAAAAGTGTTTGTCATATCTTAGGTTGGGCAAATTTCTAACTAATTCCTTAGAGGCTAAAGATTGTATTTGTTGCATGTTTGCATGTCCTAATCTCCTATGCCACAAAGTGGAGTTTTCGTCTAAGGTTGCTAGGCAAATCCTATCTTCCGGTTTGTTTCCTAGTTTCATAACATATACGCCTCCTTTCCTAATTCCTCTACCTATGACTTTTCCATCCTTAACTATTTTGCTATCCCTATCGGTAAAGGTAACCAACCCTACACTTATTATCGCATATTTGACATATACTAAGCAAGTTATATGTTAAATTATCTACATGCTCAACATTTTCAATAGTAAGTGAGTCTTGAGAGATCGTACCTTTGCCAATGATTTTTCCACGCAAATCACTACCGAAAATAACATTACCTCCATTGTATGCCTTGTATGTAGAAAATAGCTTGCAGTTCCCCGTCATGTGCCTCGAACATCCGCTATCCTTGACCCATTCGTCAGGCTCCAAGTCTATTCCTAAGCATATTTCATTGGTCGTTTTGGCTACAAGACATTTTTCGTCTCTTGGTTTTTCCACTTCTTCTTTGTCACTATCACTCCATGTTCCACTAATGAAGGCGCCTTGATAATCATAACCCGGTGGCTTTGGACATTCGCCAATGAGATGATTTGGACTTCCACATCTAAAGCACTTTCTTTTCCCGTAGTTATCGCTTCTATTTCTTTGGAATGACTTTCTTTCGTCTCATGGTTGTTTAGTAAATCTTCCTCGTCTTTTGAAGAATTTCTTGAATTCTCTTACGGCCATTGCATATTCTTTGTCTTCACTATCGTCACTTGAATCATCATCGTCACTAAGTTTCTTTTTGGCCTTTAGAGCGAGAGATTTGATTTGTTCTTTATTGCCTTTGACCGCTTCCGAATCTCTCTTTATAATTTCTTCATGAACCTTCAAGTTGCCAATAAGTTCATCAAGTGATAATGTCATCAAATTCTTCGATTCTTCAATTGCCGTGACCTTCGCTCGCCATTTTGGATGCAATGCCCTAAGGAATTTCCTAACACAATTCTTACTAGAGAAGGTCTCATCAAGTGCTTTTAAACTTGTGATAATAGTGTTAAATTTAGCAAAAGCATTATCTATTGATTCCTCTTCCGGAATCGTAAATTGTTCATATTGTTGAACAAGAAGATCTATTTTGTTATCTTTGACTTGACTATTACCTTGGTGAGTGATTAGTAGTGAATCCCAAATTTCTTTTGCGGTTTTACACATAAAAACTCTTTCATATTCTTTGCGCAGTAATGCATTATAAATTACCATTTTAGCTTCATTATTTTTTGCTAGTTTCTTTTTCAAATCATCATTTTGTTTTTCAAAAGATACAATTTTATCCATTTTAGTTTCCGGATTATTTTGAATAGGGGGAAAATCACCAAATATAATAACATGCCAAAGATCAAGATCTTTAGATTTCACATAAGTTTTGAATCTATTTTTCCAATATAAAAATTCATCACTTTCGAATAGTGGTGGTCTTTGCATAGATTGCCCTTCTAAATATTTTTCAGATTCCATAGATCGTTACAAGTTTTAAAATACAATATATTTTAAAAGTCTTGTTTGACATGACTCTTGATACCAAATGTTGAAAACTAGAAGGGGGTTGAATAGTTTTACGTCTTTTTGGTTTTAAAAAAGCTTTGTTTCAAAAACTGTTGATTTGAGTTTATGTGAAATCTACTCTTGTACAATATAAACAAATATATATATAAACTAACTCTTGTACAATATAAACAAATATATATATAAACTAAGTAGCAAAGTAAATAAATAAGTAAATGAGAGATGGAAAGATCGAACTGCGAGACAAGAGATTTATAGTGGTTCGGCTACAAGGACACCTTCCTTGCCCTACTCCACTCCCTGAGCACCTAACTCGAGAGTTTTCTTCACTATGTCAAAAAGCTCCCTTATGGCAGAGAAAACCTTACACACCACAACACAACTTCTTCACAACTTCTACACAACTACTTCACAACTTCTTCACGCCTATTTCACAACTTCTTCACACCTAATCACTACTTAAATATACTACCTCTTCTTCACACCTCTATTTCTTTCACACCTAAATTACTTCACAACTTCTCTATCTACACACCTTACTAACCTAACTTATTATATTAGCTTATATCTAATATTCACAACTTATACACAAAATAGATATATATGTGATGATGCACAAACAACTTGGATGTGGAGGTCACAACAAGTTGTAATACTTCTTGTCTTGATGGGTTGAAGTATTCTTCTCTTGCACTTGAAATGTTGAAGCTTGAATCACTTGGAAACAAAAGCATATGATTATATGATCAAAGGATTTTAGAGAATAGAAATGGAGATTAAGATCAGAAAGTTTTAGTGCAAAAGGTGAGGAAAAAATCCAGGGAATGTCCAGTATTTATAGGGAGAAAAATACTGTGCAGGAGCGTGGTCGGTCCTCTTAACTCAGGGGCCGGTCCTCTTAATAATTAAGGGGGCCGCCTAATAAAATTAAGGGGGCCGCCCATTTCAAACGTTGCACAATTTTGTCATTTTGTGGGGAATATTTTTCTGGACCATTTTTGCCATTTTTGGTTGAAGATTTGAATTCATATATTTATAATGATTTAAACATATTCTTTTATTTCCAAAAATGTTTTTGTAAAAGATATAAAATGTTTTGTGACATTTTATAAAAAGTCTAGTGTTTAAGAAAAAATGTTCCTTTGATCATAGAATACAATAAACACTTTGTTTATTCATACCTTAAGTGATTTGGATGCAAAGTGAATATTTATCGCTAAATACTTGTTTACGTCATGATTTTTAGTTCAATGGGCTTACGTTTTGTGATTATCAAAACATAGAGATATCGATGAATGTTAATAATGTTTTCAGGCATTATTTATATCAACAGCCGGTTTGGGTCTGGCCAGAGGAGCCCAAATACCTTGTTGTTTCAATAAGGCTCGAACTTTAATTCGCCATAAACTAAAATTACTTTTGCCACTAAACTTCTCAATACTACTAAGTGATGGTGATTGTGCTTGAGAAGACATAATTATTCAAACGGGTTTTACTACAAATAACAAACAATTTCCCTATTAACTGCTAAGGAACAGAGACCAAAGTATAAAACCCAATCAACCAATCCACAAAAAGCAAGGTCTGATTATTCCCAAATCCTAGTTGACAAACACCTTCAATCTATCAAATTAACCAGAAGCAAAATTCAATGGATTATGAAAAATCCCAAAAGGATAAGAACCACAAACCTGATTATCTTCAACAAATCGAATTAGCAAGCCACCAAACGCACAAAACGAAATCAAATGATGTCAAGAAATTAATTCTTGAAATCAACCGGAAGAAATCAATCCAACCAATACAAATGATTGATTACCCCAAAACAATTGCAGCTTGCTTCAATCGATCGGGTGGCTCTTGATACCAATTTGTTAGGATTGGGGATAGATAAACAATGGCAAAAGTCCAGTAGCAGCAGCAGAAGAACGAAACAAAAGCAAACCAAATATCAGATTAGGAATGGGAGTATATGGGGTATGAGATCAGAAGTATTAAAACAAAAAGGTACTAATGTTTTATTAGATGATTCGTTCTATATCATACAAGTTCTGTTCTACACTAGTTATAATAGTCACTAACCGACTTTAAAGAAGTCTCCTGATACTTCTACAACTAGAGCACTAAAATTACCAAAACGCCCTTACAAAACAAGATAAACTACATAGTACCGAAAATTACTAAACTACCCTTAGGAGTATAAGTCACAATGTCTAACAGCCGGATTTGAGGAGTGCGGTGTGCTGGACCGCACAGGGCCCCTAAATTTTGAGGGTCTCATGATTTGTAACGACGAGTGGTGTTTTAGTTTAGTTTTCACGTAAAATAGATGGTGAAAAGTGTAGTGTAAACTTAACTTACATTGAATTTGAGGAATCTAAGTTAAACTTCTACGGGTTTTAAACGATTTAAAAGTAAATGGCAAAAACAGAGGTTATGGATGTCATGTGAGTAAGGAAGATGATATCTTTGGCAAATTTTATTATGCACCCTATAGTTTCTACATATGACAATTTTAATCTAATGTTTCAGTTTTATTTTGTCACAACTCGTAAATTCTTGTCATTTCCCGAACTTTTCAAATTTACTATTCATCAGTAACTATTCACCAAACACTATTCATCATTTCACTATTCATCATTTTTGGAGTCGGTTAATGATATTGGGATGTTTTTCAAAAAATTTACTATTCATGAAACACTATTCACTCCCAGAGAAAGTTTGTCATTCATGCGTGAGTTTGCATCATATCTGTATACGTACGGTTATCTATCTAATAAACGTATTTTTACAATCTGTATATGAGCTATTATTTTGAATAATTGATCCGACAATTCCGACTATGGTCCTAACATATTTTTACACTCGTTATAATGATATAAAAGTTATATTATTAATTTACCCGACGTTTTGAATTTATTTGATATACGTATCGTTAAACGTTTATAACTACGACGGTTTTCTGTAATTTCAATCCGACAACTATTTATTCACCCGATACCCGCGAGAAATGTAATTTTATAATTTTTACGACTTTAATATATTTCATATGGTTCCGTTAAAATTGATTTCTAGCTAGCCCAGTACCCAAAACTTATAACATAACGCATTATACACACAAATGACTTAAGAACACAATTAAATACCAAGCAAACTATCATTTCCCTACCTAGAAACATATATGTCGACTAAACATACACATATACATGCAAGACTTTTGCTTCCATGATTGAAATTACCATTTTACCCCATTTGCAAGATATTTCAATACATAAACACATATTCTTACACATAACTAGTTTTTACAAAATCAAAGCAAGGTTTTTCTCTTTTTCTTCCTCCCTAGCCACGGCAAGAACATCAAGACACAAGGAGATCCATAGTTTTTGAAGATTCAAGCATATTTACACTCCTAGTTTACTTCTCTTTCAAGTTTTGAAATAAAAACTAAGAAGTTATTAAGAACCTTGATCTTTTAAACCTCATCATCTCACTTGTAAGTTTCAAGTAAATTTTTCATCATTTCATACTTTCATTTACTTAGTAGTATGATGTATTTTGAAGTTATCATGGTTAAACATGCAAGTATTTATGTTATATATACCACTTTCAAGTATATGTTGATTTTTATGACATTATAAATTATCCTATGATCATCCCTTGATAACCTACTAATTTTTGTGGATACTAGGAACCCATGACACCCTAAGAAGGTGTATGGTAAGATTAGACTAGCTTGTGGTGTATTGTAGTGGTTTAGAAAAGATTAGAAACTATGAAAGTGAGTTTTAAACAAGTTTAAAAAACTACTGTCCCTTTTTGCAAAATCCCAAAATCTCAGGGGGCTGTGGTAACTTTTGGTTTTCATATTCATAAAATACTTTCAAAAACGAAACCGTAGCCGATGGAATCACTAAAAGATCATTTACGATGATAAAGTTATACTAAAAACGAGTTAACGACGAAAACTATATTTTTCTGAAAAATAGTTGCTGTTGCACGATTTTTAGAGGGTAAAACGAGGCGTTAGCCGTAATCTAGCCGTCCCAACTTATCAAAAATATGTAAATATGTTATCCCACGATTCCGGGGATATAAAGAACTTAGAAAACGGGCTTAAAACGAAGAAGATACAAGCATTTGAACTTTGACGAAATATATATATATATTTTTTGCAGCTTTTCTATAATAAAATTTCCTAAGTGTTAAACATTATATTTTTCATGTAACAACATTGAGGAGCTATATTTCTTATCCGTCGAGGCATGTACGATCAAAAGTTAAACAAGACGACATCTAGACATTATTACAAGGTTTTCAAAAACGCCGAGCTTGAACATTAACACTTAACGTACTATATTTCACGACTAGTTTTGTGAAGCCGTTTGGACATATTTACTAAAGTTAAGAACAATGTTAAACTACGCCGAAAACGTTATATTACTAATAAAACACTAAACGATAAACGTTATTTTCAAAAACTACGAGTGGTATTGATAACGTACGTATACGCATGTATAGCATTGTTTCATTTCTTATATTAGAACCATATCATTCATAATAGGTTGTGGTTAGGGAATCGAGCCTATTTCTGTTCAACCACTAGCCTTTTTGTATCTGTTGCATAAGGTGAGTATTCATTAACCCCCTTTTCCGTACTATTTTATATCGCTTTGGGGTGGATGCATGAACTATACTTCAACTATATTGTTTACACTTCTATGAACTTAAATAACTTTTGTTTCACTACTTATGTTTGTGAGTATTCTTTTAACTTGTCTCAACCTTATAACTTGTCTCAAACTCTTGAACTTGACTTGCACCTTTGAGCTAGACTTAAACTCTTGAACCTAATTATGAACTTATGACTTGTTTTGAACTTAACGTATTATACGTATTATGACCTAAAGCCTCCCAGGTCCGGAACATAACGTCTCCCTTGTTGGAGCAGCATAACGTCTCCCTTGTTTGGAGCAACATAACGTCTCCCTTGTTTGGAGCAACACTATAACGTCTCCCTTGTTCGGAGCAGCCTTGACTTATTATATACTTGGTACTTATTGTGAACTATATCGACCATGTGTGTTTGACTACCAGATCTACGACTATCTTAGCAGTGGGTTGTGAACACACATGTTGCAAGTCTTGTATGGCCGGGGCTTGGAACTGAGTGGATTCATAACGCCTTTGCTGTGTGAACATTCTTTAAAGGTTTTTCATATTATAAAACGTGTATACTCACCAACTATTTTCATAGTTGACCCGTTTTCTCTCATGCATTTCAGGTGAACGTCAGTAAGTTTTTCTTCATGGTCTATGCATAATGAAGTTTTCACATGTCACTACAGATCCTTATGTACTACAAAGCTATCTTTTGGGAACAAAACTTTGTATCTTAAATTGCCATTGTCGGCTATAACGATGTTGTAATAACATACTTTTTCCTTAATGTAAATTATGGTATTGTTCTATATCTCTTTCGTGATGATCATTGATTGTGTTGCACCTCGTGTTTCCGCTTTAGCGGGGTGTGACATATTTCAATCAAGATTTTAGACAAAGTTTAAGAAAAGTCCAATTTGCTTTTAAGGGCTGATATAGCTTATATATGCTCTATAACTAAAGCCTTTATAGGTGGTTTACCATTACTAGTGCAAAATATATAATTTCGTTAAACATTGTTGTTTTAATGGACCTTTAACGATCTTTTTAGTGCTTTTGCATATATAAATCTTTTATGTGACTAAAAAGGCCTAAATTTTGATGCTAGCGCGGGTCAGCCATGCCTTTTATAAACACGTTAACATGTGCCACACATGTCAGCAAAACCCATTATTATTTGAATAAGTTATTTGAAGGACTTGATCTCTTGTAACAAAAAACTTTGCTAATGACTTTTAGAAAGATAGTTTGGTAAAGGATCGAAAGTTTGATTTCAAATGACACAGTCATTCTTGTTAAATGAAGACTTGTTGAGAAAGCTTGTAAAGCTTTTAGATAGCTTTGTGCATTGGATAAAGTTTGAGAAGAAAAAAAAAATCTTATTGAAAAATTGATAGTCTTAAACCCAAATTCTGACGCTTTAAGAATCTGAGGAAATGATATTTGTGGCTGTTCGTGGGTATCAATTTTTTTTTTTTTTTTTTTTTTTTTTTTTTTTTTTTTTTTGTGATCTTCGAAACTGCTGTCAGTAAGCAAATTATGCAGCTTGATTCCACGAATATAAACTTAACTTCAAGTGTTATTTATGGATAGAATATTCTTATTTATAATTAAAACACAAGTCTAAATTCTTGTTTAATTCATAAATCATGTGATAAGTGTATTATAGATTTTCTATCTCCAAATTCTTACCAATCATTTTTTTCAAATCAACCAATCAAATAATTAAGTACATAAGTAGGCATGGTTATTAGACATATCAATCATTTTTTTTCGGGATAATATTGGTGTAGCCGAATTATTCCTTTTTCATATAGTTTTGTTATTTCATTGCATGTCTTACATATGCTCATAGTTACCAAAACATCTTTTGAAGCAGATACATCATCCATGTAATAATTTGGGGAAAAACATTCTCATCGCAAACTTTTATCATTGGGTTAGTATTCCTTGTTTCCTTTTGTACCACATCTATTGACATATAGAAATAGAGGGTGGGAACAAAGAGGTTTGTGTCATAATGATACTCATTTGTTTGTGAAAAACTCAGTGTTGCAAAACAAGGCCTACAAGGTCGATTAATCGCCGATTAGGTGCTACAAGGTCACCAACCTTGCCGATTTGTGTAAATCAGTCAAACAACTCGGTCAACCGTAGTCAACAACGGTTAATGACGGTCAACCGTGGTCAAGTTTGTCCGAAACCTTCAAACCTTGCTAGAAATTCCCAAAACTCACAGTAAAATGGTTTAATAAGTTATACTTGTTATTTATATCTATTTCAAGATGTTTTTTTAAGAAAAATCTTGCCAGTAATACCTAAAATTTGCCGAAAATACCTAAAAATTGCCGGAAATACAGAAAACTTGTCGAAAATGCCAAACCGATTAATCACCGATTAATCCCGCCTAGACCGATTACAAGCTACAGGGGGGTCGACCGCCCGGCTACCGATTCACGATTTTTGCAACCTTGGAAAAACCCACCAATCAAATTATTGTTGGTCTAAGTTTTGCTTATGACATGTGAGTTAGATTTGTGATATATATACTATGAGATTGTTAGTTACCGTTAAAAAAAATGGTGAGGAGCTTTTTATATCAATGTATGAAATGAATAGTGCGCCTTGCAAACTGAGTAACATAGAACCTTAGCCTAGACTTGTAATTCCCCTCACTTACTCATATAATCCTATGGAGAAGAACATGACCATGAAGAAGAATAGATTTTGGTTCTAAACATCAAGCCATTGTTTGTTAGTGTATCTCAGTATTATTACTGTAATACCTAAGTGAACTTAGATGCCATACAGATATTAGGCCTAAAACATAAACATCTTCGAGTTTTGATACACAACATTACCAAACTACACTCTCTACACTTATTACCAACCTTGATCACAGTATGATACCATGTTCTCCTTGTCCTACCCTAAAGTGGTTATTCCTTTATGTTTTTTGGAGTTCTGGAAGTAAGAGTTCAAGGGTAACGTATAAGAAGCTGCTACAGACGTGTATTAGCCAATAACAAATCTCAAAAAACATGTAAATCAACTTGAAAAGTAATCGATTGAAATAAAGGAAATATATTCTCAAGCAAAACACTGGCATTCGTCTTAATATCCACTATCATAAAGTATTCGTCTTAATATCCAGTATCATAAAGTAATCGATTGATATAGCCTACGAAGATGAGCAAAACAAGTTCATGTTGGTCACTAGTATACTAGTATAGTAGTATCCGTCGTTGAATATCAGTTGTTATATACAGTTTTCATATTACGCTCACGTGATCAAACAAAAATTATATATATTAAAAACTGCAAACTTACAAACAATTGGCAAGTAACCCCAAAACTATTATAAAATCCTATTCCTATACAAAGCATGACGCAGGTTCATATTTCTTTGTGCAACAAGCTTATTCTTTGATCAAGTAAAAGAGAAAAGAATGCATGAACAGTTGAATTGTGGCCAAAGATAGGGGCACACAAGGCCAACTATTTGGCAGTTATAGTATGACTAATCATATGTGGCAATATGGATCATAACAAAGGGTACTGTATCTTAAGCTAAAAAACGATTTGTAACCATATGTCTATATGTATGTTCCCATTTTCATACCAAGTTGCATTTGCTACCTCTTTACAACATCCTTTATTCTCTGTAATATTTTGTACATTTGAAACACTTAGTAGACACCTTACAGCCTCATTATGGCAGCCAAGACCACTGGTTGAATGGAAGATATACATTTTCTGCTCTGCTGCAAGATCTTTGGTGTAGAACCTGCTTCGTAAGCAAAAAAAAAGAAGAAAATTAGTATATTATATCCCTTGAGTCTGTTTCTTCTTTCGAAATTTCGTTTCATAGATAATCACCAATAAACTGTTAACAATTTGAATGGATAGAAAATATAATATTACCAAACTAATATTTATTTGACTCTTGAAGATCAAGTTAGTGGCTTTCTACAATCAATTTGCGTTATTAAAAATGATAAGTAAATAAAAACATAAATGTATCCTTTTTCATTTTAAATTTTGGATTAAAGTGTTGCATTTCAATCGATAAAAGTAAATTCTGCAAAACAGGGAGCCAAAACCTTAGTGAGAGAGTAAAGTTTGCACTTTGCAGACCAAAGAGTAACCTTAAGAAACATGAAATACTGACTCAGACTTCAATTTGAACAATTTAAGCTATTTTCTATGGAATATTACCAGGGGCTAGCTTCAATATACTCGCTGAATTATATGAAGAGCACAATGGTTAAAAAAGTATTTATCTTACACTTGAGATACTTTACCTACAGGCTACAGGTTATGTTACGCAAGTATAGGAAAACATCAATTTCATAAAGTAAAATAAAAAAACAAAAAAAAAACTGGTTCGAGACATTACCTCTAGTCAAACGCATAAGGGTCACCCGCATATGGATTCAATGATCCTTCCGAAAAAAGATCGCCTAAGTAAGCAGGAGTTTGTTGAGCCACTCCCTTGACTCTCTGTTCAATTGTATCAAAGTATTATATAATATACAAACTAATAGTAACTATTTAACACAGCTGAATTGCCACAGTTGGTTATTTAATCTTTATCATATATCATCTCCATCTTTTCCGTTTAATCTTAAATAATGAGACACGCTCAATGTAAAAGGATAATGAAAGAAAATAGATCAGAAAGGATGGAGCCGAAATGCATAGTTTTCCTATCAAAAGGAACAGAGGATACATTTCTATTTCTTGTGTCCTCGTCACTATACTTAAATGCTATTTGCGGCTTAATTGTTTGGATTCTTTTTTCTAATTTTGTGAATGAAAAACGATATAAAAAGGAATGTAACTATTTCCAATTAGATGATTCATATTAGTGATAGACACATGAGATTAGAGAGGACTATGAATTAAACAGCTGATGAAAAATAAAAGTTCCATAGAATGGTTTACTCTGACTTAAACTTACCGTGATAGCCTCTCTAGGGGAAGCGACTTTTGGTGTTGTCCTCTTGTTCTTTTTTGGATCCTTCCAGAAGGTAAACAAAATATGTCAATACAGATAAAATGTTATATCATTTGCTTCAGAGCAGAAATACCATACCTGAAACATGGTTGTAGTTTTTGTCTTACGACGCTTTGTGATTGTCCTACCCTGGGATGTATCAACTTCATATTCATTGTGAGTGACCTGCCATTTTGAAGATAACTCCCCCAGTGAGGTAAACAAGAAATAGCTGAACTACACATACAACTTAAGATTGCTAATTTAAAAAGCAAATATAGGATTATATGTCCCTCTTTGAAGTTCAAACAATCCCAGCTTCCAGACTCCAAAAGAAGAAACAATAATTATTTGAAACACCATCGACATATTAGACCAAATTTTGTTATCTATAATCTATAAAATTTGCATATTTTCATGATAATTCACAGCTGTGGTGGATAGCATGATCAACTATAGCCAAGATATATGTGTATGTATATCCATATGTATATGTAAACTTGGGATGGATGTAGATGTAACTAGATCACCTTTTTACTATGCTTGGGAATGCTAGGGACACTTTCGGTGTTACCCTTCTCTGCTTTCTTCAACGTGTTTGATACTGGTAATTGTGCCGCCTTCACGTAAGGCAAATCCTACATTCAAAAGTAACCAAACAGGTATCATAAAAGTATATCAACATGTAGGAACATAGTAGATGAGAAGTTAATCATATATTACCATTTCCCCATCTTCTCTTCCAACCAGAGTGTGACTGCTTCTTTTGACACCCTCAGGATTTCTCATCTTACTAGCAGCAGGGTAGTTCTACAAAAGACTGATCTTAGGAGTTGCACATGAAGCCTGCTGAAAGTATAATAGTTGCATTGTGCAACAATCATATTTATATAATTGGGTTCCTAGTCTTTCGTATTAATTTATGTAAAGAAGAGTAAAATACTCATATTCTCAATTTTTTAATGATTTCAACGTCAAGTCCTTTTTGATGTTTGTATGTGTATGTTTTAGTAATGAGAAAGGATGTCTATACATTCTTGTGCATTGACAAATTTAGTTGCACATATGCATGGTCTTAGATCTAAACTTAGAGCCTTAGAGGTGGCAATGTTGTGAAATTGAGTTGTCTTTCTCTCAAATGGGTCATAAAGGAAGTTGTCTTAAAGGGGTACAAGTCAAACATGTTGAAAGTCTCCCAAAACCTATTTCTAACGTATACAACTAGAGGTAGCAAAGGGTCAAGTCGGATAACGGTTTAGGCTGGGATCAGGTCAGAACTTTAAAACTTTTTAATTATTGTACATGATAAAAATTCATAATCTTGTTTGACAGAGCTTTTGTATGTAATATATATATTGCATGGAGGATGAGAGTCACAGACCCGCCACCAGTCCGGTCCAACTACCCACTTGAACCTATTTGCTATGCTCTTGGATGCCTTTGTTTTTTTCATTATCTAAAAGTTTCATCACATAAAACTTTTTCTTATGACCCAAATTGGGCCAAATAATTATACAAAATGGGCCACCTGGGCTGTTCTTTTTGTGTGTTGGGTTGGTATTTCTGGCACTACATATACCACCTCCTAGATCATGATGTTCAAAGATTCAGAACTGTTGTAATAGTATTTTCTTGTAATTATAATTAGTGTCAAACTATTTATAAGAAGATTAACAAATGGGAAAAAAAGTGTATGTTGGTCAACGCAGCCTGGCCTGCATGTTTTGACCCGTTACCCAACCTGAATGACCCACTTATCTTGCCACCTTTATTTAAAAAACATATATGATTGCAAAGATACAGACCTTTCTTGAGGTCACTTCTTGGTCTTCTGGGGGCCGCTCACTCATTACTTTCCATTGCATCTGCAACAAAGCCTTCTGCCTCTCCTCCTGTGACAAATACCATCTCTTTTAGCAGAAAAACACGAAGAACTAACCGTGGATGATAAGGAAGAACAATAGTTATACATACCTTTTCCTTCTGAGCCATCAGCTCCTCTTCAAGATGCCTACACTCCTCTTCATGTTGAGACCTTAACTCCATTAACTCAGCTTGACACTGATTTTGGAGTAACATTGTTGTCTGACAGAAAAGAAAAAGTTAACAATTTAAAAATGCATGAATCCCTTCATCATAAATCATACTTTAGTGATGCATAAGGATATGTACCTCTTTAAGTTCATTCTCAGCCCGAAGTTTCAGCTTTTTTAATTCTTCAGAGTGAATAGATTTTAGATTTGCTTCCTTCTTATCACTCTCCTGACGTATTCTATTAACCTAAAATATGAGCATGAGCACAGTTTAGTTAAACCATATGCTTAATCTGCATTAATATTCTTAAAACAAATTACGGTGTCCTTTAACCATAAGAAAGAAAGAAACTAAACATAGTTTATAATGCCCTCTATCCATCATAGAAACAGACATAATCCCAACGTCACCAATTAATTAATTCATCTTATGCGAGAAAAATTAGAATATCGTATATACAAGCTTTAACTTCTAAACCAGTACACTAAGCATACATACCAGAGCAGTACGTTCTCCTTCTATTTTCATCAATTGCTGCTTTGATTCCTCTTTGCATTCTGAGAGCTTTTGGTCCCATTTCTTTTCCACATCCACAACTGCCTTTTCAGCCTAAGAACAAACATACTCTAAGTACAATTTAGAAATCTAGCATTTTAGTTATCAGAAGATATTGAATGCCTAACCTTCTCTTTCTCAGATTTGATACATTCCTGTTTCTCCGCTTCATACTTCTTTCGAATAGCATTAATTGCCTAATGTAATCCATAGTCCGTTAGTTAGCATCACCATCTGGAAGATTCACACTGATACATGACAATGGACCTTACCTGATCATTCCTCTGAGATATTTCCTTCAAGTGCCTTGAAAGTTCCAACTGTTTACTTTCTAACATCTGAGTGAATTGTTTCTTAGCTTCTGCCACATTACTTTCCGCTTCAGCCAGCAACGTCTGAGCCTATTGGTCATTTAATATCATATAGTTGTCATGTGTATTACAATAAAGTAGAGGATAACAGCTATAGACATGGATAGAAAAGAAAACCTCTGATTTTTGATCTTCTAGTTGTTTCTCTCTTTCCTTGAATTCCAAAACAACCTGCTCCTTTTCCTGAAGTGAGCTTTGAAGCTCACTCAGTTGTGTCTCCAGTGAAGCTACATGCTCTTCATGCTTCACAATCTCCTTTCGGAGAGTATCTATTTCCTCTTCCTTCCCTTGTATCTCCGATTGAAGATTTCTGATACTCTCAGTGGTGGCAGTTTCAGATTCTGAGTGCTTCAACTGAAAGTCTTGCTGCATTTTTAACGATATATAATGATTAGGCATGATATCATCAAATGCTGATATATAATTTAACAATAAAAAATGGTCACCATTTGTATCTCTGATAATCTAGAAGCTTCAGCTAGAGAATGGATTTTATCCTCCAACATGATAATCTGGTTATCCATTTCAGCTTTCTTCGAAAGAAGAGTTTCTGCTTCAGACTCCAACCTCCGAGCCTTCTCTTCTGCAAGGTGACTTTCTTCTGCATGCTTGGCCATTGTGACTTTTTGATCATTCTGGAACTCGCTGATCTTATTCTTCAACTCTTCATTTACCGAATGTAAAGAATCTTTTTCTGATGTGGCATTCAAGAGTTGACCATGAAGCGAATCAAAACTCTTCTGTGCCTTTTGTGCTGCAAGCTTCTGCTCCTCTTTTACCAATTCAAAGCAAGAAGAAAATAAAGCATTGAGTTTAACAAACTTCTCCCGAAAGGATAGACTCTGTCTATCCAAATCTGTCAGCTTAACAGTCAGCATCTTCACAAAATTTCCAAGGCTCAGGATCTCCTCTAATGCTTTGTCTAAATGCTCGGAAAATTTCTTGTTACTGGCTCTAAGATCAGCATTTACTTTCTCCTTTTTTTCACTCAAATCTTGCATGTCCTTTAGCCTGTCGTCCTTTGATATTAGCTCAAGTTCCAACTTGCTTAATTTAGAGTTCAAACTCTCCATGGTCGATTCATTACAAGCAACAGTTTCTTCAAAGTTCTTGACCAGATTATCTGCAAAATATTATTAGATTCAGAAATCTTTATGTATGTGTCACCAACAGGAAGAGAAATCCACATAAATTACACTTTAATTGTATTTGATTTTTAAAAATATGAGAAGAAAAAGAGAGACATTTGCAGGGTTACTAAGAAAAACTTAATTACTTTTGAACCGGCAAGTCCGATGGATTATATAAATAGGCCACAAAAATGAATCCAGAATTTGATTCTCTATCTAAGACAAGCAAACGTTAAACATTGAGCTTGGGTAGTTTTATGTACTTTCCTCACATCTGCAAGGTGGAGCACACATCATGTTTCTTGGACATGTCAATGTATCAAAACTCTAAGCACGTTCTAAGTGAAGATGCCTTACTAAAGTTCTACCAAACATGTACATTTTATATCATCTCCTAATATTTCTAGTATAGATTGAATCTGCAACAAATGGAATGACATAACCTACTTGTAGATCCTATATATATAGTAAGCAATACCTCTTTCATTGATGAGATTTAGAACTTTGCAGTGCTCTTCTCTAAGTTGTCTATCAACATTTTCCTTGTCAAGACCAAGCTCCTCCAATTCTTTGTCTCCTGCAAGCCGTATTCCACATATTCAATAATTAAACCAGATTCAGAAAAATGCCGACCGTATTGGTTACCAACATGATGAACCTTATATCAGGAAGATCTAACTTACGATTCCTGATTGTTTCTTCTGATGATCCGACCCTTAGAGACAAAGACTTCATTAGTCCATGTAGATTGTCAAGATCTGTTGATGTTTCAGCCATCTTATTTGCGAAAAAATCTCTGTCATTCTCAGCTGTAGAAGCAGAACCAAGATCAGTATGTACATGGTTATCTCATTATGTAAGAACTGGGAATCAAAAATAAACCTCTTACCATCCTGAACCTGATAAGCTAGAGTTTGTAAGGTTTCAGTAAGTTGATCACATATGTTCTGTGTAGATGCGAATTTTGACTCTAGTGCTGTCAAAAGTTCCTTGTCTTCTTTATGCTTCACTTTAAGCTTTGCATTTTCATTATACGCATTTTGCAACTTTTCTTCCTGTGCACGAATCTGCTCTGATAGCTTCAGCAGTTTCGAATTCTGCATCCATTGCAATAAATATATTAATAGGTCTCAGATCTAATACACCAACATAAGCACAAGCAGTATGCATACCAATGACGAGGCTATTTTGATTGTAAAGAAAATTGTTCGGGAATCTACAGTATACCCCCCCCCCCTCCTCTAACACCGATGTTCAGTTTTTAATTGTTCACTTTATTTCTAACAGATGCTAGTGTATAAACATTTGGGTGTCTTGTTAATGTTCTGTCCTTTGGCCTTTAGAAAATATAACCAAGTAATCTTGGTTGGATGAATGGTTCCTTCTACGTAAAGTAAGTTTGACGTAATGGAAATTTAAAGTATTGGTCAGGAACACAAAGGTGTTACACTATCTCAGCTGCTGCCTATAGAGCAATTCATGTAGAAACAAACAGAAGTCTTTTTTAAGACAGGAAAATCCAACGGTAACACTATCTGAGTATACTTCATGAAAACTTATATCTACAATCTGCATATTTACGTTGTCTTTTATTAAAATTCCATTCGTTGAGTATTTTTTTTTAAACACCTACATACATTCACACATGCATATGCCCATACTACTACTGGACTCTAACTACGGAACAGCTCGAGTAATATGTAACTACAAATACACAGTAACTCGAAACAATTATCAGGTAGAGTCTCTTGGTTTGCTTCTACAAGTTTCCATCTTATTCGTGCACTTACTTACATGGAACATAGCATTATACTAAATGCGTAAAAATATACAGAAAAGGACAGAAGAGCCTTTAAAGCTAAATAAACCAGCAGTAACACTATCTAGATTATCTAACAAGATAATCAGTTTTGAGGTTCCCGTCACGGTGTTTTTAGCCAACTATTTCTGCTTTACGCTTTACACTAATCTTGTATATTGAGCATATTCCCTGCATACTTATAACTTCAAATCTGTATATTTACCTTATCTTTTTAAAGTGCTATTTGATGAGCATTTCTCAAATAACAAACATACATGTATCACAGATGCGTATTTCACACTATGCTTTATTATTTTACTACGACCTTCAACATCCCTAACAATAATCAACTATCAACTCATCCAACAAGACTAACTACAGAACAGCTCGAGTTTTATGTAACTACAAATAAACAGTAACTCGATACATTTATCAGGTAGAATCACCTGATTTTGCTTCTGCACGTTTCCATACCTAGACTATCTAACATGACATTCAGTTTCGCAATTCCAAGTTTTAGTTGTATTTTGAGAAATTCATTTTGTAAATAAACTTCTCAAAGGACACAGAACATACACACATACATACATCCAGACATATATTTTCCCACACTAAAACGCTTTAGTATTCTACTTCAACCTTCAATGTTCCTAATATAAGATAATCAACAATCCGCTCATCCAACTGGACTCTAACTACCGAACAGCTCTAGTAATATGTAATTACCAATACACTTGAACACGATATAATTATTAGGTAGAGTCTCTTAATTTGCTTCAACACATTTCCATATCTACACTATCTAACAACACATTCAGTTTCAGAATTCGAAGTTTTACGCCAGTTATTTCCTGCTTTAGGCTCTATACACTAATGTCGTATCTAAAGCATACTCCCTGCATATGTATATCTTATACCCTATATACTGACATTGTAATTTGAAAACATTCCTTTTGTTAAGCAATTCCGTTAAAGGACTCAGATATTACACCCATGCATGCATACATATTTCAGACATACATATGCCCACACTACTACGCTTTAGTATTCTACTACGACCTTCAACATCCCTAAAAATAATCAATTATCTACTCATCCAACTGTACTTTCTATGAAACAGCTCAAGTTTTATGTAACAATAAAGACACGGTAGCTCGATACAATTATCAGTAGAGTCGTATTTTTGCTTCTACACCTTTCACATCTAGACTATCTAGCAAGCCATTCAGTTTCGCAATTACAAGATTTTAGCCATTTATTTCCTACTTTAGGCTCTACACTAATGTCCTGTGTAGAGCATTTTCCTGCATACTTTATATCGTCTCCCCTGTCAACGTTATGTTTTGCAAATTCTTTCTCAAAGGACACTAAACATGCACACAAACATACATTCACACATACATATGCCCATACTACTACGCTTTAGTATTCTACATCAACCTATAAATTCCTAAAAATAAAACATTCAACAATCCACTCATCCAACTGGACTCAACTACCACACAGCTCGACTGCTCGAGTAATATCTAACTACAATACAGTATACGATTTTCAGGTAGAATCTCTGAGTTTGCTTCTACACGTTTCCAAATCTAGACTATCTAACAACGCATTCGGTAACAGAATCCATGTTTTACACCAGTTATTTCCTGCTTTAGGCTCTACACACTACTGTCATATCTAATACATACTTATATCTCCCCTACTGTATGTTGAAGTTAAATTTTGAAAGCATCCTTTTTGTTAAGCAATTTCTCAAAGGACTTACATTATGCTTTAGTTTCTACTTCAACCCGTCAACTTACGTAAACAATCAACCATCTACTCATCCAACTGGACTCTAACTACAGAACACCTCGAGCAATATATAACTATAAATGCACAGTAACTTAATACAATTGTTTTGCTCATAAACGTTTCCATATGCACAACCAATTATACAGATAGCAGAACATAATCATTAAAACATACTTATGAAAGTGCATCTACAGAAATTAAAACTGACAAATAGGCATCGATACACCTAAACTAGAAATTAGTTCATCATACAGATAGATTGTCACGGTTTGCCTCTACATCTCGTATTTTACAACACAATAACATAACTACAATATACTTATAAAAGTGCATCTACAGCAATCAAAATATATAGTAACAGACGAACAAAACAATAAACGACAAAATAAGTTTTCCGTACCGCCAATTCAAGATCAGTTTTTGCCAAAGCTTGTTCTACACCTATTACATATCTAGACTATCTAGCAAGCCATTCATTTTTGCAATTCCAAGATTTAAGCCATTTATTCCCTACATTAGGCTCTATGCTAATGTCCTGTGTAGAGCATTCTCCTTCATACTTTATATCTTCTCCCCTATCAACATTACGTTTTGTAAATTCTATTTGTAATGAAAATTCTCAAAGGACACTATCACACTTTAGTATTCTACCTTCAACATTCAACATTCCTAAAAATAAAATAATCAACGATCCGCTCATCCAACTGGACTCTAACTACCACGCTTTAGTATTCTACTTCAACATTCATACATGCATATGCCCACACTACCATTGACGTTAAAGTTTGAAAACATTCCTTTTGTTAAGCAATTTTTTAAAGGACACAGATGTTACACGCATCCATACACATGCCCACACTACTACATTTTATTCCTACTACGACCGTCAACTTTCCTAAAACAATCAACTAACTACAGAACATCTCGAGCAACCTCTAACTAAAAATGCATTGTGCCTTAATACAACTATCATATAGATTGTCTCGGTCTGCTCCTACACGCGTCCATATCATAAAACTAATAGGCATTGATACAATTAGCGGGTAGAGTGTCTTGGCTTTGCTTCTACACCTTTTACATATCTAGACTATCAACAAAACCTTTGGTTTTAGAATTCCAAGTTTTACGCCAATTATTTCCTGCTTTAGGCTCTATACACTACTATCGTATCTAAAGCATACTCCCTTCATACTTATATATCTTCTCTGCTGTATATTACACGCATGCATACATATGCCCACTACGACCGTCAACTTTCCTAAAATAATCAACGATCAACTGAACCCTAACTACAGAACACCTCAAGCAATTTCTAACTAAAAATGCACAGTAACTTAATACAACTATCAGATAAATTGTCTCGCAAATTAGTTCATATTTATAAAAGTGCATCTACTACAGCAATCAAAATATATCGTAATAGACGAATAAACGACAAAAATAAGTTGGCCGTACCGCCGTTTCAAGATCAGTTTTCGCCAAAGCTTGCTCTTTCACCAATTTATCTACAATTACACAAAACACATATTAACATCAACAAACAAAAAATTCATCATAATTAAAAAACCCTAAATTCATCAACCTGCAGTAAGCATCAAACTAGCGAAACTTCCGGACGAATCCAAAAACGCCGCCGCGGGCGGTGGTTTCCGCGCCGACGAGAACTGGAACGGTTTCCCACCGCCGCCGGTACTCGAACCCGATCCTAACGGTTTCGCGCCGCCGCCGCTACCCGAACCCGATCCTAACGTCGACTTAAACTGATCGAGGCTTCTGAAGCCTGATAAACCTACTAATTTACTCATTTAATCAAATCGGAAAAATTATTCCGGTGATCGGAATTATAACTGAATTGTACGGATGAGAGGTTGTTGGGAGAGGTGTTTGTGTGTGAGAGGAATTTGGGGAAAATGAATTGGCGCGAATGAATTTGTTTGGGAGGTGTATTTATAGGCGGTGGTGAAGAGTGCGAGTGTGGTTGTCACGCGCTAATGTTTTGTTTGGGTGTTTTTGACAAAAATAGCAGTAGTAGCAGTGAGCTACAAACTGTAAACAGTAGCTTTTAATAAAACCGTCGATGTAAGTGTAATTATAATGCATAAAATCGCTTGTAAATGTTCAGTGCTTCTAAATGCTATTTCATGAAGCGTCAGAAAATGAGCTCTCTCGAAAAACTGATAAAGCTACTAAAAGTAGAGATGCTATATGTTCAAGTGATTTTTGGTTATACATGAATTTGGAGCTGCCCTCTCTGAAAAAACAGATAAAACTACTAATATCAAGTAGAGATGCTAAATGTTCAAGTGATTTTTTGTTATGCATGAATTTGGAGCTGCTAATATCAAGATCGTTAGCAAAAAATTATTGTCACATAATTCCTGAATTACTTTTTATTCGTAACACTGAAAAGTGATACAAATACATATAGTTTTTTTCTTTAAGAAAAATATATAGACACGTTTATCGGTGTTGTCATATGAACCTCGAACTATAACTATGGCTACAATAGGAAGATCGATTTGGTAACCCTAATGCTATAGTCTATAGTGTCGCATGTAACTTTGTTGCACCGTGTACTTTAAAGAAAAGAATATTCAAATAAATAATGAGTTACATATGAAAATTAATTTGTATATTTGAGTAAAAGATTGTGACATATGAAATATCAGTTAACCTGACTCAAACGATGTCTTTTTTGCCCTTAGGTTCAACTGTTAGTCGATATATTGTAGTGGGCTCAAGCCCGAGTCTTAGACTATTCCGTGTATGCTTATATTATGTACCAATATTCACATTAATGGAACATATAACACTTTACACGATTAAAGCGAAAAAATTAAATTATTATTATGAATAAAATATAGTTGATATAAATTTAGTGGCAAAAACTAAAAGAGTTAGACCAAAAATAAATGTGATATTATAAATATACTAGCAGGGTATCCGCGTGATGCGGCGATGAGTACCCTGTAACTATATTTGCAGCCCAATCCAATAAATTTCATGTGGTATAATCTTTTCATCCAAAACTCGGATGAAAGCCCAAAACCATATGTATTTCTGATCGAGTCCAAACCAATCGGGTAAAAGCCCAATGAAATAACCCGGTTCAAACAAATACCCGTATATGATACTCCCTCCGTCCCAAATTTTTTGTATCTTCCCTTATGTAATATAAACAAAAATACTTAAGGTCAAAGTTGAAAAGTAAATACCGAAAAATTTAATAGGGGACAATAATTTTGGGACGGAATGAGTATTACTTGAGCATTTGTTTCATTTGTTTGACCTAACCCTACACACACTTCCATCGTTTGTCCGCCCTCACATCATTTCTCACCAAACTCATCTTTCAAACCGATCAAAACTAATCTTCTCATCTCAACATCATCAATCTAAATCAAATAACAAGCCCAACGATTTGAACAACACAAACATAAGCACAACCGAACCATGACCTTGTCCTCATTTGAGTTCAATCCGAATCATGAAAGCATATTAATGGCTTCAAGATCCTTGGGAGGGTCTCGGGTAGGCTCACCTTGTGTTGTTTTTCGTTTTTGTTGTTATTTTTCTTTGAACGAACCAAAAAGAGATTATAACATAATTGGTATGGACCACTATGAAAGCATGAGATACAAAAAGATGCCATCACCTTTTTTGGATAACAAAAATACAAAGTCACGAAGACCACGAGTAGCGAGTCTATGTGACAGCACCTTCATGGTTCATGAATGGTTATCACTACATCCTCATCATTTCACGCGTGAAGCCAAAAAAAGAAATCAATACGATGGTGCACACAATTTGATGAAAAAAAAATCTTTGTATATGTGCATGGTAAAGAAGTTGGTAACCAATAGAGTAATAAAGGTGGCGATAGCGGAATTCCACATTTTGACTTTTTATTATTTGATTAAGTTACTTGAAGGACTTTATCTATTGTGACAAAAACAAAACTTTGCTAATGTTTGATAACAAATGGCACTAATCATGTTTGTTAAATGAAGACTTGTTGAGAAAGCCTGTAAAGCTTTTATATAACTTTCGTGTCTCGGAGAAAGTTTGTAAATATGTAAATATGACTTTAAAAAAATACTTATTGGAAAATTGATAGTCTCAAATACAAATTATTGTTCTAATTTGGTAGTTTCTTTTTACCCTTTTGCCCAAAATAAATACAAATTGTTGACGCTTTAAGAAAGTGAGAAAATGATATTTGTGGCTGTTCGTCGGCATCAAACTTTTTTTTTTTTCTTTTCATTTTCTCTTTTGTGATATCTCACTAAGCAAATTATTTAGCTTGATTCCACTGAATATAAACTTAACTTCAAGTGTTTTTTTTCGGGAAAGATTATTGCTATTTAGACTTAAAACACATGTCTAAATACATGTCTAATTCATAAATCATGTAAGTGTATTATACATTTTCTATCTTCAAACTCTTACCAATCTTTTTTCCCAAATCAACCAATCAAATAATTAGGTACATAAATAGGTATGGTTATTAGGCACATATATCATTTTTCTTCCAGATGTTGATGTCTGTGCCGATTATTCCTATTTCATATAGTTTTGTTATTCTATTGCAAACCTTACATATACTCATAGTTACTAAAACATCCTTTGAAGTAGCTACATCATCCATGTAATAATTTGGGGGAAACATTCTCATCACAAACTTTTATCGTTGATTAAGCAACAATGCTATCGACTGGCTGTTATTATATCAAGAGGGAGAATTGATAAGCTTTGTCTTTTTCATCAACGAGGATATAAGCCGCGCGTTGCCGCGGGCATTTTAAATACGAAATTATTGTAAAGATATTTTAAATTTTCACTACTAGAAATGATAGAACTGGCGACGAATGTACTCCCGACGACACATTTTCGTCGGTATATTACACTAAACGACAAAAAAAATACTTGACCCGGCCAAACTCGCGTTGAATTTTTGGGTTTTCATCGTCCCGACGTCCGTTCGTCGGCATTTTTAAAGTCAAATTTGACTTTCACAATAATTGGTGAAACTTGGGCGGGAATTTGACACGCCAAGAATTTCCCGACGTCTTGGCGTCGGTATTATGCTAAAAAAAATTATTGCATTAAACGTTTATATTATCGCGCGATTACCGTTAATTATGTATTATGTGTAATCTCCCCGACGAAGGTGCGTCGGTATATTTGAGATGCCTTTTTCTGTCCCCAATTTGCGAATAGTAGCGAACATTATTGGCGGGTTTATTTCCCGCTCTTTTTTATACCGACAACAATTCGTCGGCATTTGGCTACCTTTATATATATACACCTAATATGTGTTCATTTGATCTGTTTCGTTTCGTTGTCGAGTTGTTTAGTGTGAGTTGTTTCATTTAGTTTTTCGAGTTGTTTCGTTTGAGTCTGTATGAAATGTATGTAGTTGGAACACTTGCGTGTTTTAAATAAACAGTTTGCCTTCGTGTGTTGTTAATTGTGATATTGTGCCTTCGTGGTTGTTAAAACATACGTATTACTCCAACAAACAATATAGCACATTCGACACCAGCCCACATGTCCCGGTGAATAAATGATAAATTAAAACGTACGAATTAAAAAAATAAATCACGTTCGTCATCAGTTTTCACAACAACAACAACATTTTATTAAACAACAATTAACAACAACAATAACACAACAAACAGCAACAGCAACAGCAACAACAACAACAACAACAACAACAACAATAACACAACAACAAACAACAACAACAATAAGAACAACAACAACAACAACAACACTACATACGAAGATTTCCCATGTCGCCTACCATGTCATTATAAAGGTCGTGAAATAAGGCAGCTGATTCCATTGTGTGGTTGTTGGGATGCGCGTAGTAAAAACTCCTTTGTCCCCCCTGTTAAAGAGTAAAAACTATTGTTTTTAATAACTAACCAAGTTAATATAATACACGAAAAAGTATGTATTGTTCACCTTCGATAATGGACACGCGTAGTATAGTTTACCAAAGGAGTAATGTTTACTCGATTCTCGCAGACTTACGTCTCCTCGTCTACAAGGACAAGGAAAAGCTTCAAATTTCGCCATCTTCACCATGATAACAGTGTGTGTTTTTGGTTGTGAGGTTGAGTGGTTTTGAGTATAAGAGGTTGTGAAGTTGTGTGGATAAGATCTTAGTATATAAGAGCAGATTTTGGTGGGAAATTTTTGGCGGCAGTATTTTGGTGGGAAATGTTTTGGTGGGAAATTTTTGGTGGGAACCATATCATCTCGACTCGTTCATTTAACATCTCGTACGTGTAGAACCATATCATCTCGACTCGTTCATTTAACATCTCGTACGTGTAGAACCATATCATCTCGACTTGTTCGTTTAACATCTCGTACGTGTAGAACCATATCATCTCGACTCGTTCGTTTAACATCTCGTACGTGTAGTACCATATCATCTCGACTCGTTCCTTTAACATCTCGTACGTGTAGTATCATATCATCTCGACTCGTTCGTTTAACATCTCGTACGTGTAGAACCATATCATCTCGACTCGTTCGTTTAACATCTCGTACGTGTAGAACCATATCATCTCGACTCGTTTGTTTAACATCTCGTACGTGTAGAACCATATTTTATAAAAGTATTTATAATAAATTAAAAATTTTAATTATATAAAAGTAATTTATTAATTTTATAAAACTATTTTTTTTTATTTGAATGTGTTGAATTAATTAATGTATACAATTTTTATTATATATTAAACAAAAGTATTAAAACTATTTAATTTTAAATAAAAGAAAATTATTGTAATTAATTTTATCTAGTACCGACGACATGGCGTCGGCAATACGTTGAGAGACCCCCCAAAAAATTTCGTGAAAATTACGAATGACCCGCCAAAAATACTGACAAAATTTTTATAATTTGCCGACGAAGTTTCGTCGGCACAAAAAAAAAAACCTAACAAATATACACGCCACACTTAGCAAAAAAAAAAGTTATAAAATTTTTTTCATCTCCTCTCTCGTTTAACCAGCGATCTTCAACTCATACTCCACCACCTCCGACACCACTATACTCCACCTCCACCACCTCCGACACCCCATTATAATTACACCACCTCCACCACACCGCTCCACCACACAGCTCCACCACCTCCCGACACTCGCACCACTGTGCACGAGCATTTCCTCCTCCCATCTCATGTTTAATTCTATCCTCCTCCCCTCTAATCTTTAATTCTATCCTCCTCCTTCTTCTGCAATTTAATTTTGTAACTGAAGGTATTTTTTTTTTTTTTTTTTTTTTTTTTTTTGTTAATTTTTATGTTGTTTTCTTCTTCTACAATTTAATTCTATACTCCCCTCTAATCTTTAATGTTTTTTTTTTTCTTTTTTTTTCTTTTTTTTCTTTTTTTTTACAGCCGAGACCAGACCAGCTAGCGAGATCGAGCCGAGAGCGAGAGTTGAGAGCCGAGAAAGCGAGGTAATGTGGTCCGTTTTTTATTTTTTTTTTAAACTTTTGGTATCCCGACGACATGTCGCCGCCAATATTTTTAGCTCTTGTATTAAGCAACCGGTTAAAATGTGGTCTCTTTATATATAGCCCAAGCCCGACGACCACTCCAGTTTACTGCTGCCCGAGAGACCAGACAGTATGTTCTTCCTTTTTACATATCCGTATTGTTTTTTATTTTTATGCTTGTTGAGTTTTTGTTAGTCGAGACAGTTTATTGTTGAGTTACTTGTTGATTAATTAAGTATTAGGTTATTTGTTGAGTTACTTGTTAGGAATATAATGTTAGTAACTTAGTAGATGCGGTTGGGAATATATATAGCTTGTTGAGTAACTTAGTATATTTAGGAATATCGTAGCCCCGAAAGGAATATAACGTTGAGTAACTTAATGTTTGGGATTGCTTATTTGATTTCGGCTTATATTTCATAAGCTTCATTTTTCCGGCTTATTTGTAGAGTTGTGGGATTATATAAGTATATTATGATATAATATACTTATATAAGTATATTATGATATAATATACTTATATAAGTATATTATGAATATGTTAGTATTATTGGTATTTGATTATGTTAGATCAATTGTACTTGATTTTAGGATTTTAGTGATTAATTTCGGAAAGTCCCCGCCCGAAGTAGATCATCCTATAGAAAACCCGTCCGAAATTAATTTATTAGAAATTAATTTCGGATAGTCCCCTGTTTGGGACTGCTTTTTGAATGTTTATCTCGTTTAGGATATGGATGCGTGTAACTGATTTACTATTTGAGTTGATTTCGACAGTGTTTCTTCTTTACTCCTACTAATATGTCTTAATTGCACATATTTGGGGAGTTGAGGGGAAATGCTGCCGAAATTTTCTCAAATAGTAAATCAGTTATACGCATTCATATATGAGACGAATCATTCAAAGAGTGGGTTAGGATTGCCTTCCATAGTTGCACTAGGCGAACAAAACAAATCGTAATAATTCCACAGTTATGTGTTTGTGTCGAATCTTTCGAATGTGTTTAATGTGTCTAATTCCATGGTTATGGACTTCAGCAATACTTGGACGCACAGACTTATGCACCATTAATCGAGCTTTGTTCATTCTTTAAGCAAATTTGCGCCCGAACTTTGATGGTGAATGACATGGTGAAAGCTAAAGACCAGTTGATCAATATTTTGTGCAGTCTCGAGCAAATATATCCTCCTGCTTTTTTCGACATTATGATTCACTTGGTTATGCATTTACCTGAAGAGGCTCTTGAAGGCGGGCCTGTTTTATTCTGGTGGATGTATCCATTTGAAAGATACATGAAGAAGCTAAAAAACTATGTACGAAATAAAGCTAAGCCGGAAGGTTCAATAGCGGAGGGTTAAGTTGCAGACGAAGCATTAACTTTTTGTTCTCGTTATTTTCGGGGTGAAATTGGGACGAAATTTAATCGTCCCAGTGCATCTCAGGACTGTCCTCGCCCAACAAGTGATTTCCAGGTGTTCCGATCACTATGTAAAATGTCTGGTAAAAAGACAATTATTCAGAAAGATCTCCAAGAAATGAAGAAAGTGATATGGTATGTACTTCACAACAGTCCTGAGATCGACACGTATGATACGTGGGGATCGCACCAGGCTTTACCTCTCAAGGGATCTCGAGAAGCTTACAACCCCCACCAGGTAGTGTACCTGATCGTTGTAGTATAGTATAGTGACAAGTACCGGGGGATTGATCGTTCAGCTAGGAATAGTGTCGCTAGGATTAGAAAACCTAATTACTAGTGCTAAAGGTGAGAGATGATTCTTTTTTGTGTTTTTATATTTTTTAGAAAGCAAATTAAAATCTCGGGTTTGAAGGATAAGGGCGGAATTAGTTGCTAGTCAACTAACCCAATACTAAAGATGCAATCAAAATAAAATACTAGAAATGAAAATAAAACTAATTTAACTAAGGTTGTGAGTAATAAGTGGAGAAGTTGTGTTTACTTAGATTTCACTACTCCCTAGATATCTTTTACACGTTAATTACTTGTTATAGTTGCGTGGATGACGGATTGTATTCCTTAATACCATTCATGGGGTAGCGCACTTAACTCCCCAATCCTATGAGTGGCTACTTCACTCCTATGTCGAGCCGGCTAAGAAGCTCCTAACATGGGATCATTAGAATTTACTCATGCATTAAATACAACCAATAAAACCTAGTGCCCATCGGTTCATGTTTCCTAAGACGTTCAAGCATGTTACCATTTGGAGATCTGCCAGTTTTCTTAAGCCTAACATTGAAATCATTCATCCAATACAACCATAAATAAGTAATCAACACATAATTAACATCTAGGTTTCATTAGATCCAAGCAAACACAAGAGAGATCTAGCCTAGCATAGTAGAATTAAGATAAGAACAAGATATAGACAACCAACACATAGACATATTGATTGAATTAAAAGAACACTTATCTTAATTACACTTGAAAGGTTTCAAGGGCTGAAAACCCTTGAAAAACCTGTAAAAATCGTATTAGGTTCGGCCTTAGGGTTTCTCCAAAACTTCCTCTCCTAATGTGTAAAAATTAGAAAACTATATATAGGAAATAGGGTCTGACGGCGTCAAGACCAAATTGGTGACGCCGTCATCTCGCCGCCAAAAGAATTCTCGGACTGCCTTGATCTACATCTGACGCCGTCATGTGTTATGGTCTTCTAGGCCGTCACGTCTTTTACTCTTGACGCTCTACTTTGTGACGCCGTCATTTCTGTACAGGGTTGTCATGGAAATTACTCTTGACGCCGTCAGGAAGTTACTCTTGACGCCGTCACCTACTGTTCCCAGCTTGGAAAATTGAGACTTTGCCGTTTTCTTCACTTTTATGCTCCAAAAACGTCCAAAATGCCTTCTTTTCCAGATTTCACTCCCAAAGTACCTAAAATCACAAAAAGAACGATTTAGGGCAATATTTGATCAAATAAATTCAATTCCGGGCTTAAATGACCCCCTAAAAGTGGTTCATTTTTCGCCTCATCATACACCCTTACACTTGAGATTTGCTTGTCCTCAAGCAAATGCGCTTTTATTCTACTCAAAATACAAGTTAGGGGTCATTTAACACTAATATAAAAGTAATTACAACAAATAATCGTTCCACTAAAGACCAATAGACAAGCACGGAGGTCATACACTAGCACCTCACAAATAGTGTTTAGATACTCACATCTCTCGGGTGTAATAAAGTATAAATTACAATATGGAAACGAAAGATATCTCTCACTACGTGTCATAGCAAAATAGATTACCATAGGCTTGGGAAAGGATCAAACCTCCACCACATGGCGTAAGCACCTAGGATAAACTATCAAAGAGGTCTTTTAAAGGGTTGTAACGTTAGGTGTAGGGATATGAAATACACGATTTTGTTGGATAAAGGCAGTTTTGACTGGTGGCGAGTTAATAATCTTGGTCAATTACATGTACAATATGGCGTTGCTAAGCCAAGTCTAGACTCGACTTAAGCTAATAAATGAAAAATAACAAAAACATAAAATGAACATAGAATGAAAAGGGATGGTAGTCCGTTTTTTTTTTTTTTTTTTTTTTTTTTTTTTTTGCATACACTCTTACCCTACCATCCAAAATAATACATCATAGGGAATGGAAATTCCCCTTACACTTGAATCTTTACATACTTTACAATAAACTAATCTAACGACTCGAATTAAGAAAATCAAAACACTTGGAGCACTTTTAAGATTAACGTACATATGGGGTAATATATGATGTTCTTCCCCATTACTCCATAAATAAGTACTTTACCCATGAGTCCCAATCGTCCCAAAACAATATGTACAAGGATATGACTCGACTTAGCAACCATGTAATCAATTAGATAGTTAACTTAGGGTTTAACAAATAACAATAATGCACTAAAAATGAGTGCATACACGGAAGGCTAAGGCGATTTGGTTGTACATTTAAGTGGGGTGTAACAAATTCTTCCTTTAAGTAAAATGCTTAAAGTTAGAAACGAAAAGATAGGCTCAGAGGGGTGTACTAGGGGTTTCGTGTACTAAAAATGAGTACAACGCTAAGGTGTGGGAAAAATTAGTTGACTTAAGTAGCCAAGTAATATGACTTAAATGGTCAAGTAATTATGATACAGGTTAACACAAGGGTGATCCTAATGCTTCTTATCATGTAGTAAATCATACTACACGAATGTAGTCTCACTAGCGGTCTCGGGATGCATCACTAACGCAAGTTCTAGAATCTAAATGCTACCGGTACACTCATAAGCACTAATAGTAAATGCTTTTCCTATCAAATCTAAAGGCGAACCTCACAAATTTGGGTGTAAAATTTTTCTGAATGATACGGTTATGTGCTAGTCATACAATCTCCTATCCATGAGACGCTTGCTATGGCTAAAGTTTCACTCCTAAATGTTGTAAAAAATTTTAAATTTGGCGCTAAAATTGCACTAACAAGTATTTCTCATAGTTTTATTACACACCTACCATCAAACAAAGCAAACTCAAGCGAAAGTGTATTTGTAAGGTATCATCATTTTACCCTCCCCTTACACTTAAGATGAACATTGTCCCCAATGTTCAAGTAAAGAATGTAAAAGTGAAATAAGTAAAACAAATGAAATCAAATACTCCCCTGATTCGCTCGGTATGGATAATTAGGTGGCTAGGTTAAATCTTCCTCCAAGAAAATGAACAATCAAAGCTTCCCTTCCAGAATATAAATCATCTTCTTGTCATACATAACCTGTAAATCCTGAGAAAACAAACAAGACAACCTCGCATAAAATCGGCGGCATCCTACATAAGTTTCTAAATCCTAGAAAACAAGATAAGATATAATGCTTGTGGAATGAAGTTTGCAGATTTCCTGGAGATTATAAAACTTAATAATTCAACAAAAACCTTAAGGTCCCGTTAGAAAAACAAAACCGGTAAAATTTCCAGATTTTTACCCGTGACGCCGTCAAGAGCAAGCTCGTGACGCCGTCAGGATTGACCTGCAGAAATTCTTATGTTAAGTTTCCGGAAAATTTCTAGAAAAACTTGGTCCTACTTCTTGGAAAATCTTGCAAAACTTCATTGTGACTTAATACAAGCATTTGACTCTAAAAAATACGAATATACATGTCCATTTAATATTGTGGAGAATCATGATCGGTTTATTTCTTAAAAACATATTTGGGGTTTCCCCTTACACTTATCTTTTGCAAAAATACTTTTAGGTGGAGTTGAGATTAGACCAAAACAACAAAGTAAAGTATTTCCACTATTTAATTGAGAAACATGATCTTCCAACAATAAAAACAAAGCATGCATACGGAAGCAAATAACAAACAAACAATAAAATCACACAAAGCATGGGTTGCCTCCCAAGAAGCTCTTTTCTTTATTTACGAGTCTTGTAGCTAGACTCAAGGCCATGGGTTACTACGTGATCTCATCGTTGGTTTCGCTCTTCGATTGTAAATATTCTTTGTAGAAACCAATCACCTTTTTCTCAATCGCCCCCATAATCCTTTGGGCAAATTCCTTATCGACTTTATACCTTGGTCCTAGGGCTAAGCAATCTTTGTAGAAAAGACTCCTCTTTTCCCATACATAATCCATGCCCTTTTTCTTATCCTCCTCATTGATATCCTCAAAAGCACCAACATTGTCCTTATCAAGTCGGGATATAAATCGAAATTCTTTCATTCTATTAGGCATCCTATAAGTGATCCTATCGGTGTTATTAGCAAATCGGATTGTCCCTTCTATCTCATCATATTCTAACTTAGATTCCTCAACAAACGGTTTACCAAATACGACATTGGACAATCGATAATCAATAACATTAGCAAGATCTTCCACAATCATAAAGTCGGTGATAAAAGTGAAATTCCCAACAAAGACATGTAAACCTTTAACTCTCCCGACAAAGTTACAAACTCCACCGGGGTATTTGGGATCTCTTCTAGGTTCAAGTCTTGTTTTCACTATATCATTATAAACATTTGAGGACATAATGTTGATTGGGGATTTAAAGTCAATGTAAGCATTGTTAACGTCTCTATACCCAATCATACATGGTATCTTAGCATTCTTAGGATCGCCTCTCTTTATCTTAGGTTCAATCATAGTAAAAGGAGATCGCGGGTTATCAATAAGATTATTATAATATGCAATCTCCTCCTTAGTGGGGTATAGATTAAAGTAGTCATTAAGCTTCGGATCTATTTCCTCCTCTTCTAGTCCCTCAACAACATTCACAAAGTCATTAGGCCCTAGGTCCTCATTTGAATACAAGGCGGTCGCTAGGTCACTAAATGCATGTTCGAGCTCCACCTTAATCAACCTATTAAGCTCTCTAAGTTCCCTAATCTCACTCTCAATTTGTTCACGTAGCACAGCCACTTCTCTAGGGGAAAGGGGTGGATTCGCGTTTTCCATAATGGTCAACGGAATAGTCAATGAATTAAATTTACTAACAAAGGCACAAAGAAAAAGATAGACTAAAGAAAACCTAAAAATAAAAACAAAATCTTACTAGAAAGGAATCTAGCAAGTAGACCTAATAAAAAGAGATTCTAACCTAGACAATAACTATTCCCCGGGCTGCGGCGCCAAAAACTTGATACGTGGGGATCGCACCAGGCTTTACCTCTCAAGGGATCTCGAGAAGCTTACAACCCCCACCAGGCAGTGTACCTGATCGTTGTAGTATAGTATAGTGACAAGTACCGGGGGATTGATCGTTCAGCTAGGAATAGTGTCGCTAGGATTAGAAAACCTAATTACTAGTGCTAAAGGTGAGAGATGATTCTTTTTTGTGTTTTTATATTTTTTAGAAAGCAAATTAAAATCTCGGGTTTGAAGGATAAGGGCGGAATTAGTTGCTAGTCAACTAACCCAATACTAAAGATGCAATCAAAATAAAATACTAGAAATGAAAATAAAACTAATTTAACTAAGGTTGTGAGCAATAAGTAGAGAAGTTGTGTTTACTTAGATTTCACTACTCCCTAGATATCTTTTACACGTTAATTACTTGTTATAGTTGTGTGGATGACGGATTGTATTCCTTAATACCGTTCATGGGGTAGCGCACTTAACTCCCCAATCCTATGAGTGGCTACTTCACTCCTATGTCGAGCCGGCTAAGAAGCTCCTAACATGGGATCATTAGAATTTACTCATGCATTAAATACAACCAATAAAACCTAGTGCCCATCGGTTCATGTTTCCTAAGACGTTCAAGCATGTTACCATTTGGAGATTTGCCAGTTTTCTTAAGCCTAACATTGAAATCATTCATCCAATACAACCATAAATAAGTAATCAACACATAATTAACATCTAGGTTTCATTAGATCCAAGCAAACACAAGAGAGATCTAGCCTAGCATAGTAGAATTAAGATAAGAACAAGATATAGACAACCAACACATAGACATATTGATTGAATTAAAAGAACACTTATCTTAATTACACTTGAAAGGTTTCAAGGGCTGAAAACCCTTGAAAAACCTGTAAAAATCGTATTAGGTTCAGCCTTAAGGTTTCCCCAAAACTTCCTCTCCTAATGTGTAAAAATTAGAAAACTATATATAGGAAATAGGGTCTGACGGCGTCAAGACCAAATTGGTGACGCCGTCATCTCGCCGCCAAAAGAATTCTCGGACTGCCTTGATCTACATCTGACGCCGTCATGTGTTATGGTCTTCTAGGCCATCACGTCTTTTACTCTTGACGCTCTACTTTGTGACGCCGTCATTTCTGTACTGGGTCATCATGGAAATTACTCTTGACGCCGTCAGGAAGTTACTCTTGATGCCGTCACCTACTGTTCCCAGCTTGGAAAATTGAGACTTTGCCGTTTTCTTCACTTTTATGCTCCAAAAACGTCCAAAATGCCTTCTTTTCCAGATTTCACTCCCAAAGTACCTAAAATCACAAAAGGAACGATTTAGGGCAATATTTGATCAAATAAATTCAATTCCGGGCTTAAATGACCCCCTAAAAGTGGTTCATTTTTTGCCTCATCAACGTACATGAACGAGTTCATGAGGTACGTGTTTTGACTTTGAAATTTCTTTTTCCCAAGCTATCTTTTCAATTTATTCTAATATCATGAACATTTTCTGGGAATTTCCTGATAGCGACATGTCGAAAGAATTTGCCGACTGGTTTGCGATGAAGGTAAACTTATTGCATGTATTTCCCTGTATATATAAATAACGACTATTATTCATCTCTATCTATTCTTATCTTTTTTCATAGATCCGTACGCTTTATGTAGCCAAAGACTGAACTTGTACTCCCGACTTATTCGCTTTAGCTTGTGGACCATCACCGACCCCAATCTTAGTCAACTCTTGCGTAGTCAACGGCGTGAAGTTTGTAGTACATAGCCCTGATATAAAATGTACAACTCAGAAGAGCGGAATTTGTTCACCTGGTGAGAAGAAAGGAGAAATGTATTATGGTCAGCTAGAAGAAATTCTGGAGTTTGCTTATACCCAGTTCAAAGTTGTGTTGTTTCGAGTTACATGGTTCGACTTAGCCAAAAGAGGTAGAGTCGAACGTTATAACACTAGAAACAACATGACACAAATTTGGGCATGTAGCACAGCGTTTGAAGATCAACCTTACATTTTCGCAACACAAGCAAAACAAGTCTTCTACCTTGAAGATCCTGCTAGACGACAACTCCATTGGAAGGTCGTCCAAGATGTGAATCACAACACAACCTGGGATGTCATCGTGGTAGAAGACGATGATGATGTGATACATGGCAACAACTCATCTGATCTCGCGTTGTCTGCTAATTTGAATGATTTGCAATTTCAAACCTTGAATATCGATGGTCATTCAACGTTAGTTGAGGCACCACCACCAATCATTCCTGTTGATGACGACGATGATTTTGTTGATTATGAAGACGACGATCCTTATGATTTAGCAGATTCTGACAATGAAGTCGCAAACAATTCTGATGATGAAGTTGAAGTTGCGACTAACGCTGTTTATAATAGTGATTATGATGAAGCAGATTGATCTTTAAATTGTACCTTGTAAAACGACACTTATTTGAATGAAATTGTTATGGATTGTTTAATTGTGTATATTTATTTGATTATGTAGATGTATCTGAATGTGTGTATGCTTATGCTAATTTGTTCATGAATTTCTATATGTTATTCAACTTGTACTTTTTCAGATGGCAGCAGCAGTCGCACGCGGTCACGGTGGTGACGGTGGAGGTGAGCCACCACCTTCCCCGTGCAATATTGGGAGCAGTCATTATTCGGGTAAGAATTTCCGGATTATTTTAAAAGAAACTTAAACTTGATCATTTGTATTTGGTTACTTGTTATTTTATGGCGTGTTTTCACTAACTTCAATTTGTAGGAACTGGCCCCCGAAGGGGCAGGGGCAGGGGTAGGGCTATTGGAGGGAGGGGTGGTGGCGGCAGGACGGGTGTGCGTAGAGCCACCAAGAACGTATCCCTGAAGAATACCGTGCGTGACCACGGCCTGCAGCCTATTGACTTTGACTACAATGATCAGGGGACATTCATTCATGTCGGCGAGAACGCTAAGTGGTTCAGTAACTTCTGTGGCGAGCTGATTAGGGAGTTACCGCTGTGTTACGAGTCTTGGTACAAGATCGAAGATGAAAAGAAGGCGCATTTCATTCCTCGACTCTCGGTCAGTTATTTCATTTTCCTTTTATATATTTTAATTTGTACATTTATTTAAATTTGTTTATTTATATATATATATATATATATATATATATATATATATATATATATATATATATATATATATATATAATATATATATATATATATATATATATATATATTAGCTAACATATTAAAAAAATTAACAAATATCAAAAAATTAACAAAAATAAAAAATTTGTTTATTATTTAAATTTATTCTAGTTATATTTGTTTGCAGGAAATGTTTGACCTGAATTCCCACAGGCGTACAGGCCGGTGGAAGACCATCGAAGACGGTATCGACGATTATCTCGCAACTCGCTACAGGGACAACAAACACGACATGAAGCGAGATCACTGGACTAGACCAGGTGGGGCTGAGAAGGTGAATGAGATACGGAGGTAAATTTTTTTATTTTTGTGCATTTTTTGATATTTGTCAATTTTTTTTTAATATGTTAGCAATTGATATATGTTAATTTTCTGCTTTTGTTATTATGTGTTAGGAACCCTCCTCCCAACATGGAGCCGTCTGTGTGGGAGGAGCATATTAAGCTCTACCTCAGTGAGAAGCACGCCAAGAGGGCAAAAATCAACAAGGATAACCGAAAGAAGAACAAGAACATGAGCCGCCACGGATCTCGGTCGTTGGCCGCATCCCGGCATGAATACGTAAGACGTACACAATATGATTATTTTACATATTGCTCATTATATGTATGGTGTTTGATTTGTCGTCGTTAATTTGTTTCACCTTAATGCATGTGTATATATATATATATATATATATATATATATATATATATATATATATATATATATATATATTGTAACAATTCGCAATTTCAGGTTAATTACTATTCACTTTTACTATTCATGTTACTATTCATTTTTACTATTCATTTCTTTCCGAAATTTTCCCGAAAGTTGATTTTTATTTGATTTTATCGAGTGATAAATCATTTCCATGGCAAATTAAATGTTTGGCATTCATAAGCTCATTTTCGTGAAAGTTATTAAGGAATTACACGGGATTACACGTTTTAGGGTAAAACGTCATTCAGAAATTCTACGCACAACGAAATTCGGTCGCGTTAATTTTCCCCGTATCAGAAAAATGTTTGACACACTCATGATTTATTTGAGAATAAATCATGACTGAGAAAAACATGACCAAAATAAACCTCGGCCGTGAAAAACTGGAATTTTCAGTTTTAAGCGTTTTTACTCAGCCGTAACCTTAGCCTATACCTGCACCGCGTTTCTAAGACGATTTGAGTTTTCAACTTATTAGAAAAAGTCAACATATTTTTCCCTCCTCCTTTGACCAAAAATCATTCCTTGACATTATAACTCATTCCTTGATTTTTAGGCTTACGGTTTGATGTCTAAAAGATATTTAATACCAACCGACACTAGACTGAGCCCAGTCTAGATATTATAAGTCATTTTAAATCATTTTTATCACATTAGAAAAGTAACATTTTACTTTTCTCAATTTTACGCAATATTCGTACGTTTTACGTATTACGCGTTTTAGACCCGTGTTTCCAGTTTTTAGCAGGGTTTTACCACCCAAATGGAACCTACCACTCATTTTATATTTTATTATGGAGTATTTTGACAAGTTTAATCATTCCTCCAAGTTTCGTATTTTTACGATACCCGGTTTTACGTTTTGTGACGTAACAACTTACGGTTTGCATTTTACGGAGCCAAAACTAGCTCCATAAGTTTGGATAATATCATCAAAAGTCCACCCTTGCTCCCCAAGCTTGGCAAACCGACTTAGGGGGGGGGGGATTCAGCCCCTAGGTGGCTTAATCCCATGCTTTAAGCCTTAAGATGTGAACATGTGTTCAACTTGGCCTCCAAGTGTTGACTAGTCAACAATGTAACCTCCTCATTTGCATATAAATGCCTCTCCTTCCCCTCCTTGGCCATTCCAACGACCCACACACATAAAAACACACCATCATCTCATCCTTAGCTCATTTACTTCAAGTTCCATCCAAGAAATCAAGTGCAATATCCATACATAAACCCTAGTTTAGTTTTGATTCATCAAAACTACTTCAAATCCTTAGAAACTTTGGTGATTTCTCTTGAGTTTGAATCCACTCAAGTCACCTCAATTTTCATCATCTCTCTTTCAAGATTACAAGAGTAGAAAGATTGCATGAAGTGAAGTGGGTTGAAGCAAGTCTATCAAAGTCCTATCCTTACATGTTAACTTCCTTTCATCTTTGAAAGCCAAAAGTTGTAAGCCAAACCCTAACATGATTCTTGTTAAATAATCATGTTCATGTTATTTACATTTTATTCTTGCTATATTATGTCTTGTAGTTATGTCCATGATGTATAAAAGTGAGCAAAACAAGTTATTGTTATTGATTGTTACAACAAGTTACTAAAACAAGTAAACTAGTGACTTTCTTGGTAAGACCTGATAAAAATGGTAAAAATATGATGTTGGATCATTAAATATTACAGTAGAGGACTTAACAAGGAAACCATAGCAATTTGAACCACCTAAAACGAGTATACGAGTCAAAAGTTACGCCCATTTGAAGTTACCAAAACTTTGCGGCAAACTGCCAAATACCATTCTGATCAAATTTGGGTTTTGAAAGTCCCACTTCTGGTCCGATTCATCAAAAAGTTAAAACACGAAAGTTGTCCGGAACGACGTTTTCATTTAGGAACAAAGAAGCTCGAGCCCTGAAAATGCTTTCCGAGTGATAAAATTCTTCAAATTCTAAACAGCCCATTTTTAGGCCAAAGTCACTATATTATGGTTATACTTTAAAAGGAACAAGAGGTCTTATGACCTATAATCAAGACCACAACCATGGCTAGAGCCAAGGTTGAGTCTCATGACCATGGAACAATGACCAAAGGTCATGGCTAGGCCATGACAAAATGACCATACAAGCTTACTTAGGCGAAAACATGAAACAAGGATTTGGCGAGAACTTGAACAAGCAATTTGAATCTACTTCACTTAAAAAGGAACCATGAGATATTACAAAGAGAAAATGGTCATACAAGACTTATGAAACATACCCTAATAACAATCTTCATGTACTAATAAACTTTCCTAAGTTTATTCAAATATCGGACATGTAACTTTTCGGATCAAAACTTATATCTATATATTTCATCAACTACTACAATAGTAGGGAGCCTCATGTGAGGAGTTCATTATGTAAACCTTCGAGTTGAGTTGTGGATTTACAAGTTAAAGTGTCCTGGCTCCTCGAACGCTTACTAACATGACTTCTGAATTATGTCGGCCCGAACGGTAGTAAACGATATACAAAACATACATGTTTCATGAATCATTTCTTTCAAAGACTTACACTATACATCATACCACATCATGGACTAAATGCAAGATATATATATAGGCACTACGTTATATTCATTACTCAAATCCTAAGTCGCGACATTCTATTATAGGTTGCTCGTAGAAACCTTCACGATCCAACCGTTACATTCATTACTTGCTATCTTACTTAAGGTGAGTTCATAGCCCCACTTTCCATTACTTAATTGTTTTACAAACCCTTGGGGGGAATACATGCTATTTTTAACCGAGCACAATGTTTTTAAATTGTATGCTTGCCTGATTGTTTTATTATCACTAAGTACCAGCCTTGCTAAACCGAGATCCCTTATTATGAACCATTTAATCACTAGCAATAGTGAGCGCAAATATTGTGAATAGGCCTATTGGGATTGACGAATCCCATTTGTATTGACTAAGTTCAAACAAATGCACTAATATTTGAGATTTAGGTATGTTAGCAAAGTACCTACCGGGATAAATCTGCCGATCGATATTGGTACACGTTAACGTTTTGGTGTCATAAGCTTAGTGTATAATACATTTTATGGGCGTATAACAACGTAGCCTACCTGTTTTGTTTTCCATCCATTGGTGTGAGCCTATAACTCACACTACCAACATATTGTGTTCAAACATTAAACAAACTCTATGAATATCACTCAACCTTTGTGTTGACCTCTCAAGCATGTATTTCAGGTTCATGACGATCAAGGATGGCACGGAAGGGCACGGATACTCAAGAGGGCTATAAATTTTATTATCATTCAAAACTCATTTAATGTAAATTGTAAACATGGAACCATTTGGGACCTCATTTTGTAATCTCTGATATTTATATAATTTGAATGATAAATCTTTTAAAACGACTCAATTGGAGTTCGTTTTCTATTATTGTGACTATTGTGCCGTCGAGTAACACCCAGTTCGAATTCCGCTGCAACCATGAATTGGGGGTGTTACATATATATATATATATATATATATATATATATATATATATATATATATATATATATATATATATATATATATATATATATATATATATATATATATATATATATATATATATATATATATATATATATATAGTTTGAGAAGAGTAAGGACCGTCGGTACCCCTCCCTGATACAGAGCTTTCACGACCAGCGTTTCAAGAAAGGTGCATGGTTGTCGGATGAGGCTCATCTTCAATACGTAAGTACCGTTTTATTTTTATTTATTTTATTTTATTTTATTTGTTTTTTTTACATGCATTTTAATGATTTATTGAAACGTAATGTAGTAACCCGAGTAATATATTAATTTTATCATATTTTTTTCCAACTACATAGGAAGAGATGTGCGCACTGAGGGATTTGGGAGCTAACACACCTATCGGTAGAGCCTACACAGAGGAAGAAATACTTGCAATGGTTTTGAAAGGCAAGCAACGAGGTTATATTGCAGGTAGGGGTAGGGTGTTACCAGGTATCGACAAGACAAGGTTACCTAGGGCCCCATACGGTTTGTACACCACACCCGAGATTGACAAGATGTTTGCCGAAAAAGATAAGAAGATAAAAGAAGTTGAAGAAGAATCAAAGGAAACCAAGCAACAACTCACTGCAATTATGAACATCATGAAGGGGAACCCCAACCTGTGGAGCCAGTTTACGAGCCAGCTTAATTCTCAAAACGAGGTGGCTCAGGCTCGGGCAGCAGGCCAGGAGTGGGTGAGGCAGGCTCGGGGAGTCGTAGTAGGAGTGGCGAGACAGGCTCGGGGAGTGGCGAGCTAGGCTCGGAGAGTGGCACCGACGAGGCAGGCGGCTCGGGTGACGATATCGATATTGATGGTGATTCCGACAATGGCGAGGGGCAGTGAGGTATATTTGTATGGGTTATTTTGTACACTTTAACATTTTCTCCATCCTTATGCTTGATCCCCATCCGTATTTTGTACACTTTAACACTTGATCCATCCGTATGCTATTGACTCATCTGTATGTTATTATTGTAAACTTTGGTATTTTGGCAACTTAAACATTGCGGATATAGCAGCTTTTGTGCTATCGGACGCTTGATCCGTAGATTATAACACCCATTTTGTAGAATTTGTAACGTTTTAATGTATTTGAGGGTGTTTGCGATTATATACAAGTGTTTTATCCGTTATAAGTTGTTTTGGGATATTGGCATGTTGGTATTGATGTTTATACAGGTTTGGATTGTGTAGATATTTTCCGGAAAAATTTCTGGAAAAAATCTGGAAAAATGCTGGTTTGCAGGCTGCTGTGCAGCAATACTTCTCGATATTACCGACGAAATTTCGTCGGCAAAATACAAAATTTGTCGGTACTATTTTTTTGGCGCAAAAAATTCAAAATATAACAAATGTGAATTTTTTTATACCGACACAATTTCGTCGGCACTGAAATACGGTGTTTGACTATTTAGCAATTGACCTTTTGACTTTTTTGTTTGACTTTTTAAATACCGACGAAGTGACGTCGGAAAATACTTGTCGAAGTTGCTTGGCTAATCCAAATCGTTAATCATGTTGGTTAACCTTGTTTTTTAATCCCGACGCCATTGCGTCGGCACTATACTTGTCGAACCAAATTTTTCTTTGACTGAAAATCATGTGGGCCCCACTCTAGCGTCGGCAAGTAACGTTGGCATAGTAAATCCCGACGAGGCATTGTCGACTAACTCTGGCCGACAAAATTGCGTCGGCATCCACCATATACCGACGTCATGACGTCGAGGAAGCCAAAAAAAAGTCGTCGGCATTTTTACTGTTTTTACTAGTGTTTTTTTGCGGAAAGTGTCATAACGTTAGCATTTAATTGCGAAGTTAGTGATCAAGGACTGACTTTGCAACATGAGTATAACATAAAGGACCAAGGACTGACTTTGCAACAGATGTATAACATGAAAGACCAATTATGTAAATTATGTGAGGCCTAAATTTGCAACGAACCTCTGAGATGAAGGACCAAGTTCGTATGGATTTTTTTAAAATTGTTAAAGATAACGGTCATTAGCAACTTAACGTCAAGTTAGTGACCAAGAACTGACTTTGTAATGGACGTATAACATGAAGGACCAATTATGTAAATTATGAGAGGACTAAATTTGCAACGAACCTCTGAGATGAAGGACCAATGTTGTACGGATTTTTTAAGAAAATGTTAAAGATAACAGCCGTTAGTTAACAGCCGTTAAGTAACTAACGACTGTTATGTATATCGCTACAGTAACTAACAGTCGTTAGTTAACTCGTTAAGTAACTAATGACCGTTAGTTACTGTAGAGCTACAGTTTTATTTATTTATTTATTTATTTATTTATTTATTTATTATTTTTTTTTGCACGGCTACCAAGAGCCCGCTCTTTGTTATATAGTTATAATTGGGTTAATATTCCTTGCTTCCTTTTGTACCACATCTACTAACATATAGAAATAGAGGGTGGGGAGTGGCGACAAAGATGTTTTTGTCCTAATAAATAATAATACCATTCTTGTGTGAAAAACCCACCAATCAAATTATTGTTGGTCTAAGTTTTGCTTATGTGAGTTAGATTTGTGATGTATATAATATAAGATTGTTAGTTACTGTAAGAATTCAATTGTGTGTTTCATTCATAATACCAAGGCTCTTTATATACAGAGTGGATACATATCAATCCTAACTAACTAGTAGTGAATTACGGGATCTGTGACATACATTCCAAATATACATGATTTACACAATATTCTAATAATGTACATTATATGCTAATAGACCCCCGCAGTCGAAGCGGGAGGAGGACGAACGCTGAGACTGTCTCGGAAGTCATCAAACAAGATACGAGGAAGGCCTTTGGTAAAGATATCGGCAATTTGATAACGAGATGGAACATGTAAAACTCGAACTTCACCACGTGCTACCTTTTCTCGCACAAAATGAATGTCCATCTCGATATGCTTGGTACGTTGATGTTGTACCGGGTTTCCTGAGAGGAAAATAGCACTAACGTTATCACAATATGTTAGCCTTGCTATTTTATAAAAGATAACGTCACACATAAAGAAATGGACTAGATATCATACAAATAGTACTTCAGGGACTATTATTGTAATATAGGCAAACATGTGATGTAATGAGCCTATAAATACCCCTCATGACTCTCCATGAGGGGTGTGGGAAAATAGTGTGTGTAACCAAACCTTTGTCATTTTAATAAACCACCTTTTCTTCACCTTTCTCTCTCTACTTTCTCTCTCTAGAAACATGGTGTATTTCGATCAACCTTACTTTCACCTTTCCTAAACACATGAGATTATTGGTAAATCAATCTTATAGATCATGATTCATTTCCTTGTTTCATTATCATCAACACCAATATATCTCAAATCACCTCAAAACACACCACGGATTGCTTAAACGATCCTGATCAAGAATCACATTCAAATGACAACGGCTAGTATCAGATTTTTGTGACTACGGAGTTTTTGTACGATATTGCTTATTTGGGTTTAAAGTTCATTTCACGGGCATGTGTACTTATTTATCTCAAAGTCTAGGGGTGGATGGATGCATGACTTTCGGAGATACTTGTTTGGGCAAACACTGGTAGAGATAGTGATTAAGACTTGGATTATCTAGTTATACCCGATGTAAGGAGTTACATTGTAGTACTCGCGGGTTATAGCTATCACTTTAAGGAGTTACGTTGTAGTGCTCAGTGTCACATGAAGTTGTGGAGATTCCAAGAGGTGGATATTTCATATACTGTTTGTTGGTTTGGGTATATGGCACTACCTATACTTAAAGGAGTTACATTGTAGTGCTCAGTATAGGTTCTTAGTCACACCTTCGTACAAGATTAAGTCACATATCTATGAGATGTTTACTTCATTCTCAGATTGGTTATATTGGATTCTCTCCATACAGTGGTCATTTACTAGCTAGTTGGAATTTGAAGAAGTCGCTTAAAGGTTGAAGAGAAGAGAAGAGATTGTAGAATAAAGAGAGTCATATCCTATCAGCATATTCTCACAAATTATGCTTTCATGGTCTATCTACATTGCATCATAAGTGTAAAGTACGGGTAATTTTGGCATGTACACTGATTCGCCTCAAACAGTCAACTAAGTTTACCAGGTGATGGTCAACCAAGTCAAACGTCTAAAACAAATGCTTCCGAGGAATACAGTGTTTTCCCGGGTCGTAAGTCCCAACGAGGTGTGCGATGTGATATTATAAACGAATCTGTAATTAGTGAATGTGAACAGGAAAGGTATAAAAGTGTGTGTGTGTGTGTTTATCTAGGGTTTTATAACTTAAATAAACTATTAAAACGATTACGTAAAACCTAGGTATCTAAAACGTATAAACGTACACCAATTTAAAATCAGACGCGATTGCGTACTGAGAAAAAGGTGAGTTTTAAGAAAAATAAACTATAAGGGTTAAAATTGACAATCCTATAAACTTAAACTTAAAATAAAGTTAAATTAAAAAGAAAACTATTTTTAAGATTATTATATTATTTATTATTAATTATTTAATTAAAAACTATTTAACTATTTAATTAGAAAATTATAAATACTACAAATTAAACTAGAAACTTAAAAAAATATTTTCTAAACCTAAAATAGAACTTGAAGAAAGTATAAAAAATAAAAATAAATATTTTTGTCCTTTTATGAACTTTTTATTAATTAAAAACTATTAATATTAATTATACTAATTAAAATATTTTAAATTACAAATAATATTAAACTAACTTAGAAAATTATGAAAATTTTTATAAACCTAATTAACCATCATAGGAATCCTAAAAAATTATAAAAACTTTATTTAATATATTTATAAACTAGTTTACTAATTATTATTCTATTTATTATTTAATATCTAATTAAACTATTTAAATTATAAAAACTATTAAATGAACAGTAAAAATTCTAGAAAAATTACTAAAATTATATTATGACTTATAGAAGCTAGGAAAAATATAAAATATAGGTGTTACTATATAAAAACTAATTATGCTATTTATAACTTACTTATTAATTAATTATTAATAAAACTATTTTTAATTCTAATTAATATCAAATGACAATATAAAAATCTAAGAAAATTATTTAAAATACTTTGACCTATAAGGAAATTAATAAAAATATAAAAACACAAATTACTTAATTAAAATCTAAAAATGAAAATTAAAATTTAATTAAATTAAATAGAAACTATCACTTACTATTATTTTGTTTTTTCTTGAATTTTCTTTTTCCAAACTATATTATACCTAAATATAACTAACTTTTGTGAAAACAATTATTTTATAACTTAAAATTAAGCTAGATATAAGCTAAGAATCAAAACAGTTGACTATTGTTGACTTTAATGAGAAATAAGCTCAAATGAGCTTATGTGGGACCCACCTTGGTAAATTCTGATCCTAATAAGTTAGTTGGACTTGTCAAAGCTTAATTTGATCCAATAAGCTCAGTAGATAAGCTAATAAGCTACAATAAGCTAATCCAAAACCTGTTTTGAACACAGAATGGGGACAATGTTTTGGGTCTGATTTAGGTGGGGTCCATTTGGATTTAAGTCAAACAAAAAGTCAATCTAAGTTCTCTACTAGGAGGGGGGTTGTATGGAACTGGTTTTATGGTGTGGGGTCCACTGGGTTGGTCACAAAACTACCACAAAGTGGTGGTGGTGGCCAAGTCTGAACTGAGCAGGGCAACACCTTGCCCTGCAGTTGTCTTTGAGGGTGAGTGGGGGCCACAAGAAAATTCCTAAAAATCAAATGGTACTGAGACCTTGAAGTTTAGGTGTTAGAGTATTACCAAAACAATTTTTAGCTCCTAAAACTTTATACAAAATTCTACAAAATTCCCCCAATATTTGAGAAAATCTGAGAAGTGCAATATTGACTTTTGAGGAAAACTAGTTAGTTTGACTAAATTGGATTTCTGATTGATCTTACAAGCTAAGCTAGTTAATATAAGTTATTATTAAGTTGTATTAAGCTAAAGATGACAGTTATGAATCAAAGTGTGGAGTTTTAGATCCTAAGTCCTCAACAGTTAACTGTTGAGAGCATTAGAGTGTGATTTTGACTATTTTACACTTGAGACCTGAGTTTTAAGTTATTTATGACCTAAAAATACTTGAACAAGCATGCAAGAACCAAAAACAACAGCTGATATTTAAAACCTAGGGGTGAAATACCCTAATCCAAACACCCCCTAAAATAACTGTTATGATGATATATGAGGAAAAAGGTTTCTTGTGATTATGAAATTAATTTTTAGCTATCTATTAGGATGTATTAAACTTAAATAAGCACAAAGAAACAGGTCATAAGCTATTCTACATAAAAAAAAACAAAAGTTTAGAAATTGAGCTTACAAATGATCAGGGCTCAGAACTGAACACCAAGGAATACAAACACTTCCTAATGCCTCCCAAAAGACACTAAAAACCATGGGCATCCATTTTCATCCAAGCTCCAAGCTTCTTCCACACAGTGACTTCTACTTTTTATTTATTTTATATATTTTTGGTATTTTCTTCTTTTATAATTTAAACAGATGATTGAGGTTTTCTAAGACTTTTATTAGCTTTGTCAGAGCTTATTAAAGCTTATGAAATCAATAACAATCACAAATAACAACAAACAATGATAATGAGATTTTTAATAATTCTTGAAAATAAGTAAAAATGGCATAATCTGAGAATTAAGCTGAAACTTGAAATTAACTTAGATTAAAGATTTAAATACATTCAAATAACTAAGAACAAGTGTTTATAATGGAAATTACAATTGAAATTGAAACTTACACTACATACGACCTAATTAACTAATCCTAATCTAATAATTCTTCTCTTTTGCCTTCTTTCCCTTTTGTAGCTGATTTCTGAGCTTGTGGGACCTACCAAGACCTTTCCCACCACTTGTGAACCCTTGATTATGTCTGAGTTAATCCCAACCGTTTAAAATTCTTTTTCGCGCCAAAAAGTCTTGGGTCAGAGAGGGTAGCGTGTGAGATGTTTTCAAGGCAATAAATGTGCCTTGGGGTGTTGTGGAGGTGGAGGGTAACTAGTGGGAGAGTGGTTGGCCAGCTGGGGGTTGAAACAGGGGAGGTGGAATGGTGGTATTTGGCTGTGTGAGTGAGTGAGAGGGAAAGGGTACGGGGTGGTATTGAAATGGGGGGTTGACTGGTTTGACCGAAGGGTTGGACTGGGCTGGTGGATGGGCTGGAAAAGGGTGGGCTTGGGATGTTTAGTTTGGATTGGGTTTTAATTTGGATTTGGTTTAAATAATATTAGGATCCGTTTGGTTTTTAGATAAATAATCACAAGGACTATTTTTGTAGTTTTGACAAAGTTTGGGGGCTGATTTGGCTTTTTCCAATTTTATTTTATGAGGATCATTTTTGCCAATAATGAATATCCCAAGGACTATAATTACACATTTTTCCATTTTTAAATATTTAAAGGACTATTTATGTAATTTTCGGATTTATGAGGGACTAAACATGTAATTTTCCAAAATATTATCAAAAGGTCAAGTTTTGTAAAAGTTGAATAGTATAGGGACCTTAAATGATAATTTCTCATTTTTAACACCCAGGGACTAAAACTGTCAAGTTTGAAAGTTTGAGGGACCTGTTTTGCCAAACTGCCAAACTTGAGGGACCAATCATGTAAATTCACCAAACTTCATACCAAGGACCATTCCTGCAAAAGATTATTAGTATAAGGACCAAAATTGCTTTTCTCAAAGTTTTTACATCCCAGGGACCATTTCTGTCAATTTCCAAAGTTGAGGGACTAAACTTGTAATTTTGTGAAACTTTGCACCAAAGGACTAAATATGTAACTTTATGATTAAAAAGGACCTTTGGTGACATTTTCATGTTTTTAGAATTACCAGGGACTAGTTTTGACAATTTATGAAACTTGAGGGACTGAAACTGCCAATTATGCAAACTTTGTACGTTTTTCATCTGTTTTTGCATATTTTGCATTTGAAACATATAAAACACACCTCTAAGATATTTTAAGTATTTTAATACATATTTGAGTGTTTTTGTATGTTTTGGCAGTTCAGATTAGTATAAAATGATGAGTATTTAGACACTCATCATACACACAATAGTATGATGATTTCGATACATCGCAACCATCAGGAGGGAGAAGAACATGCCAAAAGAAGTAATGTTTCATCTCTAGTACGTTGGTTGATCGAGGGAATTGTGCTTACACTAGAACCGAAGAAGTACTAATGTTGTGTACATCGGAGCGTATTACCAACCTTCTGTGCAATACTATGTGAGTTATGCTATGATGCTCCCAGAACGATAACCATGGTGCAAACTCATTAGTGTCTACCTTATCCGCTGCGAGATGAGAAGAGTGTTGTCAGTTCAGGAGGGAGCAGAAGAATAAGAATAAAGGCTCACTAGTTAGGAGGGAGTAATAACCTAACTAGACCATTACAGTTAAAGTTCAGAGCTACAAAGACCTTTGACGTCAGTGTCAAAGATCATACGCCGAGATTGTCGGAAGAGAGAACTTCAAGTCTGCCTCAGTATCTAGACTACAGAGACTCTACGCTTCAACAACGTCAACATAGTTTACTATTGTTGTAATTTACATGTTTATGTGTTTATAGGTCTCATTGTATCCATTCATGTGTGACGATATCTTGGAGGGAGATTGTTAGCCTTGCTATTTTATAAAAGATAACGTCACACATAAAGAAATGGACTAGATATCATACAAATAGTACTTCAGGGACTATTATTGTAATATAGGCAAACATGTGATGTAATGAGCCTATAAATACCCCTCATGACTCTCCATGAGGGGTGTGGGAAAATAGTGTGTGTAACCAAACCTTTGTCATTTTAATAAACCACCTTTTCTTCACCTTTCTCTCTCTACTTTCTCTCTCTAGAAACATGGTGTATTTCGATCAACCTCGACCTCCAGAAGGTGTTTCTTGATCATAACACAATACACGAGAGTTGCTTTCTGAATAGGACATCGAAGTTCAAGAAGAAGGTTGCGAAGCCAACATGATTCAGAAACGACATTTGCAACACCTCGATATTCCGCTTCAGCACTTGAGCGGGAAAGTGTGGGTTGGCGTTTAGACGACCAAGAGATCAAGTTATCACCAAGATAAACACAATACCCAGAGGTAGAACGTCTAGTATCCGGACATCCACCCCAATCGGCATCAGTATAAGAAACCAGTGTAGAGACCTGAGATTTATAAAGATGTAAGCCATAGTGTAAAGTACCCTGAATGTAGCGCAAGATGCGCTTGAGACCTGTCATATGTTCCTCACGAGGATCATGCATATGGAGACATATTTGCTGAACTGAATAGGAGATATCGGGACGAGTGAAGGTAAGGTATTGCAAGGCTTCGATAATGTGTCGGATCTGAATAAGGCTCACCTGAAGTAGCACTTAGTTTAGCCTTAGTATCAATAGGTGTAGGAGATGGCTTACAAGAAGACATGCCTGCTCGCTCAATAATATCCTGAGCATATTTAGATTGACATAGAAATAGACCATGTTGGTGACGGGTGACTGCAATTCCCAAAAAATAGTTTAATGGCCCAAGATCCTTCATTGCAAATTCTTTAGCCAAAAGCCCAATAATGGAAAGACGAAGTGTATCTGATGATGTGGTCAGGATTATGTCATCAACATATAATAGAAGATAAGCCAAGTCTCTGCCGTTACTATATACAAACAAAGAATAATCAGATCGACTATGCATAAAACCAATCGTAGTCACAAAATCCGCAAAACGTTGATACCAAGCACGCGGTGCTTGCTTGAGGCCATATAGAGATTTTTTTAGCAAGCAAACATGATCAGGGTGCTTAGCATCACGAAACCCCATTGGTTGATACATGTATACTGTTTCATTGAGTGTGTCATGCAAAAATGCATTTTTAACATCCAACTGATGAATGGACCATGATTTGGAAATAGCCAAAGTAAGAACACTACGGATAGTAGCGGGTTTGACTATTGGACTAAAGGTTTCATCACAATCCACGCCTACTTGTTGAGACCTGCCATCACTAACTAAACGAGCCTTATAGCGCTCAAAAGAACCATCTGATCTCAATTTATGCTTAAAAATCCACATTGACCGAATGACATGCATATCAGGTGTGCGGGGTACAAGCTCCCACGTCTCATTTTCAATAAGAGCATTATACTCATTAAGCATGGCACTTTTCCAATATGGATTGGACAAAGCATCTTTCGGGTTACGGGGAATGGGACATGGAGATGTAGTGTGAAAGATTGAATGGATCTTTTGGTTTAGAGATACCAGACATGCTTCGAGTATGCATGGTACGCAAAGGAGTGGCTGGTGTTATGTTTGAAGATGGAGGCCGAGAGGTTAATGGGGCATGGCGGGTTGCTCGGATATTGGGCTGTAGTGGTGAGTTTAATAGGGAGGATTGAGATGTTGGTCGACGAGGAGAAATTTGGGTATTGATTAGACTAGGTGGATGAGGCAGATTGTCATTTGGTTGATTGGATGTGGGTTGAGCAACAGGAGGGGGACTTCCCATTTGGGCTATTGTGACAGAAGATTGAAGGTGGCCTGATGTGGTGTTGGGATTGGCTTGAGTTGAAACCTGGTTTGTCCCATGGGAGGAATTTGACCCAGTAGAGGTTGTGTGGTTTGCTGGAACAGAATTAGAAGAAAAAAAAATGGAAGTATTAATGGGTGAATGCCATCATTAAGAAATGAGTAACTAGAAGGAGTAGGATTATGGAGTTTGGCAAACGGAAATAGTGTCTCATCAAAAATAACGTGACGCGAGAGAATGATTTTGTGAGTAGCCAAGTCATAACATTTGTAACCTCTATGATTCGAAGGGTATCCTAAGAAAACACATGGTGTAGAGCGTGGTTGTAATTTGTTAATAGTTGTGGAAGGGAAAAGAGGGTAACACAAACAACCAAAAACTCGAAGGTGATCATAGCATGGGGTACGATTATAAAGCATGTCTGTTGGGGTTTTGTGATTGAGAAGTTTACTGGGTAGGATGTTTAGTAAGTATGTGGCCATTTGAAGTGCATGATGCCAAAATTGTGGGGGCATGGAGGAGTGAGATAACAGGGTTCGGATGATGTTATTTATTGCACGTATTTTGTGTTCGGCTTTTCCATTTTGTGAGGATGTGTGTGGACAAGAGAATCGAAAAACCATTCCATTGTCATTACAAAATTGGTGAAAATATGAGTTATTATATTCTTTGCCATTATCACATTGAAAAGTTTTAATACTCATATTGAAATGTGTACGAATAAGGTTGTAAAGGGAAATGAAAGTGGGATAAACCTGTGATTTATTTCCAAGAGGAAAAGTCCATAGAAAATTTGAATAATCATCAATAAATAAGATGTAATATTTGTGACCACTCGAACTTAATACTGGTGAAGTCCACAAATCACTATGAATTATATCAAATGGCAACGATGTAGAAGACGATGAATCATAAAAAGGTAATTTAATATGTTTGCCAAAAACACAAGATTGACAAATAGAAGAAATCCTAGACGAATTACATTGAATGTAATCTTTATTTTAAGCGAGTGTAATATATTAGCGCCCGGATGACCTAAGTGATGATGCCATAGATCTTGAGAAATTGCAGCGAAAGTAGAAGGTGCGGTGATTTTATGGAGAGCAGATTTAGTAATCGGGTAAAGATCCCCGACACTATTACATCGCATGATTGGCATCCCCGTCTGAAAATTGTAAATAGAAAAACCGAAATGATCAAAAGCAATAGTAAGATTATTATCTGTTGAAAGACGTCGAACAGATATAAAATTTTTTAATAAGGTGAGGTGCAACCAGGACATTTTTGAGGTAAAGGGAATGATAGGGAGGTGAAAGATGCGTATGTCCATAACCATGAATTGGAATAGTATTACCATTACCAACAATTATATGTTTTGGAATGCTCAAATAGAAATAAGACGAGAGATTACCTTGAGATGTCGTCATGTGAGAGGTAGCACCCGTATCCATATACCACTGATCATCTGGTGGATTGAGAGCCATGGTATGCATTGCTTGATCAAGGTCTGTTGGAACATTAGCAACAGTAGAGGCATCATAGGCTTGGGTTGGTCGTGGGCCGAGCAAACCTGGTCCTCCAGATGGGGTGTTAGGCCGAGTCCATGGCATAGTTGGGTAGGACGGAGGTGGAGTGGCCCATTGAACCGGTGACCAGGCCCAAGGAGCAAAGGGACCCCAACCTTGGAACTGTTGGTAGTTATTGTTGTTGTTGTTTGACCGACCACGACCTCGACCTCCATTACGACCACCACCACGATTATTGTTGTTTCTGCCACGACCACGGTTCGAGTTGAAGTTGCGTTGTGGAGCCTGAGATTGAGGAGTAGTACCAGAAGATGAGTTTTGATGGGTTTTGGGGATGGTCGAAGAGGCCACAAGAGCAGTACCATTGGTGATGGCTGTGTTGGTTACTTGTTTGCTTTTACGAGTTTCCTCAAGAATCAACCTGGAACGTGCTTCATAAAACAGTGGGAGGGGATCACTTTGCTGAATATAACTTGCAACGCTATCATAGCTTTCGTTAAGACCGGCTATGAGTTGCAAAACAAGACGATGGTTGGAGACAGGTGCTCCAACATTTGCAAGTTGATCCGCAAGCATCTTAAGCTCTTGACAATAAGTAGAAACAGAAGAGAAGTTGTCAAGGCGGGTGTTGGTGAATTGATGTTCCAAGTAAACGGCACGAGAGTTCTGATTGTCTTGAAAAATATTTTTCAAGGCAGCCCATGCTTTGGCAGCGGTAGTATCAGGTTCCAGTGTGGTGTGCAAGAGATCATTAGATATGGTGCCATATATCCATTGAAGAACGATGGCATCCAAGGTGGACCAAGTTTCAGGGTCGACAGTGGATTTTGGTGGAGTATCTTTGTCCTTGTCTTTTTGTGCGGAAGAGGAGGGAGATGATGGTGGCGGGGGAATGATGTGATCAATCACCTTGTATGCTCGACAATGAATTTTGAACAATTCTGCCCAGGAAGCATATTGTCCATTTTCCATCTCAAGTTGGATGGGGATGGGGTTCTTAATGTTGGTAACAGAGAGTGCAGGGTGGAACTTGGAGTCTGCCATGAGAGCAAAAAGATTGAGAAAAGAGGAGGTGATTTAAGGTTTGGTATGAGGAAGGCCTGATACCATGTAAGAATTCAATTGTGTGTTTCATTCATAATACCAAGGCTCTTTATATACAGAGTGGATACATATCAATCCTAACTAACTAGGAGTGAATTACGGGATCTGTGACATACATTCCAAATATACATGATTTACACAATATTCTAATAATGTACATTATATGCTAATAGTTACCATTAAAAAAATGGTGGGGAACGTTTTGTATCAATGCATGAAATGAATAGTACGCCTTGCAAACTGAGTAAACACAGAACCTTAGCCTAGACTTGTATGGAGAAGAACATGATCATGAAGAAGAATATATTTTGGTTCTAAACATCAAGCCATTGTTTGTTAGTGTATCTCATTATATTATTAATACCTAAGTGAATTTAGATGCCATACAAATATTAAGCCTACAACATAAACATCTTCGAGTTTTGATACACAACATTAGCAAACTACACTTTTGCTAAAGTCACGCAAGATGGTTGGAGTTGGGCTCTTGAGAGCTCCGGAATATTCTTAGTTAAATCTTTTCGGGTCAAATTAGATGAAAAAATTCACATTATCTAATGAAAAAACAAGATGGAATTCTCTAGTTCCGAAGAAGGTGAACATTTTAATATAGTGAGCCGACAAAGATAGACTTGCAACAAGATGCGATTTAGACAAGAGGTGTATTGACTTGCATTTGATTCTCTACCCAATGTGCGAAGAAGATGTTGAATCATTAGACCATTTGATGGGTCGGTGCTCATGGTCAAATTTCATTTTCAAATGGTTGGGTTTCTCTTTTTCTGGGGATCTTGATTACATTCTAATGCATTTGAGACTATTCTATAATTAGAAAGAATTAAAATTCAGACTTCTCTACGTGCTTATTATGGAAGGATTTCAAACATTGCACGAAGGTTGGAGAAAAGCAGTGACTTTTCTGCTTTCCTATACTATAAATTTGCATACGACAAAAAATATTTGACTTAACCATCTCTACTATCTCTACTTAAAAAGCATGAAGACAACTAAACGTGTAACCGAATAACGCAAAATATAGTCATTGGGTACCCGCCGCCGCATTGCACGGGTACCATTCTAGTTTATATTAAAAAGAAAAAACTGCCAACTTACGAACAATTGGCAAGTAACCCCAAAACTATTATAAAATCCTATTCCTATCCAAAACATGATGCAAGTTCATATTTCCCTGTGCAACAAGCTTATTCTTTGATCAAGTAAAAGAGAAAAGAATGCATGAACAGTTGAACTGTGGCCAAAGAGAGGGGCACCCAAGGCCTACTATTTGACAGTTATAGCATGACTAATTATACGTGGCAATATGGATCATCACAAAGGGTACTGTTATCTAATGCTAAAAACGATTTGTAACCATGTCTATAAGTTGCATTTGCTACCTCTTTACAAAATCCTTTATTGTCTGTTGATATTTTGTACATTTAAAACACTTACTAGACACCTTACAGCCTCACTATGGCAGCCAAGACAACTGATTGAATGAAAGATATACATTTTCTGCTTTGCTGCAAGATCTTTGGTGTAGAACCTGCTTCATAAGCAAAAAAAAGAAAAAAATAAGTTAGTATATTATATCCCTTGAGTCTGTTTCTTCTTTTGAAATTTCGTTCCATAGATAATGACCAATAAACTGTTAACAATTTGAATGGATAGAAAAGATGATATTACCAAACTAACATATATTTGACTATTGAAGATCAAGTTAGTGGCTTTCTACAATCAATTTGCATAATTAAAAATGATAAGTGGATAAACACAAATGTATCTTTTTCATTTTAAAGATTTGATCAAAGTCTTGAATCTCAATAGATAAAAGTAGACTCTGCAAAACAGGGAGTCAAAACCTTAATGAGAAAGTAAAGTTTGCACTTTGCAGACCAACGAGTACCGTTAAAAAAAATGAAATATTGACTCAGACTTCAATTTGAACAAGTTAAGCTATTTTCTATGGAATATTACCAGGGACTAGCTTCAATATACTTGCTCATTCATATGAAGAGCACAATGGTAGAAAAAAGTACTTTTTATCTTACACTTGAGATACTTTACCCACGGGTTATGTTACGCAAGTATAGGAACACATCAATTTCATAAAGTAAAATAAAAACTGGTTCGAGACATTACCTCTAGTCAAACTCATAAGGGTCACCTGCATATGGATTCAACGATCCTTCCGAAAAAAGATCGCCTAAGTAAGCAGGAGTTTGTTGAGTCCCTCCCTTGACTCTCTGTTCAATTGCATCAAAGTATTATAAAATACAAAAAATAATAACTATTTAACACAGCTGAATTGCCACAGTTGCTTGTTTAATCTTTATCATCTATATATCGTATATCACCTGCATCTTTTTCCGTTTAATCTTAAATAATGAGACCCACAGAATGTAAAAGGATAATGAAAGAAATAGATCAGAAAGGATGGAGCCGAAATGCATGGTTTTTCTATCAAAAGGAACAGAGGATGCATTTCTATTTCTTGTATTCTCGTCACTATACTTAAATGCTATTTGCTGCTTAATTATTTGGATTTTTTTTTTTTTTTTTTTTTTTTTTTTTTTTTTTTTTTTTTTTTTTTTTGTGAATGAAAAACGATATAAAAAGGAATGAAACTATTTCCAGTTAGATGATTCATATTATTGATAGACACATGAGATTACAGAGGACTAGGAATTAAACAGCTGATGAAAAATAAAAGTTCCATAGAATGGTTTACTCTGGCTTAAATTTACCGTGATAGCCTCTCTAGGGGAAGCGGCTTTTGGTGTTGTCCTCTTGCTCCTTCTTGGTTCCTTCCAGAAGGTACAAAAAATATGTCAATACAGATAAAATATGGACACAAATGTTACATCATTTGCTTCAGAACAGAAATACCATACCTGAAACATGGTTGTATTTTTTGTCTTACGGCGCTTTGTGATTGTATCAACTTCATATTCATTGTGAGTGACCTGCCATTTTGAAGATAACTCCCCAAGTGAGGTAAGCAAGAAATAGCTGAACTACACATACAACTTAAGATTGCTAATTTAAAAAGCATATATAGGCATTATATGTCCCTCTTTGAAGTCCAAACAATCCCGGCTTCCAGACCTCAAAAGAAGAAACAACAATTATTTGAAACACCATCAACATATTAGACCAAATTTTGTTATCTATAATCTATAAAAATTTGCGTATTTTCATGATCATTCACAGCTGTAGTGGATAGCATGATCAACTATAGCCAAGACATATGTGTATGTAAATCCATATGTATATCATATGTATATGTAAACTTGGAATGGATGTAGATGTAACTAGATCACCTTTTTACTATGCTTGGGAATGCTAAGGACACTTTCGGTGTTACCCTTCTCTGCTTTCTTCAACGTGTTTGACACTGGTAATTGTGCCGCCTTCACGTAAGGCAAATCCTACATTCAAAAGTAACCAAACAGGCATCATAAGAGTACTAAGTATATCAACATGTAGGAACATAGTAGACGAGAAGTTAATCATATATTACCGTTTCCCCATCTTCTCTTCCAACAAGATTGTGACTGCTTCTTTTGACACCCTCAGGATTTCTCAACTTGCTAGCAGCAGAGTAGTTCTGCAAAATGAAAAAACTTGATTTAGAAAGGGTATAATAGTTGCATTGTGCAACAATCACATTTATATAATCGGGTTCCTAGTCTTTCATATTAATTTATGTAAAGAAGAGTAAAATACTCATATTCTCAATTTAAGTTGACAAATTTAGTTGCACATATGCATGGTCTTAGATCTAAACTTTGAGTTGTGTTTTTAACAAATGGGTCATAAAGGAAGTTGTCTTAAAAGGGTACGGGTCAAACGGGTGAAAGACCAAGATTCAGAAGTGTTGTAATAGTATTATCTTGTAATCATAATTAGTTTCATAAACTATTTATAAGAAGATAAAGAAATGGGAAAAATAAAAAAGTGTATGTTGGTCAACACAGCCTGGCCTGCATGTTTTGACCCGTTACCCAACGTAAATGACCCGCTTATCTTGCCACCTTTATTTAAAAAACATATATGATTGCAAAGATACAGACCTTTCTTGAGGTCACTTCTTGGTCTTCTGGGGCCCGATCACTCATTACTTTCCATTGCATCTGCAACAAAGCCTTCTGCCTCTCCTCCTGTGACAAATACCATCTCTTTTAGCAGGAAAAACAAGTGGAGCTAACCCACCCTGGATGATAAGGAAGAACAATAGTTATACATACCTTTTCCTTCTGAGCCATCAGCTCCTCTTCAAGATGCCTACACTCCTCTTCATGTTGAGACCTTAACTCCCTTAACTCAGCTTGACACTGATTTTGTAGTAACCTTGTTGTCTGACAGAAAAGAAAAAGTTAGCAATTTAAAAATGCATGAATCCCTTCATCATAAATCATACTTCAGTGGTGCATAAGGATATGTACCTCCATAAGTTCATTCTCAGCCCGAAGTTTCATCTTTTTTAATTCTTCAGAGTGAATAGATTTTAGATTTGCTTCCTTCTTATCACTTTCCTGACGTATTCTATTAACCTAAAATATGAGCATGAACACAGTTTAGTTAAATCATATTCTTAATATGCTTAAAACAAATGACAGTGTCCTTTAACCATAAGAAAGAAAGAAACAAAGCATAGTTTATAAAGCCCTCTATCCATCATAGAAACAGACATAATCCCAACAGAAGCAGTTGTTACCAATTAATTGTTACATCTTATGCAAGAAAATTAGAATATCGTATATATAAGCTTTAACTTCCAAGCTAATACACTAACAATAACTTTTTTTTTTTTTTTTTAGCTTAATCCGAGTTACCATACATACCAGAGCAGTGCGTTCTCCTTCTATTTTCATCAATTGCTGCTTTGATTCCTCTTTGCATTTTGACAGCTTTTGGTCCCATTTCTTTTCCATATCCGCAACTTCCTTTTCAGCCTAAGAACAAACATACTCAAGTAAAATATAGAAATCTAGCATTTTAGTTATCACAAGATATTGAATGCCTAACCTTCTCTTTCTCAGATTTGATACATTCCTGTTTCTCCGCTTCATACTTCTTTTGAATAGCATTAATCGCCTAATGTAATCCATAGTCAGTTAGTTAGCATCACCATCTGGAAGATTCACACAGATACATGACAATGGACCTTACCTGATCATTCCTCTGAGATATTTCCTTCAAGTGCCTTGAAAGTTCCAACTGTTTACTTTCTAACATCTGAGTGAATTGTTTCTTAGCTTCTGCCACATTACTTTCCGCTTCAGCCAGCAACTTCTGAGCCTATTGGTCATTTAATATCATATAGTTGTCATGTGTATTACAATAAACTAGAGGATAACAGCTATAGACATGGATAGAAAAGAAAACCTCTGATTTTTGATCTTCTAGTTGTTTCTCTCTTTCCTTGAATTCCAAAACAACCTGCTCCTTTTCCTGAAGTGAGCTTTGAAGCTCACTCAGTTGTGTCTCCAGTGAAGCTACATGCTCTTCATGCTTCATAATCTCCTTTCGGAGAGTATCTATTTCCTCTTCCTTCCCTTGTATCTCCGATTGAAGATTTCTGATACTCTCAGTGGTGGCAGTTTCAGATTCTGAGTGCTTCAACTGAAAGTCTTGCTGCATTTTTAACGATATATAATGATTAGGCATGATATCATCAAATGCTGATATATAATTTAACAATAAAAAATGGCCACCATTTGTATCTCTGATAATCTAGAAGCTTCAGCTAGAGAACGGATTTTATCCTCCAACATGATAATCTGGTTATCCATTTCAGCTTTCTTCGAAAGAAGAGTTTCTGCTTCAGACTCCAACCTCCGAGCCTTCTCTTCTGCAAGGTGACTTTCTTCTGCATGCTTGGCCATTGTGACTTTTTGATCATTCTGGAGCTCGCTGATCTTATTCTTCAACTCTTCATTTACCGAATGTAAAGAATCTTTTTCTGATGTGGCATTCAAGAGTTGACCATGAAGCGAATCAAAACTCTTCTGTGCCTTTTGTGTTACAAGCTTCTGCTCCTCTTTTACCAATTCAAAGCAAGAAGAAAATAAAGCATTGAGTTTAACAAACTTCTCCCGAAAGGATAGACTCTGTCTATCCAAATCTGTCAGCTTAACAGTCAGCATCTTCACAAAATTTCCAAGGCTCAGGATCTCCTCTAATGCTTTGTCTAAATGCTCGGCAAATTTCTTGTTACTGGCTCTAAGATCAGCATTTACTTTCTCCTTTTTTTCACTCAAATCTTGCATGTCCTTTAGCCTGTCGTCCTTTGATATTAGCTCAAGTTCCAACTTGCTTAATTTAGAGTTCAAACTCTCCATGGTCGATTCATTACAAGCAACAGTTTCTTCAAAGTTCTTGACCAGATTATCTGCAAAATATTATTAGATTCAGAAATCTTTATGTATGTGTCACCAACAGGAAGAGAAATCCACATAAATTACACTTTAATTGTATTTGATTTTTAAAAATATGAGAAGAAAAAGAGAGACATTTGCAGGGTTACTAAGAAAAACTTAATTACTTTTGAATTGGCAAGTCCGATGGATTATATAAATAGGCCACAAAAATGAATCCAGAATTTCATTCTCTATTTAAGACAAGCAAACGTTAAACATTGAGCTTGGGTAGTTTTATGTACTTTCCTCACATCTGCAAGGTGGAGCACACATCATGTTTCTTGGACATGTCAATGTATCAAAACTCTAAGCACGTTCTAAGTGAAGATGCCTTACTAAAGTTCTACCAAACATGTACATTTTATATCATCTCCTAATATTTCTAGTATAGATTGAATCTGCAACAAATGGAATGACATAACCTACTTGTAGATCCTATATATATAGTAAGCAATACCTCTTTCATTGATGAGATTTAGAACTTTGCAGTGTTCTTCTCTAAGTCGTCTATCCACAGTTTCCTTGTCAAGACCAAGCTCCTTAAGTTCTTTGTCTCCTGCAAGCCGTATTCCACACATTCAATAATTAAACCAGATTCAGAAAAATGTTGACCGTATTGGTTAACAACACGATGAACCTTATATCAGGAAGATCTAACTTACGATTCCTGATTGTTTCTTCTGATGATTCCACCCTTAGAGACAAAGACTTCATTAGTCCATGTAGATTGTCAAGATCTGCTGATGTTTCAGACATCTTATTTGCGAAAAAGTCTCTGTCATTCTCAGCTGTAGAAGCAGAACCATGATCAGTATGTACATGGTTATCTCATTATGTAAGAACTGGGAATCAACAATAAACCTCTTACCATCCTGAACCTGATAAGCTAGAGTTTGTAAGGTTTCAGTAAGTTGATCACATATGTTCTGTGTAGATGTGAATTTTGACTCTAGTGCTGTCAAAAGTTCCTTGTCTTCTTTATGCTTCACTTTAAGCTTTGCATTTTCATTATACGCATTTTGCAACTTTTGTTCCAGTGCACGAATCTGCTCTGATAGCTTCAGCAGTTTCGAATTCTGCATCCATTGCAATAAATATATTAAGAATAGGTCTCAGATCCAATACAGCAACATAAGCACCAGCAGTATGCATACCAATGACGAGGCTATTGTGCTTGTAGCCTTGTAAAGAAAATTGTTCGGGAATTCAGTTTTTAATTGTTCACTTTATTTCTAACAGATGCTAGTGTAAAAATATTTGGGTGTCTTATTAATGTTGTCCTTTGGCCTTTAGAAAATATAACCAATTATTCTTGGTTGGATGAATGGTGCCTTCTACCTAAAGTAAGTTTGACGGAAATTTAAAGTATTGGTCAGGAACACAAAGGTGTTACACTATCTCAGCTGCTGCCTATAGAGCAATTCGTGCAGAAACAAACAGAAGTCTTTTTTAGGACATGAAAATCCAACGGTAACACTATCTGAGCATACTTCATGAAAACTTATATCTACAATCTGCATATTTACGTTGTCTTTTAATAAAATTCCATTCGTTAAGTTTTTTTTTTTTTTTTTTAAACATGCATATGCCCATACTACTACTGGACTCTAACTACGGAACAGCTCAAGTAATATGTAACTACAAATACACAGTAACTCGAAACAATTATCAGGTAGAGTCTCTTGGTTTGCTTCTACAAGTTTCCATCTTATACGTGCACTTACTTACATGGAACATAGCATTATACCAGAATATACATATATATGGCATTGTGTTAAAAGATGCGTAAAAATATACAGAAAAGGACAGAAGAGCCTTTAAAGCTAAATAAACCAGCAGTAACACTATATAGATTATCTAACAAGATAATCAGTTTTGAGGTTCCCCTCACGGTGTTTTTAGCCAACTATTTCTGCTTTACGCTTTACACTAATCTTGTATATTGAGCATATTCCCTGCATACTTATAACTTCAATTCTGTATATTTACCTTATCTTTTTATAGTGCTATTTGATGAGCATTTCTCAAATAACACACATCCAACAGGACTAACTACAGAACAGCTCAAGTTTTATGTAACTACAAATAAACAGTAACTCGATACGTTTATCAGGTAGAATCACCTGATTTTGCTTCTGCACGTTCCCATACCTAGACTATCTAACATGACATTCAGTTTCGCAATTCCAAGTTTTAGTTGTATTTTGAGAAATTCATTTTGTAAATAAATTTCTCAAAGGACACAGAACATACATACATCCAGACATATATTTTCCCACACTACTACGCTTTAGTATTCTACTTCAACCTTCAACGTTCCTAATATAAGATAATCAACAATCCACTCATCCAACTGGACTCTAACTACCGAACAGCTCTAGTAATATGTAATTACCAATACACTTGAACACGATATAATTATTAGGTAGAGTCTCTTAGTTTGCTTCAACACATTTCCATATTTAGACTATCTAACAACACATTCAGTTTCAGAATTTGAAGTTTTACGCCATTTATTTCCTGCTTTAGGCTCTATACACTATTGTCGTATCTAAAGCATACTCCCTGCATATGTATATCTTATACCCTGTATACTAACATTGTAATTTGAAAACATTCCTTTTGGTAAGCAATTCCGTTAAAGGACTCAGATACTACACCCATGCATGCATACATACATATTTCAGACATACATATGCACACACTACTACGCTTTAGTATTCTACTACGACCTTCAACATCCCTAAAAATAATCAATTATCTACTCATCCAACTGTACTTTCTACGAAACAGCTCAAGTTTTATGTAACAATAAAGACACGGTAACTCCTAAAAATAAAACATTCAAAAATCCACTCATCCAACTGGACTCAACTACCAAACAGCTCGACTACTCGAGTAATATCTAACTACAATACAGTTGAACTTGATACGATTTTCAGGTAGAATCTCTGAGTTTGCTTCTACACGTTTCCAAATCTAGACTATCTAACAACACATTCAGTAACACACTACTGCCATATCTAATGCATACTTATATCTCCCATACTGTATGTTGACGTTAAATTTTGAAAGCATCCTTTTTGTTAAGCAATTTCTCAAAGGACTAACATACATTCACACATATGCCCACACTATTACGCTTTGGTTTTTACTTCAACCCGTCAACTTTCCTAAATAATCAACTATCTACTCATCCAACTGGACTCTAACTACAGAACACCTCGATCAACATCTAACTATAAATGCACAGTAACTTAATACAATTGTTTTGTGCTCCTACACGTTTCCATATGCACAACCAAGTATACAAATAGCACAACATAATGACTGTCTACAAATATACGTATAAAAGTACATCTAAAGAAATTAAAACACATAAATAGGCATCGATACAATTACTACGCTTAAATATCTAAAGCATACTCCCTGCATACTTAAATATCTTCTCCACTGTATATTGACCATTGACGTTAAAGTTTGAAAACATTCTTTTTGTTAAGCAATTTCTCAAAGGACACGGATCTTACACACATAAATACGTATGCCCACATTACTAAAAACGCACAGTAACTTAATACAACTATCAGATAGATTGTCTCGGTCCACTCCTACACGCGTCCATATCATACTAGTTACTTGCAATTAATAAACATAATAGGCATCGATACAATTAGCGGGTAGAGTCGCTTATTTTTGCTTCTACACCTTTTACACATCTAGACTATGTAACAAAACCTTCGGTTTCAGAATTCCAAGTTTTACGCCAATTATTTCCTGCTTTAGGCTCTCTACACTACTGTCGTATCTAAAGGTGTAGAAGCAAAATGTCGTATCTAAAGGCTCTATACACTACTTTCCCTTCATACTTATATATCTTCTCTGCTGTATATTACACGCATGCATACATATGCCCACTACGACCGTCAACTTTCCTAAAATAATCAACGATCACTCTCATCCAACTGAACCCTAACTACAGAACACCTCAAGCAATTTCTAACTAAAAATGCACAGTAACTTAATACAACTATCAGATAAATTGTCTCGCAAATTAGTTCATATTTAACAACACAATAACATCGCTACAATATACTTATATATCGTAACAAACAAACAAAACAATAAACGACTTCCGTACCGCCACTTCAAGATCAGTTTTCGCCAAAGCTTGCTCTTTCACCAATTTATCTACAAATACACCAAACACATATTAACATCAACTAACAAAAAATTCATCATACTGTAATTAAAAAATAAATAAATAAAATAAATTAATTAATTAAAAAAAAAAAAAAAAAAAAAAAAAAAAAAAAAAAAACACACACACACACACACACTTAAATCAATTGGCATCAAATATAACCTGCAGTAAGCATCAAACTAGCGAAACTTCCGGACGAATCCGAAAACGCCGCCGCAGGCGGCGGTTTCCGCGCGGACGAAAACTGGAACGCTTTCGCGCCGGCGGTAGTCGAACCCGATCCTAACGTCGATTTAAACTGATCAATGCTTCTAAAGCCTGATAAACCTACTAGTTTACTCATTTCGTTAAAATCGGACAAATTCTACCGGTGAATGATTAGGTTGAATCACCGGTGGTCCAGTGATCGGAAATGTAACTGAATTGTGCTCCGGTGATCGGAAATGTAACTGAATTGTACGGATGAATGAAGGTGTGAGTGATTGGGGGAGAAGTTGTTAGGAGCCCTAGATATTTGTGTGTGTGTGAGGAAATTGGGGAAAATGAATTGGCGCGAATGAGTTTGTTTGGGAGGTCTATTTATAGGCGGGGGGAAAATGAAGGCGGTGATGTGGTTAAGTGGTGGAGAGTGTCAGTGTCACGCGCTAATATTTTGTTTCTAATATAGGGTATGTTTTGGCGTGAAGTGGGCTTGTAGCGATGAGCGGTGAGTAATGAATACTTTAATTTTTAATGGTCGTTTGATAAAGAAGCGGTGAAAATTGTGATTTTATTGGTCGTTTGGCAAATAAGTTGTGAGCTGTAGCCATTTTTTGAAATGCTAATTGTTTAATGCTTGTTTAAGAAGGTATGCTGAAAGAGTAGTGAGGTGTGACAATTTAGTTTGTGTTTCTTTGTTATCTTGTTATGCATGTATCATTAGATGAATATAGCATAGCTATTTGGCCACAAATGAAAGTTGAATATAACCATATTATTGTCTTGTATGTATGTAGCACCCGGCCATTTGGAACATATAACAATGCTTTATTTAAATATGTATATATCATTTTATGTCATTTTAATCATTTATAATTACAATTAAATGTGTGACGAAACATTTAATAATAATAATAATAATAATAATAATAATAATAATAATAACGTTTGGTAGTCACTGCTACTGTTCAGAGCTATTGTTCACTGTTGTTGCTTACAGCTACTGCTCATTGCTATTTTTAAGTTTTAACAAACACACCCATGAAAAGTTTGGCTACTGCTCATTGCTACTTTTAAGTTTTAACAAACACACCCATAAAAAGTTTGATTATATATAAATTTAGAGCTAATAACATAAAAATCATTAAAAATTATTGTCACGTCATTTCTGAATTGCTTTCTATTCGTAACACTGAAAAGTGCTATAAGCCTATGACTACATATAGTTTTTTGCTTTGAAGAAAAATATGTAGACTGATAAGTATTTAAAACATACCTTTTTAAGTGGTCATTTAGTCCCAAAACTCGTATGTATATGATCAAATATTATCTTAAATCGTTTCTTTTTACATTTTAGGTATTTGGGACGTAACAGATGAAAATCGGCATGTTTTGGGCTAAATTGGACTAGAAAGTGAAGAAAACGACCAAGCCATGAAAAATTCTGGAAAAGGGCTTCAGATGGCGTCACACTTTACACGTGACGTCGTTACTTGCATTTGGACGAGAAGATTTGTAGAAATTTTACAAGTGACGGCTCAGAGTATTTGAGAGAGTTTAGAAGTTGACGGCGTCACCACCAACAAGCAGTCCATGACGGTGTCACTAATCAACAAGCTATGGCTTCACAACGGTGACTCAGCTATGGGATGAAACCCTAATAGCGGTGGGCTGACGGCGTTACAACACACAACGTGACGTTGTCACAACTGTAATACTATATATATTTTCGCATGTTTTTCATAATTCGTGTAATACTTTGGAGAGGCAAACCCTTGACAAATTTTACAGCTTTTGTAAGGCTTTTACAGCCCCCAAAACTCATGTTTCATTGAAGTTAAGTAATTCATCTTTAATCATTCAATATGTCTATGTGTTGTTTTATTATATGTTTTTTTTCTTCACTTTAACATGCTAGGCTAGATTTAATTATTCAATATCCAAGTTGTCAGGATCGGGATCCTACCTAAGATCGTTTTCGGCTTTGCAAGATCGTAATCATAGGATCGGATTGGGATCGTAAGATCCTATGAAAATGTATATATTTTTGTATAGGGGTTGTAGTTTTCTCTTGGGAATTTCATCGAACACCTTCCGTACATCAAATTTGATAATGATTAAGCAATCGATTCAACAGAATTTAGACACTTCATCATTCAAGGATGAATATACCAAAATCTAATGATATTCACACAAAAAAATTAGTAATTTTCATCATAGAATACACGAAATGAATGGTTTATGTAATCTACTACAAAACAATGATGAATTTCAGTAATTAATACGTACCTTCAATTTCTAACTCAAATAAATGAATCTCATCAATTATAATCCAACAATGCCGACGGCGATGGTGTGCGACGGTGATAGTCCGCAACAGCCATGGTGTGCGACAGCGGTGGCAGCACTGTAATTACTTGTAATGACGGTGATGCTGGTTGTGGTTGTCGCGAAAGAAGCTGTTGTCAGAATGAAAGTTTGATAATGAGTTTGTTATGAATTTTTTTAAGATGTATACTGAAGGAATATCATTTTTTTTGGGGGGGGGGGGGGGGGGGGGGGAGGACAAAAGCTAATGCAATGTTTTGGGGGAATAGAAAAGACAATGTGAGGTTAGTTTTTTGGGAAGTGGTGTGGTCGTTTGTTGGAGGGGAGGGATAAAAATTTCATATTGGGTTTTGGAGGAAATGAAAATTTGAGATTAGGTTTTTAGGAGGAAAGGATTTTGGGAATAATAAAAATAAAAAGTTTTATTTTAGTTATTAGACTACTCTTATCCATAGCACCATTCCACTTTTCATCTCATTGCCACACTTTCTCTTTCCTTTCATACTCTCTCATTTTTCACTCTCAACCACACACACAACTTCACCTTTCAACTCATTTTTTTTTATTTATTAAAATATCTCATTAAATACACCACACACCCTCACAAACTAAAAATAAATAATAAAAAACATGGGGGCCACATAATTGCACGAAATCATAAGCGGTGAAGTGCTCACCTTTGGCGAGCCTTGCCGTCATGAGTCGGAACCTAGCCAACAATGTTGCCGCGTGAATGTGGCCCTTGCCACCCCTTGCCTGACTCCATTATGAGTAGTCTTATTTTTAAGTATTTTATTCGACGTATAATGGCCCTACCGTCATGGTGCGGTTATGTGTTGTGCCATGAGAATGGCCTATTTTACCTAAACCAAAGTTGTATATATTTTTCTTCCGATTTCGTGGCCGCTTAAATCATCAAAAGAATGAGAAATAACCAAAGTAGAAAGCCCTAAAAAGTTAGTCCATCCACAAACTAGATAAACAACTACAACAAGATCGTAGTCCTTTATTAACCTTGTAGAAAACTAGAAAGGGGGGGTGGAATAGTTTTTACCGATTAAAATCACTTATTAAAACTTGTAGATTGACTTATGTCAATCTAGTTTTTACGTGTTGGATATTGATAGATTAAAGTATATAAAACTAAGCTGCGAGATAAAGATAGAGAGACACAACCACAACACAAGTATTTATAGTGGTTTGGCTACAAGGACACCTTTCTTGCCCTACTCCACTCCCCGAGTCACCTACTCGAGATTTCGTAATCACTACACAACACAAACTCCTTTCACATGGCGGAGAAGCCTTCACAACGTCTCTTACACTTTATACGGTGCAAAGCTAGATACCGGGTCTTTCACACAAGATAGACCAAACCTTCGTCCCCTATACTTTATCTTGTACAAGGCTACACTTTATCTCTCATATGTTCTTTGTTGATGACAACATCTTTTTTACAAGATCTTCAATTGAGGAAAATTGCAGGTTGAAAAGTCTATTCACACGATATTGTCAAGCTTTTGGACAAGTCATTAATTATGAAAAATCTGAAATATCCTTTAGTGCCATTGTTGATATACATGTTTGAACTCGTATAAGTGAATGTTTGAATGTTCGTGAATTTGTTCATCAAAAAAAGTATTTGGGACTGCCATCAGTCATTGGGAGATCTAAGAAGGTGGCTTTTCGAGCTATTCTGGATTAAAAAAAGAAAAAAAAAACCTCGGTTGATGGAAGGAGAAAACTTTATCGATCGTCGGGAAAGAGATTCTTATTAAGTCGGTAGCGCAAGCGATGCCTATGTATATTATGAATATATTTTTACTTCCAGGCATTTTAATTGGTGACATTCACAAGGTTCTTAATGTATATTTGTGGGGGGACAGGGTTAAAGAAAACCCAAGTCGATGGTGTAAGTGGGAGAGGATGTGCGTATTAAAGTTTCAAGGAAGCCTTGGATTCCGTCACTTGGGACTCTTCAATAGATCGCTTATCACAAATTAAGTCTGGTGCTTGATCACATCCCCCAATATTGGCAGCCAGAACTCTTAAGGCACGTTATTTCCCAAGATCGATCTTTTTTTATGCCAAGATTGGATACCGGCCAAGCTATGTTTACCGTAGTTTTCGATCGGTTAAAGATATTGTTCATAAAGGCTGCAAATGGAATATCAATGATGGTCGTAGTATGAATGTATGGAATGACTTTTGGGCCGACGATCACAGGAGTCTGGGTCCAAAACCAAATAATTGTGATATTGATCAGGTTCATGATTTATTAAATCTTGAAGGTGATGGTCGGAATCATGAGCTACTATATACACTATTTCCTCATAATGTTGCAAGCAAGATTGCATGTTCTTTTATAAGCAAGTCAAGGAATGATGTTCTCTATAGGCATAATAATCCAGGAGGACGATTTTCATGCAAATTTGCTTATCTTTTGGCACTTGAAGCAAATGGAGACATGGTACGCACTACTATCTCTAATGACTCGATTGTTTTTTGGCGTGTTGTATGGAAAGCGAGAGACCCCAATAAAGTCAAATTATTTATGTGGCGCGCCTGGAATAATTATATACCTACTATTGACAACATATAGTCTCGTGAGCTGAATCAAACATCTTCTTGTACTCATTGTGGCAAGACAACATAAAATAAAACATATGTCTTGTTCAAATGTTCGACAACAAAGGAGGTATGTGACCGTTGTAATTTCGGTTTGTTAATACAAATATCGCCTAAAAACGTTATTTATATTTTACGATCTTTGCTAAGTTTTGTTAACGACAAAATGTAAACTTTAGTTCTTAGTAAAACATAATTATAGTTTAAGTCTTGCATAACTAGACATTTGCTACATTTACATTTCATATAAAACACAACATTTTTATATTTCTTAAAATAGAAACATCACATCATGCATTTATGGAAAACTTATGTGTTTGACTCTCCACAAGACTTCTTACGCAATTGTGTGTTTGACTAGAAGTAACTTGATGTGACATTGCTTTTAATGAAAAGATTTATTGCAAGTTTTCTGTCAGACCTGGCGGAACCCTCAGGGTATATGGGCGGAACCCACTCTAGGGTTCCGCCAGACTGCTGGTTGCTTTGGCTATAAATACCAAGTCACTTGCAAGAAATCACTCATCACTTCTCATAGTAGTTTACACACACATACACATATCTTTCATATAACCCATTAACATTTTCATTTATGTGAAGCTCTCTTGTAGCAAAGAAGTTCACAAGTTCATATCAAAGTTACAAGTATTCAACACAACGTTGCAAGACTTGTTAGCTTAGCATTGTGTAGACTTCGTGTAGTTTACACCTCATTTCATTGTGTATATTCAGTTGTGATCGGTTAGTATTTTAGGCCTTAAAATACATAGTGTGACGGGAGTTGTTGTACCCTTGTAAAAGAACTAACGGGAGTGGTTGTACCCTTGTAAAAGAACTCGACATCTAGCTTAGTGTCGGTAATCTTGTAAGCGACGTGTAAGGTTTTCTCCGCTAGTGAAAGGAGCTTGTTGACTAGTGAAAGAAACTCTCGAGTTGGATACTCGGGGCGTGGACGTAGGGCAAGGAAAAATAGTCCTTGTAGCCGAACCACGATAAACACTCGTGTTGTGGTTTGATCGTTTCTTTCTTTATACTTGCATATTACATATTGTCTTTGAGTTTATATCTTTGATTAAACGGAAAGTTTCAAAAGATAATTAAGCTAAAAACCGATAAACTATTCAACCTCCCTTCTAGTTTTCCACAATTGGCATCAAGAGCTACGTTACTCAAGCTTTTAAAATAGATTGTGTTTTAAAACTTGAAACGATCCATGGATTTTGAAAATTACAAAGAAGGGCAATCTATACAAAGACCACCACTTTTTAAAGCAAATGGTTTTATATATTGAAAAAACCGATTTGAAACTTACATGAAATCTAAAGATATAGATCTATGGTATATAATCATTGAAGGTGATAATGTAGCTAATTTTAAGGATGGTACAAATGGTAAAGATGAGGATAGCTCTTTTACCAAACATAATGAAGATCAAAAGAAATTGATTGCTAAAAATAATGAAGCTAAAATGATGCTTTACAATGCTTTACCTAAGAAAGAATATGAAAGAGTCTTTATGTGTAAAATCACCAAAGAAATTTGGCAATCTTTAATAGTCACTCATCAAGGAAACTCACAAGTTAAGGATAACAAAATTGATCTTCTTATTCAACAATATGAACAATTTGTTATTCCCGAAGATGAGATTATTGATTGTGCATTTGCTAGGTTTAACACTATTATTACTTCACTTAAAGCACTTGATGAATCTTTTTGTAGCAAGAATTTTGTCAGGAAATTCCTTAGAGCACTCCATCTGAAGTGGAGAGCAAAAGTGACGGCAATTTAAGAATCTAAGGATCTTTCAAGCATGTCACTTGACGAGCTAATTGGAAACCTCAAAGTTCATGAAATGGTAATGGAAAAAGATTCGGAAATAGTTAAAGGCAAGAAAGAAATGGTTAAGTCCATTGCCTTGAAAGCTAGAGTCCAATCAAGTGATGATGAAGAATCTAGTTCGGATAGTGATGATGAGGAATATGCCATGGCCGTTGGAGACTTCAAGAAGTTCTTTCGTAGACGAGGGAAGTTTGTAAGGCAACCTAAAGATGACAAGAAAACATTCCGAAAAGATCATGATGATAAGAAAGGAAAGGTTGAAAGGAAATGCTTTAGGTGTGGAGACACAAGTCATCTCATAGTAGAATGTCAAAAACCACCCAAAAGTAAGTCACAACAAGATTTTGTAAGTGGTACTTGGAGTGATTATGAAGAAGATGACGAGGAGCCAAAGTATGACGAAATTGCTCTCATGGCTCATAACTCAAATGAGGTACTCTCCGACTCATCTTATTCTTCTATCGATGATGACACCTTACAAAAGGAATATAACAAACTTTGTGAACTAAGCTTAAAAATCATAAACAAAAATAAATTTTTGAAAACTAAAAAGAAGTTTTTAGAAAATGAAGTTTATGAATTAAAAGAAAAAGCTAAGAGATTAGAAAAGGGTAAAAGTATTGACACATTGTGTAAATCATGTGAAGAGCTTAAACTCGAAATTGAGAAACTTATAATTACTCAAGATGATCTAATAAAACAAACCACAAAGTTTAAGAAGTTCGATAAAAGTATTTCTTGTGCGGATGAAATAATGAAACTTTAAAAGTCACCATTTGATAAAACAGGACTAGGTTTCATGAAATTAGAAACTTCGAAGAGTCAAACGAAACAAGACAAGAAAGCACAAGAAACTAACAAAACTGCTACAGGAACCCACGGACCAGACGGAACCCTACACAGGGTTCCGCCTGTTGAACCCAAAGGTTCCGCGGGGTCTGCAGCAGAACAGTTTGTTTCTACGCCGGATCGTACTAAATTCGTTAAAGTCACAAACAAGTCCAAAACTAGTACAAATGAAACAAAGCTAAAACCAGCTATTAAAGTTGGAGTAGGACTTGGTAGAAATGAATATAGAATTAAAACCACTCAACCGAGACCTAAGACACCTATTCCCAAACGCCCCTTTCCAAAGAGTAATTACAACACACGACCAAACCACCAACATGGTTGGAACCAAAACTTACATAGACATTACCAAAGTCCAAATTACATGTCATGGAACCCATTTGTTCTATTTTCATACATGGATCAAGTTAATGGTATGTTTAACCAAAATGGACCCATGAGATATTGGGGACCAAATGTTTGAGTGTTTTTCATAAAATAGGTGTGCCTCAAAGTTAGTTTGGAACCGGATGAATGGATTAAAGATAGCAGTTGTTCAAGGCACATGACGGGTAACAAAAGCCTCTTCTCTACATATCAAATATGTGATGGAAGTAATGTTACTTTTGGTAGCAAAGCTAAATGCAAAATCATCGGAAAAGGTACAATCTCTCATGACTCTCTCTCTATAGATGATGTAGCTCATGTTGATAATCTAGGTTTTAATCTTCTTAGTATTAGTCAACTTTGCCGTAAAAAGTATAACGTCCTTTTTAGTGAAAATGGAAGTAAAATACTTAAAGACGGCATAACCATAGCCAAAGGTGTACTTAAGAACAATGTGTATGTTATGAAGATGGATCAAACATCTAGAGACAAACTTTGTCTCACCTCATTAGATGAATCTTCAACTTTATGGCATAGACGCTTAGGACACGCTAACATGAGACTTATTCAAAACCTCTCCTCCAAAGACTTAGTTCGAAACCTACCTAAGTTGAAATATGACCAACACTTTTGTGATGCTTGCAAAGTCGGTAAACAAGTTCATAATAGTCATAAGGCTAAAAACATGGTTTCCACATCTAGGTGTCTAGAACTTTTGCATATGGATTTGTTCGGTCCATCCGCTATACAAAGTTATGGAGGTAACTTCTATACTTTGGTCATAGTAGATGATTACTCAAGATATACTTGGACAAAATTTTTGAAAATTAAAAATGAAGCTTTTGATAAATTTGAAATTCTAAGTAAGAAAATTCAAAATCAAGTAGGAACTTGCATTGTGTCTATTAGGACGGATCATGGTCGTGAATTTGATAATGAATTTCAATTTGGAAACTATTGTGATAAAAATGGTATTACTCATAAATTTTCGGCTCCACGTACTCCTCAATCTAATGGTGTAGTAGAACGTAAAAACCGGACTCTACAAGAGATGAGTAGAATAATGCTTAATGAAAAAAACATTCCACAAAAGTTTTGGTGTAACGCCGTTGACACATCAACTTACATTTTAAATCGAGTCTTAATTAGACCATTTTTGAACAAAACTCCTTATGAACTATATAAAGGTAAAAAGCCTACATTAGGATACTTTAGAGTGTTTGGGAGTAAATGCTTTATTCTTAACACCAAGGATTATCTCACCAAATTTGACCCAAAGTCTTATGAAGGTGTGTTTCTTGGATATTCACAAAGTAGTAAAGCTTACATTGTTTTGAACAAAGAAACCTTAAGAGTCGAGGAATCGTTGAACGTAACATTCGACGAGAGTCCACCTCCCTCTAAGACATCACCTTTGGTAGATGATAACTTAGTTGAAAGTCAAGCCATGGAAAATCAAGAGATCTTAGAAAATGACAAGGAAGATGAACTATTAAACAAAGAAATTGTCAATGTTAAAGAATCCAAAAGTCATCCATTAGATAATGTCATAGGAAATATTAATGAGAGAACATTAAGATCAAAGCCCAAAATGAAAGTAACTACTTTTGTTTCGTTTCAACCATTGAACCGAAAAACATAAACGAAGCCATAAAAGATGAGTCATGGGTAATAGCCATGCAAGAAGAATTAAACCAATTTGTTAGGAATGATGTTTGGACATTAGTTCCTCAACCAAGGAGTCAAACAATAATTGGAACAAAATGGGTCTTTCGTAAAAAAATGGATGAAAATGGTATTGTGTCTAGAAACAAAGCTAGGCTAGTAGCACAAGGATATAATCAACAAGAAGGCATTGACTACGATGAAACTTTTACTCCGGTTGCTAGGCTCAAGTCAATTAGAATTTTACTTGCATATGCATGTTCACACAATTTTAAACTCTTTCAAATGGACGTCAAAAGTACATTCTTAAACGGGTTTATAAATGAAGAAGTGTATGTTGCTCAACCACCGGGCTTCATCGATTTTGAAAAACCCAATCATGTTTACAAACTTAAAAAAGCTTTATACGGACTTAAGCAAGCTCCAAAAGCATGGTATGATCGACTTAAAACATTCCTAGTTGACCATAAGTATACCATGGGCTTAGTTGATAATACTCTCTTCACTAAGAAGAAAGGTTCACATATTATCATAGTCCAAATCTATGTTGATGACATTATATTCGGATCAACTTGTCAAGAATTATGTGTCGATTTCTCAAAATTCATGCATGACGAGTTTGAAATGAGTATGATGGGAGAACTCAACTTTTTCCTAGGGCTCCAAATCAAACAACTAGAAGATGGTATCTTCTTTAACCAATCCAAATATATTAAGGACATACTTAAGAAATTTGGTCTAGAAGATTCGAATCCAAACAAAACACCTATGTCCACGGAAACTAAACTCACCAAGGATGAGGAAAGTGAATCCGTAGATAGCACTAAATATAGAGGTATGATTGGAAGTTTACTTTACCTAACGGGAAGTAGACCCGACATTATGTTTAGTGTTTGTCTATGTGCTCGTTTTCAAGAAGATCCTAAAACAATTCATCTTGAAGCCGTTAAACGGATTTTTAGATACATTAGAGGTACTACACATTTAGGTTTATGGTATCCCAAAGGAACGGGAGTAGACACCATAGTGTATGCCGACTCGGATCATGCCGGTGACTATGTCGATAGAAAAAGTACAAGTGGTATTTGTACTTTTGTTGGACATTGTCTCACCTCATGGTTCTCTAAGAAGCAAACGGCTCTCGTGTCACACCCCCAGAATCGGGTCCAGCGGAAGCATACAAGTAGCTGGGGTGTAACTCAATTGGTATTACAACACAAGTTCAAAAATGGTTTTCACTTGACTCATTTAGAATAAAATAGCTTAATCAAAAATGTGGAATTTACATTTTTAAAAGTAGTGCGGAAGTAGGCCTTTAAAATGGTTTTAAAACGGTCCCCGTAAAAATATCAGAGTCTTCTATGACCATGCCATGCCCTGCCAAAACCTCCAGTAGCGTGCCATTGCTTAGAACCTGAAAATACATGCTAAAACGTCAACACGAGGTTGGTGAGTTCATAGATTTTAGTAATAAATATTTTTCCCGTAATCAAGTATTTCCAGTAAACAAGTATTTTCGGTAAACAAGTCTTTTCCAGAAATCAAGTATTTCCCAGCAAAGGCATCGTAAATCCACTCAGTTACAAGTCCCGCCATAAGAGACTTGTAACCTGTGTGTTTACAACCCACTGCCAAAAGTAATATGTTTAAGTAAACAAAGTTTCAGAGCACCAGTTTAGGAAAGAATATTGATTGCACTAAGTTCAAGGCACCGAAAAGGTTTTCTAGCTATATGCAGGAGGTTACGCTCCCAAGAACTTCTAGGTAATCAAACATACCTAGGATATTGTAGGTAATCAAACATACCCAAGAACTTCTAGGTAATCAAACATACCTAGGATATTGTAGGAAATCAAACATCCCCAAGAACTTCTAGGTAATCAAACATACCTAGGATATTGTAGGAAATCAAACATCCCCAAGAACTTCTAGGTAATCAAACATACCTAGGATATTGTAGGTAATCAAACATACCCAAGAACTTCTAGGTAATCAAACATACCTAGGATATTGTAGGTAATCAAACATACCCAAGAACTTCTAGGTAATCAAACATACCTAGGATATTGTAGCTACCGGTCCTTAACTTAGGCAATATTTGGCAATCAGTAAATAGTTTAAATTTATGCACTCATGTCCATGAGTAAATAGCAAGTAGGTAGCAAGTGAATAATATTGTACTCGGATAATCAACAAGTATTTAGATAAAGCTGAAAATATTTGAGTAATCAACTATGTAAAGCGAATAATGCGTTTTAGTAAAACGAGCATTGAATTCAAATAGTAAGGAGCATGTATCTTCCCCCAAAACAGTTGTAAAACAAGTAAAAGTAGGGGTTATGAACTCACCTGGTGCAATAGCTACGATGACAACAATGAACACACAGAAATGAGGCACGATCTCTAATCGCAACCTAATAGGAATGATAGTCTAATGTAAGAAACGAAATGATGCTACACATGCAAATACGTATGTTATCGATACCACTCATTAGTTTTGAAAATAACGTTTATCGTCGACAAATACGTTTTTGACGTCTCGTTAGGTTAATAACCACTTTTCATGTAAATATGTTGAAACGGTACTCCACAATCCTTGTTTGGTGATCTATCGGCAAATATAAGGTTTTCGTCGCAAAAATAACCTTTTTATTACTTGAAAATATGCCCAAAATGGCCTCGCAAAACATGTCGCGAAATATTGTATGTTAAGGGTTAGTGATGAAACTCGGCGTTTTCGAAAACCTTGTAACAATATCTAGAAGTCGTGTCATTTAACTTTTGGCGATACGGGTCTCGATCGATGAGAAAATCGACTCTTATTGTTGTTACTTGAAAGTTTAATGTTCAACACTTAGAAAATTTCATTATAGCAAAAGCTGTCAAAATATGTAGTTTATCGGGTAAATAGATGAGGTCGTAGTTTATTCGTTATAAGTCTATTCAACGAACGGCCAAATGATTTGAAAAGTAGGCGAGGAGTACTTGATTTTACTTAACTACGGCTCGGACTCAAACTAATCCGATCATAAGGAAAAACAGCCGTGAAAGTGGTGTCTCGCAAAGACAGTTTTGCGGCAAAAATGGTAATACAAAAGCTGATGGAAAAGTATATGTATCGTCGGATTTCAAACACTTGTATCTTTTTCGTTATAAGCCCGTTTTCTATGTTCTTTATATCCCCGCGAAGGTAATCAAGTATACTAATATATTTTTGATACGTCGGGATGGCTAGATCAAGTTTTAGGCCTCGAAACAGTCCACTAAAATCGTGGGACAGCAAGGTATTTTTCAGAAAATAGTTTTCGTCGTTAAAATTGAAAATATCATAACTTCTTCGTCGTAACTCGGATTTTATCCCCGTTTTCGGCCATAGTTTCGTCTCGGAATGTATTTTCTAAATCTTTGGTCCAAAGTTACCCAAAACCCACTGATATTTCCAGATTTTACGTTTTTGGACAGAAACTTTATATAGTTTGTAAAAATCAATTTTTCTAGTTCAAGACTTGTTTAGATCTTAACCAAACTACCTCAAATCAACTCCACAAGTACCCAATCCTATCATACACCTTCTTAGGGTGTCATGGGGTCCTAAACATCACCAATCTTGGTGGATCTCATGAGATCACTAGTAAAAATTATAGATCCATGTTTATAAACAAAAATAAATAATAAGTGGTATGGATCATAGTAGATTTGCATGTTTTACCAACACATCTTGAAAATACATAAAAATATAAAGTAAATGAAAGTATGAAAAGATCAAAAGTAGTCTTGAAGCTTACTTGAATATTTGAGGTGATTTGAGCAAGAAAACTTAATAATCTAGAGTTTTTACCACAAAACCCCAACTAGATTATGATTAGGACTTGAATAACACTTGGATCTTGAAAAGTTTATGATCTCTTCTTGGTGTTCTTGATGGTGGCCGAATGTGTGAAGAGAGGAGAGAAAGAGAGAATTTGGAGCTTATATTGCTAGTTTTGATGTGTAAAATGAAAGGAATTTTTGGTGAAGGAGTATATATATTATTCTAGGGGTGCAAGATCCCCTTTTTAGGGAAATTAGGCAAGGGTTGGTGATGGGTTTGGTTGATGGTGTAAGTAAATAAAAGACTTTAGGTGTTCTTTAGGTAGATATTGTGTAGTTTAGGTGTTACCGGGTACCGAGTTAACTAAAAATAAATCATGACGCTATGAAATAAAATATGACGAAGTTGTAAAAGTTGTAAAATATTATTCCTGATGAGAATCGGGTGTTAAAATAATTATCGTGTTGAAATAACGCAAACCGACGGAGTTATAAGCTCCGACTGTGAAATGTAGTAATTGATTTCAAAACACCGGGTAAATTAATAATATAATTTTTATATTATTATAATGAGTATGAAAATATGTTAGGATCATAGTCGGGAGTATTGGGTATACTTTAGTAGTAAAAACTGAGTGGTAACGTTAATTACAAATTAAGCATACGTATATAGAAATAATGCATATCCGTGTAGTAAGTAATGTGATGATAATATGTAGACTGCTCCAGTCTATATGACGTGTCATTAATGAATGATGCATGAATTCACAGGGAAACCACATTGGTTACGCGAATTTGAAGACTCGTAAACTCAGTTTACGATGAGATAAACAGTAACCGTGAATAGTGATTTTCTTCCGGAAATGAATAGTGTCACATGAATAGTGAAATTTTTGAACGCTTCTCGGAATCTCAAATTAACCTCAAAAACGATGAATAGTAAAATGATGAATAGTGTTCGGTGAATAGTAAATTATGAATAGTAACGGATGAATAGTAACTTTCCGAGAAGAATAATGAAATTGCGACGTTTGAAAAAGGACCTGAAATTACGAGTTGTGACAGTCTCACCCCCTTAAAAGGAACTTCGTCCCGAAGTTCAGTTTGTGTTGGTCTCTAGAGTGGTATTGGTTAAAAGATGATGATATAATCGTGTAAGCTACTGAGCTCTAACAAGGTTCAAGTCTGACGGCCACTAGGCTTACTCTGTCAGAATTCGTAAATGGTTCAGTGTATATCGAGTTTAACTTTATGAAGTTTTCTGAATGGTATTATGCCTTTCCTAGGCAGAACTTTCCACACAATCATGCCACGAACTTGAAATTCTAGTGGTTTACCGCTTATCAAACTTGTAATTGATTCTTGATTTGTAGGAAATTCCTGGTTATTCCATGAATGCTTACTGGACTAGTGAGTTGGGTTTTTCAAAATTTTGATCCGTCAATGGATGTGGGCACTACAACCATAGAGTGTTTCAAATGGTGTAGTCTCTACGCTCGCGTGATAACTATGGTTGCAACTGAATTTGGTTTATGGTAAATGGTTAATCCAACCATTTCTAGTGTCAATCACACCCGATTTGGGCATATCCCCCTATGTTTGAATCAATCTCAAATTCTGACCATTGGTCTACAGATGATAGGTGGTGTGGTTCCAAAGAGATCTTAATGAAATCACTAGGAGTTGAGGTGAATCAAATTCCTTTATTAGGAATAATTGAAATGAGTATCATGAATCTTGTTTTGAAAGACTTACAGGGTTAACTCCGTAAAAGGGTGTTGTTGAAAATAATAGATTAGGATAAGGTTGTGATCCTCCACAGGATGTCAGGAATTGAGTCTTTCTCCACCTACGGTGCTTAGTCTCCATTACTAAGATTTTCCCCAAGTTATAGGTCATCACTCACAAACTCTTAAAGGTATAAGTGAGGTAATATAGTGACTGATTTTCAAAGTTTGTTTTGAGATTGTGTTTTGTTCATAAACCCTTCCCGAATAAATGAATTTACAAGTTTAAGCAAACGGCTTTTTAGGTAACATCCTTCTTGATGTTTCAAAATTTAGTAGTTATGCAATATAGGAAAATTTTCAACATAAGGTGGATAATATGGTTTACCAAAGATCGATGTTTAAAATTTTGTAACATTCAATAGTTTTGTAAAAGATTTAGCCGAAAGGAATTTGCTTTGTCAAAATAAGTGCATCAGAAAAGTATTTCTTACAAGATATATGTTTTGTATAACGGTAGTTTTGGAGCAAATCCATTTAAAAAATGAAAGTATTAAGAGGATAAAATAGCCAGGTATTGTATGTATGCACAAATGCATAGGTGTCTAACATGTTTGAATAAAGGCTATTGGTGAGGTAGTGTTCAATTTATAATCTTGGGTAAGAGGTTGGATTTATCTCTATGGTGTTGCTTAGTGAGCACTCGTATCGAAATGAATCTTGTAATTTAGTCAAGCCAATACTTTCCAGATGGTGGAATTTTGGCGGTCAGGCCAGTGATAGTGATTCGAATTGTTTTGTGATATCCTGAGATTTCTGTTGAGTTATGAATGATCTTAAGGTACTGAGGGATCATCCTCATAGAAGGTATGGAAAGTCTTTCCTAGGGAGGTCATTGATAATATCCACTTATCAATATAGGGAGTAGTGAGGGATGAGTGACATCGGAATCTATAGAGTGTTAGCTAATTCCTTATATATATATAGGGGTGGGGAAAAGAAATGATAGTGATGGTGAGAAGAGAAGAGACTGTGACAACTGCAACAACATGAGATTGTGACAAAAGAAAATATTGTGATACGAGTGTATTGTGCATAAATATGAAAGTTCATGAGATAAAATGACTAGCTGACATGCTTTCAAATTGGTGGTTTACGAAGTGATGAAAAGTATGAAGGTTCCAACAAAGAGAGTATACACACACATGAATGAAACATTTGGAAATTGAGTAGGGGATTCAATCCAGACAAAATTTTATTATAACCATTCTCAGTGTTACAACATTCATTTCTAAGTCAGACATAGGTGGTCAGCCTATATCTCACTATCCCGGGTTGAATATAGATGACCAGTCTATCTTCCACCGAGGTTCCATGAATTTTGAAATACTCAGCTCAGTTATACTAAGACTATGTCCTTCACAAATACCAAGACGTTCTGAAAGACAAAAGTAAGTGACCAAAACTCGAGGTCAAATGATGAAACTATGCAAGGAAAAACATAACGCGGTGAAATATATGATACATGAACATGTTTATATGAAAGACAGTTATAGTAATCAACTATGGTAAATGAATATAGTATATCAGATAATGAGACACAAATCTCATTACCTAAGTCAGCAACAAACCACAAATGAGGCTTCAGCTTGGCAGGCAGGCACGTGACGGTCATAGGGTTAAGTTTTCGTAAAGGTAGCTATAGTCTAGGTTTTAAAAACACTTAGTTCGCTATAGCCAAAGCTCTGATACCAATCTGTCACACCCCCAGAATCGGGTCCAGCGGAAGCATACAAGTAGCTGGGGTGTAACTCAATTGGTATTACAACACAAGTTCAAAAATGGTTTTCACTTGACTCATTTAGAATAAAATAGCTTAATCAAAAATGTGGAATTTACATTTTTAAAAGTAGTGCGGAAGTAGGCCTTTAAAATGGTTTTAAAACGGTCCCCGTAAAAATATCAGAGTCTTCTATGACCATGCCATGCCCTGCCAAAACCTCCAGTAGCGTGCCATTGCTTAGAACCTGAAAATACATGCTAAAACGTCAACACGAGGTTGGTGAGTTCATAGATTTTAGTAATAAATATTTTTCCCGTAATCAAGTATTTCCAGTAAACAAGTATTTTCGGTAAACAAGTCTTTTCCAGAAATCAAGTATTTCCCAGCAAAGGCATCGTAAATCCACTCAGTTACAAGTCCCGCCATAAGAGACTTGTAACCTGTGTGTTTACAACCCACTGCCAAAAGTAATATGTTTAAGTAAACAAAGTTTCAGAGCACCAGTTTAGGAAAGAATATTGATTGCACTAAGTTCAAGGCACCGAAAAGGTTTTCTAGCTATATGCAGGAGGTTACGCTCCCAAGAACTTCTAGGTAATCAAACATACCTAGGATATTGTAGGTAATCAAACATACCCAAGAACTTCTAGGTAATCAAACATACCTAGGATATTGTAGGAAATCAAACATCCCCAAGAACTTCTAGGTAATCAAACATACCTAGGATATTGTAGGAAATCAAACATCCCCAAGAACTTCTAGGTAATCAAACATACCTAGGATATTGTAGGTAATCAAACATACCCAAGAACTTCTAGGTAATCAAACATACCTAGGATATTGTAGGTAATCAAACATACCCAAGAACTTCTAGGTAATCAAACATACCTAGGATATTGTAGCTACCGGTCCTTAACTTAGGCAATATTTGGCAATCAGTAAATAGTTTAAATTTATGCACTCATGTCCATGAGTAAATAGCAAGTAGGTAGCAAGTGAATAATATTGTACTCGGATAATCAACAAGTATTTAGATAAAGCTGAAAATATTTGAGTAATCAACTATGTAAAGCGAATAATGCGTTTTAGTAAAACGAGCATTGAATTCAAATAGTAAGGAGCATGTATCTTCCCCCAAAACAGTTGTAAAACAAGTAAAAGTAGGGGTTATGAACTCACCTGGTGCAATAGCTACGATGACAACAATGAACACACAGAAATGAGGCACGATCTCTAATCGCAACCTAATAGGAATGATAGTCTAATGTAAGAAACGAAATGATGCTACACATGCAAATACGTATGTTATCGATACCACTCATTAGTTTTGAAAATAACGTTTATCGTCGACAAATACGTTTTTGACGTCTCGTTAGGTTAATAACCACTTTTCATGTAAATATGTTGAAACGGTACTCCACAATCCTTGTTTGGTGATCTATCGGCAAATATAAGGTTTTCGTCGCAAAAATAACCTTTTTATTACTTGAAAATATGCCCAAAATGGCCTCGCAAAACATGTCGCGAAATATTGTATGTTAAGGGTTAGTGATGAAACTCGGCGTTTTCGAAAACCTTGTAACAATATCTAGAAGTCGTGTCATTTAACTTTTGGCGATACGGGTCTCGATCGATGAGAAAATCGACTCTTATTGTTGTTACTTGAAAGTTTAATGTTCAACACTTAGAAAATTTCATTATAGCAAAAGCTGTCAAAATATGTAGTTTATCGGGTAAATAGATGAGGTCGTAGTTTATTCGTTATAAGTCTATTCAACGAACGGCCAAATGATTTGAAAAGTAGGCGAGGAGTACTTGATTTTACTTAACTACGGCTCGGACTCAAACTAATCCGATCATAAGGAAAAACAGCCGTGAAAGTGGTGTCTCGCAAAGACAGTTTTGCGGCAAAAATGGTAATACAAAAGCTGATGGAAAAGTATATGTATCGTCGGATTTCAAACACTTGTATCTTTTTCGTTATAAGCCCGTTTTCTATGTTCTTTATATCCCCGCGAAGGTAATCAAGTATACTAATATATTTTTGATACGTCGGGATGGCTAGATCAAGTTTTAGGCCTCGAAACAGTCCACTAAAATCGTGGGACAGCAAGGTATTTTTCAGAAAATAGTTTTCGTCGTTAAAATTGAAAATATCATAACTTCTTCGTCGTAACTCGGATTTTATCCCCGTTTTCGGCCATAGTTTCGTCTCGGAATGTATTTTCTAAATCTTTGGTCCAAAGTTACCCAAAACCCACTGATATTTCCAGATTTTACGTTTTTGGACAGAAACTTTATATAGTTTGTAAAAATCAATTTTTCTAGTTCAAGACTTGTTTAGATCTTAACCAAACTACCTCAAATCAACTCCACAAGTACCCAATCCTATCATACACCTTCTTAGGGTGTCATGGGGTCCTAAACATCACCAATCTTGGTGGATCTCATGAGATCACTAGTAAAAATTATAGATCCATGTTTATAAACAAAAATAAATAATAAGTGGTATGGATCATAGTAGATTTGCATGTTTTACCAACACATCTTGAAAATACATAAAAATATAAAGTAAATGAAAGTATGAAAAGATCAAAAGTAGTCTTGAAGCTTACTTGAATATTTGAGGTGATTTGAGCAAGAAAACTTAATAATCTAGAGTTTTTACCACAAAACCCCAACTAGATTATGATTAGGACTTGAATAACACTTGGATCTTGAAAAGTTTATGATCTCTTCTTGGTGTTCTTGATGGTGGCCGAATGTGTGAAGAGAGGAGAGAAAGAGAGAATTTGGAGCTTATATTGCTAGTTTTGATGTGTAAAATGAAAGGAATTTTTGGTGAAGGAGTATATATATTATTCTAGGGGTGCAAGATCCCCTTTTTAGGGAAATTAGGCAAGGGTTGGTGATGGGTTTGGTTGATGGTGTAAGTAAATAAAAGACTTTAGGTGTTCTTTAGGTAGATATTGTGTAGTTTAGGTGTTACCGGGTACCGAGTTAACTAAAAATAAATCATGACGCTATGAAATAAAATATGACGAAGTTGTAAAAGTTGTAAAATATTATTCCTGATGAGAATCGGGTGTTAAAATAATTATCGTGTTGAAATAACGCAAACCGACGGAGTTATAAGCTCCGACTGTGAAATGTAGTAATTGATTTCAAAACACCGGGTAAATTAATAATATAATTTTTATATTATTATAATGAGTATGAAAATATGTTAGGATCATAGTCGGGAGTATTGGGTATACTTTAGTAGTAAAAACTGAGTGGTAACGTTAATTACAAATTAAGCATACGTATATAGAAATAATGCATATCCGTGTAGTAAGTAATGTGATGATAATATGTAGACTGCTCCAGTCTATATGACGTGTCATTAATGAATGATGCATGAATTCACAGGGAAACCACATTGGTTACGCGAATTTGAAGACTCGTAAACTCAGTTTACGATGAGATAAACAGTAACCGTGAATAGTGATTTTCTTCCGGAAATGAATAGTGTCACATGAATAGTGAAATTTTTGAACGCTTCTCGGAATCTCAAATTAACCTCAAAAACGATGAATAGTAAAATGATGAATAGTGTTCGGTGAATAGTAAATTATGAATAGTAACGGATGAATAGTAACTTTCCGAGAAGAATAATGAAATTGCGACGTTTGAAAAAGGACCTGAAATTACGAGTTGTGACATCTCGCTATCTCAACAATGGAAGCCTAATACGTATCGGCCGGAAAGGCATGTCAACAAGCTCTTTGGATGAAGCAAGCTCTTGTGGACTACGGAATTTAACTTAACGACATCTCCTTTCTTTGTGACAACAAAGGAGCCATCGATCTTAGTAAGAATACAGTCCAACATGCCCGTACTAAACATATAGAAATCCGTCATCATTGATGTGCGTTTTGTTAGTACAAGTTTTAAAATTTATAAACACGAATTATCCGATTATTATCTAGCACATACGAGCAAGTATACTTGTCCGGTGTAATAAAGGTGGGTAAGTCGAGATCGTCCCAAGGGATTTGGTAGTTTTAGTAATTAGAAAAACGTTTGTTAAATAAGGGTTGTCAATCCAAATTTAAGTAAAATCTTAATTTAAAAGAAACTCAATAAAAACTAAACATATACTTGTGTATAATTCCTTGATTGGTAATTAGGAGTATCGTAACAATTTGAGTACGAAGTTTGGTGTAAAACTTGTTATGATGCGCAACTAGAAATGAGTAGTTATACAATCTATGATGTATGTCATGTTTTCACTACTACTAAGAATTCTATCACCTAAATGACTCCTTTCGGACATATCAAATTAGTATGACAATCCTATAAACACATGGTTGTTTAGAAAATCAATTCTTTTCTTATGAATTCCTACGAATCTTTTCGGTCCTTTTTCGTGATGAAATCGTTTCAAATCTATTTTAACAAGTAAATAAGATGTTGTCAAGCATCTTATTCCATACTAATTTGGTGTATTAATATTTTGGAATAAAAACAAGTTGAAAATCCTTTCGGACCTATTTTTCAAGAAATTGTTTTTACCGACAAATTAAGCAAGAAAAGATGTTATATCAACAAACTCATAAAAATAGATATATTTTCATGCATCACCTTTTTCATAAAATAATACTCCAATGACCAATAACATCATATACACAAGTATATCACAAATTACTCCATAGCAATCATATTAAAAACACAAGTAAATAAGAAAACTTTCATAAAACTTAAAGTAACAATTGTTCATTATAAGTATCAAGGTGTACCTAGTCTTGAAAATTACAATGAGAAAACTTGTGGAACTATAGCAACCACACTCCTCCAATTGCTCACTAATGTAAGTAAACAACTCCACACTCGAACCAATGCTTGAGACTCTAACTCAACACGTTCCGGACGTTTTTACAACACTTAGTAAACTTTCAGGCAATATAAGATAAGCTAACAAGATTTGGTGTAATACTAAGTTAGATAATGGTGGTACAAATATCTCTATGTCCTAAGTGCTCATTATATAGCTTAATGACACTTATGCTTCAAGTAAAAATGTCCCTTCTCAGTAAATAAGCAGAAATGATCAGCCACAAATGATTATAGGGAGTAAATTCGCCATTTAATGCAAAACTTGTAACTTCAGTCACCACCAACCGATCGGTTTCTCGCCATCCGATCGGTTGGTCATTCTGGCACTTTTCCAGCCGATCCGGTTGTGGGTTGCAACCGATCGGTTGGATTTCTTCTGAACATGATTTCTTGTCTTTTTTTCGTCGTTTTACGTTGCATGCAATATTTTTCTTCGTGGCATGACTTTGTCCATTAGAACTTGATATTTCCTTGATAGTTTCTTGTAGTAAACTTGTCTTTATCAAATCCTTTTGTTCATGCAACGTTTCTTTCTTCCTTGATCCTCTCGAAACTCTCCAAAAATGCATGACCACTTCAATTCTTCGTCTTTTAATCATTTTTACCTGCTTTTGGCTATATTTGCATGTATAAACACTTTTCCACGATTTAGTAACAAATATATACAAATATGACCAATTTCTACTCATAAATCAAACAATAACACGACTAAAAATATGTTAAATTTGAGCGTTATCAAATCCCCCACACTTGAGCTTTGCTCGCCCTCAAGCAAGTCTTAATCAAAAGAAAATTGAATTCAATGGCAATAATGCAAATATCTTATTTGAACTCAATCAAGTAAATAAAGAGCTTGATAACAATTCTAAGCACCTCATGAAAATTATTTGAAATTCACTCATCACTCAATATGTGTAACGATTAATAGATCACTCATTGCACAGTCATGATTAATGTTTCTTACCATAGGCTTGTACAAGTATCAAAACAATAGAATAATTCATCAAAGAGGTCTTTTATTCGGGTTGTAATGTTTAGGCTAAGGGTTTTATAAACTTTTGTGCAAAATAATTACACTAAGTCAAAAAGGTAAGGATAAGGCATGAGAATATTTATGAAATTGGTTTTAAAAGAAAAATAAAATCAAAGTCTAAGTCCCATAGTTGCTAATCTCAAATAATCCACAAACCCAAAAATGATAATAGTTACCATCTTCTCCTCTTCGAACTCCACATGTTGATACATCGATTCTCCATAAAATATTCTAAAAACTTAGCACATCAGCTAACAACATATCTCATGACTTTTCTTTATTCATAATAATATAACACATTGGCTATATTTGTCACCTTATAGTTGCGATGATTTTTTTTTTTTTTTTTCAAGATCACCTCCCCCACACTTCTTATAAACATACACCACAAAAAATACAAAATACGAAAGACTTCTCCGTCATCTTTGTTGGAATGACACACACATGAATTGTGAAGTGTGGCTAACTAATAATCATCAAAAACTAACCAAGCAACTCGCACTCCATTTAGACTTTGACAAGGGTTAGGCTAAGGTTTAAAGTGTAAAATCTTTTTATATTTTTCTGGATTAAACAAAATGAAAATGATGGCTCAGAGGGTGTAACTAAGGGTATCTAGCGCTAAAAATGAACGCTAACAAATGGGTTCCAAATACGAGGGTAACTAACCAATGTGGTCAACAAAAATTATTTTGTAAACGGATGGCCATTTGGTTTTATTCCTAAGTTTGCCTCTTATCATATGAATATATCCTTATCATTCGAAAATGATTTTAACCGTAATGCATAACAAGTACAAGTTCTAGAATTAACACAACCACCGGCACACTCATCATGAAATATGTAGATAGTATAAGAAATACTATTCTCATAAAAAAAACTAATCCTCACCATTTAAAGTAATAAGGGTATAAAATTGTGCTAGCAAATGTTATCAATTCCGAGACAAATTGCTTTTTAAAACTTGAATTTATTCTCCAAAAATATCATTATTATATACCATGAAATCAACCTTATTTTAACTAAAATATGAAAGGCGAACTACTACTAGTTACTAAAGTTCACGACTCTAAAACAAAAATTTGAAAATCAAAAATTTAAAAATAATGCAATTTTTCTATTTTCTTCCTTCCCCCACACTTAAGTTTTGCATTGTCCTCAATGTAATAAAAATGACTTCAAAGTAAAGGAAATGGAAAATTTTAGAAAATACCGGAGTTAAATATGCAACATGCATATTTAATCATAAAAAGCAAATGAGTTTACCGACTCCACAAGTTGATCAACTATATGCTTCCGTAATAAAACTCCTGCAAGAAAACTGCAAAATATACGAAACAACCAAACAAACACAAAAAAAAAAAACATATCTAAACCAAATAAATAGAAAATTACGTTACGTTATAAATCCTACAAGAAATAGTTAAAGATAATAGAAATAGAAATTGTTCGACACATAATTGTTTTTGAAAACCAACCATAATCATGTGATCAAGCGTCACCATCAATAATTCACATCGGAACGAATGAACTCATCCTCGCTTTCCTCTTCATCCTCATCAACATCTTCTTCATTGTCCTCGTCTACCACTCGTCTCTTCTTCTTTCCAGCTCTTGATGACGATCCACCAACATCATAACTTGATCCTCCAGGATTAAAGCTTGGTCCACCCACATTAACACCTGAACTACCATACTCGGGAAGTCTACCATATGGAGGATATGGCTCGGGAAATGGTGAATAACCAGGATAAGGATAGGGGGTATGGTCCAGGATATGGAGAATACGGTAAAGGGTATGGTGGAACATTTGGTGGGTTGTAGGGAGGTACCTCATAATTGGCATTTTATGCCAAATGTTGGATCATAGGCATGGAATAATCATAGTTATAATTAGTCCTCACTTGCATTGAATCTCTCCAAACATCCCTACACTCAATAGCATTTAATTCACGGTTCCAATCACCCCATCCTGAATCAAAACCACTTTGGATACTACTCGGAAAACTCCCCATTTGAGGTTGTGAAGGCGCTCCCGTATAAGCTCCGGATTGTGCCCCCACACTTGGTTCGGTCCCAGGTCCCAAAGTCTTGTTAATCCTATCCAATGCTTTCCCAAAACTAAAAGCATCCCAAAACTCACTCTCCAATCTCACTCTACACTTCCTCAACTCCTCATCATTAAAATACCCAAGATTTTTAGCCAACATGGTCACATAATGACCACCACAAACATTACTTTGTTTCTTAATCCCCGGTGCTCTCTTTGAAAGATACTCGGCAATAATCCATGCCACATTCCCATTCTTGTCTTCCTCCAACAACTTCATCACCCATAAGTCCGGTTGACTATACTTGTCTTGTCCATTACTCCTATGTATCAATCCCCAAGAAATCAACTTTTGTAACACCTTCAACAATGGATTCCTTATCCTAGAAGCATTCCTTCTAAGGTAAGTTGGATCACCAATTCTATTCCAATATTCATCAATACCCGTGTATTGATCATTACCTCTAGCTAAACTCACAAAATGTGGTCCAAACAACCTATGTTGAATCTCATTCTCCTCATACAAACCAAGTGCAACTGCAAATTTTGGCAAAGAAAAAGCATGTTCGCGACCACACAATCTAAACCAAACACAAACATCTCCAAGCACATCATTTACCTTTCTATCAAAATAGAACGTAGAAAAGAACTCCAAACACCATTCCTTGTAAACATCTTCACGAATACTAAAAGCTCTTTCCCATGAATAATCTTCAAATCTATCTCCGTCACCAGGATACACAAAAACCATAGTCATCATACTCCTTAATTGATCTTCACATTCATACTCCTCAAGCAATTCCCAATCAATCAACATAGGCTTAGCAATCTTCTTCTCTTGAAGTTTTGAAAGACGTTCTCTATACGCATTCTTCTCATCCTTATTTTGCACATGAGAAAACTTGACATTCTCATTCGACTCCGGTTTCAAACTGAAAGTAACCCTTTTTCGCTCGTTCCTTTTCAAATACTTATTAACAATCGGATTTCGGCCTAATCTTCCAACATTTCCCTGAAAGAAATCTCAAATTATGTTATTATATAATTATAAGAACAAATATCAATCAATTTAGAAACTAGAAAACACATTTCAAAAAATTTCAAAAAAAAATTTTCCGAGGCGACAAACCGATCGGTTTGAGACCCAACCGAATCGGTTGCACTTTGGCACACTCCTAACCGATCGGTTGCAACTCGCAACCCATTCGGTTGGAGTTTTCTGCAAACCAAATTCATCTCCAGTCCATCCTAAACATTTCCTAATCAATCCGAACTTCTTTCTAACTTGTAATCTCCCATTCTTGAGTACTTCTAAACATCCAATCTCTCCTAACAATCATTCCTAACATTTGCAATCATCAACCCAATGATTCTATAAAAACCAAGAACATCATCTACTAAAATCTTCCAAATAGTGTTCTAATCAACAATGCAATAACCTAACATCACTAATTATCAATCATGTAACTTCTGGGATTCATCAATTGCAAATAAACTAGCTCCAAAGATTATACCCAATTCAATCTGAAAATTCAATCAATGAATTCTTACTCAAAACTTAACCAATTGATCTAATTCTTTTTGCAATACATTCTCCTATCATCTAATCACTTATCCCCAAAATATTACATCTCAATTCGAACTAATTCAAAAATACCCAATTCGTGACCTAATTTCAATCATCCAAATTAAAACTTAATTGAACAAAATTAATGATATAACTTACTTGACTTGATGCCATTGATGATTAATTATCACTCCTGCAACCTTCTAACAACTTCTTATGATCGAATTTTTAACCCCAATTTTTGGTGGATTGTGTGTATGTGTTTTTCTTAAGTTTTTGAAAATTTGGGTATATATATTCAACTTCAACCGATCAGTTGTGAATCCATCCGTTCGGTTTGGTATGAAATTGATTTTTCAAAATTTTTTCTTCACTACTTGACTTGGCACAAGTACTAGTAGTTCTTTCTTTTCTCAAACTTATTAACTTGTATTCCAACACACTTTGTCTACTAAAAATTTTGGTCATCTATTTCTACTTCTAAACTTAAAACTAAAACATAACTTAAACTCTAAAAACTTAAAACTTAAACTAAATAAAAAGATAAATAGATAGATAAACAAATAGATAGAAAGATAGTTTCATTCAAACATGAAATGCATAAAACCTAAAAACATAAAATAAAATGCATGAAAAATAAAAATATGAAACAAACAAACTAGCACAAGATGTGCTTTATTCTTGTGATCATTCTTCTTCATCCATAGAAATATTCATTCCTAAGAATGTCTTCTCCACGATACTTGTTTGCCAACTTCCTAGTTGTCTTTTGAGTTTTGAAAGTTCTTGCAAAGTTCCTTCCACTAGGACATGTGATATCAAATTTGCAATGCCAATCACCATCTCCTTCATCTCTTTTATAAATGCTATGTCCTTCGGAACTCCATTCCAAATTCTTCAATTGGACCGGTAAAGATCCAAGAAAATCTGTCAACTTGTTAAACACAAAAATATTTTTAAAAGGATTAAAGAAAGCCTCCATTGCTAGAGCTCTTTCCATTTCATCTTCAATATCAAAGAAACTAGGTGTGCATGGACCAAACTTTGGTCTACCATCTTCATCCCTTCCTACTTCAAAGCAACCAAGGTAATCCTCCTCTTGGTCCTCATTATTATCATCTCCATTACTACCCCCTCTAGGCTTTGGATAGTAAGTATTCTTAAGAACTCCATCATCAATTGTCATGGTACCTTTTCCCATATCTATTATAGCTCCACAAGTTCTTAAAAATGGTCTACCTAACACCAAAGGTAGTTCTTTATCAACCGCAACATCCAACACAAGAAAATCCGCCAAGAATGCTTGATAGCCAATTTGAACTCTCACATTTCTTACTTCTCCCATTGCTTTTGCCTTAGAATTATCCGCCATGGTGAGTTTAGAATTGTTAGGTGTAGGGTCTCTTAATCCTAACTTATGATACAATGGATAAGGCATAATACTCACACTAGAACCCGTATCGGCTAATGCATATAAAGGAGTTGTCCCATTAATTTTAACCGGTAAAACAAAATTTCCGGGATCATTCATTTTCTTTGGGAGTCCATTCTCAATTATCCTTCTCTCCTCTACTTCATCAAAACTATTATCCTCCAACTTAGATTTTTCCAACATAACTCCATCTAACTTCTTCCTATACTCCATATAATTCCTCAACACTTCAATGACCGGTTTGTTTTCCATCAATTCACTAATTTTTGCTTCAAGATTCTCCAAAATGGCTTGTTTTTGTTCTTTGGTTAAAGGTTTGGTACTTTTTGGTGAACTAGGTGGTGTTTTGGATGATGATGATGATGATTTGTTTTCTTTTTGGGTGAAGGGTTGGGTTAATTTGTTCAATGGTGTTTTGTTTCAGTTAGCTTTTCCCATCTTACAAACTTCATCCGTTCCTTCCTTCAACATTTCCATTCCTTCACAAACATCAACAAGCATATCATTCACACTCTTCCTTTCTTCCAAATCACTTATGTTAATTTTCAACTCCCCAAGTGCAAAATCCAAACTACACTTGGTATTCACTAAGAAATCTCTACCAAAAATCACTTCCGGTTCATCTTCATTAGTATACTCCAAAACAACAAAATCAATTTTAAAGATATGACCATGAATATTTACTCTAACTCCTTTCACTTCCTTCTTACCATAACTTCCATAATCAAGTCTAACAAAACCAAGTTTGTCAAGCATTTCTTCCGAAATGTAATTGTCTCCATACTCCATATTCAATTCCGCATCCCAGGCTTTAACTCCTTCCACTGCACAAGGTGTAGAATACCTCATGTGTGGAGCATCATATTTCTTAGGTGGTGCTCTAGTGAAAACAACAACTTTTCTCTCTTTCTCCTTCTTTGGATAACACATTTCATGTGGCAAATAAGCAACATTGTCACAAACAACTTCCTCTCCTTCCAAATCCAACTTTGCTTTTTCCAACATACTCTCCAACTTTTCCAAGGAATCACCGGAATCCTTGAACATATCTTCCAAGTCTTTCAAATACGCAGAAATTTGGCTCAAACTCTCCATTTCAACTTAAGCACTTACTAACTATAACATAACCATAAGAAAAATCCAAATCATTAGCATGAGGGTTAGTTATAATCAAATAAACTATTAATATGAAATAAGAATAAGTAAATTAACTAAATAAAACACCAAGAATAGAAAATAAACTAAAAATTAAAAATGTCTAAAATTTTACCGAGATGCCCAACTGATCGGTTTCTAACCCAACCGAATCGGTTAGCACAAATTACCTCCTCCAACCGATCGGTTGGAACTCGCAACCGATTCGGTTGGAGTTTTTACACTAATTTTTTTTTTAATAAAACTAATAAAACTTTTAATTATAAGATTAAAAACAATAAAAGCATTAATTAAGATGTCTTTAAGAATTACTAAATCATTAATTGAATTTAAAACTTCTAAAACATTAAATTGACTAATAATTGCAACTTAAAACTATTAAAAACTAACATTAACTATATAATTATTAAAACTAATTAACTAAAAACAGAAAAATAAGAATTAATTACTAAAAACAGAATCCAATAAATTTTACCGTGACCACCAACCGATCGATTGGTTACCCAACCGATTCGGTTGGTCAAAAAACCAATTTTTTTTTTACTTCTTTTTTTTTAACTTTAAAAACTTTAAAATTTCACTAATTTCAAACTATTTAATTACTAAAAACTAAGAAAATTAATCAAATCCCCGGCAGCGGCGCCAAAAACTTGATGTGCGTTTTGTTAGTACAAGTTTTAAAATTTATAAACACGAATTATCCGATTATTATCTAGCACATACGAGCAAGTATACTCATCCGGTGTAATAAAGGTGGGTAAGTCGAGATCGTCCCAAGGTATTTTGTAGTTTTAGTAATTAGAAAAACGTTTGTTAAATAAGGGATGTCAATCCAAATTTAAGTAAAATCTTAATTTAAAAGAAACTCAATAAAAACTAAACATATACTTGTGTATAATTCCTTGATTGGTAATTAGGAGTATCGTAACAATTTGAGTACGAAGTTTGGTGTAAAACTTGTTATAATGCGCAACTAGAAATGAGTAGTTATACAATCTATGATGTATGTCATGTTTTCACTACTACTAAGAATTCTATCACCTAAATGACTCCTTTCGGACATATCAAATTAGTATGACAATCCTATAAACACATGGTTGTTTAGAAAATCAATTATTTTCTTATGAATTCCTACGAATTCTTTCGGTCCTTTTTCGTGATGAAATCGTCTCAAATCTATTTTGACAAGTAAATAAGATGGTTGTCAAGCATCCTATTCCATACTAATTTGGTGTATTAATATTTTGGAATAAAAACAAGTTGAAAATCCTTTCGGACCTATTTTTCAAGAAATTGTTTTTACCGACAAATTAAGCAAGAAAATATATTATATCAACAAACTCATAAAAATAGATATGTTTTCATGCATCACCTTTTTCATAAAATAATACTCCAATGACCAATCACATCATATACACAAGTATATCACAAATTACTCCATAGCAATCATATTAAAAACACAAGTAAATAAGAAAACTTTCATAAAACTTAAAATAACAATTGTTCATTATAAGTATCAAGGTGTACCTAGTTTTGAAAATTACAATGAGAAAACTTGTGGGACTATAGCAACCACACTTCTCCAATTGCTCACTAATGTAAGTAAACAACTCCACACTCGAACCAATGCTTGAGACTCTAACTCAACACGTTCCGGACGTTTTTACAACACTTAGTAAACTTTCAGGCAATATAAGATAAGCTAACAAGATTTGGTGTAATACTAAGTTAGATAATGGTGGTACAAGTATCTCTAGGTCCTAAGTGCTCATTATATAGCTTAATGACACTTATGCTTCAAGTAAAAACGTCCCTTCTTAGTAAATAAGCAGAAATTATCAGCTACAAATGATTATGGGGAGTAAATTCGCCATTTAATGCAAAACTTGTAACTTCAGTCACCACCAACCGATCGGTTTCTCGCCATCCGATCGGTTGGTCATTCTGGCACTTTTCCAGCCGATCCGGTTGCGGGTTGCAACAGATCGGTTGGATTTCGTCTGAACATGATCTCTTGTCTTTTTTTCGTCGTTTTACGTTGCATGCAATATTTTTCTTCGTGGCATGACTTTGTCCATTAGAACTTGATATTTCCTTGATAGTTTCTTGTAGTAAACTTGTCTTTATCAAATCCTTTTGTTCATGCAACGTTTCTTTCTTCCTTGATCCTCTCGAAACTCTCCAAAAATGCATGACCACTTCAATTCTTCGTCTTTTAATCATTTTTACCTGCTTTTGGCTATATTTGCATGTATAAACACTTTTCCACGATTTAGTAACAAATATATACAAATATGACCAATTTCTACTCATAAATCAAACAATAACGCGACTAAAAATATGTTAAATTTGAGCGTTATCAATCATTTTCTTTGTGACAATATCCAAAAAGGGAACATCTCAATCGAGAAAGTTTCTTTCGAAGACAACATTGCCGACATTCTCACAAAACCTCATAAACGAGAACCATTTAACCTTCTTAGGCTAGGCTTAGGACTCATGGAGCCTACATTGTAGTTCTGCACGATAGACAAAAATCACAAAAATCAAAACAAATCAATAAATTTTTTTTCTCAGCAGAGTCGGCGGAACCCTCAGCCACAACGGACGGAACCCAATATTTGGTTCCGCCGTATCCGCCGTTCTGCATAACTTTATCATTAGTTTATATTAAGCCAAACACCCATTATCTCACACCACCACTTCCAAACTGCTACTATTCACTTCACCACTTATCCACACCAATGAAATTTTGGTCCTTCCTTCATTCTCATTGCTCATCAACATCATTGTAAGTATTCTAAACATAATCACACTCCTGATCTGAGTCTAGGAATTCTATTTTTGCACAAAAAAACAAAAACTTGGGGTTATGCATTAAACTTGAGAAATTAATGTAGAAACTTAGGTGTTAAACAAAACTAATCATGTTTCCCATAGTTAGGAATTGCATCCTTATAAGCTATTAACATGTTTACTAAAACACCCCATGTCAAATTCTTGCAAAAATTTCTCACAAATAGGACAAATATTTTTTTGTCTCACATTGTGAATACAAAATAAAAACGTTATGTTCAAAACATCACTTGCATAATGTCTCTTGAATGCTAAAGGGAATACATAACCAATATGTATTTTCGGGTACATTCAAACGAAGCTACATTGAACTAGAAGCGTTTGAGTTATCTTTTGTTTTATAACAAAACTTGCATTATAAAACGTTTTAAGCATCAAAATGAGTCAAGATAACCGCACCTCCACATTGTTTTCATATAGGCACACACTAGAACATCATTTCAATAGTCTCTAACTTAGACTTAAATGTGAAATTTTATTTTTCTAGGAATCATCATGCCTCCCATAACTCATTACGACCACAAGGACACCATTAAGTACCTACCCAAACACCACAAAACCAAAGGTCTTACCCAAGCTCAAATCGACATTTTCAAAGCCTTAGAAAAGCGTTATGTCCACGAGGGTAGAACCATTGACCCATCCTTCCTAGCTGGTACAAACCTACCCACGGAACTCGCAACCATCAACTTTGATTGTCTCTTAGAAATCGACAAGCCTATTTGTCCTAGGTTTATTTTAGAATTATATGCATCCGTTACTCTCTCCACCAATGAGTATGGTCTCATGTCTATTAACTTCATGATTAGTGGTCACCAATTCTCCTTCACTCTAAATGAATTTGCTCAAATCCTAGGTGTTCCAAACCGTGGCACTTGCATCTACACCGACAAACATACCCTTTCAACTCTTGACACACTCATTGACCGCATTCATCCCTATGATACTCCTCTTGTGTCCAAGGATATACTTCGTGACCACCTCTTCATTAGGACCACTACCACTAGGAGAACCCGTTCTGGAAATGAGGTCAACAAGGACTCATATGGTATGGAACTCAATGAACTCAAGCCCGAATTCAAGAAATGGGAAGAACTCCTTAGAGCCAATGTCATTAGCACCATAGGAAACCGGGATCATATCAATGTTTGCCTTTGCTACATGCTATACTCTTTGTCCGTTAGGCAACCATTCAACCTAGCCTACTACATGGCCAAAAGAATGGCCGACATTCCCGTGCAAGGCACAACGGCTATGCCATATGGAATGCTCTTGACCCGTCTCTTTAGGCACATTGCTCCAATTCAAACGACCCCTAGAGGCCTTCGCCTATACTACTCTCTCATTCCTCACACCTTTGTCCCACTAAGTGATAAGAGAGTCTACAAAATACAAGAGAAACGTCCTCATCCTCCCACCTCCTCATCTTCTTCTTCAATGAGCGAGGATGATAGTCTACCCAACTCTAGGCTTCCACCTCTAGAATACCTTTCCCAACTTCCAACTATTCCAAATGAGTCGGCGGAGTTCAAGCAAACTAAGGGGATGTTCAAATGTCTCGGGAGGTTCCTTGGCAAGCTCAAGAAGAAGGTCGATCATCAATGAGAGCGTGTGTGAAAGAGTGTTTGGCACTAGGTGTCATTTGAACAATTTGGATGTTTAACACTTTGTCTTATGGATTCATGTACTAGTAGGAATATTTGGTTATGTTTAGGACATATTTGTACTAACAATTATGCAGGATGACAACATTTGGCATGTTGTCAAATTTTCAAGTTTATGAAAATTTCACTAAGTATAGTGAAATTCGCTAGCACCCGGTCAAAGTCTTATGGTAAGAGTGTTTCCATACTCAATTTTTGCATTTCCTAATCAGATATAGTATAAATTTTATGTTTTAGGAATTTTTTGAAAAATTGGTTTTCGTCTTGTCCCTCGAAAATGCGGACTGTCTACTTTTTTGGGTCTGGCGGAACTAGCTGTCACAACTCACCATTTCAGATCATTTCCCGAACTTTGGAAAAACACTATTCATCAAAACACTATTCATCAGTTTACTATTCATCATTTTTTGTGTCAGTTTGACATTCCGAGAAGCATTCAGAAATTTTACTATTCACTGAACACTATTCATTGCCGGAAAAGATTTCATCATTCACGTGCATTATTCATTTCATCGTAAATTTAGTTTACGGGTATAAAAATTCGTGTAACCGTATGGGTTTAGGTGCGAATTCATTTCATTATCAGTAAGGACACTGCATACGGACTAGAGACAGTCTGCATATCATCAGTAGGTCATTTACATGTTATACCACTCTTAGGATTTTCAAATTTATATATTTGATACATTTAACGTTTTCCTTTTAATTATTTATAAATAAACGTTAACACACGGTTTATAAACACGACGAATATATCTAAATATTCCCACAATGGTCCCGACATATTTTTATATCCATTTTATCATCATAAAAGTTATAACATTCATTTACCCAGTATTTTGGAAATTTATTTTATTTATAACGTAAGCTTATGAATATTACGACGGTTTTCGTGAAAACTAAACAATAATCACCCGAACACTCAGTAATTGTACCCAACATATTTTTAACATATTTACAACTTTATTTCATCCCGAATAACTTTGTTAACATTTATTTCTATTAAACCCGGTATCCGATTTTAACTAATAACTCAAATATACACTAAACCTTACACTAAAATCCTAATTAAATCAAAACTACCCTACCCCCCCCCCCCCTCATCCCCATGAAGCCGGCCTCATAAGTCCTCACCAAGGAAATTCTCATACTTTTCTTAACCTCTAGTCATTATGTATGCATATAATACAATATAACATGTTACTTATTTACATAAACCTCTAAAACAAAACATACATAAAATCTAATAATCAAAAAGCTCATCTCATCTCTTCCATCTTCATAAGCCACGACCCAAATAAGATCCAAAACCATAATCCAAGATCAAGTGGAGATTTTCCAAAAGTTAAAGCATAGAAGTTGTTCATTTTGTCTTCCTAATCAAGAATCATACCACAAAAACACAAGTAATCCAAGGTTTCTAATCATCTCATCACCTATTATTTCAAAGTGAGTATTCAAAATTATTTTTATGTTTTCATCTAATTAACATATGTATCTTATGGTATTCATGCTTCATTTCATGCACAAACTAGTTATACCACTTTATTTTTGTATACTTTTTGAACATACAAACCCTAGATTGTGATTTAGGTGTTCCCTTGTTAAATTAACTTGATTACTAGTCATTAGGAACCCATGGCACCCTAAGAAGGTGTATGGTAGGATTAGTATAGTTTTGTGAAGTTTGCAAGAGTTTTGGTTGATGTAGAAACTAGTTTTGAACCTTGGAAATGGTTTTGTAATAAGTAAATATACCTACTGTCCCATTTTGGTAAACCCAGGAAAATCAGTAACTATAAAGGAAACTTTGGCAAAATTTTTAGAAAATACTTTCAAAAATGAATCTGTAGGCGAAAGAACGGATTAAAAAGAGTTTATAACGAAGAAGTTATGATTTTTGCAAGTTTATTGACGAAAAGTATTTTTCTGAAAATTACATGCTGTTGGACGTTTTTCGTCGGACAAAAAGAGACTTTAGACGTAACCCGGAGGAGCCGAGCTTTCCAAATATATTACTACATACTAAGACGTAACCGTGGATATAAAGAACAAGTAAAACGGACTTATAACGACAAAGATATTCACGTTTCAAGATCGGCGAAACTCATATTGTTTTGACAGCTTTTAGTAATAATAACGCTAAAACTACGTAGTAACTCTAGATTTCTAGAAATAATGCCAAGTATCCCATTTTATAACTAATGAAGTATTAGTTATTACAAGTATATTTTATCACTACAAGGCGTTATTTCAAGGATTTCAAATCGAGGATTTCAACACTAACATTGATACGTACGATATATATATATATATATATATATATATATATATATATATATATATATATATATATATATATGTTGCAACTAGCTTTATTTTTCTAATAGCCATATTTTTCCTAAGTCTTGGAATATATATATTTTTGATAACAACAAGTATTTTTCAAAGAGTAGAGTGGTATAGAAAACATGTGCATGGACATTCATAACATCAGTTTGTGATCTAAAGTAGATCGTTCATCATTCATATTAGGTTGCGGCTAGTGTGCGCGCCTTGTTTTTCAGCTCATTACATGTTCATGGTTGTTCATTTCACTTCATCACAGTATCATCAGTTTAAGGTGAGTTTTCATAGCCCCGTTTTCAATTCAATATTTTGATTTCAAATCCCACGGGGGAATACATTGCATCAATCATTTTAGTACGAGCCCAAGTACCAAAACATGTGTACATTGCTTAAGTTGCCTTACCATCCAGTTAAAGTCCCCTGTTTATTATCATGGACCGTTAATTTGCCGATTAAGCGAGAGTGAGTGGATAGATCTTTCGAGGGTGACGCCTCCATCCGTGGTAGTGATTACCAACCGTAAGCGGATGCATTTCATTTTGACACAGTTACGAGTGTTCTGGTAAAACATTCGGGAGGGGCATATAATTTCATCAGTCATAGCTTCGGGGTCATGAGCTTAAGGTCTATTGTACAATTTTCATGAGATTTTTATCTTGCACTTTTACTTGTGGTGGCCGTACATCATTACATTTTACAAACCTATGGCATTCACCAACATTCGTGTTGACGTTTTAGCAATGTATTTCAGGTTATTAAGGTAGCTCATGTGACATGCATTTGGACCTTCATGGAGTCGCGGAGTCGACGCGTCTCATCATTATTTCATGCACTTATGTAAACGTTTGATCTAGTATGACTTGTTTTTCATAAACATGCAACACATTTTGGGGACCTCATTTTGTAAACTCTGAATTATTTCAATGATCAAATGCAGTATTTTCCAAACGACACTTTAGGTCGTTCAATGTAACTGTAACTGTGGTGCTATGACAGACACCACCAGGTATTCCATTCCGCTGCAAGTCAGGTAAATTGGGGGTGTGACACTAGCGGAACCAAAAACAGGGTTCCGCTAGTACTAAATTCTGGGTAACCCAGTTTTGGCCCAACGGAACACACGGAACCCTCAGAAGGGTTCCACCCGTGTAATCGCAGGGTTCCGCCAGTACACCTGCAGATTTTTGTTTATTTTCGAAATTTCGACTTCCACACTACTTCAAAACAACCTTTTAGGTGAAAAACACATTCCTTGTTAGTTTATAACATCATTAGGAGCATTCTCAGCCTCTAGAACCAATAGGAACCCATTTCCTGCCAAAAATCAAATTGAACCATAACTAACTCAAGGAACCCTCAACCATAGGGCAAGGAACCCTTCTAAAGGTTCCTTGCAATCCGTGGAACACCTGCAACAACTCACTATGACAAGACCACTAAGCATTTAGTGCAAATCTTTGTCTTCTTACTCCACCACTTTTATTGGATTGACTTCCAATGATTTGACAACCTTCATAACTCTTCCAAATCATTAGCAACCTCCATTTTTGTATGGCAGAACATCAAATCCAAACACTCCTTTCCACATTTCTTCAACTCTATAAATTTATCCATCTTAGCACACCCACAAATCACACCATCAACATCTCAAACTCAGATTTTATCTAAACCATCACTTTAACTATGACAAAGTCAACAATCACCTCTCAACCATCAAGACCTATTAGGAGAACCGCAAGAATTAGTGTCAAACCAATGTGTTGCCACAACACAATCAACCTAAGCTCATCATCTTCGGATGAATTCTCCTCACCCATCCAAAATGAAAACTTTCTAAACCTTGCAACACCTACTCCATCACCCAAACAACCAAATGAGCATACCACTCCACCACCAACCAAGACACCCATTGATCCAAGTCCGCCAAACACACCAACCCAACCATCCAAATCTCCATCACCACCCAATTTACCTAAGCTTGAACCAATGGAGCTATTTGGGTCTCCACCAACATCACTATATCCTTTTGTAGAAGATCTTGATGATCTTCCACCAAGATCAACCAACCCACCACCTATGACAAATGAAAAACCAAGGCCATTGTTTGAGCCCAATGAGCCTTTTTACCACAATCTACCACCACAACAAGACTCATACCAACCTAAACCATTGTTGTTTCACCCAATCTTCAAAGACATTCATGATCCTCTCTATGGAGAACCAAACTTTGAACACCATCATCACCCAACTCAAACAAATTCCCAATCCCAATCCTTTGAATCCTTCTTTCCCTCTTATGAGGAGATTCAAAGCATGGTAGAAAATCACCTCCATCAAGCAATGAAATTTCAAACCACCTTGCTTGACTCCATTCCAAACCCATCCTCCACTCAAGAAACCAACACCATACCACCACCACCACCATCATCAAATGACCCATTACCACCAACTCTTCACCATGGTTGCTCACAATGTGAGCAAATGATCAAAATAGGTGATAGCATTAAATTGTTGCTTCACCAATTTCAAGATGAAACCCGCTTTGCTCTACAACACATTCTTGAGCGTTTGGATGCTCTTTCACACCCAAACCAATCTTAGAGCATGTTTGGAGGCCTTTTGCCCCATTTAGGAAATGTTGGATGATTTCTACTTATAGAAGTAGGATTTTATTTTCTTTTTATTTCTTTGTTATTTTTAATTTTTTTATTTTATTTTTAGAAGTAGGAAGATATTTTTCATTTCTTGTCTTTGACTTTTAGAAAGTCAAATTTTACTTGGAATGACATCTTTTCTACTATCTTATTTACATTGTTGGTTGATCATATATGAGTTGTGATTGTGATTGCTTATATTCTCATATTATGTGGTGACTACATGCTTCATTATGTATCATTATCACCAACTAACTATTTTTTTGTAGGTTCAAAATCCATGTTTCCTAACTTGGCACTCCTTTTAGGGGGATTATCGTCCAAGGGGGAGCACTTGCATCATTCCGCTTCGCTACTCTTCTTTTTGTTTCGACAAAAAAGGGGAGAAGTATATATAAACTTATAAACTTAAAATGATTCTCATCAATTAAGTAAAACAAGTTTAATATAACATTTTTTAAGACGTAACACTAAAATTAGTGATTTACTTAAAAACAAAGTTTATGCTTTGTCATCAACAAAAAGGGGGAGATTGTTAATACAAATATCGCCTAAAAACGTTATTTATATTTTACGATCTTTGCTAAGTTTTGTTAACGACAAAATGTAAACTTTAGTTCTTAGTAAAACATAATTATAGTTTAAGTCTTGCATAACTAGACATTTGCTACATTTACATTTCATATAAAACACAACATTTTTATATTTCTTAAAATAGAAACATCACATCATGCATTTATGGAAAGCTTGTGTGTTTGACTCTCCATAAGACTTCTTACACAATTGTGTGTTTGACTAGAAGTAACTTGATGTGACATTGCTTTTAATGGAAAGATTTATTGCAAGTTTTCTGTCAGACCTGGCGGAACCCTCAGGGTATATGGGCGGAACCCACTCTAGGGTTCCGCCGGATCCGCCAGACTGCTGGTTGCTTTGGCTATAAATACCAAGTCACTTGCAAGAAATCACTCATCACTTCTCATAGTAGTTTACACATACATACACATACTTTTCATCTAACCCATTAACATTTTCATTTATGTGAAGCTCTCTTGTAGCAAAGAAGTTCACAAATTCATATCAAAGTTACAAGTATTCAACACAACGTTGCAAGACTTGTTAGCTTAGCATTGTGTAGACTTCGTGTAGTTTATACCTCATTTGATTGTGTATATTCAGTTGTGATCGGTTAGTATTTTAGGCCTTAAAATACATAGTGTGACGGGAGTTGTTGTACCCTTGTAAAAGAACTAACGGGAGTGGTTGTACCCTTGTAAAAGAACTCGACATCTAGCTTAGTGTCGGTAATCTTGTAAGCAACGTGTAAGGTTTTCTCCGCCGGTGAAAGGAGCTTGTTGACTAGTGAAAGAAACTCTCGAGTTGGATACTCGGGGCGTGGACGTAGGGCAAGGAAAAAGAGTCCTTGTAGCCGAACCACGATAAACACTCGTGTTGTGGTTTGATCGTTTCTTTCTTTATACTTGCATATTACATATTGTCTTTGAGTTTATATCTTTGATTAAACAGAAAGTTTCAAAAGATAATTAAGCTAAAAACCGGTAAACTATTCAACCCCCCTTCTAGTTTTCCACACGGTTGTTTTTATGATACACAAGGGCCTGTCATATTTCATGATTTTTGTTAGGTAATTCTTGATAGTTGTCCAACCGAATGGGAGATATTCATAATGATATTGTGTGGATTGTGGACGAGAAGAAACAAACATTTTCATGGCCAGTTGAATGGTAGGGAGAGGAAAGTGGAAGAAATAGCGAAAGTTGTTTTATTAGACTATCACACGGCAAATTAGAGAGAAATTATTAGCGGCACAAGTGAGATACATAATACTCAAATGGGTGTGTGGCTAAGGACAATCGTTCAACACATAAAAATGGCGATGTCTTATTTTCAGGTGCTCATTTGGAATGTTATGCAAGTTCCCCTGGAAGCCGAAGCAATAGTCATTCATTGGGCTATTAGTCATCCACTTAATAGAGGGTACTCTAATGTTATATTCGAGATAGATACATTATTTCTAGTTAAGCGCTTCATTGCTAGTCTTTTTTCAGAGATATTGTCATATTCAATGGCTTTCAACGTTTATAATTGGTCTTTTGTTAAAAGGAAATGAAATATGATAGCTCATAACATAGCTTCTTTGGCGTTGAGTTGTTCTGATGAGTTTATTTTAGACGGTAGTGTTGTAAGCTGTGTGAATGTACGAATGACTAAATATGTACTTTATCTAATAGGAAAACTCTATATATACCCAAATGAAACTTGGTGATCCCATATTTACCCAAATGACAAGTTTTTAGGGCCCGTTTGGTAAATGGGTGTAACCGGGTATGGAATCAAAGATTCTTTCAATCCTTTGTTTGGTATACATTTTGATTTATGACATGTCATTTTGATTTCAAATTTGCATACCACCCTCCCCAGGTGGGTTTTTGATGAAATACACCAATCAAATTTTTTCTATTATTTGTTATTTTTTTTCTAGCCACATATATTCATTCTCTTTTTTGTCTTTTACTCTTTTTCTTTTCCAAAAAATATATAAAACCTATTAAATATATACTAGAACGGTACTCGCGCAATGTGCCGGCGGATACCCTTTGACTAGATTTTGTGAGAAGCAAAATTTTTCATTATATGTTTTTTGTAACTCTCAGAGGTTGTTATTAATTCTGTTAATTTTTGTTGTAATTCTGTTAAAGTTAAACTGAGTGTTTGCCTTAATTAGGACTATTCTATAATTAGCAAGTTTGAGTCTGAATTTTTAAGTATTGCTAATTATAGAATATTTCTAAATGCATTATAATATAGTATAAATAAATTAAATATTAATTAATTTTCTCTCTCATAATTTTTTTTCAAAATTTTCTCAAATTCGAATCGAATTCCAATCCCACTAACAAAACAAACACACGCAGGAATTAATTTCTTAAAGCATGTGTTTGGGAAAAATAAAGTCCCGTAGAGGCAGGACGCCGCTACCATAACAAAACCACCCACTAACACAAATTTACCACAACATTTCCCAACATGGCCACCACCACCGCAACAACCACCCCCACTCCCACCCCCACCGTCAACCTCCACGCACTCACCCAATCAGACCTCTACAAACTCTCCCTCACCACCAACCCACCTTCACCCACTTCCAACACCATCACCCCCAAAATCAACCGCTCTTTATTCAAAGAATCAACCGGCATCCGCTAGCAAACCTACTCCCATCTCCGTCTCCCTTCCTCCACTTCCCTCCACTGCCGTAAACTCCATCTCCGTATGTCCTCACTCACCGTCACTCCCCCCGAACAAGCCGAAAACACCCGTATCATCAACCTCGTAAAACTAACTTAGAATATTAAAATACTGATTAGGTTAACTAGATATTACGTTCCACTCTTAGTGATCGACACTCTGCTTACCACTATCTAAATACTGATCGGGTATATTGCTCGTTAGTGTGTGTGTTATATTATAAGTCGGCTAAATATAAATTTAAAACTTGAATAGGCATAAAAACCTCTATACTACACGTGACACAACACGCATCACTTTTCTTTGCGGGATCTTGTGCTGGTGGTGGTGGTTGTGTTTGTTTTGATGGATAGAGTGGTGGTGGATTTTGTTGAAGATGTTGAAATTGTTGGTTAAGTTGTTGTTTGTTGGGATTAAAGCTTTTTGTTGATACTGCTACTCATGATAGTGTTACTGCTGCTCTAAGGATTTAAGACTTCTCTTGGACTTAAAAGGAAAATATGCTAAATGTTTAAGACTGCTGGTGAAAGAGTTAAGACTGCTGGTGAAAGTTAAGACTGCTTGTGAAACTTAGTACTACTGAAGAAACTACAAAGAATATACGCTAAGTGTGTTAGTGCTGCTAGTGCAAACTTAGTGCTGCCAGTACAAAGTTTCAACTGCTGAAGAGTTAATGCTGCTAGAGTAAATGTTACTACTGCTAGTTGTTTAGTTAATACTGCTTAAGAGATATACATTGTCTAGTCGGTATGATATGTTTAGATAATTGTAGAAAAGATTTATCTTGGAGAGAAAGTTATTGTAAGCCGACTAGGACTCCTTAGTCTATAACAGGAGGTCCTAGAGCAATGAGTTAGATACGTGTTTTAGATATAGCTTCAAGGTTTTGTAACCCTAATACTGTTAAGTATTCGTATTATTCATCAATAATATTGAGGCTGTTTTGTATGTTAAATTGTGTGATCTTGTGTTACTGTTACATCAAAGTTCTACTTGATATTAAAGTTTAGATTTCGCATAAACTTTAATACCCTCAAGCACAGTTTCTAACTTTCTATACCAGTTGTGTTAGATTTATCTAGCATAGCTAAACCTTATACAAGCTAAGAGATTCGATCAAGTGTTTAACTGGGATCAACATTGTTGTTGTTGAAATAGCTGTTCGGGTGTATATGTTGGCATATTATATTGGCTACCAAACGGAGAAAAATTGGAATGTTGCGAGGAAGATATTAGGTTTGCCGACGAATGTGTAGGAGAGTTTGACGAAGATGATTGTTGCAATATACTGAGAAGGTTGTGGAAACATTTGTTTGATATAATTTTTGCGTAAAGAAATGAACGTGCAAATGGAAGTAAAGATTAGTTTGCGTGTAAAACTAGTTATGTATAAGAGTTTATATAGTGTGGTTTATATGGTTATGTGTTAGTTTAAAAGAAAAAAAGAAAAAGAAAAAAGCCACCGCATTTCAAACGGGCAAATTTTTTTTAGACTTTCTCTTTTACATGTGGCGCTAATATAATGGTTGGGAAATAGCACCAGAGGGATCGGTGTGGTAACGCCTAAATGGCGACATCGCTTGGCTTGCCACATTGGAATGACGTATGCACATGAGTCCATGACTCTTAATAAGTACTCCGTACAAAATAAGCCAAAATAAAGTCAATATCTATACTACTATATAATGTATTTGAGACTATTCTATAATTAGAAAAGGCTTAAAAATTCAGACTTTTACTTACTAATTATGGAAACAACCACCCCAAACAATTTATAACCACCTCAACAACCACCCCAACAACCACTTTTCACCACCCCACCTCCCTCCTCTTCACCCCAACAATCCGCCCCGTATCGCGCGGACAGCTTTATAGTATAAATAATACTACTCAAATAAAATAAGCACAAGTCCCGGTAGAGGCAAGACGCCGCTACCATTACCATAACAAAACCACCACTATCACAAACCCACAAAATCATTTCCCACCATGGCCACCACCGCAACCACCACCCCCACTCCCACCCCACCCCTCCCCACCAACCCCACCCACCCCACCCACCTCACCCCACCGTCAACCTCCACGCACTCACCCAATCAGACCTCTACAAACTCTCCCTCACCACCAACCCACCAACCCCTCACACCAACACCGTCACGCCCAAAATCAACCGCTCTTTATTCAACGAATCAACCGGCAGCCGCAAACAAACCTACTCCCATCTCCGTCTCCCTTCCTCCACTTCACTCCACCGCCGTAAACTCCATCTCCGTATGTCCTCACTCACCGTCACTCCACCCGAACATGCCGAAAACACCCGTATCATCAACCTCGTCAAAAACCTATGTAAAGAAAATCCTGATTTGGTTGAGCTAGGTGAATACGAGGATAAATTCGAGATGGGTTACGAGGATTTAGGTATTAAGAGAAAACGAGGGAGGCCTAGGAAGCATGAGAACGTTGTTTTTAAACGACCACCGAATGCGAAAAGGTTACGGAGTGGGGGAGTTAAGAAGGAAGTAGTTTTGGACAATGAGGTTGATAAGGTGATTGTGAATGGGAAAGGGGAGACGGTGGATGTGGCGAAAGTTGTGGAGATGGATGAGGTGTTTGGAGGGGAGATTAGGAGACGGACGGTCGGAATGGGGAGTGAGGAGGAGCTGTTGGTGTTTTTGAGGGAGATGAATGGGCAGTGGGGGAGTAGGAGGAGGAAGAGGAGAGTGGTGGATGCGAGTGAGTTTGGTGATGTGTTGCCGAAAGGGTGGAAGGTGAGTTTGAGTATTAAGAAAAGGAAGGGCGGGTTTGGTTGTTTTGTCGCCGATTTATAAGGTTTGTGTTTTTCGTCCTTTTGTTTTGTTTGTAAATGATATGGTTGACTTGTAGAAGTGATTCATCAGGATATTTGATTTTGTGTGTATTGAAATATAACTGATGTTTATTGTATTGGGGGGGGGGGGGGGGGGGGGGGGGGGCAATTATTTTTTTTTTTCCAATAGCAACAAACTGCGGCAAAAGTAACTAGCATCGAAATGATAAATCGAGTATCATTACTTAAAGATGAAGGATTTGTAAGGTTTTAGAGTGGTGAGTGTTGGGTTTTAGTGTGTGGGTGGGGGGCCAATTTGAGTTTTGATTGGGGGCATTTTAAAAAAGGCTCAAAATTGAGGAAACATTACACTAAAATCTCATCTTTTTTGTCTAGCCATGGAGGGCACCGGCCCCCATACATTAAACATACATCCGCCCCTGGTGTTAACTGTTTTGGGTGATTGGTCATTTTAGAAGCCAATTCATACGCTATTTAGATTGGTGTTAAAAACGTTGTACGTATGTATAAGCTGATTCTGTGATCAAGAGGAAAATACTTAGAAGATGGTGAAAGAAGATAAATTAGCGGCATGGAAATTATTCTAAATCCTTTATAACTTTTATATTTGCACTTTGGCCTCTTAAACTTTCAGTTTACTAGTTCATCTCCTGCGATATTCACATGAATATTCAACTAGGATTAAATTGTACAAGGATATGCCCTTTTTGTGGTTCAATGAATAAACTAGAAAATAATGAAGTTCTACTGTTTCTTTCTAATTTCTCTGGCTGACTATGCTAATTTCCCAATTTCTGTAAGGTTCTTGTTTATTTGCCACCAGATCAAGGTTTCTTGTTCGTAGTCACTAGTTTTGTGCCTAAGATGATATGTTATTGGTTTTCTGCTTGTTTCGTTTTACCTTATTCAACTAGGGCCATGTCAACTTTAACACAATGGTTCTTACCTTGATGATATCCAGTCCCAGTGGTCGGCAATTCGAGTCATGCAAGGACATATCTGCATACTTGATCTCTATAATTGGTGAAGGAAATAAACAAAATCATGTCAACATCAACAGTTCTGTTGATTTTTCTTTGAAGGAAGCTTCTGTAGATGTAAGTTGGCACTTACCACAACTCTTCTGCTCATTCATTCTTTTTCGTCTTTTCAGTTTTTCTTTTCAACATGTGCCCTTATATTGTCTTTCTAACAGGCTGCGGATCTTGTTCACCAAGACATAAGAAAAGACGACCATGTTGATGATCTATCATCATCATCATCACCACCATCATCACCGTCACCTTCACCTTCACCATCTCCATCACCGCCACCAGTGTCAACTGTACCTACAAACGGCGAGGAGCAAGTCACCTTGGATGAAATGGAGATTGAAGGAGGAGATAATGCGAGAATTGGCCATAGTGAAATAGAGAAAGCTGAACCATCACCAACTCCAGCTACGAAATTAAGTTGTGACACTGATTTACTCGCGTCCATTCCAGCCGGAGATGTAGATGAGACTAATGATGCAGATTCTTCCAAAAGACCTGAATCTGTTTCTTTTAATAATGATGAGATCGTTCAAGACCTTAACGTTGCATCTCAAAGTAAACAGGAGGAGGCACAAGCTAACATAGAGAGAAATACTTTACTCCAAGAATCCTGTCCCAATGAAGTCTCTAGAACCGACGAAACTCCGGATGTTGCTGTTTCTCAATCCGAACTATTTGATTTTCACAACCAAACTCCTGATGGTGCTATTTCTCAGTCTGAACTATTTGGTGATGAAGACTCCATTTCTATTAATGACAGCGACCGGGAGCCTGAAACTTCTAGTGAAATTCCTGTTAACGTTCTTGGTCAAGATATTATTGGTACAACAACTAGTTTTGGAGTGTCTGAGACCGGGCTTATTGAAAAAGCAATCATCTGTGAAGACAAGGGTTTTGATGGAAACTTGGATATGGATATAGATACTACACCAAATGAGTTGATACCTGACAAGGAGAAAGTTGTGGGTGAGTCATCATCTGGGTTTTTCCTTGACCGTTTTGGGCTGGATAAAGACGCTGAAACCATGGTCAAGGAGCTTTCTACTAACTTAACAATCGAATCAGTTAAGGATGTCAATAGTGTATCTAATGATACTTATGATAATGTAAATAAAGTTTCCTCTGGCTTGGAAAGTTCCAAACTTGATGGGCAATTTGATGTTGAGACGAATGCTTTTGGAAACTATGGTGAATCAGGTTTGGAAGGGTTGAGTACTTTCGAGGAAGAAAATGAATTTCAAAGACGTGAAAATAAAAATATTGGGAATGATCTTTCTTTTACCTCTATGATGATGCAAATAAATTCTGGTCGTGAGGAGCCTTCAAGTAAACCAGAGGAAGACGATTTCAATATTTTTAGGAACAACGAAGCCAAACACAATGAATCAGTTGCCTCTTTAGGGTTGAGTTTTAACACAAAGGGAAATCTTGAATTTTGTTCGCTGGTTCCATCAGAAAACGAACAAGCATTTGGCTTTCAAGACAATATTTTTAATACAATGGATGACTGCAAGGAAGAAAGCACTGCAAGGGGATTGCTTGATCATTTTTCCGATGATATTTTTGCAAATAAGATGTATTCTGCGTCAATAGATGGGCTCAAGTTTGATGAAGATAGAGATATGAACAGCAATGAGTTAAGTCTTGCTTTTGGGAAATCTCATGCTTTATATCCAGATACTGCAATGAGGGTGGAACAGAAAAAAGAAATCAATAAAGCTTTTGATGTGCATACTAATTTAAGTATGGTCAACAATAGTATGGTGGACGATCTCAAAGCAGGAGGAAGTTCTGTGGGTGGATTGTTTAATCTCTCTAATAATTCCAAAACTAGTGGATTTCAGAGTGGGAGCAACACAGTTTACCCTGGCCGAGCATGGGAGGCGCTCAAATCGGATGAGTTTAAAAATTCTGGAAATAAGTTTACTTCTGTTTTCGGAAGCAATCATGGGCATGGCCAGGCTCGTGAAGGTGGTTTCGGAAGCCATCATGGCCATGGCCAGGGTCGTGAAGAAGTTGTGCCTAGTGGTATGTGGAAAAGTGGTGGAAATCAACTGCAGAGTGGTTTACCTAACACTTCACATGCACATATCCCACCCCCGAGCTCTTTTCACTCATTCAATATAATGCCTGAGAAGGTATTACTTTGCCCTAATATAATATATACTCTTGATTGATCAGACGACCAGTTAACCTAACTTAATCCAAAAGTGGGATGATTTGAGTCATATTTTCTCAAATGGGGTCTATTATTGGCTAGAGTTATTCTAAAAACAGAGCTGAAAACGAAACGTGTTGGTCGAACATTTCTAAGTGTCAAATGTATTGAAGGTCCCCTGACATAGGTGTCAATTTTGACCCATCTACCTAAAAATGGGCAATTGCGGTTGTGATTTGTCTCTAAGGTGATAAACGGGTTAGTTAGACACCAGCTTTGAAGTAAATGGGTCACCTTGGTTGAAAGTGGCCGGAAGTGTGTTTTCAATGTATAAAACTCCTAAATCTTATTAGTCAATAAATTGAGAGATTTATTGAAGTAATAAAAAGTTTGTAACCACATGTGACACTAATTGTTTCTCAAGAATCAAAGAAATATGAACAAGAAGCTTTCTAGGTAATTCATACCACCCGATTAACCCTGCACAAGAAGTACCCCTTTTGACTTTTTATTACATCTCTCACCTGATCTTCCTGTTACCCTCTACTAAATACCCTCCATTCAAGAAGAAACATAATATTATTTAATAGTATAGTTTCTCTGTAAATTCCATTGAGAGTATATTTGCTCACAACATAATTCGTTTTATCAGTAGTATCACATCCTATACCAATTGGCATGTGTATTAAGCACGCTATGTTGTGTGCAAATCACCTCCTGTTATGATTACTAGAGGATTATTAAAAGACAAGGACAAAGGAAGTGCCGTTTGGTCAAGTTAACCTGTATTTACTTTATTTACGCGTTTTTACTAACTACCCACCATGTTCGACCCGCGTATTTTGCCACCTATATTTGATAGGGTAAAGTAAGTGTAATATGTAGTATTTTATACAACACTATCATCTCTTATGCACTTCGTGGAACAATATCTGCTTCAAGAACTTGATTGATCTTTTTTTTTTTTTTTTTTTTTTTTTTTTTTTTTTTTTTTTGATTTATTTATTTAAATTTTATCAACAGGCTGGAGATGGACAATTTAAACTTAACGAAAGGTATAATGAAGGTTATGGAGTCAGTGCGCTAAGATCAAGCAGACCCGAACCTGTGGAATTTAGTTTTTTAACAGGTAGATCACAACATAACCCACATCCACATCCACTTCAAGGGGATCCGAGGGTCTTCTCATACAATCCAGAGACGGAGCAACAGTTCAATAACTCCTTTTGGCTTGGAAGGAACACTATGATGCCAAATCCGGCTGGAAGAAATCAGATGACGGGGGTTTGTGCATGGTGTAGAAATGAATTTCATCTTCAGCAGGCTCATTCTGGAGCACAAGATGGAATTGGTTCTTTGTGCCCTTCTTGCAGTGCAGTATGTCTGGCCATGTCAACATGTTGTAGTATCAGTTGTGACGTAACATCTGCTATCACTACCCTCCCGAACATAAGGTAATTTCTAGATGGGTTTTAAGAATTATGTTTAGTAAACATATATCTTTAAAAACATGTTGCTACTGTAGTAACCTTCAAAAGATACAAGGTAGCTGCAGATAGTGTTTTTGTTTGCATTTTCACTTCCTCGTTGAGTGACTTCAGCAGTTCAGCTTTGCAAAATATAATTTAAAGGCATTCTTTTTTGCTAAAGTGACCACCAATCGAGATTTAATTCTAGAGGTGGAAAATTGGGCTGGTTGGGTAAGGGTCATAACAGGTCACGTTGGGTCACTTTTTTCAGTTTTTTTGAAAGTTATTTGCCCATGATTAGAAAAACAATATTGTTAAAGTTACTTCTCATCCTTCTTATTTTAAGATTATTTCTCATTTGAACCTAATTCTATTAATCTAACTCTTTGAAAAACAAACATTCAGGAGTTTCTATGGGAATATAACTTGGGTGATGTGGACGTATAGTCGGACTGAGCCAGGAATGGGCCAGGCCCGGCAGACAGCAGCCCACTCTACGCCTAAACACTAATCCATACCCTATAAATATATGGCTGGAATCCCCTTCTTCAAGACGATATAACACAATACAACATAACAGGTTACTCTAAACCTAACTCTTGTAAGCTATATCGCATCGATGCTAACTTGACCGTCGGAGGTGGACCCCGGGGCTACGGCCTCGGGTCCACTCCTAACGGGTTCTCTTTGTTGACAGATCTACTCAGGGCTCGAGAAGACGACGAACGGCCCAAGGAGAGTCATCGAATCTCCAGCCCGCACCAGATTATGTATCAACAGATTGGCGCCATCCGTGGGACCACGACAAGTTTCGTGCTCTCACATCACCGGAAAGCAACCATCGAGTTCAAAAGCCGGTAACTTTAAAACTTTAAAACCAAAGAAACTGCCATGAATGCGCATCACCATCGCCTTTAAAATAATTCACTTTATTGTTTAGCACATCTTCTGCTAACTCTGAAGCCATGCGTAGTTTAACAATTATATTCTTTAAAGTCGATGTGCTAAACTACGCATAATATTTACGGATAGTCATGGTCAAGTTTATGACTTATTGTGGCTAAATATACCTCTTTACCAATATATTCTTTGATAAGATATATATATATATATATATATATATATATATATATATATATATATATATATATATATATATATATATATATATATATTTTTAAATTGGTAATAAGATACTACCAATATTTTCTAAAAATTAAAAAGATATCCCAATATTTTTTGTGTATATCTTTTAAATCGGTAAGATATGTTATCTTTTAAATTTTTTAGAAGATTTTATGTAAATCTTTTAAACTTGGTAAACACGATTTTATCTATAGTCGCACTAAGTCCGCACGATCGGACCTACTTTATCTTTTAGGCGCGAATTAATTCGCGCACATAATGATTTTAATTGGTATGCCTGTTCGCGCTTGTTTGCACGTTCGAACAACGCAGTCACGATAAATCTACCCGCGTTAGGCCGTGCGTTCGGACATCTTCGCACTGGACAATCGCCATGAGCGCACGAACAGACACCACGATGCTAGTCAATCGCTATGAGCGCACTGGACAAAAGCCGTGGTCATGTTATGTTCATCTGCGATCATCCACAAACGTTCGAGTCTATGCGGTCACGGTACATCCATCTGTGTCTGTGCGTGCGATTGAAACTATTAGTCGCGGTCACGGTGCGTCAATCCGGGTTTTTTTTTTTTTTTTTTTTTTTTTTTTTTTTTTTTTATATATATATAATAAAAAAGAAAAAAAAAAACAATTAATTATTTATGTAGTTTGTAAAACCTCACGATAGGTGTAATTCGCACTGCTACTTCTCTTATGTGTTAATTTCACATGCTATGTGCTATATATTGCTTCACGCTAATCTTTTACTTCATTAGGTTTTATATGTTGCGATTCGCGACATATACTTTTAATATTTGCATTAAGTGTTTTTCAGGATTTGAATAACTAAGTTTAATGCTCCTACACGAGTATCACCATCAAACTTGGGGGGCTACCAGGGTATATAATACCACTGTTTCCGTACGCGTCACGCAGGTATATTTGGAAGCGGATCGTACGTAAGAGTTATTGCAAGCCCGGTACAAATACGGATTTAAATATTCGCACCATCTCTCCGCAGGGGAGACGTCCTCTGTCGGTTGTAAAGACGAACGTAATGTTCGCACCTCCTTGTCGCGCACAGCGCGCACGCATCTCCTTGTCGCGCACAGCGCGCACGCATCTCCTTGTTGCGCACAACGCGCACCTCTGCCACAGAAGCACGTCTTCTGTCGCACCATGCTGCATCGCTACTGGTACAAAAAGGTACGCCCTTACCCAGGATGCAGCATACGGAATCCACCTTCATCATTGTGAGACTCTCACAATCGCAATGTCAGTGTTACCCAAACTATAGAACTACGTGTTCTTCTTACGGGGTCTTTACTGTCACACTGTGGCGGGAAACCTAGCATATGCGCATCCCTCCCCGTCATGAAAGAACGGGTGTTACTCAGGATGGAACATGGTCACCACGGACGCACCTACAAGGTCTGCGCCATGGCCCAGTGCGCACTGTCGCATTTGGGCTGCGCAGTATGATCCGTCCCATGTGCACACCTGAGTAGCGCACACATGGGCTCAGTGCACACTGTCGCATTTGGGCTGCGCAGTATGGTCCGTCCCATGTGCACACCTGAGTTGCGCACACATGGGCCATGCTGTCATGGTTGATTGGGCTTACGCGGCCATGAACAGAACTTAAGTCTAGCATAACATAGCCATGCACTATGTCTCACTAGACTTGGGGGGCTTGTGGACGTATAGTCGGACTGAGCAAGGAATGGGCCAGGCCCGGCAGACAGCGGCCCACTCTACGTCTAAACCCTAATCCATGCCCTATAAATATATGGCTGGAATCCCCTTATTCAAGACGATATAACACAATACAACATAACATGTTACTCTAAACCTAACTCTTGTAAGCTATATCGCATCGATGCTAACTTGACCGTCGGAGGTGGACCCCGGGGCTACGGCCTCGGGTCCACTCCTAACGGGTTCTCTTTGTTGACAGATCTACTCAGGGCTCGAGAAGACGACGAACGGCCCAAGGAGAGTCGTCGAATCTAGCCCGCGCCAGATTATATATCAACAGGTGATTACCTGCTTGTTCCATTCAAACCCATTTTAATTGTAGCTAATTTTTTTACGTGAGATTCACACCTCTAGCTACTTTGCACAAGAATCAAGTTTGCGTCTTCTCTAACTTTCTCTACAAACCATTTCTATCACACAAGTATGCCTTGTTTTAAATATCTACAAGTGGTGGTTAGTTAATTGGCCTGTTGAGGGCACGTTATAGAGGGTGTTTCGAGGCTTTTCAATCTTGCGTTTTGTTAGGCTAATCAATGCATTTCCATCAGTAGCAAATTTTTGTCTATCTCTTGGTTTTAAATTGCGTGCGGCGATCCGTTGCGCTCGAGGTCCAAAAGACCGATGCGTGATGCGCGATGCGGTTGCGAGCGCATCACGGACGCGCGGCGATAGGTAATAAATAAAAAATATATAATATTTCTACTTAAATTACTCTACAAGTAAATGATTAAATGTGGAATAATTACGTGCATAATGATATTACTGACTGTTATAACATGAAATATGTCAACTTAATGGTTTGACTAGAAATAAAAGGTCAACTTAAACTCTAAAAGTCAAAATTAAAACTGTTGCGAAGTGATGCGTCCATTGCGAGCAATACACCGTTGCGATGTGATGCGTTCGCATTAGGTCGCATCCAGAAACGACCTCGCATCAGGTTTCGCGTTGCGTTTTTTCAAACGCATCACTCTGATGCGCGATGCGAGCGCAACGATGCGCGCAATTTTAAACCAAGGTCTATCTGCATTACGTATTCTAAAGGTAATTCCGTAATTAGTCTGAATGACTTTGTTACATACTTACATGTCAAATTTCAAAAGGTAATTAGTCCGTACCAATAAACTTATGTTTATCTGCATTACATTTTTACCATGATTTTCTTCAATGCAACCTTTTAACAGGATCACATGAGGTCCAGATCCGAGCTATAGCATTTCTGCTTCACGCCTTTCATGGGTTTTTTTTTTTTTTTTTTTTTTTTTTTTTTTTTTTTGGTGTGCTTCTTGAAAGCAGATTAAGACCTAGTTATATGTATATTTTTCACTTTTAGAATTTTATCTATTCGCTACTTAATGGTTTTTTTCCTTAACCATTACATTTGTAATGTGTTCTAGTTTTCGTAAGATGTACAACTAACGTGTTATATTTTATGATTAAACTTGCAAAAAAAAACCGTGAATGTCAGTTTTGCACTATCCTTTAGCTCATTCATGTTGAGGCAAACTCGATATCATAGACTAAAACATCACAACATTATCTGCTAACCAAATATGAAGAAGTAAGTAACGATGAGAGAAACTTAACTTGCTATGCACAAACCATTTTGTTGAGTAATAAATTATATCATCTGTTTTGTAACGTGTATAAAAATCCTCAATGTCAGATATCATGCAGTCATAAGAGCTAGAAAAGGGGTCACGTTAGATTGAGAAATGATATGGATGCCTAACTCATATGACTAATATTATGCCTAATCCACTCATTGTTAGACACATGTATTCCATACTTTCTCTCTCCTCAAACTCACCATTGATCTTTACAAGTGTACGATGATCTTTTTTAGGCATAAAATTAGGCATGCCAATCACTACTCTATTAGATTATATCAGAAATGCATCATTCCTCCTTAATGAAACAAATGCTGAATCAATTGTTGTGTTAAGCAAAATAGAATGAGTTGTCTTTTGAATAAATCTACTTTGTTCCACTCGAAAGAATGATTCATGTTCTTAATGGAAAACGGATGCAGGACAAACAAAATAAAATGGGCAACCCAGAAAATGGCAAAATGAAACGGCAAAAGATTTGAGATACCACAGTTCCTATATTTAGCGAAGATATAGAGTCTGACATTGGTAAATGGGCTGAAATATAAGACCCTAAGATGATAAGAACATAAATACATACATGCATACATACGTATGCATGTAAGTATATACAATATATCACTAACAGTTACTATACAACAATAAGCATAGATATGGCATAGCAAACAACTACAAGAAGGTACCGAAGCTCATTCCTTCGGGTTTTATATCTTGACTTTATGCCCAGAGATTGTCCACCATTGGATCAAAAGTACATGAAATTCACTCCAATGTTAGCACTATATCTTTGCACTATTTTAGTGCAATGAATAGTAACCACTAAAATGCACTAATTATAGTGTTATACTATTCATTGCACTAAATGTACAAAAGTTTCACTTTCAACCTTATATTTAATTTAATTTTTCATTTATATCCTTATCAACCATTAATATATTAATATTATACTAGAATGGTACCCGTGTAATGCGGCGGCGGGTACCCGTTGACTAAATTTTGTGAGAAGCAAATGTTTTTCATGATTCATCGATGAAACCTGCACCATGTCCATGTGAACAAACAATCATCAGTTCTGCTACAGTTCAACTGTGCAAAAGATGAAGTATAGGGTACAACACTTGCCACAAACAATTGAGACTATTCTATAATTAAAAAGTTTAAGTATGAATTTTAAGCATTTCAAATTATAGAATAGTCACAAATGCATTATAATGTAGTATAGATTATTGCCATATATGATATAAATTACATGGTTCGTCCCTATGGTTTAGGCAAAATCCATAATTGAGTCATTATCTTTTTAATTTTGCCTAATTGATCCTTATAATGAAGGGATAATTACCAAAATAGCCCGGTTGCCCTGCGGCTGGGCATTTTTGGCCCGATTTTTCATTATTCTCGTTCTAGCCCGGGTTGCCATGGGCAACTATCGTATAGCCTACTGCAGGATGCCACGTGTCCGACCAACCACTGTTGGTACGAGGTACATGGAACGTATTGTATTTTGGGTAACTTTTTTATTTTGGGCAACCAATACATGAGCAACTGGGCATTTTGGTCATTTTACATGGATTAAAATAATAAACTTTATACTGATTTCTGTACGATTATAATAATGAGCTGAATAAAAAACATTAACACACAAACATCTTCGTCTACAACTGCAAATCATCACACAATTACCAAATCACAATCCCTTCCTTAAAACCCTATTTCCATAAATTTTATGTAATTCGATATGCCGATTAAGTTGTATAAGTGTAAAATCGCAGTTAGATCTACAGTGAAGTTGCTTACAGATATCAAAGAAATATTGTCAAAGAATGAAAAGCGGGAAAGGTTGTTTAGGAAGACAGTCTTTGGTCCGTGGTTGGATATTCGGTTTTGCGATAATGACTCCCGTTTGATGCATTACGTTTTACAACATCAGGTAAAAGTTTCTAACATATCTTTCGATTCCCCACGTTTGATGCATTGTTTGGTACTAGTTAAAGATGAAAATAGGTTTGAAGCTGTTTCAGATGATGATGCTGTTAGGCTGTGTCTTCTGGTAATTGCTATTTTGGTGTTTATGGGTAATGAAGACAGAAATTGTATCCCAAAGCATATACTGTCTTTGGTGGAGGACCTTGATGCTTGGAATGTTTTTCCATGAGGGGAATACATGTGGGATAAATTTTATCAAAGGACTGTCAATGTTGTTGACAGACATAGAAAAGATCATTTGGCAAAGTTGAAGAAGAATCCAAAGTTCAGTGTGACATACAATATGTATGGTTTTGCTTGGGCTTTCAAGGTATGCCATACTTAATATTATGTACTAATGTTCACCAGTATGGACTCAACTGTTTCTCTGCTCTGTGTCACAATATTTCGAAAGAATATCTATTCATTAGACTTTTGAGTAATGTTGTATTTAGTCTGAATTGTGACCAATTTCTAAATATATGTATCTGGTGTACAAAATGTTTGTTTATGTGTTGCATACATTACTTAATTATACCAGTAATATATATCTTCGCCATATACCCATAGCTTTGTTTTGTAAATGTTTTAATTGAGTTTTTTTGCCACTAGATATATAGTTTATATATATACTTTTGAACTAGTGTTATAACCTGAACTTTTAAAATCTTTATTCAAGAAACTAAACAATGAAAACAAATATCATATGTTTTCCAATTTATGTTGTATACATACACACCAAATTTGTAACAAGTACATATTACAGATATGGATCTTGGAGAGTTTTTCTAAAAGCAGCATTTGGTGGGCGAAAGACAAGAATGTCATTCCACGAGGTCTTGCTTGGTCTAAACGTGCAAAGTTTCAAAGATCAGACATGGCCGTACTATTTAGACAGGTAAGCACCACACTATCGTTGAAGGCACATTTGTTGGACATTTATTTAAATTTGTGCACATACCAACTTATATAGTATTTGTTTGTAGGAGTCAATTCCCATTATGGGACTGTATGCAACAAAAATAGAACTGAGACAACCATGGTGTAATGGTAGCATCCCTTTTATCAAGGGTTTGGCAGATCCAGACCTGGCAAGTGATGGCGAACAGGATGATGGACTACAAGCTGACAGCGCAGATGATGACCAAGTAACTGATACGACAGAGGATGACGAAGAAGCCGATGTCGCAGACGATCATCATCATGGACCGTGTTTGCAAAATTTAGATAAGGTTGATATTGAAAACGTTAATCGTGTGAAATCAACAGAAGCGCAAATACTAGGGTTATGAACGCTAATGTTGATGGTGGTGTTGTTTATGATGTGAAAACAAGAGTTTCAGAGATACAGACAATTAAGAACGCTAATGTTGATGGTGGTGTTGTTTATGATCAAGAAAATACTGATGACCCAAATACTAGGGTTACCAACACAGATATACCAGCCGAGTCTGATGTCAACCCCGATATTGTTATGGTTTGTATTTACCTTTTATGTTTTTTCACCTAAGTAATTTTGAATGTCAATTCGTCTTTAACGTTTACACTTATTTCATTTTGTCAACTACAGACCTCGGCATCACCTTGTGAAGCTGATGTTGATGTTGATGTTGGTGTTGATAATGATGTTACTGACCGAGCAGTTGATGCTGATCATAGTGACGGACTCATTGATGACGATCACGATGTTGATCCCCATTCAATGGAAGTTGACAATCCTATTGTTTCCAAGGTTTGTATTTACTTTTATGTTCTTTCCATACTTTTATTAGTATCTGCATTTCGCGTTGATGTATGCCCTTATCGAACTGTCTTGACCATACTTTAGTCATTAATTTGATGAATTGAAATTTTAAATTTATGTTCAACTACAGCCCACGTCATTAGGTTGTGAAGATTATAATGGTGTTAAGGATAGTGATGCAGCCCTTAACATGGAAATTGACAAGGAATGTGGGACGCTAGGCGTAAAGGAATCTCAGATGGGAACTTTGGACGTTCTTATAGAAGCAATGCGGATTGGGGTTACCCCTGACGTCCCTGTTCTTGATGTACATGAACCAGCTACTCAAGTTGGAGCATTTCATGACAATGGCATTAAACAAACATCATCCGTCCTCCACGTTGGTGTATGTTCTCTTTAATAAATACTTTTGCAGTATACAATGTTACTTATTTGCCTATTTATGTATAGATGTTTATTGTACTAGGATGACCTGTTGCATGATGATGTAGCGAAGTTAATAAATGATGATGCCGATGCGAATATTATTTCGTTAGACGAAATAAAGTTTGATAATGCTTTTGGGAAGGGTGTTGAGAATGAAATGGTGATGGAACAATCGTTCGGTTGTGTGCAGAAAGAACCAACAACACCTTTGCAGCGAGATGTTGAGGTACATGCTTTATTTTAAATTTTAAAAAAGGTTAATATGTGGTTCTTTTCTATGTCTTGTGGGCGCTGCTAATCAAAATCTTATGATATGCAGAAAGATCAACGAACACCATCACAACAAATAATCAGCAACCAAGGATTTGCAAATGTGGTCGGTCCTGCAGACAAACCTTGCTTGGACTCTGTTTTTTTCGATCGCAGAACGAAGAAAATTAAAAAAAAAAGAAGGTGGTGAAAGCGAAAATCTTGGCAAGAAACTTTTTACTCACTAGTCCAACAAGGCAGGAAGCGTTTCCCCGATCTCTGAATTCAAACAACGTCCAAATAGGCCGAGTGACAAGAGCAGGTTGTTGCAGAAAGGAGTCGATTGACCCTATTGTCATTTTAGATGTAAAGCACCGTATTACATTCATATTGACATCAATATCTGGTTGGCCTCTGCTTATGTATGTTATGTATGTTTTCAGGACGTATCTGGAAACCCAATAACACGGTCAAAAACTGACTGCTATTCGGTCAACATAGATCCTTTTGTAGAGGTATTGTATTATGTTTTTTATTATTAAATTGACAAACTTATTATCCCTATTATTATTTGTTTACTGTTAATTTTTTTTTTTATAATTTTTTTAGGATCTGTCTCGACATCCTAAATGCAAAAAAGACAAGTTACTTTGCCTGATTCGCTTCGTAGTTATTTAAAACAAAGACAACCCAGAGACTTTAAGTTTCCATGGGGCGGTCGTTCGAATAGTGTTGGTAGGAAATTTTGGCTAGCGTTGGCCTATCTTGAAGATTGTAATGGCGGTTGGTTGTATGACTATGTAAGGAACCATATTCAGTATATGGTCAAATAAATTTGCATTTGGTATTCATTGAGTAACCACAATAAGTTTTTTTTTTTTTTTTTTTTTTTTTACATAGCACTTGGACGTATGGTTTGACTTGATGTGGTCTCTTAGACTAAGCAATGCAGATTGGACTTTGGCAGGGTCTCTTTTCGCTAAACACATCATGGATGGTGAAATGTATGCTCATTATTCAAATGGCACAGACAACCCCGTGCATTGGCGAGATGTCGAAAAGGTTAGTTTACCACACTTTCTTATAATATTCAACTGTACTTGTATACATAGTAATTTGTACGCTTGTATACATAGTAATTTGTACATATGTTTGTCTATATTAGGTGTATTTTCCCATGAATGAACCTGAGAAACACTGGTGTCTCGCTGAGCTTCATCTGCGTACTGGACTTGTTTCCTTTTATGACACTCTTGGGTTTGTCCATGGCAAGGGCACACGGTGGTGGAGAAATATGAAGAGAATTTTGCCAAAACAGCTTACGATATATCTGGACCAGCAAGGGATATTGGAGAGCAAGGGCATATCAGCTAAGGACTATAAGATAACATATCAGTGTCCTGCAGTCCCAGAACAAGCCCAGTTATATGGTGATTGCGGTGTATGGGTTTGTATTATTTTGTACAGATTGTGCCATAACCAACCACTGGAAGTAGATGACCCTTTTCAAACAGCTTTAGCATATCATGAACGGATGCTTGAATACTTCTGGAAGCACAAGCAGCCAATTCAAAAGGATTAATGGTATTTGAAGGTACTATTGCACAATTTTTATAAAGCTATACGCTTTTAAGTACATAGTTTGCATTCGCATGCGTATGTAGTGATTGAAACGTTACTTAGGTAGAATATTATACACATAACCAGGTGTTACAACAGAGGCACTTTAGCACAACACACGCCAGAAACAACAAAATAAACGCTATAAATGCCACAGCCTTTTGGTTGAAAAAAATTTCTAGACAATTTCGGCCCATTATAAACACCTCATTGTTGGTTTGGTTCATCATTAGATGCTGCCTTGCTTATAGCTTTCTTGGCTTGTGGTACCTTGGACTTAACACTACTGTGTCGTTTTACACCTTCTTGTTGCTCCTCACTGTAGACTTGTCATCTTAGGTCTTCTAGAACTTTAGCTGGGACTTGCTAATTTGGTTCAGCATTAGGCCCATACCTCTCATAAATCTCAGGGAATATGACCTATCTTAGCACCTTCTTTGACCATTCCCTATCATCAGCATCATGCGTGTAACAATTCGCAATTTCAGGTTAATTCCTATTCCCGGAAAATTTCACTATTCACTTTTACTATTCATTTTCCCGAAAAATTTTTCCGAAATTTGATTTTTGTTTCTTGGCCTCGAGTGATAAATCATTTCCATGGCAAATTAAAAGTTTGACACTCATCAGATCATTTTCGTGAAAGTTAATAAGGAATTACACGTTTTAGGGTAAAACGTCATTCAAAAATTCTACGCACAACGAAACTCGACCGCGTTAAGTGACACCGCATCAGAAAAATGTTTGACACACTCATGATTTATTTGAGAATTAATCATGACTGAGAAAAACATGACCAAAATAAGCCTCGACCGTGAAAAAAACTGGAATTTTCAGTTTTAAGCGTTTTTACTCAGCCGTAACCTTAGCCTATACCTGCACCACGTTTCTAAGACGATTTGAGTTTTCACATTTTTGGAAAAAGTCAACATATTTTTCCCTCCTCCTTTGACCAAAAATCATTCATTGATTTTATAAGTCATTCCTTGATTTTTAGGCTTACGGTTTTATGTCTAAAAGACATTAAATACCAAACGACACTAGACTGAGCCCAGTCTAGACATTATAAGTCATTTTAAATCATTTTTATCCTATTAGAAAAGTAACATTTTACTTTTCTTAATTTTACGCAATATTCGTACGTTTTACGTATTACGCGTTTTAGACCCGTGTTTCCAGTTTTAGCAGGGTTTTACCACCCCAATGAAACCTACCACTCATTTTATATTTTATTATGGAGTATTTTGACAAGTTTAATCATTCTTCCAAGTTTCGTATTTTTACGATACCCGGTTTTACGTATTATGGCTTAATCGTTTACGGTTAGCATTTTACGGAGTCAAAACTAGCTTCATAAGCTTGGATAAGATCATCACAAACCACCTCATCCTTCCTAGCCATATCAAACCGACTTAGGGGGGGGGATTCACACCCTTGTGTGTCATGATCTCAAGCTTGAAGCCCTTGGATGAGAACATGTGTTCAACTTGGTGAGCAAGTGTTGACAAGTCAATGAAAGTAACATCCTCAACTCACTATATAAGCCCTTCCCCCCCCCCCCCCCTCTTGTTGCCGTGCATAATCACACACACCATCACCTCACACTTAACTAATTCTCTTCCAATTTCATGCAAGTATCAAGTACTACAACAACACATAAACTCTAGTTTGGTTTTGATTCATCAAACTACTTCCAAACCCTACAAACTTTGGTGATTTCTCTTGAGTTTGAATCTACTCAAGTCACCTCAACTTTCATCATCTCTCTTTCAAGAATACAAGTGTAGAAAGATTGCTTGAAATGAAGTAGGGTGAAGCTTAAGTCAATCAAAGTCCTTTTCCTTACCTGCCACTTACATTTCTTTGTAGAAAGCCAAAGTTGTAAGCAAACTCTAATACACTTCCTTGCTTAAATATCATATTCATGCTATTTACATATCATTCATGCTATATATTGTCTTATGATTATGTCCATGATGTATAAAAATGAGTAAAACAAGTATTGATATACATATGTTAACTTAAGTTATTTAAACAAGTAAACTAGTGACTTTCTTGGTGAAACCTGATCAAAATGGTAAAATTATGATATTGGATCATTACATATTGCAGTAGAGGACCTAACAAGGAAACCATAGCAATTTGAACCACCTAAAACGAGTATACGAGTCAAAAGTACTGCCTAAAATGTTTCTGTGACAGAACATAAAACACGCAAAAAGAGGCCTTTCTGGTCCGTTTCATGAAAAAGTTAAAACACGAAAGTTGTCCGGAATCACGTTTTCTTCAAAAACTCAGGAGCACGTCTCCAGAAAACCAATAACGAATGAGATTTTTCTCAGTTTCTTAACAGCTATTTACATATATATAAGTCACTATATAATGGTTATGTTTTAATAAGACCAAGAGGTCTTATGACCTAGATTCAAGACCACAACCATGGCTAGAGCCAAGGTTGAGTCTCAAAGACCATGGAACAATGACCAAAGGTCATGGCTAAAGACCATGTAAACATAACAAGGCGAAAACATGAGTTAAGACCATATATACATACCAAGGCGAAAACATGAGCTAACGACCATATACACTTACCAAGGCAAATACATGAACTAGAGAGTTAGCGATAACTTAAACATACAATTTGGATCTACTTCATCTAAAAGAACCATGAGATATTACAAGAAATTGTCATACAAGACTTAAGAAACTTACCCTAATAACAATCTTCATGTAAAGATAAACTTTCTTAAGTTTATTCAAATATTAGACATGTAACTTTTCGGATCAAAACTTATATATATATATATATATATATATATATATATATATATATATATATATATATATATATATATATATATATATATATATATATATATATATATATATATATATATATATATATATTATCAACTACTACAATAGTAGGGAGCCTCATGTGAGGAGTTCATTATGTAAGCCGTCGAGATGAGTTGTGGATTTACGAATTAAAGTGTCTTGGCTCCTCGAACGTTTACTAACATGACTTCTGAATTATGTCGGCCCGAACGGTAGTAAACGATATATAAACTATACATGTTTCATAAACCATTTCTTTTCAAAGACTTACACTATACTAAGTACTACATCATGGACTAAATGCAAGACATATATAGGCAATTCTTCATATTCTTAGACATTATTCCAAACCTAAGTTGCAACAATTATTCTAGGTTGCTCGTAGAAGTTCTCACGGCATATCCATCATTCTCATTAAACATCATCCAACTCAAGGTGAGTTCATAGCCCCACTTTCCATTTACTTCAATGTTTTATAAACCCTTGGGGGGAATACATGCTATTTTAAACCGAACACAATATTTTTCAATTGTATGTTTGCCTGATTGTTTTATTATCACTAAGTACTATCCTTGCTAAAACCAATATCCCTTATTATGAACCATTTAATCACTAGTAATAGTGAGCGCGAATATTGTGAATAGGCTTATTGGGATTGACGAATCCCATTTGTATTGACTAAGTTCAAATAAATGCACTAATATTTGAGATTTAGGTATGTTAGCAAAGTACCTACCGGGATAACTCCGCCGATTGATATTGGTACCCGTTAACGTTTTGGTGTCATAAGCTTAGTGTTATAATACATTTTATGGGCGTATAATAACGTAGCCTACCTGTTTTGTTTTCCAACCATGAGTATGAGTCTAATTAACTCATACTACCAACATATTGTGTTCAACCATTAAACAAACTCTATGAATATCACTCAACCTTTGTGTTGACCTCTTAAGCATGTATTTCAGGTCCATGATGATCAAGGATGGCACGGAAGGGCACAGATATTCAAGAGGGCTATAAATTTTATTATCATTCAAAAACTCATTTAATGTAAATTGTAAACATGGAACCATCTGGGACCTCATTTTGTAATCTCTGATATTTATATAATTTGAATGATAAATCTTTTAAAACGAGTCAATTAGAGTTCGTTTTCTATTATTGTGACTGTTGTGCCGTCGAGTAACACCCAGTTTGAATTTCGCTGCATCCATGAATTGGGGGTGTTACAGATTGGTATCAGAGCCATGGTTATAGAGAAACGGGTCTAATTGATACCTAAACTATAACTTCACTGACAAGCAAAAGCATTTTTATAGCCTTCCGCTCTCCGTGTCTTCCATCCTCCAGATGATTATGGACTAAACATATCTGCGTATACCTATTCTAGGGCATTTCGACACAACCACATTCTCCCAATCATGTTCCTACTCCAACATTTTATGTCCAAGATATTGTAACGAATTACAATGGTCTTTCCTATTTCCCGGACATTGTATGATACAATGGTCTTAATCATTTCTCAAATGTTTTGAGTCACACAATGGTCTAACCTACTTCCCAGACATTGTAAATTGCACAATGGTCTAATCTACTTCCGAGACATTGTGATTTGTGCAATGGTCTCTGGAATTATTCCACCACCTCATCAATATTAATTCATATGATATCAAAAACCCATCACAATCTATCGATTTCCAAATAGAAATATGAGATTTCTAAAGGACAAACTAATCCATCATCTACAAAAGTTGAAGTTTCTCTACATTCATCAAAGTTTTCTTCTGAAACCTTCATTGTTAAAAGTTCGTGATCCTAGCCAAGTATGGACTATTTTAGAACTACTTAAAACTTACTTCCCACACATATCTACCCGTACTATCTTCTATGCAATGGAATGCGAAAACATAGGTTACAAGTCTTGTGTGGGCGGGACTTGCAACTGAATGGTTTGACATCGCCTTTGTTTAGTGGACAGTTTCCCAAAACCAACGGACATATCACAAGTATACCTAATTTAGGTATTTGAAAATTTTATCGAACCTTGGCTAAATATAGACTAGTCACCTATATTTAACCTAGGGACAGTGGAACATATTCTGACTAACTATGTTCGACTTAAAATTTTCAAATACTGAGAATAGTTGTACTAGGGTTATGTTTAGGTTGATTTCCAACATGAACTCGATAAACCACCAGAATTCATTAAAACGATCTAGAGACACGATAGTGCCTTACCACTCAGCGAAATCTTAACACCTTATTTGTACTACCTAATTCCATTCTTGAAAGTTTTCATTTATGAGATAATCCGAACTACTATCTTGGGATAATTATCAATTCTTCTCTTCATCCTGTAGAAGTACTATCCTATTTAGGTCCTAAGGATACCATTCCATCATAAACCTTTAAAATCTCTTAAGATTTTCAAAACAGACTCAACATCTATGCCTAAGAATATTAATGTTAAGCATACACTACACACTTTTGTTCATCAACATATCACATCATTATCTTCACAACCATTGAAACCACAAGCTCATTAACAGATCTTGATGCACTTTTAAAACTCAAATCATCCTTAGTTACACCACAAGCACCCTCATCAGCTTTACAAGATTGAATATTCATCTTGTACTTTTGGAACACCAGTATCATCTCGTAATACACTACCTTGTAACTCACCGGCTAAGTATGAATGTTGTGTTGGGAATTCTTAAGTAGGATGATTTATAATTATTTGAATGGATTGGGATGCCTTTTCATTTAAATAAAGAAATTGTAAATCACCGAAGCATAAGTTTATATTCCTTTACTTACATTGTTTGGGATGCCCCTCTATGTAAATAAAGAATTATAAACAAGTGGGCTTATTTGTATCCGAAATAACATAAGTATGAAGTCAATAAACACTAGGTACAACAACAGATTACCTACTAGACTATAATTGCAACTACTATATCAATTCCTATTAATATTTCGACTGCTATATCAATTTCCTTTGATATTCAAATATCATATGAATCTCTATTAATCACTCTTACCCTACCTACATAAAAGTAAGCCTCATCCTACACCATACACTGAAACGACAAATCAAACTACATCACCGGTAATCCCAGACTTTAGTCCTCATAAGTAACCACACCTGTTCATCGACACCACTCCAACATATAACACACATAGAACTTCGGGACGAAGTTCCCTGTAAGGGGTAGAGACTGTAACAATTCGCAATTTTAGGTTAATTACTATTCCCAGAAAATTTCACTATTCACTTTTACTATTCATTTTCCCAAAAAATTTTCCCGAAATTTGATTTTTGTTTCTTGGCCTCGAGTGATAAATCATTTCCATGGCAAATTAAAAGTTTGACACTCATCAAATCATTTTCGTGAAAGTTAATAAGGAATTACACGTTTTAGGGTAAAACGCCATTCAAAAATTCTACGCACAACGAAACTCGACCGCGTTAAGTGACCCCGCATCAGAAAAATGTTTGACACACTCATGATTTATTTGAGAATTAATCATGACTGAGAAAAATATGACCAAAATAAGCCTCGGCCGTGAAAAAAACTGGAATTTTCAGTTTTAAGCGTTTTTACCAGTGTTGCAAAAATCGGCCTACAAGGCCGATTAATCGGCGATTACAAGCTGAACGGCCTTGTACCTTGGAGCGAATTACAAGGTAATCGGCCGATTAATCGGCCTTGGACCTTGGAATCGGCGATTAATCGGCCAAAAATCGCTACACGGCCCTCGACCGCCTCGGGACCGATTCACGATTTTTGTAACATTGGTTTTTACTCAGCCGTAACCTTAGCCTATACCTGCACCACGTTTCTAAGACGATTTGAGTTTTCACATTTTTGGAAAAAGTCAACATATTTTTCCCTCCCCCTTTGACCAAAAATCATTCCTTGATTTTGTAAGTCATTCCTTGATTTTTAGGCTTACGGTTTTATGTCTAAAAGACATTAAATACCAACCGACACTAGACTGAGCCCAGTCTAGACATTATAAGTCATTTTAAATCATTTTTATCCTATTAGAAAAGTAACATTTTACTTTTCTCAATTTTACGCAATATTCGTACGTTTTACGTATTACGCGTTTTAGACCCGTGTTTCCAGTTTTAGCAGGGTTTTACCACCCCAATGGAACCTACCACTCATTTTATATTTTATTATAGAGTATTTTGACAAGTTTAATCATTCTTCCAAGTTTCGTATTTTTACGATACCCGGTTTTACGTATTATATACTATTAATTTGACAAAATTACACATGGACAAACAGTTGTATAGTGTTTGATTTATTATATACTATTAATTTGACACAAAATCATGCTAATATAAAGGTTGTGTTAACATCATGTATGCGTTGAACACTTTTAGTGAGTAACAAGGTTAATTCCAGTATAACTATCTGGTTATCTAGTTGTGTCCTATATACGCTAACTGATTTGGAGTGCTATGTTTAAGACTACGTGTTGTCGGACTGAATGCTTTTTTGACTATTTATCTTATGTAATAGGCGCCAGGTGTAAATGAATTCAATAAGGTGTGTGTTATTCACTCGGGTCAATAAGTTGCCCAATATTTGAATAGTTGCCCATTTTTGTTAAATAGTTGCCCAAATTCAGGTATGTAGGTTACGCTATAGTATACACAAGTACAAGTAATTTAATTTATTTTAATGCCACTTGATAGATGTAATGATATTCAATGAGACTCCTGTATACTTGTGTCATATTTGCCATTGCCTTCTCATACACAACAATTTAATACATCCCAGCTATATCCCATCCATTTCCTCCAAAATCTTTAAAATATGTCTGACAACATACCTTTGGATGTTCAGCTAGATATCATGAATAGGCTACCCGTAAAGACTATACTCTTGATACGTAGTGTTTCAAAGATATGGAAGGCAAACATAGATTCACAAACCTTCATCACTTCATACGGTGCTTGTCCCATTGATGAGTGTATTTTTAATCTAACATTTGATCAGGGTTAATCTAACATTGTGAAGGTATCCTATCCTGATTTCCAAACTGGTTTTTGGTATGTCTCAGTCTTTTCATTGAACACCATGACCTGGTCACGTCTCCAAGATTTTCAGTTGTCACGTCCATCCCTAAGATTGAAGAGAAAGAGTCAGGCAGTTGTAGGTCATTTTATCTATTGGGCTGGTACCGAAAGGTTAGTTAGTCCGAAGGGGGTCTCGTACAAGGATTACACTTTGGTTTCTTTTGATATGGTTACCCGCCAATTTCACATCATAGAGATGCCTTCTGATAAGTGTGTAAATACTCATCATTTCTGCCACATTTAGACTACAAAAACAGTCAAAAAAATTTTAAAAAGTCTCAAAATGCAGAAAATATCTTTGGACTGTGTTTTTATATGTTTCAGGGACAAAAGGATTGAAAACAGTGAAAAACAAGCAAAGTTTACACAATTGGCAGTTTCAGTCCCTAAACTTTCAAAAGTTGTCAAAAATAGTCCCTGGTATTCAAAATGTGAAAAATCATCATTCAAGGTCCCTGTGTTATTCAAAGTTGTCAAAATTGGTCCTTGAATGAAACTTTTCAACAAATGGCAAGTTTAACCCCTCAACTTTGAAAAATGACGATTTTGGTCCTTGGGGTTTTAAATATTGGAAAATTTCATAAATAGTCCTTTGGTTAATGAAGTTTGGCAAAATAAACCCTTTTGAATAACTTTGGAAAGTTGTCAACTTCAACCCTTTAACTTCATAAAATTACAATTTTGGTCCTTGTGATTTCCTAGCTTTAATACAAACGGACCCTTTTGTTTACTTAACCCAAAACCCAAATTCATAACCTGGCCCAACAAAACCTTGGCCCATTTTCCCTTTTGAATAATAAATCCCACACACCCCCATTATTACTCCCTCCAGTCAACATAGTCAACTCCACCTCCCCCACTTGCAAACCTGCACATGCTCACCTCCATGCCTCCACCTCAACAATTCGGCTCATTATCCAATTGCCTACCACTAAGGTTAAGAAGTATTTATTGCTTCTTAACCTAACACTCCCATGAATTTAGCAGTCAAAGAGAAAAAGGCGCCAAAAATGATTTAAAGGTCAAGATGGAGTTTGAAGGATCCAATGGCTCAGAATTTAAGTGGGATTTGCTCAGAAGTCTTCATAAACCCTAATAGTGTCCTATATAAAGAAAGAGAAGGCTCAAAGACAAATAAGTAGTATAATTTAGTTAAGCTTAGTTCGAATAGTTAATTTTATCATTTCCAGTGTAATTTAAAGCTTTCAAGCACTTTTTCTAGCAATATCAGTGTAATCTAAACATATTTTCAGTTTCAATTTCAGTTTAACATTTCGTATTCAGTTTGTGCCATTTTTACTTCAAATTCTCATATCAAGCTTAAAGTGTTTGTAGTGGATGTTAAGGACTCATTTAGATCACTTAAGCTCCTAGATAGCTCCTAAAAGCTATTAGATACCTTAAAAGTCAGTGTAGTATCAAAACTCAAAAATATATAAAAAAAAATCAAAAAAATAGATCAAAAATGAAAAATTCAGTGAAGATGGTGATCACAGCTGGAGCAGGGTAAATTTTGGATGGCCTTGGGTTTAAAAGCTTAGTGGTAAGCTGTTAGGGTTGTTCTTGGTCCTTGTTCTTGGTTTTTCTGCTGGATTGCAATTGTAAGCTTGGTTTTCCATTTCTAGCATTCTACTATAGGATAAGCCTTAAGCTCCTAGCTTTGTGATTTATGCTTGTTTGTTGCCTATTAGTCATAATCTTGCTTAATATTGCTTTGCTAGTTTAAAAGATTACATAGTTGCTCAGTTGTTTAAATTCACTGCCATAATTAGTATCTTGGTAATTTTCAGTGTTTGTTGTTCTTTGTGGTATTTCTATGCTCATTTTAGCTTATCATGTCATATTATGCTCTTGTAATTCAGTAGAATAGGATAAATTAGCATATTGCTTTGAAAATCACAATTGAACCTTTGTTAAGGGTTGTTTGGATTTACTGTTTTAACTGTGGTAGAGATTGATTGTGGTGTTGTTCTTGTTTGATGTATGTCACAATAGGGTCCATTATCTCAGTTAAGTCATAAAATTCAGGTCTCGTTTGTGAGGAAGTCAAAATAGTTGTTAATCACATCCTATTTGTTATCTGTTGGATTTTTATGTTTCATGATCATGCTATTATGTTCATAAGTTGGTTTCACTGCTAAATCTAGTCTTAATACAGCTTAATATAACATAATCAGTAAGTAGGATTGATTCAAAGTTTGTATAAGTCAACTTTTTAGTGTAACTTAAAAAGTCAAAATCTTAGTAATTTAATTTTTGAATAAATTTGTTAATTTTCTATAGGACTTAATATTAGGTTTCATGTTCTGTGCTTTTAGATAATTAATATTTTGCTGCTTATCTTTATTAGTCTATTTTTATTTCCTTATTTAAACTGCTTATTTGGTATCTTCTATTTAGCACTTTTTAGCAAATCTGCCCTGTGCACATGATAAGTAGTCAATTTCATAAGCTTGCATAAGCTTTAATAGTTGGCCTTAGCTTGTGTATTTTGCTGTTTTGTGAAGCCCTTCTGGCTTATTTGCTCTGCATGCTTTTATTTTTTTCTTTAGTAGCTTATTTAACTGCCTATCATGCTTATAATGTTTTCCCAAATCAACTCACTACACTGAGCAATCAGTGTAGTTGAGCCATTTTCATAAGCTCTTAACAAGCTTTCCAGAGTACTTTAGCCTGAGTGTTTTGGTTTTTTGTAAAGCTTAACCACCAGTCTATAAGTTCCGGTGCTTGTTTTACCATTTCAAGCTTATTTAACAAGCCTGCTAATAGCTTTTTGTTTGTTCCATTTCACTGGGTATACTGAGTACTCAGTATATTCAACAGTTTTCATAAGCTTGTCATAAGCTCAATTGTGGACCCCACAGTGTAAGCTTTAGCTTTTTGGAAAGCTCTCCAGCCCAACTTGCTTATTCAATGATCATTTTGTGCTTTTCAGCTTATTTAGTAAGCTTGAATTGTCCTTAAAGTTCACTGCAGGGAGTTTGGCTGGGTAGTGTGATTTGGATTTGCTTATTTGGTTACTTAAGCTTATTCTGAGCTTTTCTCTTGTTCCATTAGCTTATTTCCAGTTCACTTAACTTGTTTTCATCTTATTTCTCCTTTGTTTCCATCTTGTAGCTTGTTGTAAGATTATTTAGGCTTGAAATCCATTTTCAAGCTCATAAGCTCAACTGATTAAGCTCATAAGCTCCATACTGCTTATTTTCAAGTTTTAAATTTTTTGTCTTTGTTAAAATTTGTTATTTACAGTAGGTTAATAGTTTTATAAAAGAAAAAACACATAAACATCATTTTAATTAAAGTGATAGCTTCTATTTAAGAAGCTTTAGCTTATTAGCTTATTTTTCATCCTTTTAATTAAGCATTTTTAATTTTTATATTTTTCTTTATTTCCTGTCACCTTAGAGTATTTTTAGAAAAAGTTTCAGATTTATTTTTGTTTATTTAGTATTTATTAGAATTTAAATTAGTTTTAAATAGTAATTAAATAGTTATTAATTAATAAAAATTAGTTAAATAGTTAAATAATTAATTTTCTTTTTCTTAAAATTTTCTTTTATCATTAGGTTTATAAAAAAGTCATTTTCACATTTGTAGGGTTTTATTTGCTCTAGTTTCACTTTTATTTGCGTACGTTTACGTTTGTTTTAAATTTAAACGTACGTATTTTGTTTTAAAACGTTTCTAGGTTACTTGTTTGCATTTCATTGTTGATATTGTTTGTTTTAGTTCTTTCATTCATATTCTCGTAGATTAAACACTCTTATCATCCTATTTCGTTCACTCATTCAATTTCACTTGATCATGAGACGTTTTAAGTTCAAATTTACACCTCGTCGGGACTAAACGACCCGAGGAAACACTATCCTCCAGGGAGATTGTATCTAAGCTGTTTGACTTTAGTTGACCAATATCAGTGGTTGACTTTAGTTGACCGTTTCAGAGCCAATCAAATTTTGGCGCCGCTACCGGGGAGGTTGTGTGCGTATTTCAAACTTTTTGCAGTATCGTGTTTTTGAAATCCAATCTGTGTATATCTACCATCCATTGTATATTTATCATATATAAAGCAAAACACTCGTGAAGTTAATTCGTTTGACAAATCGAGTACCAAAAATATCGTAATTTCAATCTTCGAAAACATATAAAACACAAAAATATTTTCATTTTCTTTCTATAAATACATAAAAGATAAAAACACATAAATATTTTCCGTTTTCTTGTTAAATAAACAATAAAATACATTGTCGAGAACCAAGACAGAATACTACCTAACTGGGGGTATGATCATTAATAAGTTCCCAAACTAAAGATTAAAACTTGCCTTTGTATCCTTGTGAGTGGTGTACCTTTTACAAAGAAGCCATTCATATTGTGATTATTGGTTTAAGTTCACTGTTGTTTTGCCTCGATCTTGTTTTAATTGGTTTTGTTTTTAGTGCATGCGCACTCGTTCACAATCGAGGCGCAATCGTCAAAGAAACGTAATTGAGTTACATACTGTTGTTGAAGAACTCGTCATGCCGGACGACGAACCCCCCAAGGATGATGCAGCTCCTGATCTCCGAACGATGGAGGAGCTGTGTCAGATTACCATGCAAGGTAGGGGTGGGCCCATTGCCCCCTTTAACATTGCGGCTACTGATTTTGGACTTAAGCATCACATGATACAGCAAGTCCAGAATTCGTGCCAATTCCACGGTTTACCTGGTGATGATGCAAATAAGCATCTTGACAAATTTCTAGCCGTCACCCAAAGCATGAAACAGAATGGTGTCTCCGATGATGACCTTCGTCTAACTCTTTTCCCCTATTCTCTTACCCATCATGCTACTGCATGGTTTGATCGACTTCCCAAGAACTCGATTCACACTTTTGAGGAGATGGTTGCTAAATTTTTAGCCAAATACTTTCCACCATCCATGGTTACCAAGTTATGAAATGACATTAGTAACTTTCGTCAGCGTCCCGAAGAGTCTTTGTTTGAAGCATGGGAACGCTATAAGCTCTCTATTGATCGGTGTCCTAACCATAACATGTTACTCGTTACCCAAATAGATACCTTCTATAATGGGTTGACATTGAGACACCGTGATATTCTCAATGCTGCTGCTGGTGGGACCTTTATGAAAAGGCGCCCCGAAGAGTGCTACGACCTCATTGAAAACATGACTGCCCACCATAATATTTGGGATTCCTCAGCTAAGAGGGATGAGTCATGTAAGTCTGTCACTCCAGCATCTTCTGACATGACGGCTCTCACTAAAAAGATGGATGATCTGTCTACTGCTATGTTGAGGATGAACCAAACAATCCAAAATATAGAAAGTCATCAAGTCAAAGCCGTTCACGAAAGTTGTGAAACATGTGGAGGTCCACATTCATATACTGAGTGTCCAGCCACCGTTGGCTATACTCACGAGAACGTTTATGCTGCTCAAGGTTCCTACAATTCGGGAGGTAATGGTTACCAACCTCAAGGGGACCGTAATCTTCTCAGCTATCGTTCCAACAATTTCCTTGGACCACCCGGTTTCACTCAAAACCCTAATGTCCAAAACCGTAACCAGTTTCACTCAAAACCCTAATGTCCAAAACCGTAACCAGAACCAAAACCAGAATCGAATGAACCAAGGTTACCAAAACCAAGGGAATTTCAATCAGAACCAAAACCAAGGTTTTCAACATCAAGGAAACTATAACCGAAACCAAGGTCAAAACAACTTTCAGGGTCACAACACTCATGGACATGGCAACCAACATCAGGGAAATTATCAAAACCACGGTTCCCATCAAAACAACCGGGTCCAGAATTTTCCCAATCAAACTCAGGCCATTGTTCCAACTACTCAGACCTTCCCTAACCAAGCTCCTCCTAACCAAACGCAAGCTATGATTTGATGAAATTCATGAAATCCCAAGAGGAAGTGAATAGGGCAGTGATGACTCAGATCGAAAACCTTCAGAAGTCTTTAAATGATCAACCCTCGAGCTCAGGAAAACTTCCTAGCAACACGATCGCTAACCTGAGGGGCGATGCTAAGGCGATCACTACCTGCAGTGGTGTTTCATATGATGGACCCACAGTTCCTACTACCTCTTCTTCTCCTTCTCCCAAGGTAGTGGAACCTGTACCTGAGTTGACGAAGGACAAGGTGCAAGATATCTAGCCCACAAAGTACCGCACACGTCCAACCTTAAGTTGTCCCGAAACCCAAAACCAAACAAGGAGTTGTTTTCGAACCTCCAGTAGCACCCTTTGAAAACCCTAAATCCAAACCTTCTATTCCTTACCCTTCACGTTTAGCTGAACAAAAGCTCCGCGAAAAAGCTAGTCATCAAACGGACAAGTTCTTCCAAATCTTTCTAGATTTGTACTTTGACATAAGCTTCGCGGATGCTGTCATGTTGATGCCCAAATTCGTATGAACAATCAAAAGTTTTTAAGCAATAAGGAAAAGCTGTTTGAAATGGCAAAGACTCCTTTGAATGAAAACTGCTCAGCAGTTATCTTGAAGAAGCTTCCCGAGAAGCTTGGAGATCCTGGAAAATTCCTCATTCCTTGTGTTTTTTCAGGAATGGTTGAATGTTTAGCCTTGGCCGATCTTGGTGCAAGCATCAACCTTATGCCTCACTCAGTATGGAAGAAACTTTCTCTTCCGGAACTTACTCCTACCTGCATGACTCTTGAGCTTGCAGATCGATCCATTTCTCATCCCCTTGGCGTTGCTGAGGACGATTCGTGAGAGTAGGAAAGTTCCATTTTCCCGCTAACTTTGTGGTTGTTGATTTCGATGCGGATTAGAGGGTTCCTCTCATTGTTGGAAGAGGATTCCTAAGAACGGGCCGTGCTCTCATTGATGTATTCGAGCAAGAAATCACTTTGCGTGTTGGTACTGAAGCTGTTACCTTTAATCTCAATCAAACTTCGAGGTACTCCTCAAATTATGACTCTGAATCGGTTAACCGAATAGATGTCGCTGATGTTGCTTCTGAGGAGTATACTTAAGAGCTTCTTGGTTATGTTCATAATTCTTCGAGTGATGATCCCATTCATTCTTCTCAACCCATCATAGCCGACCCTTCCCCTTCTCTCACTCTGTTTGAGGGAGGTGACTTCTTTCTGGAAGAGGTCGAGGCTTTTCTTGCTGAAGATAGTTCACTTCCGCATGAGGTTGATGATGACTATCTCGATCCTGAGGTGGATATTCTTTTGCTTGAAAGATTGCTAAATGAAGATCCATCTCCCCCTCTTCTTCCAAAAGAACTTCATAAAGAGGAAATCAAATCGATTGAAAAAACTGATGAATTTCCCGAGGTCGAACTCAAGGAATTACCACCTCATCTAGAATATGCATTTTTGGAGGGTAATGATAAATTGCCCGTCATAATTGCTAAGGACTTGAAAGATGAGGAAAAGGCTGCTCTCATAAAGGTCTTGAAGTCACACAAGCAAGCAATTTCTTGGAAACTCTCCGACATCAAGGGTATTAACCCTGAATTTTGTACTCACAAGATTTTAATGGAGGACGACTTCAAACCGGTAGTCCAACAACAAAGAAGGGTTAATCCTAAAATCCACGAGGTTATCAAACAAGAAGTTCTCAAACTTCTTAATGCCGGATTGATTTACCCTATCTCGGAAAGGCCTTGGGTTAGTCCGATCCAATGTGTTCCAAAAAAGGGTGGCATAACTGTTGTCACGAATGAAGAAAATGAGTTGATTCCAACTCGATTGGTTACGGGGTGGCGTGTCTGCATTGATTATCATAAGCTAAATGATGCCACCCGCAAAGACCACTTTCCTCTACCCTTCATGGACCAAATGCTCGAGAGATTAGTGGGAAACAAGTACTATTGTTTCCTAGACGGTTTCTCGGGTTACTTTCAGATTCCCATTGATCCACAAGATCAAGAAAAGACTACCTTTACATGCCCCTACAGAACTTTTGCCTACCGACGTATGCCGTTTGGCTTATGTAATGCTCCTGGCACGTTCCAAAGGTGTATGATGGCCATATTTTCCGACATAATCGGGAAAACAATGGAGGTCTTTATGGATGACTTCTCGGTCATTGGGGATTCATTCCAATCTTGTCTCTCCCATTTGGACAACATGTTAAAACGTTGTGAAGATACAAATTTGTGTCTAAATTGGGAGAAGACTTACTTTATGGTCAAAGAGGGCATTGTCCTCGGCCATAAGATTTCAAAAAACGGGATTGAGGTTGACAAAGCTAAAATTGATGTCATTGCTAAACTACCTCCTCCCACCACCGTCAAGGGTATTAGAAGTTTTTTGGGTCATGCCGGATTCTATCGTAGATTCATACAAGATTTTTCTAAAATCGCCTGGCCTATGACCCATCTCCTTGAGAAGGATTCTCCTTTTATCTTCTCACCAGAGTGCATTGAAGCTTTTGAAACATTAAAGAAAAAGCTTACTAAAGCACCGATTCTCGTTGCCCCCGACTGAGACTTGCCTTTTGAGCTTATGTGCAATGCAAGTGATTTTGCTATCGGTGCAGTCCTGGGGCAACGCAAAAACAAACATTTTCAGCCTATCCATTACGCAAGTAAAACTATGACCGAGGCTCAAACTCATTACACTACTACGGAAAAAGAGCTATTAGCCGTGGTGTATGCGTTTGAAAAGTTTCAGCCATACTTAATCTTGACCAAATGCGTGGTCTATATGGACCACTCGGCTCTGAAATATCTCTTTGCAAAACAAGATGCAAAGCTGAGATTGCTCCGTTGGGTTCTCCTCCTGCAAGAATTTGATATCATAATTCGTGATAAAAAAGGAGCTGAGAACCTAGCTGCTGACCATCTGTCCCGATTGGAAAACCCCCATCAAGATGTGTTTGAGAAAAAGGAAATCAATGAAACATTTCCTCTCGAGACACTCAATGCGGTTGTCATTCGTGGAGATTCTATTACTCCATGGTTTGCCGACTTTGCAAATTACCATGCGGGTAACTTTGTGGTGAAAGGGATGTCGTCCCAACAGAAGAACAAGTTCTTCTAGGATGTTAAACATTATTTCTGGGACGACCCCTACTTGTTTAAAATATGTGTGGATCAAGTCATCCGGCGGTGTGTATATGGTCAGGAAGCCAATGATATTCTCAAGGCTTGCCATGCTGGACCTACTGGGGGACATCATAATCCCAACTACACCGCCAAAAAGGTGTTTGATTCCGGATTCTATTAGCCCACGATTTATAAGGATGCCCAGGATTTAGTCAAATCTTGTGACGCTTGTCAGTGTCACGGGAATATTTCACAACGCAATGAAATGCCACAAAATGCAATTCAAGTTTGTGAAATCTTTGACGTATGGGGCATTGATTTTATGGGGCCATTCCCATCTTCTAATAAAAACAAATACATACTCGTGGCTGTTGACTACTTGTCAAAATGGGTTGAAGCGAAAGTTTTACCCACCAATGATGCCCGAGTTGTTGTGAAATTCTTAAAATCTCTTTTTGCTCGATTTGGAACTCCACGTGCTATAATCAGTGATCGTGGTACGCATTTCTGCAATGACAAGTTTGATAAAGTCATGCAAAAGTATGGTGTTACACACCGTGTTTCCACTGCGTATCACCCCCAAACAAGTGGGCAAGTGGAAGTTACCAATTGAGGTATTAAAAGAATTCTGGAAAGGACAGTAGGAGAAAACCGTACCTATTGGTCAGATAAACTGGATGACGCACTCTGGGCCTTTCGTACAGCTTATAAAACACCCATTGGGTGTACTCCATACAAGCTGGTGTACGGGAAGGCGTGTCATTTACCGATCGAGCTTGAGCACAAAGCCTATTGGGCCTTGAAGCATGCAAACTTCGACCTCCAGACAGCAAGCGATCACCGAAAAGTTCAAATGAATGAATTGAATGAACTTCGTGATCATGCCTATGAAAACTCTTTGATCTACAAAGAAAAGACAAAGAAGATTCATGACTCAAAAATCAAGAACCGCGTTTTCAACGTTGGTGTTCGAGTCCTTCTTTTCAATTCAAAATTGAAGATCTTTTCGGGTAAACTAAAAACCCGTTGGACTGGTCCATTCACTATTACAAAGGTTTATCCATATGGTACCGTTGAGTTATCTCAAAATGACGGTCCAAATTTCAAAGTGAATGGCCATCGTTTGAAGCACTACTTTGGAGAGGACATACCACCCATGGTTGTCCCGGATCTACAAACTTTCCCCATGAACCAATGAATGTGGGGTCGAGTCAAGCTAGTGACTCGGGAAACAAAAACATTAGCACAACATGGGTTTTCACCCATGTCTCTGATTTCTTTCTCTTTTCTACCACCCAAGTGTGGGGGAGTTACCCCTGCTGTGTTTACCATGTATATATGTATATATAGAAAAAAATGGCTAGTAGTATTTCCTTTTTACGTTCTAAGTGTCGGAATAATAGCCGGTACTTTGAATATTGAGGGCAATATTCATTTTTCAGTGTGGGGGAGATTCTAGCGAATTTGATCATGTGTACCATCTAATTCCCCCGTTTTGGCCAAAATTAAAAAAAAAACTTTTTTTTAGTGGAAGTGCTTTGCACTAACACAATAAATGGTAATCAGTCCACCATGTCTAACCCACATAAGGACTGGCTAATCCTAGAGCAAACGGCTCTAGGTAAAGATGTCTCAAATCCGTTGATGGCTGACAATTTGCCAAAAATTGTATGGTATTCAGCTCACCATGTAACCTCTCGTAAATTTCCCTTACGATTAGTAAATGCATACGAATAAATAAAACGATGTTACAATAAATTAACACCATTTTACGGGTAACAATTTTTTTTTTTATGATATGGCTTGATATTGAACCAATACGATAACTGTGATTGACCGTTTACCCATGAACGATGCTTACACACAACCTAGATTGCCTATAATTATTGCGAACGATAAACATTTATATAACGCGTTTATATTTAAAATAATACGTTTCGTCTAAATAACGTATACTATTTATATATTCCCCGAACCTACGAAACTTCCCGAGAACGCTCACTAATATTTTTGAACTTCGACACGATAATCGAGACACACTAGGTGGGCCCCCAACACCCTTTGGGCCATGGTTACACACTACACAACCAAACGGACTCCTTTTTATCCTTTTCTTTTTCTTAGGGCCGACACAACCAGCAGCCCAAGTTACAAGCGCAAACGCACCCTTTGTTATTTTTTTGTTTTCTTTTCTTGTTCCCTACCGCGACACCTCCAAACGCACCCTAATATTTCACGACTTCTACATGTTACGTATCATTTTTATTGTACATCTTGATTTATCTACTACCCAAGATACACACTAGACCAAAAACCTTGCTCACATGCTTTCGTTACAACTCTAAAAATGTTCAAAACAAAGACGTGAAACCTACATAGAGATAAGGCTAAATCGTGGCATACGTTTTCTTCCACACCTCCCCTCCTCCCCTATCACGAGTAAATGAACAAGGTTAATGTCAGGAATGTACAACAAGGATACTTGGTTTGTACGCACGCCATTGAACAAAGAATGAGGCACTACTATTTGCTCATGATGAAACCAAATCGTCCCTATGATTTCAAGTATCTATACGTATCTTATAACTCACTATATAACAAACACATGCAAGCACAAACCTAAACTACACTCGTACGTACCAAAACCTACCCAAACGAGAACACAAGAGCTAGTGAGAACACATACGGAGTGCACAAGAGAACCATGAAGCAAGAGAACCAAGGAACGAGTAGCAAAGCGTATATTGAACCTTTGGAAAGGCTTGAAGTGAACCACGAGGCGTTGAACCATATACACGAACCATTTTCATCGTTTTACTCCACCTTTGAGGTGAGGTGAGACCTCCAAATCTTTATTTCTTATATAGATATATACACGTATCATTTGTTTTGCACGAACACTTCGTCTAAATAAAATGTGAAACTAAAACGTAACATGCTCATATTATATAACGAACTACATATTTACTAAGTCACAAACGAGCCTACATAAGTATTTCGAGCTTATACTTATATATATATACTAAATATCATACGATTCTAAGTCATATGGACATGCACGTATACTATAAAAAGACTTAGAAAATTTCAACACTATTATACTAGCAAAAGAACTTATCGTACCCCGTTTACTTTGATCGTATATTATGAAATATAGACACACAACCCCTAAGTATTTTTACACGATCTAATTGTTTACTTGGAACACTAACGGGAATGATAAATAAGTCGACTCAACAACTTAGTTTGATCACTTAACGAGACCTAGAGTAAATCGCTATGGAAACCAGTTTTCAGAAACTTAAAAACCTTAAGTGGGCCGAAAAGCCCAAAAAGCTCAGTTTAGCTTATTGCGATAAGCTAATCGTATAAGCTCTTTCAAAATGATTTTGTAACTTAACAATATGGATTTCAACAAACCCAATGTACCCCCAAACCCCTTGGATCATAAAACCTTAACGGGCCCTTAATTTTGGCTCGTTAAGCCCAATTAATGGAATAAGCACTTTTTAAGCTAATAAGCTGTTGGTATAAGCTGTTTGAAACCTTATGAGCTTATTGAAATAATAAAAATGCTAAGTTTTAAATTTGGTAATGTTTGGACTATTTTTGCAAATATTCGAAAGTTAGGGACTAAAATTGTCAAGTTTGTAAACTTTGGGTGAAAAGTATAAAAACTATTTTTCTAAGGGTATAAACTGTAAATATTGAAACTTAGGGATAATGAATGTAAATATTTGATATTTGGACTTAAAACGTAAATATATATAATTTTTGGGCTAACGACGTAAATGTTTTCCGTTAAGGGTAAGAAGTGTAAAATTGAGAAACATAAGGGATCGAATAGTAATATTGATTTTTTTAATTATATATATATATATATATATATATATATATATATATATATATATATATATATATATATATTGAATATATATTAAAACGATAAATAATAAACGTAACTTATTATATATATATATATATATATATATATATATATATATATATATATATATATATATATATATATATATATATATATATATATATATATATATATATATATATAACGATAACTAAATTTAGACGAATAAAACGATACGTAACCATTATCTATTTTTATACGACGTAACACATCACGTATGCACTTTATCGATTACTCGTAATTAATAATAAACGTTCGCAATAAAACGAGACTTAAGAACTAAAACGTGCCATATCTTATAGGTTGTGTGTGAAGCCGTTGCCTTGCATCGTTGAGATTACATTTGTTCTGCGATCCTACTAAGGTGAGTTCATTGCCCACATTTAACTTATTTTTGTGGGGGGGGGGGGGGGGGGGGAGGGAGGGGATACATGCTCAAAAATCGAACACAAGTCTTTTCCTGATATTATAATTGCTTAAGTAGCTATTGCCAAAAGTCCCTCGATCATGAATCTTAATCACTTGAAGGGTGAACGTAAATAATTGTGAATAGATCTATTAGGGATTGACAATCCCCATTTGGTTGCTAGAGGAAAGTCACCAAATGCACTTTATTTGAATATCATAGGTTACTGGCAAATACCTATCTTAGGGGCTATATTACTTTACATCATTATTACAGAAAATATTGATGTCTGTTGAATCGTTGAGTGTCATGAGCTTAATGCAATAATGAATGCGATTTTTTTAACTTGTTTATTTGTATTTTTATACAATAAGCACTTATCTCTTGTGTTCAAACTCTTAATTATAAACCTATGAATTTCACTCAACTTTTGTTGACTTTTAGCATGTTTATCTCAGGTAACTAAATGGAATGGATGGCAAAGGCACGAAGTGGGCAAATAAAGAAACGTTTATTTCTCTTTGAATAAAACTTGTTGTTGAATAACGAATTCTCTTGGAATTATAAATATTTGGTATTTTAAATAAAACTTAAAACGATCACTTGAATCGTTTTCTATAATTGTGACAAAGATCCACGATATAATACCCCAAAAGTCTTCCGCTGACATTTTAAGTCTTCCGCTGTATTGATCGATTTTGGGGGTGTTATAGATTGGTATCAGAGCTACGGTTATAGTGAACCAAGTGTTTTTGGAACATTGGACTATAACTACACTTTAAACGGGACAAAATTTTCATAAAATACCATCCTACGCCCTTCGTGCCTACGCATCCCAGTAATTGGTAAAAAGTATTATTTACCTTATAGCATTTTAAATTGGTTATAATTATGCTTACATTTACTAATCGGGAAATTTATTACAGTGTCATGTCTTCGAACACCTACCCTATCAGCTTGTCCTCAAACTCAGGAACTGAAGATGTTACTTCAGCCTATGCTACCTCACCTATGCCTATGTCTCCTGCTACCGACAGATACATGCAAAGCCAGCAATTTCTGCCAGCATCTGACACAGAGGCTTCTCCTCTGGCAACATCTGGTCCGATTCGCCGATCTAGGGAAATTTGACAACTTCAGCCGTATGAAGCAAGTACTGCTGTACCAGCACCAACTCTTGTCATACCACCTGAATCAGTTGTGCCATCACCACCTGCACCACCAGTGATACCACCACTACCAACTATCTTCTACAGCCAAACTACTACTGTGCCACTAACACCATCACCCATAGCATCACCTCCACTAGCATCACCACCTGCACCTTACCAAAGTGTCCCACTATCACCTCACCGAAGGACTTACCCGATCCGCCCAACCACCTCAGAATCTTGTGTTCAACGCAGACGCCAAAGGACCAACAAGCGAGTAGATGCTCGTAAATGGTCTTTCTTGTTACCCATTATGCGATATTGGAGATCTCAAGAAGGAACACCAACAACAAGGGAACTTGGGGAAAGTTCTTACTCTACCTCCCGAATTCTGCCAGTCACTGGGGAACCCATACACCACCATACCATTGTTAGCTGCAAGAATGGTTCGCCACGAAGACCGACTTGATTCCATCGCTAGTATACTCAACAAGATTCCACATGAACTTCTAGAAACCTTTGAAGATGATATGAATAGTCTCATAATTGGTCATCTTGCAATAGAAGATAAGGTCGAAAAGTTGGATTCTCTATTTTGGGAATCAATGGAACTCATAGGAGCACTATGTGGGGCTAACACTTCGACCAAAATAGCATTGGGAACTTTAGACCGAGAAATTGAGAGGATCAACACTGAAAACCTACGCCTTAGGCAAGCCCTGCTAGAAGCTCGAAAAAGGGAAAGGACTCGAGATCAAACCATGGAAACCATGTCCACTTCTATTCAAGAACTCCAAAACCGCCTGGACAAGGCCTTAGGAAAACCACGAGACCATCACCTTGATAAGAAAAATCAATGTCCTACAAATAAGAATATCTTGTCGTGTTTTGTAAACATTTGCACAAGTATCAAGAAGTGTTGTAACACCTTGACATTGATTTATGGAAGTTTATTTTATCTTTATTTACGTTGCATTATATCGTAATATATTGGTTCATACAGGTCAAACTTATTCGTAATGTGTTTCATCCCAACATACGATAATTTACGATTTAAACCTTTTCAATGATCGAATCATTGTAACTACGACCTATATTTAACTATTTATTACTCGATATTTATTTTCAACGTGATAAGGTTATTATAAATGTTCTAATAATATACCTTCTTTTATAGCAATATGGCAAGAATTAGGAGAACAACCACGAACGCCGCACCAGCAAACCCCGAAGTTATGACCCCGGCAGCAATCCAGCAAGCAATCGCTGATGGCGTTAATGCCGTTTTAGCTGGACAAGCCCGTAATAGAGATAGAAATGCACCGGCACCCCGCTACTGCACGTACAAAGACTTCATAGCATGTCAACCAACGTATTTCAAAGGAACTGAAGGAGTGTCGGAATTAGCTCAATGGTTTGAAAGAAGTGAAACTATTTTCCAAAGAAGTGGATGCTCGAAAAACAACAAGGTAAGCTTCGCAACGGGAACACTAATGCAAGACGCTCTATCCTGGTGGAACTCTACCGTTCAAATACTAGGAGCAGAAGCACCACATCAGCTTACTTGGATTGAATTCAAGGCTAAAATACTAAAGAAGTATTGTCCCCGTTCTGAACTGCAAAAACTCGAGGATGAGTTCCATGCCTTAATAGTGAAAGGAATTGACTTGAGAAGTTACAACCGAAGATTCCAAGAACTTAGGATACTATGCCCTACCATGGTACCCGATCACGAGAAGACATTAGAGAAATATGTCGAAGGACTCCCTAGGAGTATTGAGGGAAATGTCACCTCAGCAAACCCGCCAACCTTGGAAGCAGCAATGGAACTTGCTCAGAAACTTCTAGATCGAGAAGTGAAATGCAATGAACTTAAAAGGAAATTGGACGATAAAAGAACCACCCACAATCACAACAACAACCAACAAAACTACAACAGTCATCACTGCAACAACAACCAACGCAACAATAATCGGAACCACCAACCATATCACAACACTCGAAGCACTCAATAGCAGAATCAAAGACAAGAAAAACCCCGAGTCTACACCGCCACGGAAGGTGTAGGGTACAACGGGCAGAAACCCCTATGCCAGCGATGCAAACTTCATCACGAGGGTCGTTGTACCGTCCGATGTGACAAATGTCATAAGATCGGTCATCATACCAGAAACTGTAGGATTCCGGCTACAGGAAGCAACACACAGGTTGTATCACCCACTTGTTACGGATGCGGAGAAGTGGGACACATCCGGAGGAACTGCCCAAAAGGAAATGAACCAATCAACGCTCCAGCTAGAGTATACCTTCTCGGAGATGGAAACGGACCCGATGTAGTCACCGGTACGTTTCTACTAAACCATCATAATGCTAGAGTATTGTTTGATTCGGGCGCCGATAAGAGTTTTATATCAGATACGTTTGCCCCTTTACTTAATGTTACCCCCTCTAAGCTAAACACCACCTACGAAGTCGAAATGGCTGATGGGAATTTAATAGATACCAATACTATCATGAAAGATTGCACCCTAACCTTATCCGAAAAACCTTTTGCCATTGATCTTATGCCGGTTCAACTTGGTAGTTTCGACGCTATCGTCGGCATGGATTGGCTATCCCACCATCGTGCTAGGATTCACTGTGACGAAAAGGCCGTCCATATACCACTCAAGGATGAAACACTCATTGTACAGGGTGACAAAAGCAAACCTCGATATGGAATTATCTCATGTATGCGAGTGGTAAAATACATGAAGGAAGGATGTCAAGTATTCATGGCTCAAGTTACGGAAAATAAGACATCCGAGAAGCAGCTCGATGACGTTCCTATCATTAGGGATTTTCCTGAAGTATTCCTTGAAGAATTACCGGGTATTCCACCCATACGTCAAGTAGAATTTCAGATTGAACTAGTGCCTGGAGCGGCACCAGTGGCTAAAGCACCTTATAGGCTAGCACCATCTGAAATGGAAGAGTTATCAGAACAACTAAAAGAATTGTCGGACAAAGGATTTATTCGACCAAGCTCATCACCTTGGGGAGCTCCAATTTTATTTGTTAAGAAGAAGGACGGATCCTTTCGAATGTGCATCGATTACCGGGAGTTGAATAAACTTACGGTAAAGAATCGATACCCATTGCCTCGAATTGATGATCTGTTTGATCAATTTCAAGGATCGAGTGTGTACTCAAAAAAATTGATCTGAGATCAGGATATCATCAGCTAAGAGTTCGAGAAGAGGATATTCCGAAAACTGCATTTAGAACGCGCTATGGTCACTACGAATTTCAAGTAATGCCGTTCGGTCTGACCAATGCACCAGCAGTTTTCATGGATTTAATGAATCGAGTATGCAAACCTTACTTGGATAAGTTTGTAATAGTATTCATCGACGATATTTTGATCTACTCTCGCAACGAAGAAGAACACGCAGAACATTTACGGATCATTCTAGAACTGCTCAAGAAAGAAGAATTGTACGCTAAGTTCTCCAAATGCGACTTTTGGATTCGCACCGTACAGTTTTTAGGACACATCATCGATAGTCAAGGCATTCACGTAGACCCTGCAAAGATTGAGGCTATTAAAGGTTGGTCATCTCCTACAAACTCCACAGAGATACGTCAATTTTTAGGTCTCGCAGGTTACTACCGAAGATTTGTAGAAGGATTCTCCAAGATTGCAAAACCTCTGACTAAGCTAATCTAAAAGAATGAGAAGTACATCTGGGAAGAAAAGGAAGAAGTAGCCTTCCAGTTGTTAAAACAAAAGCTTTGTGAAGCTCCCATATTAGCCCTCCCAGAAGGAAATGAGGACTTTATAGTATATTGCGACGCATCTTATCATGGACTAGGAGCAGTCTTGATGCAAAGAAGCAAAGTGATAGCTTATGCATCCCGACAACTGAAGAAACATGAGGAAAACTACACGACTCATGACTTGGAGTTAGGAGCTGTAGTGTTTGCGCTCAAGTTATGGAGACACTACTTATATGGCACCAAATGTACCGTGTACACCGACCACAAGAGTCTTCAACATATTTTGGATCAGAAGGATTTGAATATGAGACAACGTCGCTGGCTAGAGTTGCTCAGCGATTATGATTGTGAGATCCGTTACCACCCAGGAAAGGCTAATGCAGTAGCAGATGCGTTAAGCCGAAAGGAACGATTGAAACCCCTTCGAGTTAGATCACTAGGGATGACTATCCACTCACCCCTTCCATCCCAAATCCTTACCGCACAGAACGAAGCACTTAAAGAAGAAAACCGACCCAAGGAAAAGATTTACGGTATGCCCGAGAATAAGAATGGTTTCGTGAAGAAATCCGATGGAACACTGTGTTTCAAGGACAGAAGTTGGATCCCTATGATTGGAGGTATTCATGAGCTCATCATGTACGAGTCCCACAAGTCAAAATACTCCATTCATCCAGGTTCCGACAAGATGTATCAGGATTTAAAGAGACTATATTGGTGGCCAAACATGAAAGCTGACATCGCAGAATATGTCGGTAAATGTTTGACATGTTCAAGGGTAAAGGCGGAACATCAGAAACCTTCAGGCTTACTTGTACAACCAGAACTTCCTATGTGGAAATGGGAACGAATCACTATGGACTTCATCACCAAACTCCCAAGAACCTCATCCGGATACGACACAATATGGGTTATTGTGGATCGTCTCACAAAATCCGCTCATTTTCTACCCATCAAAGAAACCGATGAGATGAATACACTAGCTCAGCTGTATGTGAAGGAAATTGTCACTCGACATGGAGTACCAATTTCGATTATCTCGGATCGAGATAGTCGTTTCACCTCTCACTTTTGGAAATCGTTACAGAAAGCCTTAGGAACTAAACTAGATATGAGCACAGCATACCACCCTCAAACTGATGGTCAAAGTGAAAGAACTATCCAAACCTTGGAAGATATGCTCCGAGCATGCGTTATTGATTTTGGAAAAGGTTGGGATAAGCACTTACCATTAGCAGAATTTTCATACAACAATAGTTACCACACCAACATAAAAGCAGCACCATTCGAAGCACTGTATGGTAGAAAGTGCAGATCGCCCGTTTGTTGGGCAGAAGTCGGAGAAAGACAACTTATAGGACCTGACCTCGTTCGGGAAACAACCGAGAAAATCGTTAAGATTAAGCAACGCTTACAAGCAGCCCGAGACCGACAGAAAAGCTACGCAGACCTAAAAAGGAAACCCATGGAATTTCAAGTAGGAGACAGAATCTTATTGAAAGTATCTCCCTGGAAGGGAATGGTACAATTTGGAAAGCATGGAAAGTTGAACCCCAGATACATCGGTCCATTCAAAATCCTGGAAAGGATAGGACCCATGGCTTATAAACTAGAACTACCCGAAGAACTTAGTCGGATCCACGACACCTTTCATGTGTCAAACCTTAAGAAGTGTTTATCCGATGAATCTCTCGTGATTCCATTGAAAGAGATTCGACTAGATGATAACCTTGTCTTTACCGAGGAACCCATTGAAATTATGGATAGAGAAGTCAAACAACTAAAACAAAACCGTATCCCTATTGTCAATGTTCGTTGGGACTCCAAGCGAGGACCGAAATATACCTGGGAGCACGAGGATCAGATTCGCTCCAAGTACCCACATCTCTTCACCTAAGACACCCTTGGCAACTATCTTAGACTATAATTCCCTATAAGAGGTAGGTAATGTAACCTCTCGTAAATTTCCCTTACGATTAGTAAATTCATACGAATAAATAAAACGATGTTATAATAAATTAACACCATTTTACGGGTAACAATTTTTTTTTATGATATGGCTTGATATTGAACCACTACGATAACTGTGATTGACCGTTTACCCAGGAACGATGCTTACACACAACCTAGATTGCCTATAATTATTGCGAACGATAAATATTTATATAACGCGTTTATATTTAAAATAATACGTTTCGTCTAAATAACGTATACTATTTATATATTCCCCGAACCTACGAAACTTCCCGAGAACGCTCACTAATATTTTTGAACTTTGACACGATAATCGAGACACACTAGGTGGGCCCCCAACACCCTTTGGGCCACGGTTACACACTACACAACCAAACAGACTCCTTTTTATCCTTTTCTTTTTCTTTGGGCCGACACAACCAGCAGCCCAAGTTACAAGCCCAAACGCACCCTTTGTTATTTTTTTGTTTTCTTTTCTTGTTCCCTACCGCGACACATCCAAACGCACCCTAATATTTCACGACTTCTACATGTTACGTATCATTTTTATTGTACATCTTGATTTATCTACTACCCAAGATACACACTAGACCAAAAACCTTGCTCACATGCTTTCGTTACTACTCTAAAAATGTTCAAAACAAAGACATGAAACCTCCATAGAGATAAGGCCAAATCATGGCATACGTTTTCTTCCACACCTCCCCTCCTCCCCTATCACGAGTAAATGAACAGGGTTAATGTCAGGAATGTATCACAAGGATACTTGGTTTGTACGCACGCCATTGGACAAAGAATGAGGCACTACTATTTGCTCATGATGAAACCAAATCGTCCCTATGATTTCAAGTATCTATACGTATCTTATAACTCACTATATAACAAACACATGCAAGCACAAACCTAAACTACACTCGTACGTACCAAAACCTACCCAAACGAGAACACAAGAGCTAGTGAGAAGACATACGGAGTGCACAAGAGAACCACGAAGCAAGAGAACCAAGGAACGAGTAGCAAAGCGTATATTGAACCTTTGGAAAGTCTTGAAGTGAACCACGAGGCGTTGAACCATATACACGAACCATTTTCATTGTTTTACTCCACCTTTGAGGTGAGGTGAGACCTCCAAATCTTTATTTCTTATATAGATATATACACATATCATTTGTTTTGCACGAACACTTCGTCTAAATAAAATGAGAAACTAAAACGTAACATGCTCATATTATATAACGAACTATATATTTACTAAGTCACAAACGAGCCTACATAAGTATTTCGAGCTTATACTTATATATATACACTAAATATCATACGATTCTAAGTCATATGGACATGCACGTATACTATAAAAAGACTTAGAAAATTTCAACACTATTATACTAGCAAAAGAACTTATCGTACCCCGTTTACTTTGATCGTATATTATGAAATATAGACACACAACCCCTAAGTATTTTTACACGATCTAATTGTTTACTTGGAACACTAACGGGAATGATAAATAAGTTGACTCAACAACTTAGTTTGATCACTTAACGAGACCTAGAGTAAATCGCTATGGAAACCAGTTTTCAGAAACTTAAAAACCTTAAGTGGGCCGAAAAGCCCAAAAAGCTCAGTTTAGCTTATTGCGATAAGCTAATCGTATAAGCTCTTTCAAAATGATTTTATAACTTAAAAATATGGATTTTGACAAACCCAATGTACCCCCAAACCCCTTGGATCATAAAACCTTAACGGGCCCTTAATTTTGGCTCGTTAAGCCCAATTAATGGAATAAGCACTTTTTAAGCTAATAAGCTGTTGGTATAAGCTGTTTGAAACCTTATGAGCTTATTGAAATAATAAAAATGCTAAGTTTTAAATTTGGTAATGTTTGGACTATTTTTGCAAATATTCGAAAGTTAGGGACTAAAATTGTCAAGTTTGTAAACTTTGGGTGAAAAGTATAAAAACTATTTTTCTAAGGGTATAAACTGTAAATATTGAAACTTAGGGATAATGAATGTAAATATTTGATATTTGGATTAAAAACGTAAATATATATAATTTTTGGGCTAACGACGTAAATGTTTTCCGTTAAGGGTAAGAAGTGTAAAATTGAGAAACATAAGGGATCGAATAGTAATGTTGATTTTTTTAATAATAATTGTATATATATATATATATATATATATATATATATATATATATATATATATATATATATATATATATATTTGAATATATATTAAAACAATAAATAATAAACAAAACTTATTATATATATATATATATATATATATATATATATATATATCTTAACTAATTATAAAGGGTGTATGGTCAATTTAGTCAATGGGTGAAAACTGAACTTTCAATAATACCGAAATTGCCCTTGACTATCTATACTCCTTTATAAAGCTTCTTACTAAAGAAAACACACGCACATAACCTATTTTTTTCTCTCTTTCATCTCTCTAGCTTTCTAACCAAAAACACACAAACACTACTCAGATCACAGCCACCAATATAAACAAACACAACCCACATCTCATAAACACAATAACATTCTTATTACTTTCACACATATCATCCACTACCACCACACAAATCACAGCCAACAACCATCAACAAACCCATCACAACCACCATCGAGACCTCCCACCTCCACCAAAACCGCCACCATTAGAACCCTACCACCGTACTACACCACCAAGACCCACCACAACTGAAAATCCAATATCACCCAAGGTTTTTTTTCAAGTTTGGAGGGTTTTTTTTTTTTTTTTTTTTTTTTTTTTTTTTTTTTTTTTTTTATGTAGATCTATATATTTTATATCGATTATTATTATTTTTATTTTACTACCATTTTGTAGATCCATCCTCGAATCACAGCCGACTACCACCCATCCTCACTGACGAAGCAGCCAACACTGTGCCTAGACCACCACTAGAAACCCTACCACCGAGACCCGACACCATTTAAAGCTCTACTTCTACGAAGGTTTTTTTTCAAGTTTTGGTGTTCTGTTTTTGAGTTTTATTTATAGATCTATGTACTTAGGTTTCGAAGGTTTCATTTGCTTAGAATTTGATTTGCTATTACATTTCTGATGTTTTTAGTAGATCCGCTGCTGCCACCGCCATCTCTGTTGCCGGAATCTTTGCTGATGTCAACGGAATACGTACTGTCACAGCTGTTCAAAATTGTATAATCTTATTCGGTTGAATTTTTATAATCTTTTTCCTATTGTCGATATTTATGAAGATATTAAAGGCGTCCATGTCTTTTTTACAGTTAATTGGAGCATTGCAAGTTTTATTTGGCCATGTCTTTCTTACAGTTAATTGGAGCATCAAATCTTGTAAATGTTTCTCTAATATATTATATTGATGCAACATTTTGTTGTCAATTCTTGCTAAAACAAAAATGCAACAGTTTTATGATCGGGGTACAATGTTTGGTTTTCTTTAAAAAAATTGTTTTGCTTAAGAAAATGTAAGGATTTAAAAAGTTTGTTTTGTTGAATTTGGTTGTTGTCGGAAACTGAAAATTTTGAATTATAGGGAACCGCGAAAGCTATAAATTAGACAAAGTGGTTGAAAGCGAATATTTATATTACGGGGAACCGGGAAAGGTAAAGCATCTAAAGCAATTGACAACGAATTATTTGAATTATAGGGAACCGGGACAAAAGAGGTATTTTTGAATAAGCACAAGGATTTCATGTATTGTTAAATGGACACAAAGGGATACAAGAACATGTAACGAGTGAATCATTTATAAAGAAGTGGGACAAAGATTCTTTTAGCTTTTATGAATTTTCGTAAACATAACATACTAGATCTTCAATTTTGAAAAGGAAACGTGACCCTGTTAAAACTTGAAGACGCAATTCATTGATAACTAATATTTGAATATATCTTCTCTACTATTATTATGCAACTAAACAGTTTTCGAGTTCTATTTTCTTTTAAATCTATACGTTTTTCAGATTCATACGTTTTTTAGACCTATTGATTTTTTTTGTAAAATGCTACAATTTTTAGATCTAACGTATTTTTTTTTAATTTTATTTGTAGTGCCTCCGATTGCAGCCGCTGCCGGAAAAGCTACCATAGTCGCCGGAAAAAAGTTGTGGTCGACGGAAAAAATTTGTAGTCGCCGGAAAAAATTGTGTCACTCCCGGAAAAAATTTGTTATAAAGTTTATTTTATAAATTTTGTTATAAGCTTATAAATTTTTTTATAAGTTTATTTTATAATTTTTGTCTTAAGTTTAAAGTGTATTAGGTCTCTTATAAAATTAGTGTTTGATTGTATATTTTTTTTGTATAGATTTGTTTGTATAAATTTGTCTACATCGTTTGTATAGATTTGTTTTGTAAATTTAAAGCATGCATCGAAAATTTCAACATTTATAATCAGATGGAAAAAGCATGCATCGAAAAAAGCATAAAGTTGCATCGAAAAAAGCATGCATCGAAAATTTAAAGCATGCATCGAAAAAAGCATGCATCGAAAATTTAAAATTTAAAATTTACCAATTAAATTTACCAATTAAAAGCATGCATCGAAAATTTACCAATTAAATATCAACATCGAAAATTTACCAATTAAATATCAACATTTAAATATCAAAAGCATGCATCGAAAAAAAACAAATAAATATGATTTTTTTCAATTTTGAAATAATTTAGAAAATTAAATTTCTTGAATTTGAAAAATACGATTTTTTTTTAAACTTTTTAAAAATTTGAAATATTTTCAAATTTCGAGATTTTTAGATACCTAAATTTTTTAAATATTTGGAAATTAAAAAAAAATTGAACTTAAAAATTTCGGAAATTTAAAAATTGGAAATACTTTGAGATTTCTTAAATATTAAAAGTTTCAATTCAACTATTATTGGGAACCTAAAATCACGTGAGGATGTTTTGTCCCCCACTAGCCCCTACTTCTAGCCCCACCTTTTTTTTTAAAATTAAAATCTGATAATGGTTGGTCAAAATATGCGGCCACATTTTTTGCCTTTTTTTTTTTTTTTTTTTTTTTTTTTTTTTTTTTTTGTAATAAATGTTATAAAAGTTTTTAAAAAAAAGTATTTTGTTAAAAATAATAAAAGTTGAAATTTTTTTGTAAAAAAAATAAAAGTTGTAAATTTTTAATATAATTTTGTAAAATAGAAGTTAAAGTTGTATTTTAAGCAACCAGTGAATTCGTTAAATACATAGATGTCGTATACAGTCAACTCTCTATATTTATTAAAGTTTAAATTATGAAGTCATTTAACTTTCATTTGAAAAATAGTTTATGTGAAGCCAACATTTACTAATAGTTTCGTGAAGTTTACAAAGTTAATGTTAGATCATGTAACTAATGTTTTTTAAAGTTTTTTAATGTTAGATCATTTTTTGCAATTACATTATGATATGTTCACGTTCTATTTTGAACGCTACACAAAACGCTCACCACAATATCACAAATCGTTAATTATCTGCCGCTAGGAACCGTTACTAAACAGGTATTGAGTGAGATCGGGTTGACCTGCTTTTTGCCCATTTTGATTAAATTTTAGATATATTTAATGCGTTAATAATGAAAACAAGTACAATATCACAACAAGAATAATCTAACATTTAGAGTAGAATGGTTTTGGAGTTGTATGCATTGCAATTTAACTTTGAGCAATTTGTAACAACTTTGACATGTTCCCTATCTATTTGAATGATCCATATGATGTCAAACACAATCCAAATCGACTGAATTGCCCATGATATAGGAAAAGCTTCAAACTTTTTGTATTTGCACAACATAGTCTCCCATTTGACATTTACTTTAAGTTTCACCCCTATTGCAGAAGTTATTATGTGCTATTCTGGAAAACATCTTCACGGTTTAGGTAGATGGCAAAATGGACAAATTACAAAAACTAGATCAACTGTAAGCTCAACCACAAAAAGTGACACAGTTGATGTTGAATTTTAATCGTGTATCTTTTAGTATACTCTCTCAAAAATCTTGAGCTTAAATCATTTAATAATTTAGCAACTTTTGACCCATTTGACTTTTCATTCTTATATAGCAACGTCCTCATTTTAATTGCATAAAGTGTGTGCTCATTTTTATACAGGAGGTTTTAGCCACCAGAAAATATAACTTTAGCAAGTTTTGACCTGTTTGACTTTCACCGGAGCCCATATACATCTCTCTCTACACCATAACCAACATTCCTTGATAGATGTTAAGAATTTTTTTCTAGACTTTAGTTATCGCGTAGTACAACCGTTTGCAATTACATTTTGATCGGTTCACGTTCTATTTTGAACGCTACACAAAACACTCACCACAATATCACAAATTGTTAATTATCTGCCGCTAGGAATTCCGTTGCTATGCACGGGTACTCGCCTAGTATATATATATATATATATATATATATATATATATATATATATATATATATATATATATATATATATATATATATATATATATATAATACGGATAAAACTTATATAACGATAACTAAATTTAGACGAATAAAACGATACGTAACCATTATCTATTTTTATACGACGTAACACATCACGTATGCACTTTACCGATTACTCGTAATTAATAATAAACGTTCGCAATAAAACGAGACTTAAGAACTAAAACGTGCCATATCTTATAGGTTGTGTGTGAAGCCGTTGCCTTTCATCGTTGAGATTACATTTGTTCTACGATCCTACTAAGGTGAGTTCATAGCCCACATTTAACTTATTTTTGTGGGGGGGGGGGGGGGGGGGATACATGCTCAAAAACCGAACACAAGTCTTTTCCTGATATTATTATTGCTTAAGTAGCTATTGCCAAAAGTCCCTCGATCATGAACCTTAATCACTTGAAGGGTGAACGTAAATAATTGTGAATAGATCTATTAGGGATTGACAATCCCCATTTGGTTGCTAGAGGAAAGTCACCAAATGCACTTTATTTGAATATCATAGGTTACTGGCAAATACCTATCTTGGGGGCTATATTACTTTACATCATTATTACAGAAAATATTGATGTCTGTTGAATCGTTGAGTGTCATGAGCTTAATGCAATAATGAATGCGATTTTTCTAACTTGTTTATTTGTATTTTTATACAATAAGCACTTATCTCTTGTGTTCAAACTCTTAATTATAAACCTATGAATTTCACTCAACTTTTGTTGACTTTTAGCATGTTTATCTCAGGTAACTGAATGGAATGGATGGCAAAGGCACGAAGTGGGCAAATAAAGAAACGTTTATTTCTCTTTGAATAAAACTTGTTGTTGAATAACGAATTCTCTTGGAATTATAAATATTTGGTATTTTAAATAAAAATTAAAACGATCACTTGAATCGTTTTCTATAATTGTGACAAAGATCCACGATATAATACCCCAAAAGTCTTTCGCTGACATTTTAAGTCTTCCGCTGTATTGATCGATTTTGGGGGTGTTATACACCATATCTTTGATAGTGAAGAGTTGGCTAGCCTGCAAGGTTATGGCTTATGGTAAAGGCATTGGAAAACCATAATTGGTAATCAGCTCACCAAGATGATAACTGTAGTTTATCAAAGAGTTGGCCAGTCCAGAAGCAAATGGCTTTTGGTAAAGATAAATCAAATCCGTTGACAGCTGATGATATGCTTAAAATCATTTGGTTATCAATGTACCAAAGTATCACACTAAAACATTGGCTACTCCAGAAGTAATGGGTTTTGCTAAAGAGACATAAAATCCATTAAATTTTCAAAAAGGATTGCTAGGGACTAGTCAGAGGAACGAATGATTTGTTATTTGATGATCACTCACTGTGAGGTAATGAACCTTTATAATGTGTTTATGTGATACTTTGAGTGAATATGATTAAGTATGCGGAATCTACTTAATCACACTTAGAAGGTTTATTGAAATGAAACTGTGATGCTTGTGTTTAACTAACAAAGAATAATAAAAGTATTTCACCAAACGATTCAATATTATTCTATGTATGTTCTTTTTATGTTTTTGAATTGGCACACATAATATGTAACTAAGATCTTCCTTTTATAGCACAAGGAGATCTTTTACAAATATTGTCAAGTCATACTAAAGATACTAGCTAGCTTATGACTAGTATGTCAAGTCACTAAGATACAATATGTATCTAAGTTAACAACTCATTTAGAGTGTTCTAATTGATAACTTGATGAAAGATATTTATCTAAAGATATACTTGACTTTTGAGAACAAATATCTTTATACTTAATCAGCAACTTTCCAAATGTCGATCAGCAGAATCATTACGATGAGTCATTCAGCAGAATCATCAGCAGGAACAGTATTTCAGCAGAAATGGCATTTTCATCAGCAGAAACAGACTTGAACTAAATCTTCAGAATATTTAATTCCCAACAATCCTCCCCTAAACATGCGAACCCAATTCAACATGTTTCTTTGAATTAAATGAGGACTTGTGAAGATTTTTCAAACACTTCATAGTCAGATCCTCTATCTGCTTTCTGTTCTTTGACTTTAACAATATAAGAGACCTTTGCAAGTGATGAACAAACGTAGTGAATTGAAATGAAATTGAAACCTTTCTTATTTTGACCTAGATAGAACTTTCTCCTATCAGAAACTTTCTTCTTCAGCAGAAACTGTTCTTGTCATTTTCAACTTCCATGTCATCATCTTGTATGCTCTTGTCTTCTCCTTTCTTTGGTTAATCTTTCTTTAAAGGGCTTTTGTAACCTCCCCTGAGATGTATTTCTCTCCTGAGTAATTTCCTCCCCTGTTTGAAAGATCTCTCACAAACATATCACCATCATCTGATCTAGCAATTTGAATTTTGTTTTCAGACGATTTGTACATGAAGCCATCAATTCCTTAAGAGTTAAAGTACTGCCCTCATCACTTCTAGGTGTGTTAACTCCTATGAGTGGTGAATCACTGAGCATTTTGACTCATAATGCATCATAAGATGATTTTCTGAGCCTCTTTGAAAATCTTTTTAAGAAACATTTGACTTAGTAGTATAAAGATGATTTTATGATTAAAACATCATACTACTTCCAACCATTTTGAAGGGATTAAGTGTGATAACAAACACTTGATCAAAATTTCGGTTTAAAGCAACCTCTGGTTGTGTGAGAACCAATGTTTTTCAGTTATAAAAAACTGCCTGTGTAAAGATAAACCTATTCAAAAGGCTTTCCTGACAGGGTTTCCAGCTCGTGGCATTTGTTACCTCTAACACAAGTGTTAGATTCACTTTTGCTCGCTGTTCTTTCTATCAGATATCTGTAGATTAGTCACATTATACTTGAGAGTATAAAATGATAGAAAGTGAGTTGTATCAGTTACTTCTGATCAACTAAATCATCAATTCAATGTGAAACATCATAAATAAGTTTCAAGAAAGAAGTTTTAAGGAGTTTTGAATTCCCAAACTTTTTCTATCGTGAACCTATTATGTCAGCAGCTATGATTAGCATTCTGCTACTTACATAGTTCACTTGAAATTGCCTTTAAGCTTCAATATTCATACCTGAAATAGTTAGTCTAAAACCAAAAGAACAATGTATATAGTACTTGTCTTGAATTTAGAATAAGCATGTATGAATAGCATAATTGATAATAGTAGCATTAGATTTGACAAAGTTATTTGCATTAACAAAATTTATATACAAAAACACATCAGATTGAAAAATTCAAAGATTAAGCATTCCAATACTTGCTACCAAGTACTGAAACCTTCCAACATCAAAAGCTTTTGTAAGAAGATCTGCAAAGTTATTTTCTGAAGCAATTTTCATTACTTGAATTAATCTTTTCTCATTGCAATCTCTAATAAAGTGATGTCTAATTTCAATGTGTTTTGTTTTAGAATGTTGCACTGGATTTTTAATAATGCAAATTGTACTATTATTATCAATATGAATGATAGTGTGTAAGAAATTGTACCCATAGTCAAGAAGTTGGTTTTGAAGCCATAGAACTTGACCACAACAATTTGCAACTGCTACATATTCAGCTTCAGTTGTTGAAGTAGCGACCATTGTCTGCTTCTTACACTGCCATGAGATAAGTCTACACCCAAGGAATTGACATCCTCCTGTGGTTGTGTGACATTTCAGAATTTTCATGTCATTAATTTTAGTATTTCATTATTTAACTATTATATTTTTAAATAATTAACTTCGTTGAAAATTATCCGCGTACGTCGTGAAACGTACATTTAAACCAATCATAGACTATACTTCGTCTACATATTTAATACATTTTAATTTCCTTACAAGCATATCTTATTAGTCACATTTTAGTTTTTCCAGTTTTACGTAACTTTACACATTTTTACGTTTTACACGTTTATGAGCCAAGTTTTTAACTTTAACAACGTTTTAACACTTCGACAACCTCGTGTCTTATCTAAAATATTAAAATTTGTTATTTGGACAAGTGATAACATTTAAAAAAAATGTTTTAGAATTACTTCTTTTCGCTACCTGATTAAAACAATTTACGCGTTTTAAAACTTCGCGGTTTAATTTTATCGTCTAGCAACTAGATAATACTCTCAATATTTATACACTATCAAAATTCATTCATTTCATCCCATATATACACTAAAAATCAGCCCACTTTTATTAATAACCAAAATATCTTACAATATCTTTGAAGTTTCAAAATAAAGACTTTTTCTTCCTTTTGCTTGCTCCCTGTCACACGCCACTGCCACACCTAAATTGACTGCAAAGTCATCTTGTTTTCATAAGTTGTCTCCTTGATATTTTACAAGTACTTGAACCACTTTTACTTATATAGAGCAGCACTTATTTATTTCTCATTTCATCACAACTAAAAACAAACTTATTACTTCTCGTTTTTCTCTCTTAACTGCCGAACCACAAACAATATCACAACCACCTTTTGATATTGATTCTTTCTTTTTGCTAATTCTTTCCATCATTTGTTGAAAATCTTGGTTCCTAGCTAGATCTTTGATCATTTCACCACAAAACAAACTCCACTTGTTCTCTCACAAAGCAAAAGCAGTCTCAACAGTGAACAAGATCCAAAAGTATATCTTTTCAGCTTAAAAACTAAAGGGACGATCGGATGCAACCTACTCTACAAACCATAGGGTGAGGGTTATATTTTGATTTGGTGGATTAGAGCGATGGTCATGGTTCGTGTGCATTCGGATCGTGTTACTCATCACCATCGGCCACCTTGCTGCCACTACTACGCCGCCGTCACCACCGTCCCTCTCCTCCTCTTGGTATGTCAACTCGTAAATCCCGTCTTATGCTATTTTTGTCTTTTTTTTTTTTTTATTTAGTTTCGATTGTTGCATGTGATGGATCTTGCGTGATTAGGACTATCAATTGAACAAACTGGGTAATGGTTATATGACATATTAGATGTATTGTGATTGTAATTTTTGTGTTAAAATGAGTTTGGAAGTGTTTTGACACAAGTAAATTCATGCAGTAAATTGAGCACGCAAAACGAAGTTCGAGTTTTTGTGAAAACTTATTTTTGATTTGATAATATGAAAGAACTTATTTTTGTGTTCGTTTCGGTAATTGGAACGTCCCGTAACTCCTAATAACGAAGTTTTTATGGCCATCCGAAATCTGAAAAATTCTATATTAAAATTCAGCATTATAGTGGTAAATTTGAATCCTGCGCAGAACTGAAATGGGTCGTTTTGGGCACTTTCTGACCCGTTTCGGCCTTCGGCCAAAACACGAAAGTTGTCCGGAACGACGTCTTGCATAAAATTTATTCAGAGTCCGAGTCACGAAAGTGTGATATAACGGGTCAAAACTGAAAGTCAAACTACTGCAGTTTATTTAAAAAGTCAAAGTACCAGCAGAAACGGCAGGGGCATTTTGGTCATTTTACGTTGAGATTCAGGTCTCGGCTATAACTAAAAAGTTTTCCAGAATTTCGTTTTACACAAGATCTCTTTTGAGTCCGAACCTTGAAAATGTGATTTAACGGGTAAAAAGTGGAAGTCAAACTTCTGGAATTTTGTTAAAAAGTCAAACATACAGCAAATTCTTTTAAGGGCAAAAAGGTCATTTTCTGTTCAGTTTCGGCTTTTCGCCAAAACTAAAAAGTTGTTCAAAATAATGTTTCGCCTTTATCATGTAAACTTCATAATTTATTGAGTTAAAAAGAATAAACTACACTATGTGCGGATATATACATAATTTTATACTTTATGTAGTATTTTTATAAAAAGTCAAATTAAAGGTCAAACTTGTGTTTAAATTGACGTTAACACATCGTATGGATTAAAATAGGTGATAAACTATCGTAATTAAATATTTTCGAGAAGCATAAATATTCCGAGACCGTTGATCGATATAAGCGGAAAGACTAAAAATAGTAATTTTTACTAAGTGTCAAATGTAATTTATAAAAAGGTGATAAATGACCAAGTCATTTACTTGATAATTATTGAGTATAAATTACTTAAGTGATGAAAATTTGAATTAGTAATAAACTTACTAAAAATGGTGATTATCCAAGATTGTAACTTTCTAAAAATAAAAGTTTCTAAAATGAAGTTCTTAAATGAAATGATTGTAACTTAGTTACGAGGGGGATTTTAGGAATTTGATCACGCAAGTAGGTTCTCATCACATGTATATAATAAGTATATATATATATAAAATATCATCATGACGATGTACGCATCGTCCAATGTAGTTTTCGACTTCGTAACTTAGCGACTATATTTTAGGTCGTGATCGCGTACTTGGATTTCGCGTTAAGTGTCATTGGTTGATCCTCGACTTTGATCAAGGTAAGTTCATAGCCTCGCCTTTACTTATTTAAATGTTTAATAAACCTCGCGAGGGGGGATACATGCTCGTTTTACTTAAACGCATTACTCGCTTTACATTGTTGATTACTCAAATATTTTCAGCCTTATCTAAAACTTGTTTGATTATCCGAGTACAATACTATTCACTTGTTACCTACTTGCTATTTACTCATGGACATGAGTGCATAAATTTAAACTATTACAGATTACCTAAGATTGCCTAAGTTAAGAACCGGTAGCTACAATTCATAGGTATGTTTGATTACCTACATTTCATAGGTATGTTTGATTACCTACAATTCATAGGTATGTTTGATTACCTACAATTCATAGGTATGTATGATTACCTACATTTCCTAGGTATGTTTGATTACCTACATTTCATAGGTATGTATGATTACCTACATTTCCTAGGTATGTTTGATTACCTACATTTCATAGGTATGTTTGATTACCTACAATTCATAGGTATGTATGATTACCTACATTTCCTAGGTATGTTTGATTACCTACATTTCATAGGTATGTGTGATTACCTACAGTACATGGGAGCGTGACCTCCTGCATATAGCTAGAAAACCTTTTCGGTGCCTTGAACTTAGTGCAATCAATATTCTTTTCTAAACTAGTGCTATGAAACTTTGTTCGATAAACTATTTATGCGTTTTGCTTATGGTCAGATTCATTTATATGGCGACATCGCCATGGCTAAATTATCACTCTTACCTTTATATAGCGACATTGCTACACTTATCTTTGAATCTTGGTCCACATATCACTTTTGTTTACTCAAACCCAAAACATATTTGGCAGTGGGTCGTAAACACACAGGTTGTAAGTCTTGTATGGGCGAGACTTAAAACTGAGTGGATTTATGATGCCTTTGCTGTGAAATCTTCATTTAAATGTTTTACATTACATTCCTGTTCACTAAACTCTATGAATTCACTCAACTTTATGTTGACTTTTTAGCATGTATTTTCTCAGGTATTATTTTGCTAGCCGAGCATTGGGAGCAATCGGAGTCGCGTGGATATCAAATATTGAAGGACTTGTTTTCTTCACATTCGATTATTATTATTATTATTATTATTATTATTATTATTATTATTATTATTATTATTATTATTATTATTATTATTATTATTATTATTATTTTTAAATATGCAAATGAGTCATGTTTGAACTCTTGAAACTTAAAGTTTTGAATAAAAATTGTTGGGACCTTTGTACTCTGATTTATCAAATCGAATGTGACATTTTATTAAACGTCTCTTTTGAGGTCGTTTTATGTAACTTGTGTGTATGAACTATGAAGTGACACCCAAATTGGTATTCCACTGCGTTGTAATTTTGGGGGTGTCACAGAATGGCATCAGAGCATTAGTTATAGCGAATTAGGTCATTTTCAAAACCTAAACTATAACTGATTTTCGAAATTTTTTTTAAGTCTTTCACCATTGTTCGATATCCGCGCGTGCTTGCTCCCAGGTAACTTATATGCTTTATTTTGCATCTATACTTCTATTATATGACTAATGAGTATATCCCTTAGTCATGATTTCCTCTTTCACGTCTATCTTATGACGTCATACTATTTACTTTATATCGGTCGGTTATTTATACGCTGAGCACTCCGATTATCGCGTACTTCATGTTTTCTTATTTTCTCTCTCGAACATCGATACTAGTATTGTATAAGGATACCCGTACATATATCTGTTACTCTCTTCTCAAATCCTTATACGTATGTGTAGTACTATGATATGTATTAATGAATTCGTTTACTTTAACCTCTTATGAACGATGCGGTGATCTCTGAAACATTTTCACTACTTTACTTTATTTCCTTTTGATGATATTTACTTTGTCAATTCCACTAGTAATTTTATTGTTCAACTCCGAGTGTGAACATTCTTCTTATGCTTTTGAATCACGTATGTTGTTTTCATTATCCATTGTTTTGAAATCTTCCAATTGATGGGAGTACGACCTTAACTTGTCATCTCAGATCGTGTCATCCTTTGGCACTTACCTTTGGTAATGTGATTGACTAATGTCATATTGTTATTCTCGTTACTTCTTCTTATGATTTTGATGAATCATATCGTTAATTAGACATCCTTTTATTCATTGTAGCACTTGATCTTGTTGTGTATTTTTCGTGACGGACATACTTAAGTAGGATGATTTATAATCGTCTTATTGAAATGAATTGGGACGCTTCTTCATTTGAATAAGGAAATTATAAACCGCCGAACCATAAATTCATAAATCTTCACTTAAATGGATTGGGACGCCTCTTTACGTAAGTGACGAGTTATGAATGAGTGGGCTTATTTGTATCCGCCATAGCGTGTGTACGAATCATTTTTTTTGGCTATGAACTCCTCTCGACTCGTAATTTTTTATGTGAATTTTTTTTTATTCTTGTATCGACCGCCGCAAGCTTGATACGCTAATTGTAATGTACTATTATCCGTTTTCACGAATTGACAACTTGATAAATTCCTTATCTCCTATTGTCTTATCACCAACACTTTTATTCTATCCTTTCCTTTAAGGACCCTCACGACATTCAATTTGTTCCCTCATACCATCGCTTACACATTATGTGATTTCTATCACTTGTTCTATCTTCGTTGCTACCTTTTTACTTTCTCAAAATCCCGAGCACAAAATGCATTAAGCACCTCCATGGGCTTCTATAAAAGTTTTATGCATCTTTACGAAAAATTTACAAATATCTCACAAGTGTTTAAATTACCAAAATAACCTTCTTAAGTTAAAGAGTCAGTTCTAACCACCCTCTTTTGTAAAAACCATAACTAAATTTTTTTAATGACACCATGCCCTATCTTTCAAATTCATATTTTATACATCATATTTTAATCACGTCTTAAGGATATGACCGATTTAAACCTCGTTTCAATTAATGATTCCTAGAAATTTGAAAATAGACCTACAATCACAACCATAAACCTGAGTTTCAACATGGTTTTTATACATGCATCCATCCTAAAAATCTTTAAAACGACCAAAAGTGATTCTTCAACCTATTTTATCTCTATTATGAACACCATTTTTATCAAGAATGAATAGTTTAAAATTCTCCTTAGAAGACGAGAATCGAACTGCGTCGTTAGTTATTCTAGACTTCATTCCTTACAAGTATCCTTATCTTTTCTCAAATGAACCGTCTAGAGATAAAGCGAGTTGAGCTCCGGGATGGCGCTCTCTTAAGGGGTACGTGCTGTGACATTTCAAAATTTTCATGTCATTAATTTTAGTATTTCATTATTTAACTATTATATTTTTAAATAATTAACTTCGTTGAAAATTATCCGCGTACGTCGTGAAACGTACATTTAAACCAATCATAGACTATACTTCGTCTACATATTTAATACATTTTAATTTCCTTACAAGCATATCTTATTAGTCACATTTCAGCTTTTCCAGTTTTACGTAACTTTACACATTTTTACATTTTACACGTTTATGAGCCAAGTTTTTAACTTTAACAACGTTTTAACACTTCGACAACCTCGTGTCTTATCTAAAATATTAAAATTTGTTATTTGGACAAGTGGTAACATTTAAAAAAAAATGTTTTAGAATTACTTCTTTTCGCTACCTGATTAAAACAATTTACGCGTTTTAAAACTTCGCGGTTTAATTTTATCGTCTAGCAACTAGATAATACTCTCAATATTTATACACTATCAAAATTCATTCATTTCATCCCATATATACACTAAAAATCAGCCCACTTTTATTAATAACCAAAATATCTTACAATATCTTTGAAGTTTCAAAATAAAGACTTTTTCTTCCTTTTGCTTGCTCCCTGTCACACGCCACTGCCACACCTAAATTGACTGCAAAGTCATCTTGTTTTCATAAGTTGTCTCCTTGATATTTTACAAGTACTTGAACCACTTTTACTTATATAGAGCAGCACTTATTTATTTCTCATTTCATCACAACTAAAAACAAACTTATTACTTCTCGTTTTTCTCTCTTAACTGCCGAACCACAAACAATATCACAACCACCTTTTGATATTGATTCTTTCTTTTTGCTAATTCTTTCCATCATTTGTTGAAAATCTTGGTTCCTAGCTAGATCTTTGATCATTTCACCACAAAACAAACTCCACTTGTTCTCTCACAAAGCAAAAGCAGTCTCAACAGTGAACAAGATCCAAAAGTATATCTTTTCAGCTTAAAAACTAAAGGGACGATCGGATGCAGCCTACTCTACAAACCATAGGGTGAGGGTTATATTTTGATTTGGTGGATTAGAGCGATGGTCATGGTTCGTGTGCATTCGGATCGTGTTACTCATCACCATCGGCCACCTTGCTGCCACTACTACGCCGCCGTCACCACCGTCCCTCTCCTCCTCTTGGTATGTCAACTCGTAAATCCCGTCTTTTGCTATTTTTGTCTTTTTTTTTATTTAGTTTCGATTGTTGCATGTGATGGATCTTGCGTGATTAGGACTATCAATTGAACAAATTGGGTAATGGTTATATGACATATTAGATGTATTGTGATTGTAATTTTTGTGTTAAAATGAGTTTGGAAGTGTTTTGAAACAAGTAAATTCATGCAGTAAATTGAGCACGCAAAACGAAGTTTGAGTTTTTGTGAAAACTTATTTTTGATTTGATAATATGAAAGAACTTATTTTTGTGTTCGTTTCGGTAATTGGAACGTCCCGTAACTCCTAATAACGAAGTTTTTATGGCCATCCGAAATCTGAAAAATTCTATATTAAAATTCAGCATTATAGTGGTAAATTTGAATCCTGCGCAGAACTGAAATGGGTCGTTTTGGGCACTTTCTGACCCGTTTCGGCCTTCGGCCGAAACACGAAAGTTGTCCGGAACGACGTCTTGCATAAAATTTATTTAGAGTCCGAGTCACGAAAGTGTGATATAACGGGTCAAAACTGAAAGTCAAACTACTGCAGTTTATTTAAAAAGTCAAAGTACCAGCAGAAACGGCAAGGGCATTTTGGTCATTTTACGTTGAGATTCAGGTCTCGGCTATAACTAAAAAGTTTTCCAGAATTTCGTTTTACGCAAGATCTCTTTTGAGTCCGAATCTTGAAAATGTGATTTAACGGGTAAAAACTGGAAGTCAAACTTCTGGAATTTTGTTAAAAAGTCAAACATACAGCAAATTCTTTTAAGGGCAAAAAGGTCATTTTCTGTTCAGTTTCGGCTTTTCGCCAAAACTAAAAAGTTGTTCAAAATAATGTTTCGCTTTTATCATGTAAACTTCATAATTTATCGAGTTAAAAAGAATAAACTACACTATGTGCGGATATATACATAATTTTATACTTTATGTAGTATTTTTATAAAAAGTCAAATTAAAGGTCAAACTTGTGTTTAAATTGACGTTAACACATCGTATGGATTAAAATAGGTGATAAACTATCGTAATTAAATATTTTCGAGAAGCATAAATATTCGGAGACCGTTGGTCGATATAAGCGGAAAGACTAAAAATAGTAATTTTTACTAAGTGTCAAATGTAATTTATAAAAAGGTGATAAATGACCAAGTCATTTACTTGATAATTATTGAGTATAAATTACTTAAGTGATGAAAATATGAATTGGTAATAAACTTACTAAAAATGGTGATTATCCGAGATTGTAACTTTCTAAAAATAAAAGTTTCTAAAATGAAGTTCTTAAATGAAATGATTGTAACTTAGTTACGAGGGGGATTTTAGGAATTTGATCACGCAAGTAGGTTCTCATCACATGTATATAATAAGTATATATATATAAAATATCATCATGACGATGTACGCATCGTCCAATGTAGTTTTCGACTTCGTAACTTAGCGACTATATTTTAGGTCGTGATCGCGTACTTGGATTTCGCGTTAAGTGTCATTGGTTGATCCTCGACTTTGATCAAGGTGAGTTCATAGCCTCGCCTTTACTTATTTAAATGTTTAATAAACCTCGCGAGGGGGGATACATGCTCGTTTTACTTAAACGCATTACTCGCTTTACATTGTTGATTACTCAAATATTTTCAGCCTTATCTAAAACTTGTTTGATTATCCGAGTACAATACTATTCACTTGTTACCTACTTGCTATTTACTCATGGACATGAGTGCATAAATTTAAACTATTACAGATTACCTAAGATTGCCTAAGTTAAGAACCGGTAGCTACAATTCATAGGTATGTTTGATTACCTACATTTCATAGGTATGTTTGATTACCTACAATTCATAGGTATGTTTGATTACCTACAATTCATAGGTATGTATGATTACCTACATTTCCTAGGTATGTTTGATTACCTACATTTCATAGGTATGTATGATTACCTACATTTCCTAGGTATGTTTGATTACCTACATTTCATAGGTATGTTTGATTACCTACAATTCATAGGTATGTATGATTACCTACATTTCCTAGGTATGTTTGATTACCTACATTTCATAGGTATGTGTGATTACCTACAGTACATGGGAGCGTGACCTCCTGCATATAGCTAGAAAACCTTTTCGGTGCCTTGAACTTAGTGCAATCAATATTCTTTTCTAAACTAGTGCTATGAAACTTTGTTCGATAAACTATTTATGCGTTTTGCTTATGGTCAGATTCATTTATATGGCGACATCGCCATGGCTAAATTATCACTCTTACCTTTATATAGCGACATTGCTACACTTAGCTTTGAATCTTGGTCCACATATCACTTTTGTTTACTCAAACCCAAAACATATTTGGCAGTGGGTCGTAAACACACAGGTTGTAAGTCTTGTATGGGCGAGACTTAAAACTGAGTGGATTTACGATGCCTTTGCTGTGAAATCTTCAGTTAAATGTTTTACATTACATTCCTGTTCACTAAACTCTATGAATTCACTCAACTTTATGTTGACTTTTTAGCATGTATTTTCTCAGGTATTATTTTGCTAGCCGAGCATTGGGAGCAATCGGAGTCGCGTGGATATCAAATATTGAAGGACTTGTTTTCTTCACATTCGATTATTATTATTATTATTATTATTATTATTATTATTATTATTATTATTATTATTATTATTATTATTATTATTATTATTATTATTATTATTTTTAAATATGCAAATGAGTCATGTTTGAACTCTTGAAACTTAAAGTTTTGAATAAAAATTGTTGGGACCTTTGTACTCTGATTTATCAAATCGAATGTGACATTTTATTAAACGTCTCTTTTGAGGTCGTTTTATGTAACTTGTGTGTATGAACTATGAAGTGACACCCAAATTGGTATTCCACTGCGTTGTAATTTTGGGGGTGTCACAGGTTGACTTTCTGTCCAAGCTAGCACCGGCATAATCACTATCTGAATACGCTACCAAGTCAAAAGGTGATTCTCTAGAATACCATAGACCCAACCTTGGTTGACCTTTAAGATATCTAAAAATTCTCTTGACTGCTGTTAAATGAGAAACCTTAGGAGTTACTTGATATCTTGCACAAGCACAAACAGAGAACATGATATCAGGTATTGATGATGTGAGATACATCAAAGAACCTATCATAGATCTGTATGTGTGTACATCCACATTTACTCCTTCTATATCTTTAAGAAGTGGCTTCTCAGAGTCCATTGGAGTGCTTGCTGTTTTGGAATCAGTAAATTGAAACTTTCTAAGAATCTCTGCAACATATTTGTCTTGACTAATAAAGATTCCTTCCCTTGATTGTTTAACCTGCAGACCCAAAAAGAATGTAAGTTCCCCCATGGAACTCATCTGAAACTTATTGTGCATAAGCTTCTCAAACTCCAAACACATCTCCTTCCTTGTAGATCCAAAGATGATATCATCCACATATACTTGAACTAGCAAAAGATCCTCCTGATGCTTCTTTGTGAAAAGTGTCTGATCTATCTTGCCTCTTTGAAATCCATTTGAAATTAAGTAGGAAGCCAGTGTTTCATACCAAGCTCTTGGTGCCTGATGTAGGCCATAAAGAGCTTTAACAACCTTGTACACTTTGTCTGGATGGTCAGGATCAATAAAACCAGGAGGTTGTGAGACATACACCTCCTCTTCAATAGTTCCATATAAGAAAGCACTTTTAACATCCATTTGATAAACTGTGAAGCCCATAAATGTAGCATAAGCTAAAAATAATCTAATGGCTTCAATCCTTGCTACTGGAGCAAAAACTTCTTCATAGTCTATTCCTTCTTCTTGTGTGTACCCTTGAGCTAATAATCTAGCCTTATTTCTTATCTATGCCCCTTTCATCCCTTTTATTCCTAAAGACCCATCTAGTGCCAATTACCCTTACATCACTAGGTAAATCAACTAGCACCCATACCTTTTGAATCTTAAACTGAAGAAGCTCCTCTTGCATAGCCTCCAACCAGCTTGAATCATCTAGGGCTTTATGAATATTCTTTGGTTCATCTTGAGAGAGAAAACATACAAACAAACAAGAGTTTGAAAACTCATGTTGTTTTGAAGCATAAAGGGCATCGAGAAGCCCTTGTTGATCTGAAGACATCAATTGTTGTCTTGTCTTCACTCCTGATTGTACATCTCCAATCACATTTTCCAGGGAGTGGTCTTTGTGACTTTTTGAGTGTGGAGTAGAAAGAACTTGATAATCAGGTGGAAGGTTGTTGAAATCCACCTCATTTTCTGAGAACTCTGCTTCAATTTCTTCTGATGGATCATCAGCAGAAACAGTTTGCTCTTCAGTGGGAACGATTTGCTTATCAGTGGAAACAGTGTTGTTATTGCTGACTTGAAACTCTTGTTCCTTAGCTCTATCTTCCTTGTATTCACCTTCAACATCTTCTTTAGAATGACCAGAAGAAGATTCACCATTTATTAAAGTCGAATCCACACTTAAACTTGTCCATATTGGCATCATCACATAATCTTGATTTGTCTCCTTCTCTAATCCTTCTTCATTTGTTGCATCATCAGATTGTGAACCTGAAAATTCATTAGTTTCTGCAACAAAAGGTACATAATTCATAGATTTGGATAGAGATTCAAGATCAAATAGCCATTTGGGACCTTGTTCATCTACATTGGATTTATTTTCTAAAAAACTCCACATGCAGATTTTCCTCTACTCTTCTAGATCTTAAGTTGTATACTCTAAATGCTTTGGAATTGAGAGAATATCCAACTAAGAATCCTTCATCTACTTTACCATCGAATTTTCCAAGATGGTCTAAGGTATTCAGAATTGTCACAAGACATCCAAAAGGTCTGAGAAATCCTATTTCAGGAGTTCTACCTCTAAAAAGTTCATATGATGTCTTATTGTGAGGCTTTACAACTAAAACTATATTTTGAACATAGCAAGCAGTGTTGACTGCTTCTGCCCAAAAAGTTATAGGCAACTTAGAATCAGCTAACATAGTTCTAGCAGCTTCTATTAGTGTTCTATTTTTCCTTTCAGCAACTCCATTCTGTTGTGGAGTTCTGGCAACACTAAATTCTCTTTTAATACCCTTTTCTTTGCAGAAATCATCCATAACTCTATTTTTAAATTCTGTCCCATTATCACATCTAATGACTTTTACTTTTTGGCTTACTAGGTTTTCTATATCTGTAATGAAAGTCTTAAGGATGCTAGAAGTCTCATCCTTAGTACCTAAAAAGAATACCTATGTAAATCTACTATAGTCATCAGTAATAACTAGACAATATCTCTGATGCAACAAACTTCTAACATTTGTAGGACCAAATAAGTCCATATGCAGCATAAACAATGATTGATTGATAGAGTTAAAAATATTGGGCTTATAAGTGGCTTTATGTTGTTTGCCTTTAAGACAAGCAATGCATGTTTGATCATTTTCAAATCGTTTTTAAGGTAAACCTCTTACCAAACCATCCTTAACAATTTTATTTATGGTTTTGAAGTTAATATGACCAAGCCTCCTATGCCATTTCATAGATTCATCTAATGTGGCTTTTGCAACAAGACAAGTAAGAGCATCTTTAGGAACAATTTTCTTCATATCAACACTGTACATATTACCTTTTCTTGGAATTCTAAGAAGTGCTTGACTAGCATCAGGCATCTTAAAATCAGAAGAAAATACAAGACATTCAGTGTCAGTAAAGAGACCTTTGTTCTTTTTGTCACACATTTTTGAGACACTAAAGAGATTATACTTAAGCTCTTGCACATAGTACACATCTTCAAAATCTAGTCTACCGGTTTTGATAGTACCTTTACCAGTAATTCTTCCTCCAATTCCTCCTCCAAAGGTAACATAGCCTCCATCTATTGATTGGAAATCTAAGAGATAAGACTTGTTGCCTGTCATGTGTCTTGAACATCCACTATCGGAGAATCCTTGATCTTCATCATCAGTTGATGAATGTCCCTGTGCACAAATAAGGAATTAGTTTTGTTTTGGGTTCCAAACCATTTCTGACTTGGACCCGCATCTTGCCTCAATGAAATGTAATTTCTTAAGAGTGGTTGATGCAACATTGGATTTAAGAATCTAACATGCTGAGGTCTTAACAGCATTTGCCCTGATTCCCTTACCAGTGATATGAACTGATTGCCTTTCAGCAGAAACTGTTGGCTTTACAGTTTTACCCTTTTGTTTCCAAACTTGTTTTTAGACTATTGCTTTTGTTTGAATAGGCCTTTTAACAACATTTGATGCATATTTGAAAGTTGTTTTTGCACCTTTAACTGTTGTTTTTGGGTAAACAGTTAGATATGGTCTATCTACTGAAATAGATTTCCTTTCAGTAGGAACTGCTTTTGGACTAGACCTTTGTGAAACTGTTCTGGGAGTTTTTCTAGTAAAATTAGAGTGACTTTTAGGTGTTTGCCTTTTTAGATTCACCCTATTATTTGTATACCCAGATACCCATTGGTTACAGAAAGTTGCAAGATGGTCAAAACTACCACATGTGTAACAAGTTTTGTTATAAAAGACACAGTCATCTCTTTGATGGAGAGACTTGAGGCCATACCAATCTCTTTGGTTGCCTCTGGGCTTGTTTATGGTTATATATTGTTCACAATATCTTACTGGTTGCCTAACATATTTAACATTGATTTTAGGCCTATCAGTAATGTGTTTGACTATCTTAGGAACACTTGTTCTTTCTTTCTTAATCACTTCAGGTTTAGACATAACCTGTATTTTTTTAACATCATCAGACTTTGTAACAACTACATTTGGTTTTGGTTGAACACCATATTTTAACTCAGGTAGTTGAAATTCTGGTATGCCTGTGTGTTCTAGGTCAATCCCTGGGGGTGCAGGAATAACTCTATATGGTGGAGGAACAGAATTGTATCCAACACCAGACTTAGTTTTGTTTATAACTTGACATTCAATTAAATTAGTCACACCCTTAGATGCATAATCTAGTGTATCTACACTCATTTGAATGTTTTCTTTAGCCTTACTAAGCCTATCTATTTCAGCTTTCAACATACTAATGTCAGCATCTCTATACATTATTTCTCTTTCAAGAAGAATTTTGGCATTAGTAAAAGTAGATTCATTAGTCCTATAGTGTATAAGTTGTTCTTCTAAAATAGCTAAACCTCTTTTATGATTTGCTAAGTTATGAGCTGTTAAAATTAGTTCTGTTCTTTGTGCATCATAACATTTTGTTAAAGTTTCTAAATCCTTAAAAGAAGAACAATTATTTGAACAAACTTTATCAAATTGTACCTCTGTGGAGAAAGCCATGAGAGCAGTCTGTGAAAAGGCTTCTTCTTCATCAGCAGTAAAGCTCCAATCAAATCCTAAACCATCAATAGCTACCATAGCTTTTGAGTTTGGATTAGTCAATTCCCCTGTTTTGGACTTACTTCTAAAATCTCTATTCTTGCTATCTTGCTGCCTTGGCCTTCTACATTCCCTTGAGAAGTGCCCCATCATGTGACAGTTGTAGCATTCTATCTTTGACTTGTCAAAACCAGCAGTGTCATTGCTGCTAATTGTGAGTTTCTTCCCCGTCCTTTGATAGAACTTCTTAGCCCTCATGCTAAGAAGAGAAATTTGCCATTTCAGGTCCATTTCTTCTAAATCATCATCATTGATTTAAAGAAGATCTTCATGAGTGAGCATGGACCCATTATTTTGACTTGTTAAAAAGGCACAACAAAACTTTTCATCCAATATACCAGTGGTACTACTTGATGAACTAGCAGAACCAATTCGATCTTCAGCCTTCACTTCCTTAACTGGGTTTGGGATACTAGGAGATGACATAAAAGCCATGTTCCCAGTATATGAACTAGAACCTCTAGTTTTCTTTACTTCTTGCTCCACAATCTTAAAGTTGCTATACTGATCCATAAGCTCCATAGTGTCTATGTCTGGTTTGTTTTTCCAGACAACAACATGTATAGCCCATTCTTCAGGTAAGCTTCTCAGAAATTTTGAGTTTAAATCTTCTTGAGGTATTTCTACCCCTAGAACAACAATTTGGCTTATAATTTTCTGTAGCCTTGAGAACATGTGGTCAAGTGATTCATTGATGGTTGATGAGAAATTTTCAAACTGTTGCTTAAGAAGAGTTTTCTGTATCTTCTTGGTGGCTTCATTCCCACCATACCTTGCAACAATTGCCTCAAATAATGACTTGGCATCTTTGTACTTGCTGAAGTTTATAAGTTGATCATTTGGAATGGTCATCATCAGCATACTTCTGGCCTTGAGGTCATTCTTCTTCAATATTCTTTCATCAGCAGTTGAAGGGATAGTTTGAAGAGTTGTAACAACCTTACCTTCAACTGTTGAAGTAGTGGTTTTTGGTTTGAAAGAGTTTCCTTCTTCAATAATTTCCCAGAGGGTGTAGTCTTGCACCTGGAAATATTGTTCTATTCTTAATCTCCACATTTCAAACTCATTCTGTTTGAGAACTGGCAACTTTGCAGCAACATTTGTTTGAGCAGACTCCATGTCCATTTCTTCTTCTAAATCAAAGATATCTTCCAAGCTCTGATACCAACTGAGAGGATCAAATGATTTGTTATTTGATGATCACACACTGTGAGGTAATGAACCTTTATAATGTGTTTATGTGATACTTTGAGTGAATATGATTAAGTATGCGGAATCTACTTAATCACACTTAGAAGGTTTATTGAAATGAAACTGTGATGCTTGTGTTTAACTAACAAAGAATAATAAAAGTATTTCACCAAACGATTCAATATTATTCTATGTATGTTTTTTTTATGTTTTTGAATTGGCACACATAATATCTAACTGAGTTCGTCCTTTTATAGCACAAGGAAATCTTTTACAAATATTGTCAAGTCATACTAAAGATACTAGCTAGCTTATGACTAGTATGTCAAGTCACTAAGATACAGTATGTATCTAAGTTAACAACTCATTTAGAGTGTTCTAATTGATAACTTGATGAAAGATATTTATCTAAAGATATACTTGACTTTTGAGAACAAATATCTTTATACTTAATCAGCAGCTTTCCAAATGTCGATCAGCAGAATCATTACGATGAGTCATTCAGCAGAATCATCAGTAGGAACAGTATTTAAGCAGAAATGGCATTTTCATCAGCAGAAACAGACTTGAACTAAATCTTCAGAATATTTAATTTCCAACAACTAGCAATAGTTTAGTGTGAGGGATTGATGAGTGTGTAAATACTCATCATTTCTGTCACATTTAGACTACAAAAATTGTCAAAAACACTTTGAAAAGTCTCAAAATGCAGAAAATATCTTTAGACTATGTTTTTATATGTTTTAGGGAAAAAAGGATTGAAAACGGTGAAAAACAAGCAAAGTTTACACAATCGGCAGTTTCAGTCCCTAAACTTTCAAAAGTTGTCAAAAATAGTCCCTGGTATTCAAAATGTGAAAAATCATCATTCAAGGTCCCTGTGTTATTCAAAGTTGTCAAAATTGGTCCTTGAATGAAACTTTTCAACAAATGGAAAGTTTAACCCCTCAACTTTGAAAAATGACGATTTTGGTCCCTGGGATTTTAAATATTGGAAAATTTCATAAATAGTCCTTTGGTTAATGAAGTTTGGCAAAATAAACCCTTTTGAATAACTTTGTAAAGTTGTCAACTTCAACCCTTTAACTTCATAAAATTACAATTTTGGTCCTTATGATTTCCTAGCTTTAATACAAATGGACCCTTTTGTTTACTTAACCCAAAACCCAAATTCATAACCTGGCCCAACAAAACCTTGGCCCATTTTCCCTTTTGAATAATAAATCCCACACCCCCCGTTATTACTCCCTCTAGTCATCAAAGTCAACTCCACCTCCCCCACTTGCAAACTTGCACATGCTCACCTCCATGCCAACTCCACCTCCCCCACTTGCAAACCTGCACATGCTCACCTCCATGCCTCTACCTCAACAATTCGGCTCATTGTCACCTTGCCTACCACTAAGGTTAAGAAGCATTTATTGCTTCTTAACCTAACACTCCCATGAATTTAGCAGTCAAAGAGAAAAAGGCGCCAAAAATGATTTAAAGGTCAAGATGGAGTTTGAAGGATCCAATGGCTCAGAATTTAAGTGGGATTTGCTCAGAAGTCTTCATAAACCCTAATGGTGTCCTATATAAAGAAAGAGAAGGCTCAAAGACAAATAAGTAGTATAATTTAGTTAAGCTTAGTTCAAATAGTTAATTTTATCATTTCCAGTGTAATCTAAACATATTTTCAGTTTCAATTTCAGTTTAACATTTCGTATTCAGTTTATGCAATTTTTACTTCAAATTCTCATATCAAGCTTAAAGTGTTTGTAGTGGATGTTAAGGACTCATTTAGATCACTTAAGCTCCTAGATAGCTCCTAAAAGCTATTAGATACCTTAAAAGTCAGTGTAGTATCAAAACTCAAAAATATATAAAAAATCAAAAAAATAGATCAAAAATGAAAAATTCAGTGAAGATGGTGATCACAGCTGGAGCAGGGTAAATTTTGGATGGCCTTGAGTTTAGAAGCTTAGTGGTAAGCTGTTAGGGTTGTTCTTGGTCCTTGTTCTTGGTTTTTCAGCTGGATTGCAATTAGAAGCTTGTTTTTCCATTTCTAGCATTCTACTGTAGGATAAGCCTTAAGCTCCTAGCTTTGTGTTTTTATGCTTGTTTGTTGCCTATTAGTCATAATCTTGCTTAATATTGCTTGCTAGTTTAAAAGATTACATATTTGCTCAGTTACTTTCAGATTCCCATTGATCCACAAGATCAAGAAAAGACTACCTTTACATGCTCCTACGGAACTTTTGCCTACCGACGTATGCCGTTTGGCTTATGTAATGCTCCTGGCATGTTCCAAAGGTGTATGATGGCCATATTTTCCGACATGATCGGGAAAACAATGGAGGTCTTTATGGATGACTTCTCGGTCATTGGGGATTCATTCCAATCTTGTCTCTCCCATTTGGACAACATGTTAAAACGTTGTGAAGATACAAATTTGTGTCTAAATTGGGAGAAGAGTCACTTTATGGTCAAAGAGGGCATTGTCCTCGGCCATAAGATTTCAAAAAACGGGATTGAGGTTGACAAAGCTAAAATTGATGTCATTGCTAAACTACCTCCTCCCACCACCGTCAAGGGTATTAGAAGTTTTTTGGGTCATGCCGGATTCTATCGTAGATTCATACAAGATTTTTCTAAAATCGCCTGGCCTATGACCCATCTCCTTGAGAAGGATGCTCCTTTTATCTTCTCACCAGAGTGCATTGAAGCTTTTGAAACATTAAAGAAAAAGCTTACTAAAGCACCGATTCTCGTTGCCCCCGACTGAGACTTGCCTTTTGAGCTTATGTGCGATGCAAGTGATTTTGCTATCGGTGCAGTCCTAGGGCAACGCAAAAACAAACATTTTCAGCCTATCCATTACGCAAGTAAAACTATGACCGAGGCTCAAACTCATTACACTACTACGGAAAAAGAGCTATTAGCCGTGGTGTATGCGTTTGAAAAGTTTCAGCCATACTTAATCTTGACCAAATGCGTGGTCTATATGGTCCACTCGGCTCTGAAATATCTCTTTGCAGAACAAGATGCAAAGCTGAGATTGCTCCGTTGGGTTCTCCTCCTGCAAGAATTTGATATCATAATTCGTGATAAAAAAGGAGCTGAGAACCTAGCTGCTGATCATCTGTCCCGATTGGAAAACCCCCATCAAGATGTGTTTGAGAAAAAGGAAATCAATGAAACATTTCCTCTCGTGACACTCAATGCGGTTGTCATTCGTGGAGATTCTATTACCCCATGGTTTGCCGACTTTGCAAATTACCATGCGGGTAACTTTGTGGTGAAAGGGATGTCGTCCCAACAGAAGAACAAGTTCTTCTAGGATGTTAAACATTATATCTGGGACGACCCCTACTTGTTTAAAATATGTGCGGATCAAGTCATCCGGCGGTGTGTATATGGTCAGGAAGCCAATGATATTCTCAAGGCTTGCCATGCTGGACCTACTGGGGGACATCATAATCCCAACTACACCGCCAAAAAGGTGTTTGATTCCGGATTCTATTAGCCCACGATTTATAAGGATGCCCAGGATTTAGTCAAATCTTGTGACGCTTGTCAGCGTCACGGGAATATTTCACAACGCAATGAAATGCCACAAAATGCAATTCAAGTTTGTGAAATCTTTGACGTATGGGGCATTGATTTTATGGGGCCATTCCCATCTTCTAATAAAAACAAATACATACTCGTGGCTGTTGACTACTTGTCAAAATGGGTTGAAGCGAAAGTTTTACCCACCAATGATGCCCGAGTTGTTGTGAAATTCTTAAAATCTCTTTTTGCTCGATTTGGAACTCCACGTGCTATAATCAGTGATCGTGGTACGCATTTCTGCAATGACAAGTTTGATAAAGTCATGCAAAAGTATGGGGTTACACACCGTGTTTCCACTGCGTATCACCCCCAAACAAGTGGGCAAGTGGAAGTTACCAGTTGAGGTATTAAAAGAATTCTGGAAAGGACAGTAGGAGAAAACGGTACCTATTGGTCAGACAAACTGGATGACGCACTCTGGGCCTTTCGTACAGCTTATAAAACACCCATTGGGTGTACTCCATACAAGCTGGTGTACGGGAAGGCGTGTCATTTACCGATCGAGCTTGAGCACAAAGCCTATTGGGCCTTGAAGCATGCAAACTTCGACCTCCAGACAGCAAGCGATCACCGAAAAGTTCAAATGAATGAATTGAATGAACTTCGTGATCATGCCTATGAAAACTCTTTGATCTACAAAGAAAAGACAAAGAAGATTCATGACTCAAAAATCAAGAACCGCGTTTTCAACGTTGGTGTTCGAGTCCTTCTTTTCAATTCAAAATTGAAGATCTTTTCGGGTAAACTAAAAACCCGTTGGACTGGTCCATTCACTATTACAAAGGTTTATCCATATGGTACCGTTGAGTTATCTCAAAATGACGGTCCAAATTTCAAAGTGAATGGCCATCGTTTGAAGCACTACTTTGGAGAGGACATACCACCCATGGTTGTCCCGGATCTACAAACTTTCCCCATGAACCAATGAATGCGGGGTCGAGTCAAGCTAGTGACTCGGGAAACAAAAACATTAGCACAACATGGGTTTTCACCCATGTCTCTGATTTCTTTCTCTTTTCTACCACCCAAGTGTGGGGGAGTTACCCCTGCTGTGTTTACCATGTATATATGTATATATAGAAAAAAATGGCTAGTAGTATTTCCTTTTTACGTTCTAAGTGTCGGCATAATAGCCGGTACTTTGAATATTGAGGGCAATATTCAGTTTTCAGTGTGGGGGAGATTCTAGCGAATTTGATCATGTGTACCATCTAGTTCCCCCGTTTTGGCCAAAATAAAAAAAAAAAAAAAAAAAAAAAAAAAAAAAAAGAAAAAAAAAAAACTTTTTTTAGTGGAAGTGCTTTGCACTAACACAATAAATGGTAATCAGTCCACCATGTCTAACCCACATAAGGACTGGCTAATCCTAGAGCAAACGGCTCTAGGTAAAGATGTCTCAAATCCGTTGATGGCTGACAATTTGCCAAAAATTGTATGGTATTCAGCTCACCATATCTTTGATAGTGAAGAGTTGGCTCGCTCGCAAGGTTATGGCTTGTGGTAAAGGCATTGGAAAACCATAATTGGTAATCAGCTCACCAAGATGATAACTGTAGTTTATCAAAGAGTTGGCTAGTCCAGAAGCTAACGGATTTTGGTAAAGACAAATCAAATCCATTGATAGCTGATGGTATGCTTAAAATCATTTGGTTATCAATGTACCAAAGTATCACACTAAAACATTGGCTACTCCAGAAGTAATGGGTTTTGGTAAAGAGACATAAAATCCATTAAATTTTCAAAAAGGATTGCTAGGGACTAGTCAGAGGATCGAATGATTTGTTATTTGATGATCACACACTGTGAGGTAATGAACCTTTATAATGTGTTTATGTGATACTTTGAGTGAATATGATTAAGTATGCGGAATCTACTTAATCACACTTAGAAGGTTTATTGAAATGAAAATGTGATGCTTGTGTTTAACTAACAAAGAATAATAATAGTATTTCACCAAATGATTCAATATTATTCTATGTATGTTCTTTTTATGTTTTTGAATTGGCACACATAATATCTAACTAAGATCTTCCTTTTATAGCACAAGGAGATCTTTTACAAATATTGTCAAGTCACACTAAAGATACTAGCTAGCTTATGACTAGTATGTCAAGTCACTAAGATACAATATGTATCTAAGTTAACAACTCATTTAGAGTGTTCTAATTGATAACTTGATGAAAGATATTTATCTAAAGATATACTTGACTTTTGAGAACAAATATCTTTATACTTAATCAGCAGCTTTCCAAATGTCGATCAACAGAATCATTACGATGAGTCATTCAGCAGAATCATCAGCAGGAACAGTATTTTAGCAGAAATGGCATTTTCATCAGCAGAAACAGACTTGAACTAAATCTTCAGAATATTTAATTCCCAACAATCCTCCCCTAAACATGCGAACCCAATTCAACATGTTTCTTTGAATTAAATGAGGACTTGTGAAGATTTTTCAAACACTTCATAGTCAGATCCTCTATCTGCTTTCTGTTCTTTGACTTTAACAATATAAGAGACCTTTGCAAGTGATGAACAAACGTAGTGAATTGAAATGAAATTGAAACCTTTCTTCTTTTGACCTAGATAGAACTTTCTCCTATCAGAAACTTTCTTCTTCAGCAGAAACTGTTCTTGTCATTTTCAACTTCCATGTCATCATCTTGTATGCTCTTGTCTTCTCATTTCTTTGGTTAATCTTTCTTTAAAGGGCTTTTGTAACCTCCCCTGAGATGTATTTCTCTCCTGAGTAATTTCCTCCCCTGTTTGAAAGATCTCTCACAAACATATCACCATCATCTGATCTAGCAATCTGAATTTTGTTTTCAGACAATTTGTACATGAAGCCATCAATTCCTTAAGAGTTAAAGTACTGCCCTCATCACTTCTAGGTGTGTTAACTCCTATGAGTGGTGGATCACTGAGCATTTTGACTCATAATGCATCATAAGATGATTTTCTGAGCCTCTTTGAAAATCTTTTTAAGAAAAATTTGACTTGGTAGTATAAAGATGATTTTATGATTAAAACATCATACTACTTCCAACCATTTTGAAGGGATTAAGTGTGATAACAGACACTTGATCAAAATTTCGGTTTAAAGCAACCTCTGGTTGTGTGAGAACCAATGTTTTTCAGTTATAAAAAACTGCCTGTGTAAAGATAAACCTATTCAAAAGGCTTTCCTGACAGGGTTTCCAGCTCGTGGCATTTGTTACCTCTAACACAAGTGTTAGATTCACTTTTGCTCGCTGTTCTTTCTATCAGATATCCGTAGATTAGTCACATTATACTTGAGAGTATAAAATGATAGAAAGTGAGTTGTATCAGCTACTTCTGATCAACTAAATCATCAATTCAATGTGAAACATCATAATTAAGTTTCAAGAAAGAAGTTTTAAGGAGTTTTGAATTCCCAAACTTTTTCTATCATGAACCTATTATGTCACCAGCTATGATTAGCATTCTGCTACTTACATAGTTCACTTGAAATTGCCTTTAGGCTTCAATATTCATACCTGAAATAGTTAGTCTAAAACCAAAAGAACAATGTACATAGTACTTGTCTTGAATTTAGAATAAGCATGTATGAATAGCATAATTGATAATAGTAGCATTAGATTTGACAAAGTTATTTGCATTAACAAAATTTATATACAAAAACACATCAGATTGAAAAATTCAAAGATTAAGCATTCCAATACTTGCTACCAAGTACTGAAACCTTCCAACATCAAAAGCTTTTGTAAGAAGATCTGCAAAGTTATTTTCTGAAGCAATTTTCATTACTTGAATTAATCTTTTCTCATTGCAATCTCTAATAAAGTGATGTCTAATTTCAATGTGTTTTGTTTTAGAATGTTGCACTGGATTTTTAATAATGCAAATTGTACTATTATTATCAATATGAATGATAGTGTGTAAGAAATTGTACCCATAGTCAAGAAGTTGGTTTTGAAGCCATAGAACTTGACCACAACAATTTGCAACTGCTACATATTCAGCTTCAGTTGTTGAAGTAGCCACCATTGTCTGCTTCTTACACTGCCATGAGATAAGTCTACACCCAAGGAATTGACATCCTCCTGTGGTTGACTTTCTGTCCAAGCTAGCACCAGCATAATCACTATCTGAATACGCTACCAAGTCAAAAGGTGATACTCTAGAATACCATAGACCCAACCTTGGCTGACCTTTAAGATATCTAAAAATTCTCTTGACTGCTGTTAAATGAGAAACCTTAGGAGTTACTTGATATCTTGCACAAGCACAAACAGAGAACATGATATTAGGTATTGATGATGTGAGATACATCAAAGAACCTATCATAGATCTGTATGTGTGTACATCCACATTTACTCCTTCTATATCTTTAAGAAGTGGCTTCTCAGAGTCCATTGGAGTGCTTGCTATTTTGGAATCAGCAAATTGAAACTTTCTAAAAATCTCTGCAACATATTTGTCTTGACTAATAAAGATTCATTCCCTTGATTGTTTAACCTGCAGACCCAAAAAGAATGTAAGTTCCCCCATGGAACTCATCTGAAACTTATTGTGCATAAGCTTCTCAAACTCCAAACACATCTCCTTCCTTGTAGATCCAAAGATGATATCATCCACATATACTTGAACTAGCAAAAGATCCTCCTGATGCTTCTTTGTGAAAAGTGTCTGATCTATCTTGCCTCTTTGAAATCCATTTGAAATTAAGTAGGAAGCCAGTGTTTCATACCAAGCTCTTGGTGCCTGATGTAGGCCATAGAGAGCTTTAACAACCTTGTACACTTTGTCTGGATGGTCAGGATCAATAAAACCAGGAGGTTGTGAGACATACACCTCCTCTTCAATAGTTCCATATAAAAAAGCACTTTTAACATCCATTTGATAAACTGTGAAGCCCATAAATGTAGCATAAGCTAAAAATAATCTAATGGCTTCAATCCTTGCTACTGGAGCAAAAACTTCTTCATAGTCTATTCCTTCTTCTTGTGTGTACCCTTGAGCTACTAATCTAGCCTTATTTCTTATCTATGCCCCTTTCATCTCTTTTATTCCTAAAGACCCATCTAGTGCCAATTACCCTTACACCACTAGGTAAATCAACTAGCACCCATACCTTTTGAATCTTAAACTAAAGAAGCTCCTCTTGCATAGCCTCTAACCAGCTTGAATCATCTAGGGATTTATGAATATTCTTTGGTTCATCTTGAGAGAGAAAACATACAAACAAACAAGAGTTTGAAAACTCATGTTGTTTTGAAGCATAAAGGGCATCGAGAAGCCCTTGTTGATCTGACCAATTGTTGTCTTGTCTTCACTCCTGATTGTACATCTCCAATCACATTTTCCAGGGAGTGGTCTTTGTGACTTTTTGAGTGTGGAGTAGAAAGAACTTGATAATCAGGTGGAAGGTTGTTGAAATCCACCTCATTTTCTAAGAACTCTGCTTCAATTTCTTCTGATGGATCATCAGCAGAAACAGTTTGCTCTTCAGTGGGAACGATTTGCTTATCAGTGGAAACAATCTGCTTATCAGTGGAAACAGTGTTGTTATTGCTGACTTGAAACTCTTGTTCCTTAGATCTATCTTCCTTGTATTCACCTTCAACATCTTCTTTAGAATGACCAGAAGAAGATTCACCATTTATTGAAATCGAATCCACACTTGAACTTGTCCATATTGGCATCATCACATAATCTTGATTTGTCTCCTTCTCTAATCCTTCTTCATTTGTTGCATCATCAGATTGTGAACCTGAAAATTCATTAGGTTCTGCAACAAAAGGTACATAATTCATAGATTTGGATAGAGATTCAAGATCAAATAGCCATTTGGGACCTTGTTCATCTACATTGGATTTATTTTCTAAAAAACTCCACATGCAAATTTTCCTCTACTCTTCTAGATCTTAAGTTGTATACTCTAAATGCTTTGGAATTGAGAGAATATCCAACTAAGAATCCTTCATCTGCTTTACCATTGAATTTTCCAAGATGGTCTAAGGTATTCAGAATTGTCACAAGACATCCAAAAGGTCTGAGAAATCCTATTTCAGGAGTTCTACCTCTAAAAAGTTCATATGATGTCTTATTGTGAGGCTTTACAACTAAAACTCTATTTTGAACATAGCAAGCAGTGTTGACTGCTTCTGCCCAAAAAGTTATAGGCAACTTAGAATCAGCTAACATAGTTCTAGCAGCTTCTATTAGTGTTCTATTTTTCCTTTCAGCAACTCCATTCTGTTGTGGAGTTCTTGCAACACTAAATTCTCTTTTAATACCCTTTTCTTTGCAGAAATCATCCATAACTCTATTTTTAAATTCTGTCCCATTATCACATCTAATGACTTTTACTTTTTGGCTTACTAGGTTTTCTATCTCTGTAATGAAAGTCTTAAGGATGCTAGAAGTCTCATCCTTAGTACCTAAAAAGAATACCTATGTAAATCTACTATAGTCATCAGTAATAACTAGACAATATCTCTGATGCAACAAACTTCTAACATTTGTAGGACCAAATAAGTCCATATGCAGCATAAACAATGATTGATTTATAGAGTTAAAAATCTTGGGCTTACAAGTGGCTTTATGTTGTTTGCCTTTAAGACAAGCAATGCATGTTTGATCATTTTCAAATCGTTTTTGAGGTAAACCTCTTACCAAACCATCCTTAACAATTTTATTTATGGTTTTGAAGTTAATATGACCAAGCCTCCTATGCCATTTCATAGATTCATCTAATGTGCCATTTCATAACATGCTGAGGTCTTAACAGCATTTGCCCTGATTCCCTTAGCAGTGATATGAACTGATTGCCTTTCAGCAGAAACTGTTGGCTTTACAGTTTTACCCTTTTGTTTCCAAACTTGTTTTTAGACTACTGCTTTTGTTTGAATGGGCCTTTTAACAACATTTGATGCATATTTGAAAGTTGTTTTTGCACCTTTAACTGTTGTTTTTGGGTAAACAGTTAGATATGGTCTATCTACTGAAACAGATTTCCTTTCAGTAGGAACTGCTTTTGGACTAGACCTTTGTGAAACTGTTCTGGGAGTTTTTCTAGTAAAATTAGAGTGACTTTTAGGTGTTTGCCTTTTTAGATTCACCCTATTATTTGTATACCCAGATACCCATTGGTTACAGAAACTTGCAAGATGGTCAAAACTACCACATGTGTAACAAGCTTTGTTATAAAAGACACAGTCATCTCTTTGATGGAGAGACTTGAGGCCATACCAATCTCTTTGGTTGCCTCTGGGCTTGTTTATGGTTGTATATTGTTCACAATATCTTACTGGTTACCTAACATATTTAACATTGATTTTAGGCCTATCAGTAATGTGTTTGACTATCTTAGGAACACTTGTTCTTTCTTTCTTAATCACTTCAGGTTTAGACATAACCTGTATTTTTTTAACATCATCAGACTTTGTAACAACTACATTTGGTTTTGGTTGAACACCATATTTTAACTCAGGTAGTTGAAATTCTGGTATGCCTGTGTGTTCTAGGTCAATCCCTGGGGGTGCAGGAATAACTCTATATGGTGGAGGAACAGAATTGTATCCAACACCAGACTTAGTTTTGTTTATAACTTGACATTCAATTAAATTAGTCACACCCTTAGATGCATAATCTAGTGTATCTCCACTCATTTGAATGTTTTCTTTAGCCTTACTAAGCCTATCTATTTCAGCTTTCAACATACTAATGTCAGCATCTCTATACATTATTTCTCTTTCAAGAAGAATTTTGGCATTAGTAAAAGTAGATTCATTAGTCCTATAGTGTATAAGTTGTTCTTCTAAAATAGCTAAACCTCTTTTATGATTTGCTAAGTTATGAGCTGTTAAAATTAGTTCTGTTCTTTGTGCATCATAACATTTTGTTAAAGTTTCTAAATCCTTAAAAGAAGAACAATTATTTGAACAAACTTTATCAAATTGTACCTCTGTGGAGAAAGACATGAGAGCAATCTGTGAAAAGGCTTCTTCTTCATCAGCAGTAAAGCTCCAATCAAATCCTAAACCATCAATAGCTACCATAGCTTTTGAGTTTGGATTAGTCAATTCCCCTGTTTTGGACTTACTTCTAAAATCTCTATTCTTGCTATCTTGCTGCCTTGGCCTTCTACATTCCCTTGAGAAGTGCCCCATCATGTGACAGTTGTAGCATTTTATCTTTGACTTGTCAAAACCAGCAGTGTCATTGCTGCTAATTGTGAGTTTCTTCCCCGTCCTTTGATAGAACTTCTTAGCCCTCATGCTAAGAAGAGAAATTTGCCATTTCAGGTCCATTTCTTCTAAATCATCATCATTGATTTCAAGAAGATCTTCATGAGTGAACATGGACCCATTATTCTGACTTGTTAAAAAGGCACAACAAATCTTTTCATCCAATACACCAGTGGTACTACTTGATGAACTAGCAGAACCAACTCCATCTTCAGCCTTCACTTCCTTAACTGGGTTTGAGATACTAGGAGATGACATAAAAGCCATGTTCCCAGTATATGAACTAGAACCTCCAGTTTTCTTTACTTCTTGCTCCACAATCTTAAAGTTGCTATACAGATCCATAAGCTCCATAGTGTCTATGTCTGGTTTGTTTTTCCCGACAACAACATGTATAGCCCATTCTTCAGGTAAGCTTCTCAGAAATTTTGAGTTTAAATCTTCTTGAGGTATTTCTACCCCTAGAACAACAATTTGGCTCATAATTTTCTGTAGCCTTGAGAACATGTGGTCAAGTGATTCATTGATGGTTGATGAGAAATTTTCAAATTGTTGCTTAAGAAGAGTTTTCTGTATCTTCTTGGTGGCTTCATTCCCACAATACCTTACAACAATTGCCTCAAATAATGACTTGGCATCTTTGTACTTGCTGAAGTTTATAAGTTGATCATTTGGAATGGTCATCATCAGCATACTTCTGGCCTTGTGGTCATTCTTCTTCAATATTCTTTCATCAGCAGTTGAAGGGATAGTTTGAAGAGTTGTAACAACCTTACCTTCAACTGTTGAAGTAGTGGTTTTTGGTTTGAAAAAGTTTCCTTCTTCAATAATTTCCCAGAGGGTGTAGTCTTGCACCTAGAAATATTGTTCTATTCTTAATCTCCACATTTCAAACTCATTCTGTTTGAGAACTGACAACTTTACAGCAACATTTGTTTGAGCAGACTCCATGTCCATTTCTTCTTCTAAATCAAAGATATCTTCCAAGCTCTGATACCAACTGAGAGGATCGAATGATTTGTTATTTGATGATCACACACTGTGAGGTAATGAACCATTATAATGTGTTTATGTGATACTTTGAGTGAATATGATTAAGTATGCGGAATCTACTTAATCACACTTAGAAGGTTTATTGAAATGAAACTGTGATGCTTGTGTTTAACTAACAAAGAATAATAAAAGTATTTCACCAAACGATTCAATATTATTCTATGTATGTTTTTTTTATGTTTTTGAATTGGCACACATAATATCTAACTAAGATCGTCCTTTTATAGCACAAGGAGATCTTTTACAAATATTGTCAAGTCATACTAAAGATACTAGCTAGCTTATGACTAGTATGTCAAGTCACTAAGATACAATATGTATCTAAGTTAACAACTCATTTAGAGTGTTCTAATTGATAACTTGATGAAAGATATTTATCTAAAGATATACTTGACTTTTGAGAACAAATATCTTTATACTTAATCAGCAGCTTTCCAAATGTCGATCAGCAGAATCATTACGATGAGTCATTCAGCAGAATCATCAGCAGGAACAGTATTTCAGCAGAAACGGCATTTTCATCAGCAGAAACAGACATGAACTAAATCTTCAGAATATTTAATTTCCAACAACTAGTAATAGTTTAGTGTGGGGGATTGATGAGTGTGTAAATACTCATCATTTCTGTCACATTTAGACTACAAAAACAGTCAAAAACACTTTGAAAAGTCTCAAAATGCAGAAAATATCTTTGGACTATGTTTTTATATGTTTCAGGGAAAAAAGGATTGAAAACAGTGAAAAACAAGCAAAGTTTACACAATTGGCAGTTTCAGTCCCTAAACTTTCAAAAGTTGTCAAAAATAGTCCCTGGTATTCAAAATGTGAAAAATCATCATTCAAGGTCCCTGTGTTATTCAAAGTTGTCAAAATTGGTCCTTGAATGAAACTTTTCAACAAATGGCAAGTTTAACCCCTCAACTAGGAAAAATGACGATTTTGGTCCCTGGGGTTTTAAATATTGGAAAATTTCATAAATAGTCCTTTGGTTAATGAAGTTTGGCAAAATAAACCCTTTTGAATAACTTTGTAAAGTTGTCAACTTCAACCCTTTAACTTCATAAAATTACAATTTTGGTCCTTATGATTTCCTAGCTTTAATACAAATGGACCCTTTTGTTTACTTAACCCAAAACCCAAATTCATAACCTGGCCCAACAAAACCTTGGCCCATTTTCCCTTTTGAATAATAAATCCCACACACCCCCGTTATTACTCCCTCTAGTCAACAAAGTCAACTCCACCTCCCCCACTTGCAAACTTGCACATGCTCACCTCCATGCCAACTCCACCTCCCCCACTTGCAAACCTGCACATGCTCACCTCCATGCCTCCACCTCAACAATTCGGCTCATTGTCACCTTGCCTACCACTAAGGTTAAGAGGCATTTATTGCTTCTTAACCTAACACTCCCATGAATTTAGCAGTCAAAGAGAAAAAGGCGCCAAAAATGATTTAAAGGTCAAGATGGAGTTTGAAGGATCCAATGGCTCAGAATTTAAGTGGGATTTGCTCAGAAGTCTTCGTAAACCCTAATGGTGTCCTATATAAAGAAAGAGAAGGCTCAAAGACAAATAAGTAGTATAATTTAGTTAAGCTTAGTTCAAATAGTTAATTTTATCATTTCCAGTGTAATCTAAACATATTTTCAATTTCAATTTCAGTTTAACATTTTGTATTCAGTTTGTGCAATTTTTACTTCAAATTCTCATATCAAGCTTAAAGTGTTTGTAGTGGATGTTAAGGACTCATTTAGATCACTTAAGCTCCTAGATAGCTCCTAAAAGCTATTAGATACCTTAAAAGTCAGTGTAGTATCAAAACTCAAAAATATATAAAAAATCAAAAAAATAGATCAAAAATGAAAAATTCAGTGAAGATGGTGATCACAGCTGGAGCAGGGTAAATTTTGGATGGCCTTGAGTTTAGAAGCTTAGTGGTAAGCTGTTAAGGTTGTTCTTGGTCCTTGTTCTTGGTTTTTCAGCTGGATTTGCATTTCATTGTTGATATTGTTTGTTTTAGTTCTTTCATTCATATTCTCGTAGATTAAACACTCTTATCATCCTATTTCGTTCACTCATTCAATTTCACTTGATCACGAGACGTTTTAAGTTCAAATTCACACCTCGTTGGGACTAAACGACCCGGGGAAACACTATCCTCCAGGGAGATTGTATCTAAGCTATTTGACTTTAGTTGACCAATATCCGTGGTTGACTTTAGTTGACCGTTTCAGAGCCAATCACCTTCTATTTTGAAAGTGGTCATGCCAACTCCTTTTTCTGTTTGCGAGCTTGGAAACTCTGTTGTGATTTCTGGCATGATCATGACTTCTGAGGTCCCACTGTTTGTCGGTTGGCTGTTGGATGTGGATGGTGCATCTATAACACGATTTTCAAATCTATTCTGCATCCCCACCCCTATGGTGAATAAGCTGCTCGGCTTTACAAGTAACCAAGCTCCAATAGTCAAAGCAAATGTTGGCCACATCTTGGGTCATTCAATTTTTGTGTACGATCATCAGGTGCAACAATTTGTTATTTTGGGAATTGAAAGAAATGGTGGTTCATTCTACATCGCTCCGCACAAAGAATCTCTTCTTCTGATAAATCACAAGATAGACTTGTTCCATATTCATAGACACACAGAAACATGTACCTGCGTATACAGGTACATCATAAAGGTACAACATACATACTTTTTTAGCCATACTTATAACTTGTTTTGTTATACACTACATACCAATTAATTAAAATATACCGTTTTACTTAATTGGTTATGACAGCATATACCCAAAAGCAACACATCCATCTTATGTGCATACCGCACCTGTCATGTTAATCAAGAAATAAATAAATTGTTATCAGTTTAACAATAAACTAAGTGCATATCCAAAGGAAATTTATTTGATAGTTCTGTTTAAAGGTTTTCAAATTGATGTACAACTGTTTTTGTTACATTGTATTTCACAGATTAAGAGTTTCCTGTGCTATCTGCGGCCTCTTATCATAATTGATGCGGCACATCTAAAAGGGCTATACCAAGGAACAAATATGGTTGCTGTTGGAATGGACGAAAACAATCAGATTATACCGATTGCTACCGGTGTAGCTCAAGGCGAGACTGCTGAATCATGGACTTGGTTTATGACGAAACTCAAAGAATGCATAGGGGACGTTCCTAATTTGGCAATCATATCTGGCAGTCATTATGGAATAACCGCTGCATGTAACGCTGTATTCCCGAATGCATTTCACGGCTATTGTTGTCGGCATTTGATGTTAAATACAAAGATGCACATCGAGACATTGAAATGTTTATATTGGAAGACATGCAAAGCATAGAAAACGGATGCTTTTGCAAAGCTAATGTCAGATGTTCGTTTGGTAAGACCGCAGGCTTATAAAAAACTTGTTGAAGCAGGAGTCGAGAAATGGTCAAGGGCACATTGCCCTGGGCATAGATACAATTGCTTAACATTAAACAGTGTGGAATCCATAAATGCTTTGACGAAGCTTGTGCGCCACTGCTCAATCACGGCGTTGATTGAATGGTTTAGAGCTCTCCTCCAAAGTTGGTATTACCACCGGCGAGCAAAACATGCAGGTAATAAATGATCCAATTTCTTAGTAAGTTTACTGTCGAATTATGAGGTACTAGTCAATAATCATAATTTATTATTTACTGTTAGATGCCCCGGATGACAATCTTTCTGAATGGGCGACTACAAAAGTGAATGCCAGAATGGCCAAAAGTACAAACTGGAAGGTTTAGGGGATTGACAAGGACAGAGTGTATGAAGTACGCGACACGAAGAAACGTCATATTGTTGACTTGGAACAGGGTGAGTGCACTTGTCAACAATGGCAGCTTTCGGGCTTACCATGTGGACATGTCTGTGCTGTCGGTAGATTTGCTGGGCTGAATAGTGTCAAGAATGTTAGGTCACCATTTTGTAACATAAGAGCACATAATATTTAGAGAGAGAAAGTAAGAAGAGAGAGAGAGAGTGGAAGGAACTCTTAGAGAAGAAATAAGATGACTTTTTATTATGAGAGAACCAACACCCTCCTTGGAGGGTTACACCACTATTTATAGGGTTAGTCTAGGGCAACTTACATCTTTCATATATTAGCACTATTGCCCCTTAGACTTTATCAAAACATGTAAACTTAACATAATAACATGAAAACATGAATAAAACTAAACATAATAATATTCTAAAGCAACCTATTACATAATTAGATGACCAAGACTTGATAATGTTTAGAAGCATTCCTAACAATCTCCCCCTAAGGGTTGGTCATCAAAGGTTGCTCGACGTCTTCATCTTTGTCTTTAAACTTTGACTTTCACGGCTTTAGACGTCTTCAAAAATCTTTAGATAAATGATTCATCGTTCTTTGTTGATATGGTAGTGATCAAGTGATGTGGATATCCGCCTTATGTTACTTCGTTGCCTCCAGTGGATTTACGCCTTTCCAGCATGCTCATACATCTTAGACGTTGTGTAATCTTACTTCCATAGTTCTATTTTCTTTGTTGTAGATTCTTTTGTGTTGTCGGAGAATCTTTCTTTGAACATTGAATTGCTTTTGATCTTTGTCTTTCAACTTTGTAGATTCTTTCACATAACATAGAATCTTTCTTTGACTTTGGCATAGCATTGATATTTGTTGAGAACTTTCATTGACTTTGGGATGTAAGTATGAGCATGCAGAATCTGGTGTTGTGGTGATGAATATGATAGTGTGAGGGCAGCTGCGTGAAAACGGTTAGTAATAAAAAACTGGTACTTATAGGTTCAGAATTAGAGATCATCACCAGCATAGTGTGAAGACTCCTTCTAACCCTTACCAAGGCCGTTCCTAATCGGATACCACCTAGAGGGCTTACACTGACATACCGAAGTACACCAATGATTAGGTGAGTCGCTGGAGATCACCCCACGATTGTAGACTGTTTTGGAACACCACCGCGAACACTAAGCGTAACCCACAAGGAGTTACCGAAGTGACCTGCTGTTAGGGCTGTTTGATTTTAACCCTGGCAGGAATTTCCATTCAATCACTGAGAAGCACAAGTGTAAATTCTCTCATAAATGTTCTGGCAGATTGCTAAGATCTGCGAAGGACTCTAACTGGTGCCCATAATGTGGGACAACCAGTGTAGAAATATTAAGTGTTCCTAAGAGATCTTTTGATGAATCTCGGGGCTCTAGACTCGATAAGTGCACATTTGGTTTCCTATGCGGAGATTAGGGAGAGGTCTCCTGTTTCAATATCAACCATCTCTAAGAGAAGGTCGATAGATTACATCGGTTCCCCGTGATAATGAAACAAGCTCTTTTGAGAGAACTTGAGTGGCTAGAAGGTTTAGTGCAGTGCGTCACTGGGTCCATGACGACTTTATCTTCAATACCGGGGTCGCCTTAGCAACAACCAGTAGCATATGAGTTGAACCCGGTGTCTGCCCTAAGGTTGATCATATGGAGGGCTATTTCTTTTCACCCTTTTCTTTACTTTTCCTTTTAATTCTTCAACCCCTTCTTTCCCTTTCATTCTTTTCTCCTTTTTTTTCATATCATACCTAAGGACTTCTAATTCTATCTATTGGTGTTGTCCCTGGGTAGATCCTTCCGGCTCTGGCGGATCATAGGACGGTTATTCCTAACCTTAGTTACCTTATAACTCCATGACTATCCTATTGTTGCCATAGAACCAAATGTTTGAAATTCATCTCAAGGTGTTTGTGAATATGAAACATGTTTTGTTAACACTTTGAGAGTTTTGATTTCTTTGAAGGACTCCCCCTTCACATGTGCTCATGAATGTTTACAGAAATTTGCATATGCGGGAGGAGTTGGCACTTTTTGAATTGATCCACTCTTAATAGACATATACCCGAGGGACACGTTTACGTTGCTTAGTTAAAGGGATGCATTATCAGCTTTTAGGTGATAACTAGCCCTAATAACTAACTTGAAGTTGTTAACATTCCTAAAAGGAAGTTAAACCCGTCAAAGTAAACATCTAAGAAGAGCTTCTCGAAACGGTACTTTCTACTTGGATAAATCCTTTCGAATACTAACATTTGTTGTTTCATCAATTCATGGGTTAAATCTGAGTCGAGCTCGCACGAGATATTCAACTTATGCCACATTTCCAACATATTTTAATCACTTTTTCAGCATATTTTAATCACTTTTCCATTTTCTCCCCCTCAAAAATAGCATATCAAATGTTGTTTTTGTTAAACTTTTTGATTAAAATATGCCTTTTTGAGTCTTATGGGGAGAATCCAACAAGAACTTTTTGACTCAAGAACGATGTTTTTGGTCAAGTACTCTCCCTCAACAAGTGATTGCCCATTGAGGTGAAATACTTTTCTTTTGAGCAGAATTTTAAGAAAACTGAAAATTTGGTTAATTCTACTACAAAAGTAAGAAGCTTTCGCTCCTTTTATAAGGATTGAGGCACTGATGCGTACCCCAGGGTCCTTTAAGTATAAAGAGCGGGTTGTACACTATTATGTGTGTACAAGCCATTATAATCACAAATCAATCAAAAGATCAAAATGATAGTACCCGTGTCATACATTAGTCATCATCACCGAAGTTCGTGAAGATAGGATCAGGTAGTTGATAAAGCCTGACCGGAAATGAGGGTCTGGCCCCAATGTTGCATTCAAGTCGTCTGATCTGATCACGTCGTAACAACCTTTCTTCGATCTTATGGATGAAGTTGCGGACCAGCCTTCTTTAACTAGAATTCGACTTTTGACTTTTTCCATTCCTTTTTCTAGTTTTGTAGCAGTAGCCCATTTTTGTTACCCTCAATATATGTTTCAAAAGAAACATTTTGACAATTTTTTGAAATTTTGACGAAACATATTTTGACTTTAAATGAGATGACATGTATTAGCACATAGAGAATGCATCAGGCACAAACAAGCATACAGATGAATCAAACAAACTCATTCTAAAACATCCTAAGTGCTCAGAATTCACAAATTAACACACAAGATCACAGATTAATTCATTCTTACACTCGAAATTCTCCAATTATTATCATGGTTTGGGGTTATGATATGAGGCTTTGCACGCATGTTAGCTTCATAATGCATGAATATTGAATAATCAAACGTCCTAGTAGTAGCAGTAAATACATCGACATCTTAAACCCTAAATCACTTGATTTCAACCTATGTTGTTCCTAATCGTGCAAACACACCAATCGAGCATTCTTTAGTGTTCACTAAAGCTATATAAACTGTTTAATTAAACTAAACACATCAAAAAGAAATACCCCAATCTATAATTTACATAAGCCCTAGTTTCTGATTATGCCATTTTTGACCGTTGAAAACATTTGAAACATTTTAGGGAATGATTAGACAACAACCATGAAGAAATAATAAACTCACAATTGTGGAAAAAGATCAAAGAAAAAAAAATCGTTAGTCTGATTCGTTGAGGTTTTTAATTATGTCTGAAACTTTTGAGAACATTTGTGGAAACATTGATTAGAGCCCTTTTTATTTTCCATGCAAGGTCTATTTTTTTTTCTAAGTTCAAGACTTTTGAAATCATTGCAGAAAAAATATCTTTTCTCCCCCTCGAATTAGCATTTACTTTGTGAAAACTTTTTGCACAGTTTAATTCGAGAGATAATAGAACTTTAGAAAATGATTTTTTTTAATCCGAAAGATGAAGAAACATCTTATCCTTGAAGAATTGTGGTGAGGTGTGCAAACTTCATGATTTTGTGAAAGTTTTCTCCCCCTCAAAACATGTTTCATTTTGACAATGTTGAGCAAGATTTGTTTTAATGGAGGAACATAATTTTGAAGATTAGAAGTTTGCACACACAAAGAGTAATCACAAATCAATCAGAAAATGATAAAGAAATATTATTGTACCCGTGTCAAATGTTATTCATCATCACCAAAGGACGTGAAGACTGGATCAGGTCGTTGATAGAGTCGGACCAGAAATGAAGGTCTGGCTCCTATGTAGCTTTCAAGTCGTCTGATCTGATCACGCCTTATCAATCTTTCCTTAATGGGGCGACATAAGGGATAAACTTCCCCCCAATTCATGCTGCATGTGTTTAGCAGCTTCTCCATCCACTTCTTTTAGGTGAAGTTTCTGAATCAGCTTCCCCCCAAACTGACAACCGACTTCAGCAAATTCGAAACTTTGATGTAGTTAACATGTCTTCTAACTTTTGAAGTTTTGAGTACGCAGCAGAATTTGTAGATGACACAGTAAACCACACCAAACAAATCTGAATAGTTACTTAGTCACAGTTATGCTCAATACGGAAACTTCGTTCGGGGGTAACATGCAAGAAATCAACAAGATCTTCTCACATATGTAGATGCTTCACACTAAACAAACCACGGCAGATGAAATAATACTTCTTCCCCCTGATTGTTGCGGTCTATCGGAATAATAATCACCTGTATATGTACGAATACTCGATAGTATGACTCTGTATGAAGCATCATAATGCGGTTAAAACATCATATGTAGGTAACTTCACACAAAACAACCCGCGAGAGTTGAAACGATTACACCAAAAATCACAAAAATGAACCACTGATCATCTCTGCGGACATCTCTCCGGTAGTAATAAAATTGTAAGCTCGATCACGTGAGTCTATCATGCATCCCTGATGTGCACATTTCTTCCCCCTGATTGCAGATCCTCGTGGAAAATGAGTGTTTGCGCAAAGAAATCAAGAAAAGTCAAATAAAGCAACAGAACACCCACTCTCTATTCCCCCATGATGTCTTCGCGGAATCGGAAGCATACACACTATGTTTACGATGGAAAACGGAGGCAGCGTAACCCCATATGTCCAATTAAGCGAACAAGTGTGAAGTACCATAAATGGCCCATAAGAATCAACTACTGTAAACATCTCTAGTCCATTGATGTGTCGAAGGGTGATGTTGATATATAACATGCAAATTAGACGGATCCAAATTGCTAGAAGATGACTCTGCAATATCAGGAATGGTTGGAGCCGGAGAAAATGGATTGAAGAAAGCATTTCTATCATAATCTGCGTGTGCGGGTACTGGTTCATTTTGATCATCGGCTACATGTTCGTTATTGGAAGCAGTTTGTTCATTTGTTGTTGTAGTTTCAATTGGAGGTGCAACTGTTGCAACGGTTGTTGATGTAGTCGCAGTTGTATCAGGTAAAAGAATATTATCAGGTTGAGCAGCGGAAACAGTTGATACATGATGTGCACTACTCTCAAAGGAATCATCGAACAATGGAGCAAACAAGGTTTCCAAATCTCGACGGTTTAGCGAAAGAGGTGCAGCTGATTGATCCGGAAACTTTAGACGGTTGGTTGCGGGTCCTAAGCTGTTGTGCTTAGAAGCCATAACATTAAGCTCGGGTCCGAAACTGAATTGTTCCGAAGCCATTCCTGTTGTATCTGTAAAGAAAGAAGGAAAAGACAAAATAGAGAACATGGATCCCTAAGTGTAATTGGGTTCCGGATGTTAGAAGCATAAAGTTGTAGTGTCAATTATCTTCTTGACACCAGAACACACTATATCAATGATTTCCTTTCTCTTCTCAGGGATAGATTCTGTGGATTTCACATTAGTATCGGGGCAAATGTCTAAAATCTTTCCAATAGGAATCCACCTAAGACCAATCGCTTTGAAAATTCTACCCATGGGTACCCACCTAAGGTTAGATCTAGGAGATGTTTTCCACTTGGGTGCAGCGGAATGAAATGTGGGAGCATCACTTGGTTGAGAAAACCTACGTCCTATATTGATCCACTTCTTAGGGTTCTGAATCTTAACTTTTGGTTCAACGGGTTTGTTGGTCTTAGTCGATTGTGCCTTTGCAAGTGAATTTCCCTTTGAAAGACATTTTAAAGCACCTACAACATGATTATTTACTCAACTACTCTTAGATGCTAGCCAATTCCTATTAGTTTGTTGAGTACTCTTAGGTTTTGGTTTGCTACTACTAGCAGTGTTTTGCAATACAGTGGAAGGCATCACACGAGGTTTTGAACCTAGAATTCCGTCCTTTTGAAGTAGTGCCTTTTTCCTAGCCTTTTCTAGATCATAGTTCTTGTACTTGTCATTTTTGTCATAAGACTCTTTACTTTTAAAGCTCGCTTTCGACATAGTTTTCGAACTAATCCTAGATGAACCAGGTATAATCATGTGTCGAGGTTTAATAGAAACAAATGCATTTTCCTTAGGCCAGGAATGTGGAGTGACTGGTTTTGACAAATGATTTATCTCAACAACTTGGGAGGCAAACCGTGATTTAGAAAATTTGGATCGTTCAGATTTAAATGCAGTTGGTTGTCTAACCTCTGATGGTTTTCTGATTGTTTAAAGAGGCGGTTTCCCAAAGATTGATGGTTTTGCAAACTTAGTATTCACACTCTGGCCATTCAGTCTTCTTAATTTGTTTTGCAATGCAGCATGTGCAAACCTCTGTGCTTGAATTTGACCTTTTAAAAGCTCATTTTCCTTAACTAATGTATCCACATGTTTACTTGTTCATTCAAAAACTGACCATTATTGCCCGAAGTTAGAGATTCGTTTTGCAATTTAAGTTCAAGTAAGATACAATATGCCTCTAGTTTTGAAAAATCTTTATGAAACTGGGCAATGGTCCTTTTGAGAATACTGTTTTCAGACTCAAGAGTTTGGTTTGATGTTACAGTAATTAGATTATCAAGTAAGGACTCAGACTCAGAACATTTGTCTTGACATTGAACAACATTCTGGTCAACCTCTCCTTCATTACTGAAGTTAGGTTGCTCAGATTGTTGTTTCTCATTTACAGGCATAATATGATCAACAGTAGATTGTACCTCATCCATTAGCTATTCGTCAACATTGGGTTCTGTGTCATAGATGGGTATGACATCTTCCTCAACCATCTGTTCTTTGTCAAAGTTGGGCTCTGAGTCATAGGAGGGTCCGATCTCTGCACAATCAGCGTCTGTATCATTCCCTAATCTGTTGCTGTCATCCGACTGTTCTAATTCTGTCCCACTACTTTCCGTGTCAACCAAACTAGTATCCAATGCTTTAGCCGTATTAACCTTCCCTTCTTGAGTCGGTAACTTTCTTTCATTCAACCTTCTGTTATACTCTCTTTCGTGAAGTATTCTTTCAGCAATCAACTTCTCAATAGAATCCATTAGTTGGAGCAGTATATCTTTGAAATTTTGAAAACCGAGTCGAGTGTATTCATGAAAATACTTGCTTGCTATGAGAGAGTCATCGTCCGAATATAACCTCGTACAGATGAATTGCTAAAACTGTTTCTTAAGTACACAAAAGGCAGCCGTGGATTCATTCTCGTGAAGTTCTTCTTTGTTAAGTTGATTTTCAAGTTGATCTATGTTGAGGAACATCGTCTTAGTGAAAATCTCAACGTCTTCTCCAAAGAATGATGGAAATGCCCATTTGAATCCATTCTCGAGATGAGTCCCAGCTAAGTCTTTGTTTGAGAGAAGCTTAAGGTGTGAATGAAGCAACATAAAAGATGCCATGCATTTTTCTTTGTATAATTTCACAAATGGATCTTCAGAATCATCAGTGGCATGTGTGTCATACACTGGGTCTGTATCATCCATGTGAAGTTCCTACATGCTTGCCATTAACATCACATCTGCTGTATCGGCCTCTAAATCTTCATATTCATCATCAGATGGAATATCTGCCATAAAACTTTGCAAAACAACATTGAGATTACCCCCTTCATCTACCATGTAGCTAAGTGTGGCATCGATTTCTGCTTCAGTGTCAAAGAGTGGAGTTGAATCATACTCTTGAGCTTCCACATTTGCCATATTTTCCGTATATGCCATGAATGCCATGATTGGTTCGATAAGCTCTTCTTCGTCATCAGTATCTTCCATTGTGTTTAAGCATTCAGAAGTTGAAGTCATAACGCCTTTGCCTTTCTCAGTAGATACTTGTCCAAGCTTCACTAAATTTTGCAGAAGAGATTGCATATGACCATGTAGTGAAACTGGATGATACTATGGAACGAAGATAGGTTCAGGCTCATTCGGAGGATAGAAGAAGAAAACACCAGCATGGGAGTAACTGAATGAATCATGAACAACGGCTAGAGATGGTGGAGCTGGGAGAATAGTCTTCTTTGGATTCATGGTTAAGCAAGATTCAAGAATTTCCCTCATTCTATAGTGATGAAGTTCTTCGGCGCGATGTAGAGTTTCAAGATGTTTCCACATTGCATGAGCACTGGTATCATAGTCGAAGTGCATGTAGATAGAATTGGGAAGTCCCATGGAAATAAACCAGCCAACCTGTAGGTCACCATTATACTGAGCAAGGTCTGAAGCACTCAAATCTTCTTCCGTTTGTAATCTTATGATCCCGGGTGAGTCAGAGATGAATTTCATTTCATATGGACCATCTTGAATTGACTTAAGCATAAGATCTGCGTGAGGACGATCATTGAGCCATCGTAAAAATCTCCTTTTCCATGCTGTAAAAGTTCCCGGAAGCAACATGGGAGGCCTGGATTCATTCCCAAAGAGTAAACTATGGCATTGTTGTTGATGAGACTGATGCCGATGAGAATATTGGTGAGGAAGGTATTTGAAAGAAGGTGGTTGAGACATTATTAATGATTTTTGTTAAAATGACATTTCCCTCCCCCTTGATTGTTGCGATGTAATCGAAATAATCAAATAAAATGTCACACTCAAGGTCGAGATTGTGATTTCGAATTTTCCCTCCAAAAATTGAATGTGAAGATTTTCTCTCCCAAAATTTGTAAATCACTATGAAATGCAATTTTAAGGTTACAAGAAAATTTTGAGTTTTAAAAAATTTGACGCCAAATTTCACCGAAAAAAATTGAATTTTGACCCAAAAATTTGAATTTTGGGCCAAAATTTTCACAGTTATACCAAAATTTGAATTTCGCGTAAAAATTGAACGTTTAGTCTCCCGTAAAAAATAACACCAATTTTTGAAAATAAGAATAGAAAGGAATAGAGAGAAAGAAGAGAAAGATAAGCTTGTTGAGATGAGATGGATCTTTGAAGGATAAACAACACCAATTTTTTCGGTCAAAATTGAACAATCAAATTTTTAGAACATATTAGAAACTGGCCAAAACTATGTAGGAAATCTCTCCTCATTAATTACTATTTCAAATAATGTAATCAATTTTAAGAGCATATTTTAATTTGACCCTTAACTCAAATTTTTCATTAATAAATATAACACAATTAAAATTAATAGTTTACATGTAATCAAATATTAATTATTTCAAGTAATAAATTAATACTCAAATGAAAATTATTTTAACACAATTAAAATATGCTCTTGAAATAAGAAACTATTAATAAATAATGAAAATAATAAACTGATGCCTTATCAAATTTAAGCTTACATGTTTCTTTATGTACTCTTCACTATGTGAAATAGGTTGTTAGAGCATATTAGAAACTGGCCAAAGCTTGGTTTTATAATACTACACTTAAAGGAACATACAAAGACATTATTTATCCTTTAAAAGACGTAACGATGTGGGACACTCCAGACGACATCCAACGTGTATCCCCCCTATTGCAACAAAGCGGGCAGCAGGTAGACCAAAAAAAAGAAACAGAATTCCCTCTCAAGGCGAGGTGCCGACAAGGAACTCTTGTGGAAGGTGTGGAGGGACAGGACATAACCGCCTAACGTGTAATGCAATCATGGTGAAAGAAAAGGTTGAAATTTTAATAATTATGATAAAACTTCTTTCTTGCGCTTTTTTGGCATCTAATGTTTATCTTTTTATTTTACAGAAAGTATGCCTCAAAAGGTCTGTAACCAAAGGTCCAGCCGGTACTAGCAAAAAGGCTCGTGTGGTGGAGGGTTCATCTAATCAAAATAACAACAATGCGGCCGAGGCACCCAACTCAAGTCAACCACAGGAACAGCCGAACTCATCCCATCCGGACATTACATTCTTATCAGATTTCGCTACTCCATCCAAGTTTTTACATTAAAGACCCCCTATCTTTGATCGATGTGATATAAGGCTGAGCAAACGGACCGAATGGACCGGACCGACCGACAAAACCGACCGGACCGGACCGGACCGACCTCATTCGGTCCGGTCCTCGGTCTAGGATTTTTGGCTAATTCGGTCCTCGGTCCGGTCCGGTCCGGTCCGGACCGACCAAAAAACCGAAAAAACGTGCCAAAATATGCCTAATTGGACCGGACCGACCGAAGACCGGACCGGACCGGACCGAGACCGGACCGACCACATTCGGTCCGGTCTCGGTCTATGGTTTTTCCGGTTCTCGGTCTTCGGTCCGGTCCGGTCTTGGCCGGTCCGGTCCGGTTTTTGGACCATGCTCACCCTTAATGTGATAGAATCACACTCTAGAAACCTTAATAGATGCACTCACTTCCTAGTTGGTACTATGTATTGGTTTAGTAAGAATAACAAGTGTGGGACGTTTGGTGTGTAATAAAAATTCGTACTAAACTATGTAATATAGTGTGTGTTTGTGCTCTGAAGCTATAACTTCAGCAATTGTGTAACGGGAAATGATTGCATAAAATAAATTACGATTGCAAGTCAATAAACGTACCGACCAGCAATCAATCAGATGGCACTTCAACCATTTTGGCTCGCCCATTTATCACGCCCCTCCTGTATGTTTTGACAACTTGGTAGCTGCTTTTCTTGCTTGATTCAGATCCATTCAGTTGTTCCTTTCATTTCTTTAGACCCTTAACTGTCTTTCTTTCTATGACATCATCTTCGAACAGCTTCGCTTTACCTTTATCGGTACCTTTTGCACTCTCAAATTGTACATCAACCTCGTGCAACATTTTATCCTCCCCTGTTCCACTACCACTAACTTTATCGGTACCATTTTCATTGACATTGATCACCCTATCATCCTTATCGGTACCTTTTGCACTCTCAGTGTTGCTGATAACAAGACGTTTAGTCATCATCCTTCTTTTGAACGGACTCGCACTACAGCACCGCTGGCCAGCGTCCTCCTCTTGCCAAACCATGTTTTTAAAATAATACTTTGACAATGGCTGCTGTTTGTGCGCAATAAACAGGTTTATGGAACCATTGGCCACAGCGTGATAAAAAAAAATCTACGGACATCATTATCAGTGTGCAGTAAAGTTAAGCCATTAGCAAGTGACATGTTTGGTTTACAACAAAACAAAGCCAATTTTTCACCTTCAATGTCCTTCATAACATGATCAAGTGCCCTTGTGAAAATACCATTGTGAGTGGTAAAACACACAACGTGGCCAACGCACCCATCAACATAACGCAGTGGATCGAAAGCAAATTCCCCGTGTGTGTGTACTTTAAACTCAACTTTCTTCGTTGTTTTCCTGCTTACAATTAAGTAAACATGAGTATCGTTTATAGATACAAACTAAAAACTAACTAACTAGATTTTTGTCACCCTTAATCAGTAAACTAATTACGGTGCAAAAAAACAATAAAAAATAAAAAAAACACATGAATAAAAAAATAAAAAAATCAATTAATAAATAAATCCATCTGGTTACTGTAACATCATACGTATATGAACAAAAAAGGGAATAAAATAGTTATGGGAAAGTACAACAAACCTAGTTTACTTCAATTAAATAAGAAAAGGACAGCAAATTTTTCTTTTTATTGGTCCTGTGACACTGACTTAGGGTTTCTGCTGATTTGGGGATATGGTGGGTGTTGTGACCAACAAAGATAAGTATAGTGGGGTTAACTTGTATATTTAAAAGTTCACGTTTGGTCCTTTTAGTTAAAAAATCCTCACACGTGCAAAGTATGGTTTGTCCTTTTATAAATAACCCATTACATACAGCTCTCCCTATTTTCCCCAATTGTATCAAACCTTGAAACCCTAAAACATGAATTCGAGAAATAGAGCGATAAGACGGGTAATTGATGGAAAACCCGAATACTTTTGTCACTGTGGCATTCGCCTCACATTTAAGACTTCATCTACATGGACAAATCCGGGTAAAAGATATGTCGAATATGCAGTTTGTGAAGTGTATGAGTTTTTAGATTCTGATCTCCCAAGTGAGTACTATAAAGATTTGGTGTATGGATTCTTACAAAAGGAGAAACGGTTGAACAATACTGTCAACTATCAGCAGGTGATTGATGCTATTGCTTTGGACAAATCAATCATGGAAGAAGAGCTCAATGATATGAAGTCAAAGTTCAAGATGTATGAGTGGTTGTTTTTCATTTTGTTGGGACCATTTGCAGCTGTTTGTGTTGGGTTTGGGATGATGATAGGCAAGTAATGTAGTGGCATGGATTAGTGATAGTTGCTTAATTTCCTCTCAGTTGTATCTTTTTCTCTTTTGAAAATCTAGTGTATGTTTGTTTAAGTATCAATTCGGCATTCGTTGTAGATGTATGTTGATGCAATGTCAATTAATTATGCGTAATCACCTCTTTTGTGTAGTCATATACAGATAAATGGTCACTCAATTTTCCAAGACTTTTAACCACATTGATCACATTGTATGAAATTCAGCAGCATTTTATAATTTAACAATAAAAACATACGTTTACACCATCCAGAATTCAACATTTTAAAAGTAGACATACTAATCATTATTATCCATGACCATCTAAAAGTTACAGTTTGTTCTTGGTGTTGCTGCACCCTCCATGTTTGCTAGTGCCAGCACCATTAGTTTTGGACTTCAGAAACGCAAACACATCTTCAACATTTGAAATCCTCTTTTCCAGATCATCAAAGTAAGTTAACAAGGTATCTTTGCCATCAACACCACCCAAGATATTGAAATTGTCATCTTAAAACAATTAATGCAAATAAGTATATGGCCATACTAGTATATAACTATAAACATATCACACCTACTTTAATTCTTGTATCAACAAAATAAAATTTCATGAGCGCAAAAAACGTTAACATACCAACACACTCAATCGGCAAAGGGGGTTTGTGAAAACTCTGCATACGCAACCATTTTAGTATAACACCTCTTTGCCATGGGCAAACCTTTCTATATGATCCATATTCATTGATAACTTCACCCCCAAAATTATTGACTATAGCTTCGAATATGAATTCATCATCTAAGGCATTAGCATATTCTTCTTCAGGCTTAATCCGATTAAAATGATTACAATCCCGGTTTTTAGATCCTGACATTTTTAATTATAATTTATAATAGGGTATGTTTTGGTAGTACTGATGTGAGACAGCTGCGTGTACAGGTGGAGGGGTCATAAGATTTGGGCATCCATTTTATGGGGATGTGTAAAAATTGGGCGCCAAATACCTAGTAAAACACCCGCCAAAATTATTGGTTACCCTATGAAGACAAGCAATTGTTTTGATCCCAAAAGTCACTATCCATGTGGTCCAAAATCTAAGTGATTAACACAAACAATAAATAAATAAAAGAATTCACAATGAAATGCATTTTAACTTGAATACAAACCACTAACATTAAAATGAACACAGATCAAACATAGAACCCCAAAACATTTGCATAGCAACTGACCTTAACGAGGGATACATCGACTTTTTTTTTTGTTGAACATTTTCTTAGCATTAATAACTAGTAACAAAAAAAATGTTCTACAAAAATTAAATTTGTTGTATCCCTAAAGACTATAACAGTTCATACGCTTTACTTACAATGTTTACAAAATCTGTTGCTCATTTGTGAATAGCGGTTTCAAGTACTTCACAACAACCCTAGACTGCAACCTTCCATCCCTAAGGAACCAATGAAGTGTTTTTCTAAGACTCCAATAAGCCGTTGCCTGTGCAGAATTTTAAAATAGCTCGCCATCTTACGCCTTCTCAAATGTGAAGTTCGTGAACCAAAATAGAAATTCCTGGATATTTTCTTGTTCGAAAAACGTCGACGTGTCCTAGGATGCACACTAGTCCCTACATGTTCAGAAACTGGAGACCCACCCACATCCAAAACAACCTCGCTTGCAAAACAGTCATTAGAAACACATGCCATTTTGGAACCATCATACCTACATACATCATTTAGCCAATAACACGAAGATGAGCTAGACCAACCAACATCCATCGAAGGAACATCCAATCCAAGGACATCAGACATGTAATCTTCATCGGAAAAATAAAAATCATCATCAATAAAGTCACTATGCCAAAATTCCTAAAAAAGATTCTTACCTTGAAATTGTTTTCCTTTCATTAGAGGAGGAGAAGGAGGTGTTCTTAGAGGAGGAGTTGTAAGTTCTGCGTCCTCCCATGCAATAAGAGCATCACGCGACTTAGACTTAGCAACTAGCAAAGCATTTTCATGTTTTTTTAGATTTGGCAATATTTCGTCATCAGAACCATCAAAAGTCAGATTGTCAAAATAGAACTCTGAAAGGTTTTGAGGTGTATAGGAAACATACAAATCAATACAACCTAGTGAATCAGCCGTATCATACATCTTTCCCATATCATAATCGCCTTCAACTAAAGTCAAGCCTACTTGAATAGAAACTCTTGGGGAACAAAAATACACATATCGAATATCTTGTCCAAGTTTAGAGCTCAACATGTCAAGCAGGGCATCAAATTCATCCTGTTGGACTTACATACCTGCACTGTCATAACTTTCCGAAGTTCATACTTTAAAGTTGGATTTTTTATGAAAACACCGTCATAGTGAATTTCAAACACTAGATATTTAGAAGTAATGACGGGCGACCTGTACACACGAAACATAAACGTCATTTGAAACCCAAAAATCAAGCAAGAAAATAAGCATTTGACTCTATAAAGTAAAGAAATGCATATATTTGTTTCATATCATCCGATTCATCTAGGTGGTTTGCAGGAACTTTCTTTTGAAGAGATAGATGAGGATAGGCCATGATGATATATACAAGTACTAATGTATATGTATAGAATTTCCTCTTATAGACTTCTCAAATGTGACTTACTTTATTGTTAGTAAGAAATGGGAGACATTTTGGTTCAATGGGGTCAAGTTACAAATAGTGAATTAGTTTGTATTAAAGTACTATTGTATAGGTATTAAACTACTATTGTATACTCAAGTTACACAAGTAACTTTAAATGTTATTTTTTTGGTTTTTGTATTGTTGTATGAATGCAAAGTTATGTGTATGCATGTTGGTTAAGTTGACATTGTCTTTGGTATTTACGATTTAATGTGGTTTGTTATCTCTATGATGAAAATGATTTATAATATAACGTTGTAAACTAATTTGACAGGGTAAATTAAATTGATAACTAAAAGTTTAGAATACAAGAAGGAGACATAAGATGAATAAAAAAAACATTCAGTTACAAAGGATAATGTCTTTGATTGTAGTAAAACCGGACCATTTGTTCACGATACGCTATGGCAACGTCAACGGGATCATCAACATGCAACAATATATCATGTGACAAACGATATAGAAATATTCACACCCATACCCCACAATCACCAAAGATACCACCTTGCTTTGGAACTTTGTCCGCGAGGCTAAACGTAATGTTATATTGAGACGAATCCATTCCTTTCTTCTCGAAAACTTTGGCACGGTCTAGAACTAGTGGAAGTCGATCCTGTATATTAGTATAAAATGTTAATATACATAGACAAGCGATCTTATTTGACATTTTCTAGATAATGATGTTAGAGATTAACCATTTACTAGCAATGTTTGCCATAAACTGTTGAATGTTTTTATTTATTTATTTATTTGTGCTAGTTTGTTCAGGAAATTTGTTAGGCTATTAATGCTACATGGTTCATTGATTCATATCAAGTGTTGTAAGACCTAAATAAAGTAGTTAACAAACAGAGTATAACATAAACTTGTTTCATTTCATTATATGAATAAAAACAAGTACAACCAAGATAAGAGGTACATAATGAAAACATAAAACACAAAAGATAATAGTGAGACAAATTAAGAGCAATCACATAGCAGGCTAGGAATGGTGGTTCAGTGGTTCTTGCGCATTTTTGCAAGAAACGAGATTATTTTTAGGATTTTGATTTGAGTTTCACTGATGCATCTCATCAGAGTCCTATTCTTCTCCAGGTCCTCATCTTGAATTTCAAGCAGCAACTCTAAAGACTGCGTAGTGAGACTGGACCCAACCAGAGTCTGGAGCTGTTTGATGTGGTCACCCTTTACCTTGCAATGGCGGGCAATCTCTACCACCTCCACATGAAGTGACTTCATGAGCTTAAAGTCACTCTCAATGTTTGTTTTGAACATTGAGGTAAGCAGATCTTTCAAAAGGTTTTGTTGTTCCATTGATATGCCAAGTGAATGCTTGTGTGTGTGTAAATGTTAGTTGATTACTAAATGTGGTATGAAATTGTAGTATTAGATGGATCGTTTAAATAGAAAAGTGGGGTGCCCATTACATTTGAATGAAGTCAATGTGAATAAATTAGGATAGTCAATTGGTGAATAGTGGGGTCTTGGCAAGTTGTTGGATGCCAAGTAAGCCAAATATTATTAATGAGGATTATAGATGTGAAATGATTGTGGCAAGAGAGTGTCATATCCTGTCCACTAATCCACAACACAACTGAAATAAAGTTGGGCACATTGTTATAAACTTTGGGCAACTTGTTATGTAAGTTGGGCAACTGAATTTAAACATTGCCCCAATGGTCAACAAAGATATGTGTACTTACAAAGTTAAGAAAATAAAGTGTATGTTTTTTACCTGGATGTACTACTACATACCATGGTTGTGTTCTATATATCAGGGACATTTGGTTATTTTCAAAATATAATGTGTATTTTGTAATTGTTTCAACAGTATCTAGTGTAAAGCAAGTATATATGTTTGTAACTTTTATTTACTGGTAGAAAGTTTATAGTATAAGTGGGTCTCAGTAGGATTTACATTCCCAAATATATCTAATCAGTTACCCATTTAGTTAATATAAGGACACATTTGGAAAATATGCAGACGAGGGAAGGTTTAATGGATCGTTTTAATATGCCAAAAAAATAGAATGACTCTTCATGTAGAAGTAAGGCATATTGTATTGATGAGGAAAGTTAAGTTGTAAAAGCAATGTCTTGTCAAGTTATTAGGCTTCACATTAAGCCAAATATTATTAAAGAGGATTAGAAGATAGGAAATGATTGTGGCAGGGCAAGTGTACTTTTCACATATCTAGACATGGAAAGTGGTGCAAGTATGCACTTATTTTTTGGGCAACTAATCCAACTATAGGGCAACCCATAGGAAGTGTGGTTATTGGCGTTAACTTTGTAAAAGTCATATACATATGTTATTAAATACCTTTATTTTGTTTTTTATTTACAACATAAGAATTTGGTAACTGTAATCTGGTATCATATGGGCGCGTGATATACGTTCCTTTCATGCGGTTAACTATCAGTATATGTTATGTTGTATGTGTTTAAGTAAACACGTGTAATTAAACGCATATGTTACACACAAGTACATGGTAGTCGAAAAAAAAGGTTAATCACCTGATTGTATATACAAACAACGTACCTGTAAGCACTTCCTAACATGGATATACCATACACGGTTGTCATAGTCGTATGTGTCGCCACTATCATAGAATGTTACCACTCCAGAGGGTATATGAAAATGGGCAAGACACCAGTGTTTGTCCGTTTCATTGATCGGAATATAAACCTACACTATAAACGAACTGAATCTGAACTCGTTTGGAAATATTTTAAGTTGTAAGTGTGTAACCGTCATTGGATTAAGGGAGAACCACATATAGACTTTATATAACTGATGCTTCAGTGGTATTCATGAATAACCAGTAAATGTCAAACCAACCAAATGAAAATAGTGAAGTATAAAGTGACCCAGTTAGTATTTTATGAATAATGAACCATGAATTTAAGTGTACGCAAGTAAACGTATTACCTGATCAACATCGCTCCATGGACAGGGATACCTCTGCCCATCTGCATAAAACGATGGTGTGCCATTTTGACGAAGAAGCTGGAAAAAATAACAACTAACCATTGCCCAGTTTGCATTATTAGGTCTGACATGCCACATGTAGTCAACCCACAAGTCTATGTGCTGCGAATTTTAAATAAAAAAATGGGTATTTTAAGAAAGGATGAGAGGCAAATGGTATACGTAAGACATGAGTTAGAATAAGAATGCTATGCTCACCTGCTCAGTTAGCCAACCTTTTCTAGCTGGGTCTAAGCAAACTAAGCGTAGCCAGAAATTTCGGTCAACGGTGTAGTCATCCGACCATGGAAATTTACACGCCTGCGTGTACGACAGTTGACCCAGAAATACTTCAATTTCATCGGTAAGCCATACATTTTCCAGACTATGGAATGATTGAGATAGATCCTACAAACGTTAATGACTTTATAAGATACAATGTAAAATAGGTAACAAAATAAAATGTCAAGTAAATTTTGTTCATGGCAATACCTCAACCCAAGGTTGAACTCTTCTCAGCAATTCAGCAATAGCTGGGTGATTAATATTAGGACCGTGTTTTTTAATTCGCTGCCAAACCCGTTTCGCATTGTTTGATTCCGAAACAGGTTGCATATAATTTCGTCTCTTGCTCGGATGTACACTAGCCAAATATCTTTGATAGTGCTCTGAATTAAAAAACGCTATTCTTTTTTGCTTCTTCTCCTCCTCCATCTTCAACATGTTTTCTTCTTCCAATCGTTTCCTCTTAGCCTCTTCCTGTCTTTTTAGGTTCTCTTCTGCCATCAGCTTCTCTTGTTCCATCTGCAACCTCTCTTCCTCTACAAACGCCAATCTCAATTCCTCTTGAATAAGATACTCCTGAAACAGGATATTGCAGATTATATATCCAGCGCAAATAACATGACGGTAGACATCATGTATACAAATGAGTTGGAATAACGTATTCTACCTGAGCAAGTTCTTCATCAGAATCAGGCAAGGTAATCGATTTGTGGTAAATTTTGTTAAGTGATTCGCAAAATTCGTACCTCGTGTTTCGGAAATGTGATTCAATATCAAGTTTCTCCTGTAAAATCATTATATTTTTACAACATTTAAAAGTGGAGTGAAATTATATACCCATTTGTTGTAAATAATGTACCTGTAGTCCGCCAGTTTTGTCACGAGAAAGAACCTGTAAGATGGGGGAGAAGTTTTAAAAAACCCATATATAACAGCTACTACAGACTGCATACTATTCATATATTATGGTGACTAAAACGCAACTTGAATAATAATCTCAAGTTTCAATAGTTCGCCATTCAACTCAGCCATGACACGATCCTTAAGCCTCTAGGTTGTCGAACTATTACTAGGCCTGCATTGAGTGGAATTTACTTTCAATGACTCAGCGACACGTTTGCGTCCCTTTGCCAACCTGTTTAGATAACCATCGACGAGGGTGTACTTGGATGTGACTGCAGCCCTGGGAACGTAGTTTTGGAAAAAAAATGGCTATCTATCCTCCATGAAGACTTATACTCAATTGCATTTGGTCTGAGATCCAAACGTGTAGTCGAGTCCTACAAATAAATGGGGACAATTAACGTATCAAACATTCAAATTATTTGACTGTCTTATGTTAAAAAAAGTTAATTGCAAAAAAGAGAAACCTTTGCAAAAAGGGAGGAATGGTCACTTCTTTTGAATATCGACTTCTTGGACCAGGCTATTGCTCTGGGAATTACATTTGGGTTTTTAGTCCACCAACATTCACATCTCTCAAAAGACTCAAGTATCCAAATCTAAACAAATTGTAGAACACAAACATATCAACTTAACAAGCCATCAACATGTTGGGATGCAAAATTTCATCACTAAAAATAAATTCAAACCTGGAAAGCAAGTACAAATCCACCCAAACTATAAGTCGGAACATAGGTTGGGTTTTCTTCAATCCTAAAAGGTGTTTATCCGTGTGCTTATACATTACATTATGTAATTGGTCGTATAAATGAGTCCAAATATGTTCACCCCATGGAAATGCATTCCAAGCTTCTAGATTGTCAACCAACCTCATCAATGTGTCATCAACTTGGCATGTCAACAAACGACCCATAAAGATAACCTCAAGGACTAACAAAAGAGATATCCGTATTGCGTCTTCATCAGATAGCTTCCGAAACCGCTCTTCATCCTTGAGGACACGAATAAGGTCTAAGTTGGTTACAATCAACCCTTGCCTGTCAAGAAATACCCTATTACGGAATTTGAGATCACCAGAAGTGTATACCTCAAAGCTGACACTTCCAAACCGGAAGCCAGTCATTAGACAAAACTCAGGACGACAAAAATGCAGCGTATGTCCATCTAGGTAATAGATGAATGGCATATCATAATGAGAGTCATTGTTGGGAATTATTTGTAACAGACTTAAGTCTAAATAGTTTAGTTAAGTCGGGTAGATAGTTAAGTCTGCCAGTACTAAGTTAAGTCTGGCTAGTGATAGTTAAGTCTGTTTATGTTAGTTCAGTTAAGTCAGTTTTGCTGAACAAGTTAGATAAGTTAGGAGATATTATAGGAAAGGATATGCACGCGGTTAGATATCTTAGGAGAAGATATGCATGCATCCTTTTACACGCTTTGTAGAATTAGGGTTTCCTTGTAGTATAAAAGGAAACCTACGGCATTGAGTTCTATGCCAAGTTTTCTCAAAGTTAATAGAATATAAAGTTAGTAATTCTATGTGTTGTTCTTACAGCTTGTGTTAATATTCCGCGTTAACATCAAGTATACATCGTTTAGAGTTTCTCACATAGATAGTTTGGATTTATCCAAGGTGTCTATAGTCTTACAAAGGCTGCTTAGATCCAGAACTTTGGACCTACAAGTGGTATCAGAGCCTCTAGAGGGACTCTGAGTAAGAAGAAACACAGAACCACAAACAACAACCACTCAAACACTCACCAAAATCCCACAAAGATGTCTGTTCCTTCTGATGAATTCTCTAGCCGACACAGTGATTCTGATGAATCAAACCATGAAGAAGCTGCATCTAATGATGACAAGCCAAAGCAGCAATAGCAAATTGTTCCTGTTGCCAATATCAAACTCCCAATTTTTAAGAAGGAGGAGTATGATATTTGGGCAATGGAGATGGAACACTATCTGGAATACATTCATAATGATGTGTGGAAAGTCATATAGAATGGTAACTCAAAGAAAAGGATCTCTGTAGGCATGGATGGTACTGTCAAAGTGCTTCCACCAGTCACTGCTGCAGAGATACATGTTGTGGAGAAAGAAAGAAAAGCAAGAACCATTCTTCTGATGGCCATTCAAAAGGAACACCTATGAAGGTTCCATGGGATGGATGATGCCAAAGAGATCTGGGAAGCAATTCGAACCAGATTTGGAGGAAATGCCAATTCTAAGAAAATGCAGAAGGCTATACTTAAACAGCAATTTGAGGCATTCACTGTGAACAGTTTTGAAGGGCTTGAAAAGGGTTATGAAAGGTTCCAACATCTCCTCTCTCAGTTGGAAGCTCATGGTTCCCCTGTATCTACTGAAGATGCAAACCATAAGTTTCTTAGATCTTTGCCTAATGAATGGTCAACTGTGACCATGAGCATGAGACTAAAAGAAGGTGTTGATGATTGGTCAATTGATGATTTGTTCCAAAATTTTAGGGTTTTTGAACAAGACATCAAAGGAACTCAAAACCATCTTCAAGTGCAGCCAATGTTGCTTTTGTTGGACAAGGCAAGACCAGTACTAACAAAGTTAATTCTGGTAGTTTTAATTCTGGCAGTTATGCTTCTTCTTCAAACAACATAAGATAAAGAGATGTCCCTGCTGGCTTTGCTGATGAAGTTCTCTACTCTCTTTTTGCAAAGAGGTCTGATGAAAGATATCTCATCCATGATGATCTTGATCAGATCAATGATGCTGATATTGAAGAAATGGACATCAATTGGCAATTGGCAATGATTGCACTCAGGATGAAAAGATTTTTCAAGAAGATTGGAAGAAACATCAGATACAATGGAAATAAGCCAGTTGGTTTTGATAAGTCAAAACTCCTATGCTGGAAGTGCAACAACACTGGTCATTTTGCTAGAGAATGCACAGCAAAAGTGACTTCTCAAGAGAAGAAGAAGAGGGACTCCATGTATACAGAAGAGGTGCACAAGAAGGAGTCAAGCCAAGTTGGTTTGCTGACAATGGATGATGGTATTGTCAACTGGGTGGAGCACACTAAAGAGGAGGAACCTACCAATCATGCTCTAATGGCCATAAGCTCCAACTCTGAGGTATCACTATGTTCTAAACTATGTATTGATTCATACAATAATGTTAAAGCACTTTGTAATGAACAAATGAATCTAATAGAAGAACAGGAGGTTAAAATACTTGCTTATGAAAATGGTGTTAAAACCTTAGAAACTCAAGTTGATAAACTTCAAACACAACTAGCCAATTTAAATCAAAAACTTACTTTTCAGGCTAATGAAATCTATGCTAAAGATGAAAAACTGAAAAAGGATAGGAGAATTGGTGAAAAGGCTCTTAAAGATAAGGAAGAATTACAGCAAATAGTAGACAAATGGAACAATTCCACTCAAAATTTGTCTAAACTAATAAATTCTGGTATGAGCTCAACATGTAAAATTGGTCTAGGGTATGAGATAAAATCCGACAGTGAGGTTTTAAGCTATGAGGAGGAAATGGATAGAAGCATGTTTACTGGTACAGATAATGACTTGGCTGATTCAATTGTGTATAGTAGATTCTTAAAAACTGATAACTACAAAGGAGTTCCTCCTCCTTTAAGTACAGATTATACTCCTCTACCTGAGAAAGAGTTTGATGAATCACTATATGTGTATGGTAAAAAGGGACCTCAAGTGCCTGAAACAAAGCTCTCAAAAGATAAATCCAGTGAATACTCTACCTGCCAATCTAATGACAGTGAAGGGTCACTTGGAAACACCTCTGAGCCCTCTGAATCAGAACCTGAAACTGTGTCAAGTGAAGTGTCAAGGTCTAACTCTATTAAAAGTGATAAACCTGTTGTATCTGAATCTAAACAAAAACCTATTAAACCTAGTTGTGAATCTCACTTAAAATCTCCTAGGCAACAAGTGAATAAACCAGAGACACATAAAAGAGAAAAGAATGATAAATGGAATAGAGTGTTAGGAGGAGGTTATGTTTTTACTCAGAAAAGATGCTTTGTGTGTAATAGTATTAGTCATTTGATAAAAGACTGTGATTTTCATGAAAAAAGAATGGCTAAAGAAAATGACTTAAGGAAACAAAAATTAGTTAATACTGGTAATGTTATGGCCAAACCTGTATGGAACAATGTAAATAGAATAAACCATGCTAATCAGTTTGTCCCTAGACAAGTTCTACTCAATACTGGTAAAATAAATGTTAATTCTACTCAATACTGGTAAAAGATATGTTAAATGTGCAGTTCATGAAGTATATGAGTTTTTAGATTCTGATCTCCCAAGTGAGTACTATAAAGATTTGGTGTATGGATTCTTACAAAAGGAGAAACGGTTGAACAATACTGTCAACTATCAGCAGGTGATTGATGCTATTGCTTTGGACAAATCAATCATGGAAGAAGAGCTCAATGATATGAAGCAAAAGTTCAAGTTGTATGAGCAGTTGTTTTTCATTTTGTTGGGATCATTTGCAGTTATTTGTGTTGGGTTTGGGATAATGATAGGCAAGTAATGTAGTGGCATGGATTAGTGATAGTTGCTTAATTACCTCTCAGTTGTATCTTTTTCTCTTTTGCAAATCTAGTGTATGTTTGTTTAAGTATCAATTGGGCATTCGTTGTAGATGTATGTTGATGCAATGTCAACTAATTATGCGTAATCACCTCTTTTGTGTAGTCATATACAGATAAATGGTCACTCAATTTTCCAAGACTTTTAACCGCATTGATCTCATTGTATGAAATTCAACAGTATTTTATAATTTAACAATAAAAACATAAGTTTACACCATCCATAATTCAATATTTTAAAAGTAGACATACTAATCATTATTATCCATGACCATCTAAAAGTTATAGTTTGTTCTTGGTGTTGCTGGACCCTCCATGTTTGCTAGTGCCAGCACCACTAGTCTTGGACTTCAGAAATGCAAACACATCTTCAACATTTGAAATCCTCTTTTCCAGATCATCAAAGTAAGTTAACAAGGTATCTTTGCCATCAACACCACCCAAGATATTGAAATTGTCATCATAAAACAATTAATGCAAATAAGTATATGGCCATACTAGTATATAACTCTAAACATATCACACCTACTTTAATTCTTGTATCAACAAAATTAAATTTCATGAGCGTAAAAAACGTTAACATACCAACACACTCAATCGGCAAAGGGGGTTTGTAAAAACTCTGCATACGCAACCATTTCAGTATAACACCTCTTTGCCGTGGGCACACCTTTCTATATGATCCATATTCATCGATAACTTCACCCCCAAAATGATTGACTATAGCTTCGAATATGAATTCGTCATCTAAGGCATTCGCATATTCTTCTTCAGGCTTAAACCGATTAAAATGATTACAATCTCGATTTTTAGATCTTGACATTTTTAATTATAATTTATAATAGGGTACGTTTTGGTAGTACTGATGTGAGACAGCTGCGTGTACAGGTGGAGGGGTCATAAGATTTGGGCATCCATTTTATGGGGATGTGTAAAAATTGGGCTCCAAATACCTAGTACCGGGGGATTGATCGTTCAGCTAGGAATAGTGTCGCTAGGATTAGAAAACCTAAAGACTAGGTCTAGAATTGAGAGATGATTCTTTTTGTAGTTTTAGTTTTTATAAAAGCAATTAAAAATCTCGGGGTTGAAGGAGTTGGGCGGAATTAGTTGCTAGTCAACTAACCCAATTACTAAGATGTAATCAAAATAAAATACTAGAAATGAAAATAAACTAAATTATACTATAGGTATGAGCAATATGTGGAAGAATTGTGTTTACTTAGATTTCACTACTCCCTAGATATCTTTTACAGGTTAATTACTTGTTACAGTTGCGTGGATGATGGATTGTATTCCTTAATACCATTCATGGGGTGGCGTACTTACTTCCCCAATCCTATAAGCGCCTACTTCACTCCTATGTCGAGCCGGTTAAGAAGCTCCTAACATGGGATCACTAGAATTTGCTCATGCATTAAATACAACCAATAAAACCTAGTACACATCGGTTCATGTTTCTTAAGACGTTCAAGCATGTTACACAATGGAGATTTGCCTGTTTTCTTAAGCCTAACATTGAAATCATTCATCCATTACAACTATAAACAAGCAATCAACCTATAATTAACATCTAGGTTTCATTACATCTAAGCAAACACATGATAGATCTAGCCTAGCATGTTGAAATCAAGACAAGCATAAGATATATTCAAACAACACATAGACATATTGAATGAATTGAAAGAGGACTTATCTTAATTGAACATGAAAGGTTTCAAGGGGTGAAAACCCTTGAAAATACAGTAAAAAATGACCTAGGGTTTATTTGGTTCGACCCTAGTATTCTCCACACAAGTTCCTCCCTTTATGAATGAAAAATAGAAAACTATATATAGATTCTGAAAGGTGACGGCGTCAAGAACAAAAGTCTGAAGCCGTCATCTCGCCGCCAAATAATTTCTCGGACTGCCTAGATCTGGGTTTGACGCCGTCATGTGTATTCCTTATGTAGGCCGTCACCAAAAATACTCTTGACGCCTTCAGGTTTTCTCTGGGTCGTCTTGGATTTTACCCCTGACGCCGTTACATTTTTCCTCTTGACGCCGTCAGGTACTGTTCTCAGCATGGAAAATTAAGTCTTTGCCGTTTTCTTCACTTTTATGCTCCAAAAACGTCCAAAATGCTTCCTTTTCCAGAATTCACTCCAAAAGTACCTAAAATCACAAAAGGAACGATTTAGGGCAATATTTGATCAAATAAATTCAATTTCGGGCTTAAATGACCCCCTAAAAACGGTTCATTTTTCGGGTGTAATAAAGTAATATCACAATATGGAAATGTAAAATATCTCTTTCTACCTGTCATAGCAAAATAGGTTACCATAGGCTTGGGAAAGGATCAAACCTCCACCACATGGCGTAAGCACCTAGGATAAACTATCAAAGAGGTCTTTTAAAGGGTTATAACGTTAGGTGTAGGGATATGGAATACACGGTTTTGTTGGATATAGGCAATCTTTACTGGTGGCGAGTTAACAAACTTAGTTAATTACATGTACAATGTGGCGTTGCTAAGCCAAGACTAGACTCGACTTAAGCTAATAAATGAAAAATAACAAAAACATGAAATGAACATAGAATGAAAAGGGATGGTAGTCCGTATGTTTTTCTCTTTTTTTTTCTATTTTTTTTTTCTTTTTCTTAATTTTTTCGATTTTTTTTTTTTTTTTTTTGCATACACTCTTACCCTACCATCCAAAATAATACATCACAGGGAATGAACATTCCCCTCACACTTGAATCTTTACATACTTTACAATAAACTAATCTAATGACTCGAATCAAGAAAATCAAAACACATGGAGTACTTTTAAGATTAACGCACATACGGGGGTAATAGATGATGTTCTTCCCCATTACTCCATAACACAAGTACTTTACCCATGAGTCCCAATCGTCCCAAAACAATATGTACAAGGATATGACTCGACTTAGCAACCATGTAATCAATTAGATAATTAACTTAGGGTTTAACAAATAACAATAATGCACTAAAGATGAGTGCATACACGGAAGGCTAAGGCGATTTGGTTGTACATTTAAATGGGTTGTAACAAATTCTTCCTTTAAGTAAGATGCTTAAAGTTAAAAACGAAAAGATAGGCTCGGAGGGGTGTACTAGGGGTTTCGTGTACTAAAAATGAGTACAACGCTAAGGTGTGGGAAAAATTAGTTGACTTAACTAGCCAAGTAATATGACTTAAATGGTCAAGTAATTATAATACGGGTTTAACACAAGGGTGATCCTAATGCCTATTGTCATGTAGTGAATCCTACTACACGAATGTAGTCTCACTAGCGGTCTCGGGATGCATCACTAATGCAAGTTCTAGAATCTAAATGCTACCGGTACACTCATAAGCACTAATAGTAAATGCTTTTCCTATCAAATCTAAAGGCGAACCTCACATATTTGGATGGAAAATTTTCTGAATAGTACGGTTTTGTGCTAGTTATACAATCTCCTATCCATGAGACGCTTGCTATGGCTAAAGTTTCACTCCTAAATGTTGTAAAAAAATTTAAATTTGGCGCTAAAATTGCACTAACAAGTATTTCTCATAGTTTTATTACACATCTACCATCAAACAAACAAACTCAAGCGAAAGTGTATTTGTAAGGTATCATCATTTTACCCTCCCCTTACACTTAGGATGAACATTGTCCCCATTTTTCAAGTAAAGAATGTAAAAGTGAAATAAGTAAAACAAATGAAATCAAATACTCCCCTGATTCGCTCGGTATGGATAATAAGGTGGCCAGGATAGATCTTCCTCCAAGAAAATGAACAATCAAAGCTTCCCTTCTAGAATATAAATCATCTTCTTGTCATACATAACCTGTAAAACCTGAGAAAACAGACAAGGCAACCTCGCGTAAAATCGGCGGCAATCTATACATGCTAACAAATCCTAGAAAACAAAATAAGATATAATGCTTGTGGAATGATGTTTGAAGATTTCTTGGAGATTATAAAACTAATGATTCAACAAAAACATTAAGACTCCGTTAGAAAAACAAAACTGGTAAAATTTCCAGAATTTTACACGTGACGCCGTCAGGAGTTTCTTCCTGACGCCGTCAGAAGTGACCTGCGGAAATTCTTATGTTAAGTTTCCGGAAAATTTCTGGAAAAACTTCGCCCTACTTCCTGAAAAATCCTGCAAAACATCATTATGACTCGATACAAGCATTTGACTCTAACAAGTACGAGTATACATGTTCACTTAATATTGTGGAGAATCATGATCGGTTTTGTTTTTTAAAAACATATTTGGGGTTTCCCCTTACACTTATCTTTTGCAAAATACCTTTGGATGAAATTAAGACTAGGCCAAACAACAAAATAAAGTATTTTCACTATTTTAGATTTGAAACATGATCTACCAACAATAAAAATAAAGCATGCATATGGAAACAAATAACAAACAAACAAAAATAAAAATCACACAAAACATGGGTTGCCTCCCAAGAAGCGCTTTTCTTTATTTACGAGTCTTGTAGCTAGACTCAAGGTCATGGGTTACTACGTGATACGGGTGAGTTCCTCATTGAGGACATCTTTAGGATCAAACTTGGGTTTTAACTTCCTATCGGTTTTCTTAGTACGGTATGACCTTTCAAACTTTCTCCATCCGGATCATACAAAATCATCTTCATATGCCATGATCCGTCACCTTCCTTAGGTGGCTTGTCCCACCTCCATTTACACTTATCTCCCTATTTTTTCCACTTGTTCAACTCTATATTAATAGGCATTACGCTTAAGAACTCAATCATCTTTCTAAAGACTAAGGGGTCCTCAAAAGGGTCTAGTTCTTCATCTCTAGCTATGAGTTGTTCTACCGAATGTGTCTTATCGATGAAATCTTTTTCTAAATAGAAAGGGCGTTGAGGTCCTATAAATTTCCTTTCTATCTAAGGTCCATATCTAGATGGTCTCCTATTCATCTCTACCCAATGTGGTGTCGGTTCATCCTCACAATCGTAGCTATGTTTCTTAACATCATACACCGACCAAGTATCGTCTTCACCTACCGCTATCGTAGACTCCTTACAATCTATCATGGCGCTAGCGGTAGCTAAAAATCCTCTTCCTACTAACAATGGGCATGTAGTGTCACTAACCATGTCTAGGATGTGAAAATCCGCTAAGATAGTTAACTTCCCTATGTGGACAACTACATCCTTAATCATTCCAACCGGGTGGGCAATACTCCCATCCGCTAGACCAATCAATACCTCCGTCTCTTCTAACTTTCCTAGCTTGAGAGTGGTGAAAAGGGATAAGGGAATCAAGTTGAGGCTTGACCCTAAATCGGCTAGTGTGTCGAAAGCTTCGGATCTTCCTATCTTGCAAGGCAAAACAAATATGCCCGGATCATCAAGCTTTTTAGGCAACTTGTTTTGAACGAAGGCGGTCCCATTTTTACCTAGTTTAAACTTCTCATACTTTTCTAGGAGGGCACTATAGTAGGGAGCACGGGCTAAGACATCAATAACGGGGCGTTCAAGGTGCAGCTCATTGAATTCATCGTCAAGGTCTTGCGTAGAAGATGTTTCAACTATGCTTTTGACCGGTTTTATATCGGGTGTTTTATTCGATTGGTCCTTTTGAAGAATTTGGTTTTGTTTGAAACACGTGCTCGTTGATTTAACCGAGTAGTATTGCGGACAAGAAGTGGGTGAC